>OX463824.1:27972857-28644285 GCA_949825045.1 Argyresthia goedartella
CAGATAAAGGGTATTATTATTACGTCCATGATTATTATTTTTTTATCTTGGTCACTATTTACACACATTGATCTAGCCCCAAACTAGGATTCCCTGTATCTTGGGTACTAGACAACGACAACCCTACTTATATAGATAAATATTATACTTAGATAGATAAACAACCATGACTAGGGTACAAACATCAGTCAAACAAATATTTGCCCCCACCGGGACTAATGATAAACTATAATGATTAACTAACTCGGAGTGTTATCGACGAAAAACATCGAATGGCGGCGGCTTTTACTCGGTTTAACGTGACTTAATAGCTTGAATACCTCAGAGTAAGTAAGTAAATAGAGGGAGGGCTATTTTCCATGAAAAAAAGTTAATATACCGACACTATTTTCTCATCGGCCCGTTTTACTTTGTATGACTGAAACCAATATAGTTTTGACAGGACAGGCAGGATTCTTTACTACGCGTACAAACGCGTACAAAGTAAAACGACAACCAGCAATCGGGTAAGTATCGATATAAGTACGGCCATCGACAAAAATTATAGATAGTTTATCTACTTTGTTTATCGATATTTTACACGACTGGTATTTAACTATGAGCTTAAATAATAGCGATAAACAAAGTCGAATTGATAATTTATTTACATGCAACGAAATAAATAAACACTGTCTTTAAATTAAATTATATGGTAATATACTAAAAAAAAACAAGTAATTTGGTCATTAGTGACTAAGGACTCTAGTCATAAAGTGGGAGCGTCTTGTTTTGGCAGCTTGGGCGAAAACGTTGGCTCGTACACTGTCAATTAATCTACACGTGCAGCCTACGGGTCAACTTTACCCAAAAGACTCTCAACTGCTCGTCCAGTATAACAATGCTTTTAGAATGTTGCTGGGGCTGCCACGCTACTGTAGTGCATCGGGCACGTTTGTTGTGGCACGTATTGATGGATTCCATGCCATCATACGTAAGAGAACAACCTTTTACTGAAGTAGAACGCGAGGCATCACCAAAAAACAGCATCATAGAGGTCATTGCAGGTCGGCTCAACGGCTCAATACTCAAACACTGGGTGAGTGTTGCGACTGTTTGTGACGGTGCGTGCAAACTGAGCCGAGCCACATGCAGGCCTTTTTATATGAAACAGAGTGTGTGCACAGCAGTGCACGTAATATTGTTGGGGGCTTCTGCGTGGGGAAGAATACAGAAAAGAAAGCGTGCGGAAGCGAGAACGTGGCGTGGCTTGGGGCACAGGGGCTACTATTGTTTGCTGCTTTTTATGGCGCACCCGCCATTCGCACGTGTGGCTTGTGAAAGCTGCCCGCGAGAAAGAGAAGTCGTACCGACGACGTCCCGCTCTACACTCTGCGTCGCCGATTTCGGATACTTTATTATTGTTCTTACATATCAAGCTTATTATTTGTACAGAGTTATCAACATCTCGATAAGCACAATATAATAATCTACACTTACAACAGGGCAGGTACGTCTATATATCCTAGCCCATTTTTGCATATAATTAAAGCTCAAACAAGAAGTTTTTATTCGAAACACATAACGGAACATCAAGTAGGTATAACAGTTAATCAGTATCAGTTATTATGAAGCTTAACTATGGCACTTAGAGTATTTAGAAGTAATTGTTTTCACTCACTTTAAGTTGTCATTTCCATACACAGACACATTCAAACACTTTGTTCTTCGCTCCGGTCGGTCGTTGTGAACATTGTTTATGGAGGGATCGTCGTGAACTAACAAAGATCAATCAAGTTATCATCTCACGCACCCATTCTGGGGCGTGGGGAGTCAGGGTCAGATCATCGGATCTCTTCCTGAAGAAGCACCTCTGTCCACTCCTATGGACAGGTCATCGGGGGGCCCTCGCGGGCGGTGGAAATCATCTTACTTGGGGTGTTCCGTTGGATGATCGCCGGCTAGGCAACCAGGTCGCGTGGCAGGCGGCGGCGGTCGGGCGGGCGCGCGTGGTACGGCGCCATGTCGCGGATATGCGGATGTTGTGAGCTATCCGCACGCGCGAACATGCCCTTCGCCAGCCTCTGGACAAACTGGTCCACTGGTTCCCATCTGAGGTCCCTCTGGATCGTCGCATTCCTCACGTAGCGGGGGGCGTCGACGATGGTACGCAAAGAGAGGTTCTCTTGGACTCGGAGTCTCCGTTTGTTCGTCTCCGAGCACAGGGCGTACCATGCCGGGGCTAACAAAGATAACGTAGTTTGTCTATTATAAACAAAATATGGATCCTTTTGTGCTCGGAAATAAAATATTATTACTATTATACTTTTAAAAAAATTAGTTGTCTGTAAAGTCGGTTTACGGACAATAACTTTACGTGATAATATCATAAGAAACGCTTAGACCGATCGTGCCTCTCTATCGCTTGTTCCGCGCTCTCGCTTGCAAGTTAGGCTCAGGCGGAACGTGACAATGAGTCATGCTATTTCCTGTGTGCAGCCGGCGTTCATCGATTTATAAGATGTTAGCATGTCAAAAATATGATCAATAAAAATACACATAATGAAATCGATAATTATATAGCATTGAACAAATGTCTTTACAAATCAAACACTCATTCACTTTTACATACCAATAATTAATATAGATCGCTAATCACGATTCAGCTATACAATACCCTTGACGTATAATATCTGTTGGGATATTTTGACGAATCGTGAATGTCGGTCCCGTGTGAATGAGTTAATAACAGATGTGAACGACAGATCAGTGTTGGTATAGTAGGTTGAATCAGACTGCGATTTTTTATTGCTGGTAAAATTATTCTGCAGTAAAATTTTCTTGAGCGTTCGCGCGTTTTTTTTTTTTCCGTCTAGCCGAAGCCGCGAGATGCCGCCGCAACCCACATATTTGGTAATAGTTTTTCACCAGGAAATCTAAAATTAAAACGGTTGTACACATCAGTATGCCCAAATCAATATTACTTTGTGGAAAAGTTTCATAAATGCAGATCAAATCAATGCAATTAAGCACTTTTATTTCTTTCCATACAATTTATCGATAGTAATTTTTTCACATCACTATGGATATTTCCTGGACAAAGTAAAAAAATAATTATTGTTAGTACGCTACTATAAACGTATTTCTGATATTTCTGTGCCAAAATAATTTGGGAAATCTTCCGCTATCCTAATGTATCCAACGAAATGTATAAAATACAAGAAAATCTACGAATACCATCAATTAATATTTACCTGTAATAGCTAATAAATATGCATAAGTTTTTATGATTTCTCATGTATTTTTTTTTAATAGCACACTACATGGCGAATGACTTTCTAATGCACTATTATATTTTTTCTCTCTGATAGATCACTTTTGTAATTAAAATAACCATTCCCGAAAGTTGCGATTTAAAATACTCATATCATGGCCTCGCGCCACGAATTAAGAGCGCTGGGCGACGTCATCGGCGGGAATTACTGCACATATGTACGGGTATTAAAAAGTAATTATTGCGCATTCAAGGCCACCTCAGGCCCATAACGTGTGGCGCGACGTATATGACATGACAGTTATGACACTAATAATGTACTCTGTGGTTACGACTATGACAGATCTGCTGTTCCCTGTAATTGAAGAGTTCGTTGTTGTCTAACAAATAAGCAACAATAAAAAAGTGGCGGTTTTCCAGGAGAGGCAACTTAGGCTGCGCCTCACCTCTCACTATGCACCCTACCTACCACATACATCAAAATACAAATACATAAATACACTTAGTGTACGGTACAATATTTTTTTATTAATTAATCTATAGTATAAAAACTAGCCTACTTCAAAATTGGATATCCTGCCGAAATTCCCGCGATCATCGCTGCACCGAAAACCATTTTTATTTTACCCACCCGCGGCCGCGGCGCGACTTTCTGTACGTAGCCATTTGCATTTGGACTGCTGTAACTCACGCCGCGCCCCGCGGCCGGCCGGCCGGGGCGGCGTGAGGCTGGATGTTTTAAAAATTGTTTAGCGCCTCTATAGCATTAAGCAACAGAGATTTTACAAATTTAACGGGACGAATTAGGAGAATCCTATCACCTTGTATCAGAGTCGTTTTTTGATGAGTCCGGGTTAATCATTATCTTGGTACGAGGGGCAGAGAGGCGCCTTCAGTCCAGCGCCTAACGAAGGAAGGAGATATATTCGTTGTATTGGGTAGAGTGAGAAGACATGTCACACCGACGAGTCCCGAACCCCCAACCGAGACGGTTCGGTGCTACAGGGGTGCGTTCAGTAAGTTCACTCCGACTCTCCGAGTGTGATTATCGTCGGGCGATAGTCGCCCGATGATAGTTGTAGTTACTGAACGGCCCGGTGTGACTATCTGTAAATCTGACGTCTGTGTGACTTTCAATCACCTATTTAACGGAGCGACGGGTGCGATGTTACTCACGTCAGACGATGTTGCTGAACGGTTTGGTGCGATCGCCGCCGGGCGACAATCACACCCGGTGTGAACTTACTGAACGTACCCCAGAGCCCCCCCGCACCGTTCGCTCACGCCATTCGCCAGCCAGAATCGCCATCATCAGTCGCGGACCGGACACGGCTAGCTATTGACGAGTTTTTATTCTTATAATTTGTAGGTAGGCCAGTCTTGCGGCAGTTCGTGCGTAATGCGTAAATGAATGACAAAATGTCTGACTGAGAGATTTTTATCTAATAAGTATGCTGACTATACACTTACACATACATCGTCTGTCACATAAGTTATTAGATGTTAAGATCGGTGAAAATAGAACGTTTATTTTCAATATCTTAAACTTTCAATAGTACGGAGCCCTAAGTCCGCAAGTATGACCCGCACTTGGCCATTTTTTCTATCGGTCGGCGCGGCGCCTCAGTAAGTATTGAGGGCCAAAGCCGCTACTGCAATAAACCAAAAGAAACCAAACCATTAAAGAAAGTGTACGCAATTCTAAATTGACGCTAGATCTATCGCAAAGAGTTTCGTTTATCTCAGCTGAATACAAATTCCTTCGATCGTTCGATCGATGCATTCAACTTGTCCTTTTCATAGCACTAGCTGGTAGATTCATTTCATTATAGGCAATGGGTTTAGGGGGCTCGATGTCCAACTGATCTCCATTGACTTTATATGAGGTTTTATTGCAATGTTTGGGGATGAAATGGTTTTTGGTTTATTTTTAAAAAAATGTACCGTTTTATGACTTCTATCCTTGTCTCAGTTTTGGTAGTCAGGTCTGAAGCTTTTCTAGAGGATGTAGCGTAGAATGGAACGAGCAAGCAAATGTTGCCATTTGAGAAATATATTTTCGATGTTAGGTATTTTAGGTGAGTTTTTCGGCTCATATTTTACATGAGTTTTTTGATACTTTGAAGAGTTTTGAAGAATTTGGTCCTACAAAGTAATCTTTCCATTATTCTTCCATTTCATATATTTAATTTTTCAAAAAAGTAACTGTTTGATTTCAATAGAGCAATTTTATGTGCAATTATTTTATTGCAGAGGCAACATCTTTATTCGACGACGTTTCTCTTTTTTCGGGCCAACTCATCGGTCTTTTTAGATGAAATATGTTTGTTTTTCCATTGTAATTGTAATGAATAGTGACTTATTATTAAACTATAACTAGTGGTAATTATAAATAAAGATGGAGGTGTATTATCTCGTGTTCCTATTGAGTATATTCTGGCATGGCACCGAGGGTATAATGTGGAGCCTGCCTCCGAATTCACAAAAATGCTTGAAGGAGGAATTGCATGCCAACGTGTTGGTTGCCGGCGAATATGAGATCACAGAAGTTGCTGGCCAGAGGGTGGACTATATCGTGAGTCCATAAATCCTATACTAATCCATTCACAAATCCTCTGAATTTAATAGGTTAATGGATCTAATATTGCTTTTTCTGTAGTATTATAGGTACATAGTAGGTGTTGCTACTAACATGAAGAGTTTCTAGGAAAAGCTTAGTAGCAGAAACGAGGTAGTCAGTACACATGCCCATATCCAAGGCCCAACTCCACTATAAAGCCATTATTATAATTTTATGTAACAGCTGCTAAAACTGTTTCTGATATCATATTGGTTTTATAAATATCTGCCCTTGGTTTTATTGGGGCCGGTATTACTTAAGTTCTACCTTCATTTCATTATAATGAGGTATGCAAACAATAGCTCGTAGTCACTTTTCTTACCAGTGTTTTTCTTTTTGAGAGGAAATGCATGGTTTTTCAGGAAAATAAAATTGAAAATTGCAAAATATTTGTTACCAAAATGTAAAAATGGGCTTCCCTAAACGTCAAAAAGACCATACACAAGCTAAATTTGCATATATTGTCAATAAGATTGTCATTTTATAACCGTGTGTGGGCAAAACATTTTCTAAATGGCATACATTGACATGACGCTATTTTTCAGTAGCATGGTAGGTAGTGATATTCTCTTTGTTATTCAGTTCATTCTGTTTCTGAACAAGCTATGGGAATGTGCTCCCTTTTCCATCCTTTATTCAATTGATATCCCTTGTTCAATTGATATAATTCCGACACGCAAATATCAGGGCAAAACACTGCGGTAGCTTAGGTGAAGGATAAAGGGGGTGAGTGAAGTGAAGCCCGCTTTATCAATTGTGTTTGGTTGAACGTGTAAGAACAACAAAAAATACTTAAAACATAAACTTAAGTACACATAAACTATTCGGTTCGAAAAATTACAAGATTTTTAGCAAACATAAACTCAAAATTTTTCAAAATTTTATAATTTTTTTCACAAAACTCCATTTTCTCACAAAAAGAAAAACACTGGTAAGAATAGTGACTACCAGCTATTGTTTGCACACCTCATTACAACGAAATGAAGGTAATACTTAAGTAAAATTTTACCGTTTTATCAAATACAATTTATTTTTTATGAGTTTAAAATATAACATCTCTGTTTCAAGGTCAGAGACTCAAAAGGACACATCCTGTCCCAGAAGGACACCATCAGCAAGGGAAAGTTCACATTTGTGACAGAAACATATGACACATTCGAAGTGTGCTTCATATCCAAGGTGCCACCTCGTAAGTAAAATGCAAATATTCCAATCCCCTAAAACAAGATATTACTTCCCAGACTCTCGGAGAGAATGTAGGAAATCTTTTACTAACTTTTTCAGATAAAATTGGAGTCAGATAAAATGTTGAACATGTTCCACATTTTGGTGGACTAGGAAGGACTACATTATTATTTAGTATTCCATTCCTCTGCCAGGCCACGTGATAAATCGTAAAAGCATGATGTGGTCTGACTGATTTACCTCATAAAACAACTGCTTCAACTTGTCTGTAGACATCACTCGTGGGCTTACATGTGGCTTATGTAGCCTATTATCCTTGTGAAGGTGCTCACACATTGAATGAACATGACTATAAATTCAGGTTGCAAAAATAAATAAATTAATTGATTTAAAGTACCATAGAAACAAGTTTAGGTTGAATGTTATGCCCAGTTAATTACTGCATAATTAACTTTCACTTTGGTTGTAAATGACTTCTACTTTATTCAATTAATTAAATTAAAAGTAGCCTATTAATGTCCCTACTAAGGGGCACAGGCCCTTACCGAGATAAGAGTATGATTAAGCCATACTCCACACAGCTGGCTCAGTGTGAGTTGATTGAGGGGTTTTTACAAGTACTACTACCAGGTAGCGACTGTAGCCGGGATCCGAAACACCGAAGGTCCGATAATATTAATAAATAAATTTATTACATTATCTCATTGGTACATGGTCAGGATTCAAACCTGCATCTCAACAAGCAAGTGTGAAAGCCATTAGACCACGGAGCTCTTTATTCAAAGTTACTCAAATATTGACACAGATGGTATATTTCAGAGCACCGTGGCGTAGCGCAAGATGTAACTTTAGACATTAAAGTTGGTATTGAAGCGAAGAATTATGAAGGCGTAAGTATACTGTGAATACTATCTGTATCTTAAGTATTAAACCTATCTTATCCCATTTATGGTTTTGTAAATTTTGTCAAATTATATATTAAATGCTTCTCATTACTGATTTTATTATTGGACAATCAATTTCTCCACTTTTGGACTTATTTCGTAATTTAATGATGATTTGCTTCATTTTATTGGGGAATTATTCTATGCCTATTTATTTATGCCCTTATTCTCTCTTCATGAATGGTGCTACCTCATTCTCTCACCAGAAATCTTGGGTAAATACAGGTTTTTGCTTTTGGTGTTATTTTCATTGCTAACAGGACCTACATTTTATTTTCATAATAAATGGTGATGGTTCATCTGCATGATATACATAAAACTTACAAATTTTAACAAATAAAATCATTGTAAATAAATGGTAATACTCCAGTATTGTTTTTCTGATACCCATGTCAATAACTTCTTTTACCTATAAACTGTTTCAATGATACTAATATACTAATATTTATTCCAAGTTTCTTGTTTCCTTGCTTATTTTATTAATTTCTGTGTTGGTTGTTTTTTTATCCATGACTAAAGTCTAGGTCTGGTTCACTCACTCTGGTTTGCCGTGCTCATAGAAGTTATGTCCAGAATGGCAGCAACAGGCTGTTAGACCAAACCTGGGGCCTGAGTCTTATGAAATACGAATGTCAATAGTGTTTTGATTGCTCCCAAGAGCGCAAAATGCCGTAGGTATTTGGCTTGTCGGCGGCGCCTATTTTGTTTGAAAACTATCGGAAAAATTCGGCATTTTGCGTCCTTTGTAGCATAGGCTATTCACTATTGCTATTCATGTTTCATAAGAGACTCGGGCCCCTGATTGTGGCTATAATAGACGAATTACCGGACTTTGCTCCCTGACGAATAGCGGGCCAAATTCGATACGCGGCTGTGCCTAAACCAGTTCAGAGACAAAAAGCAGTAACAATACACTACTGTCCAGATCGGTGAAGCGGCCAAGCTGAAACCAATGGAGTTGGAACTGAAGAGGCTCGAGGACCTCTCGGAGGCCATTGTGCAAGACTTCACCATCATGAGGAAACGAGAGGAGGAGATGAGAGATACCAACGGTACTTAAATTCTTTGTTGCATGTGAATCTAGCGTATGCCTGCCTACCCTATATACCGCTGCTAAGGCGAAATGGTAACTCAAGTCCGCAGGAAATATTTGGATCCCAGGGTGGTGGGACGGTTCCCCTGGGATGGGCTGAAGAGCAAAAAAACACTTAACTTTGCAGGTACCTACGCGAAAGATAATTAAGAATGGAATTTCATTACTTAGGTAACATGGTAAAAGAGAAGTAAAGTAAAAAAATATTTATTTACAAAACAAGTCCCTGAAAGAAGGGATTCCCTGTCTCCGAAATTAGGAAAAAATATGATAATGAAAAAATTAGGCGAAAAGCCGTGGGGAGTATAATATGAAATGGCATGATATCATCCAACATTTCTTCAAAGTTTTACTTCGAGTCTCATCTAATACACCTCCCATCTTTCTCCATCCAGAGTCCACCAACAACCGGGTGCTATTCTTCAGCATCTTCTCGATGGTCTGTCTCCTGGGCCTGGCCACGTGGCAAGTCCTCTACCTACGTCGCTACTTCAAGGCCAAGAAGCTGATAGAATAACACACATTTATGTCAGAACTCGTGCACTATTTCGTACAGGCGGGCCGGTTGAGCTGTGAAATTGGTATGGATAAGGTAATTTTAAGTTTCGTCGGCCGGCGTAGTTAATGTGAATTGTTTTATTTATCTCTGCCGTACAGAATTAATGAATCCCTGACAGTAGGATTGCCGGTTTTTAAGTTTTCCTTCCAAGGCTTAGATAAATAAGGGACAAGCTATGCGTCAATCTACTTTTCCTTGTTTCGCTTCAAGACCGCAACGCAGACGACGCGACGTCACGCCGCCGGCGAGACAGCGAGCATGGTTACGTACGACTCGAGTGGGCGTGTCAGCGCACACACGTTACAACACTGGCTGTCTCGCTCACTCGCGTGGTAAATTGGAATTGGACCATGAGCTTGATAGTTCTGTTGCTTATTTTCTGTGCCGTCGCCGTCGGAACTTTTGGATCGGTTATTCTAATTTTGGTCTCTCTCGCACCTAGCAATTTCTAATGTGACGCCCACATTTCACAGCTAAACTGGTGCATCTACATCTAAATGCATAAAGTAACACATTGCTCTTACATGTTTGTATGAAAGGTAATATATAGATAGTTATCAAAAGTATTGCACAAAGCTAGAGCGCCTATAGAAAAATAGAAATGGTTCAGTGTGAAAGTAACTGTTCGTACTTAAAGAGAGTTCTATCATGATATTATGTTCAAATACTTATTGATTTAATATAGTATAATTATGTGTGTTTCCAGTGATCAAATAATGTATTTTGTAGGATCGACATCACATCGCAGCGTGTAACTTTATGCATTTGTAATAATTAGAGATCTCGTGGCAATTATTGGCACGTTTTATTTAATAAATAATTGATTACTTAATTGTTTAATTATTATTTTACTACTTACATACAAATGATATCCTCCAGTTAAAGGGGCATTTACACGTTCATCAGGTGTAAACAGTCATGCAGAAAGTAACGGCCGCCGCCATCCCGAGAGTTCCTCGTCATCACGCACCAAAGAAACTCGCACCGCGGTGCGAGTTGCCCCTGTTCGATAATGGTAGTTTATGTGACTGATACCGCACTAAAACCCGAGAGTGGGTTTATGAAACGACCCGAAGGCGAGTTTCATAATAATATCACTTGAGAGTTTTAATGCCTAATTATGTACAGTTAGGTACACTAGTTTATCTTCACACATCATAAGCTCTCTTTGATGTGTTCAGGAACCACATGTTCGACCGGCATTGTGGCATTGATAATTGCTCTGCACTTGTTTAGCTTCTTCCGTAGTACCAACTTCACAGACAAATTAGGGGCGGGCGGGCGTCGGCGTTCGAAAAATAATAGTGACACCTTTTTTGTAATAATGTATAAATTATTACTCAAAGGGTTAAAGCGACTGTCGAAAAAGGGATATTACAATGTTCAAGATTACTTAAATGACGGGACTATATGGGGTTAATCTAGCTCAACACAGACCTATGCTGTTAATAAATTTGTAATGATTGATTCCTGCTTTTTAATCATAATAATTACATTTTTCATATTTGTAATAGTTAAGCACAACCAATTTTTAAGAGATCTAAAAATCAATCTGGGAGTTTCTACGCCCTTCCTCTCCGACATTGGTCTAATGGAGAAGAGGCAAACAATGACGTTTGCTAAGTACCTAATAAAATACTTTGACTTTGACTAACAATTTTTTCCACTCCTTCCATTCAAAATCGTGGTTATCTAACCTAACCGACAACAGAAAATCACGGCTTAAAGGTAATGCACCAAAATATACAAGGCTTTTCTGGCAAGCAACTAGAATTAGAAATGTTTTTAGAAAGCGAAAGAATAGATGTAGGTACTTTGTGTGACAGAACATTGGCTGCAAGAGTGTGCAATGCAGTTCAGCATACCAAATTATAAAGTGATCAGCTGTTTTAATAGAAAGACTAAAACTAGAGGTGGTTCCTTAATTTTAGTAAAAGATGGTTTTAGGTGTAAAGAACGAAAGGATATTGTTAGTCTTTCTACCGAAATTAATGCTGAAGTCTCGTGTGTTGAGATGGAAAAATATACTGTAAGGTTCCTATTTTATTTCCCTAATTTTCGGGTATTTTGGCTATAAGCATTACTGGCAACACAGCAGATACTTGGCAGAGCGTGGGCTTGGGCGTCGACCAGTGTTGTTATTGATACGGCAATTGCCGTAATATACGGCATTCCAGGTTTTTTTTTTCAGATTATACGGCAGACTTTTCACTACCGCTGTTATGAAATACGGCAATTAATATAATAAAGATTTCTTAAATAAATATAAGAATACGGCAAATTTGTGTTTTTTTTTCATAAATACGGCAAATTTAAAATTTTGGATACGGCAATTCAAAATTTTACAATAACAATACTGGCATCGACTCACTTTGCTTTCAACGACCGAAACGCGCGGACGTAGTCTAAGCCGGCAGTGACAGTTCACGAGTAATACATCTACTTTAATTGTGAGAACCTTGTGTGTTTTAATTATACTACCGCTGGCGCCTGTAATAATATCCAGACAGTTTACAATACTATTATTAGTGTGTATAGGCGGGGCGAAGGAGATTTTGAAGTCTTTGAGACAGTAATGGAACAAGTTCTTCAACTTGCATCCAGAAACAAGTCCAAACGCATCATAGTTTGCGGCGACTTTAACGTAGATTTACTAGACACCGCAAACCGCTCTATTCGCACTAGGATCCTACCAGTATTTAAGTCTTAAAATATGTGCAATGTCTTTCTGGAGCCTACACGAATAACGGCTACCTCCGCTACTTGTATATATAACGTATTCTGTGAATGTAGTATTCACGATAAACAAATAGTTAAGGCATTAAGTTCAGACCACACTGGTCAGATGGTAGTATTTGAAGAAAGTAATGCTGGGTCGTTCCGCCATTTCGTTTAATTTTGACGATTTGAAAATAATTTTCTTTTTTGTTTATTAGTGCCTTATTTTTTATTATTATTGTTAGAATCCTTTTGAAGAAGAAGGCTCAGAAAAACGATGGAAGGTACTGAAGCAGCGGATGGTAATGAAATTAGACATGATGGTAGACAATTATTTTCGACTGGAAAGGAATGAAATTTGTCAAGATGGTAGTGATATTTCATAGATGGTAAGGAAAATTCAAAAAATATGGGCAAAAGGTATAGTTTGAATGAAATTCGCTTTAGTTTAATAAATCTGTACTTTTTTAAAACAATATCTACCTATTTAGAACTCTCGAACTTCACAACCATAATAAATAAATAAATAAATAAACCATAACCAAGTCTTTTAATTTGTACTACGTTTTTTAACAATCCTTTAAAAAACGTAGAACTTAAATATAATCAACATTATTTATTATTTTTTCTTAAAACATAACTTAGATAACTTCTTCTTTTTAAAAAAAATACTGTCCTAATTAATCAAGTAACTAGTTTGAAACAACATCAAAAACTGAACACAAAAATTAAAAAAATGACATTCTTAAAGTAAAAAATATTTACCACCATAAATTATTTTTCGTTGACTGAATGAGCTGCGCAAAGGAACTCTGTATTAGCTTAAAAAAAATATGGAAACAAATGGATACTATAACAATTTTTTCACAAATAAAAGTTAAATATACCTAGTGATACAATATTATAGGAACATTTGTAAGAGATCAATAAAATTATTATGTAAAACTAATGACACAGATCGTTACTTAAAATTATATTTGGTAATTTTGTAAAAATTAACTGTCCTCTTCTATTTTTCTGAGGTTTCTCGAAATGGTGGACTATTTGGCATTCCGATACAATGTCTTCATCAGTATTTAATGGCCAACCAAACTTTACGCTGCCTTTAACATCCTGAGCCTTTTTTAAGAAGTGCAATTTGTATTCTCCGGTATTAATTTTTTGGAAGATTTTACCTATGAAATAGAATGATCTATATCTTATTTTATACTTTATGATCACCCAATCATTTAGATCATATTTTCCTTCGACCTCCATGACGTTTTCTGTATTAGGATTATTCTGGACAAATTCTTCTTGCGTTTGACCAACTTCTACGGTAACATTTTCTTTGTTTAAATTTTCGCTGATATCATCCGATATCAAAGAATCTACATCATTCAGATCGGCATCCATAACGTTCTCGGCATAAGAGTGTCTTTTTTTGATAAATTAACGGTGAATTGTCACATTGCCATTTTCTTTGTTTGAAATATCGCTCACAGATAATCCCTCAAATTTCTCAGACCGTCCTAGAATAAAATTTTGGAAGTCGCGCTGGTCGAAGGGATTAAAATTACGAGATGTTTGGTTGTAAAATCTGTGATTCTGCCAGTTTACTCGGATGTCAGACAAAATCTTCACTTTAGGCCTGCTGTTAGTGGTCAATATTGGCGAGTCAAGATTGATATCGTCATTGAGTAATGTATCGGCGTTATAGGCCAATATTGGAGAGTAAATTTGAAGATATCTTTTTCTTTCCTTCTCTTTTTGTATTGCGTAAAGTTCGGCATTGTTTTTTATTTCTGAGTATTTTTCTCTTTTCCGTATTCTATCTTTCGCCTGTTTTTCCTCTTTAGTTAATCCTTTTTTTTGTTTCGGCATGATGGGTTTTACCTTAAGCAAATATTGTTCTGATATCATAAGAGCACATAAGTACGGAAATAATAATAATAACTATGAATAATTTTAAAGCACTAAAATAGACTAAGGTAAAACACAATTAATAAATTGTTTGATCAAAATTTTCTCTTGGGACAGGATTCGAACCCGCAAACAATTGAGCCACTGAGCAGAGTACCTATCAATATAAATACTTCCATCTGTTTGATTT
Source organism: Argyresthia goedartella (assembly GCA_949825045.1). NCBI lineage: Eukaryota > Metazoa > Arthropoda > Insecta > Lepidoptera > Argyresthiidae > Argyresthia > Argyresthia goedartella. Next base: position 27,987,319 of record OX463824.1, read on the forward strand.
TTAATGTCTAAACTTAACGGGATCTTGATCTCTCAGGAGAAGTCTGCAATAACTCAACAACCAATGTGTTCATTTTTACAGATGAAATGCTTATTGGAAAATTGTTACTACAATTTTTTTAAATTATTCATTTTAAAGCACAAACTCGTACTTTGCCTCAGTAAAACACAAAGATGAACCTGAAAAATAACGCTCCCATCAAGTTTAGACGTTAAAAATCAAACAGATCAGAATTTTCTTACAGACAGGTACTCGGCTCGGGGTCTATTTAGGACTTTACTTCCAATATCAGTTAAATCCAATATATATATTGTAATGACAATCAACGTGAGAGTACATAGGTTGTGAATGAAAATCTGAGGTATCTTTGGATCATTGTAGACTATAGCAAAGCAATAAATTCAAAACTATTAAAGAGCAAATATTGTATTACATAGGATTGTTCACATTGGTATTGAAATAATTTAAATTAACTTACATTTTTAATACAAAATGCACAGGAACATGTGAATTGCACCAAATGGCGGATCGGCCCTGCTATAAAGCCCGTTAAAGTATTGTGTAGACCAGTAACTTTGAAGAAAATGGAAAAATTTCGTAGCGGACTGGTGTCAAGTCTACCGTTAACCCCTTACTGTGAAGATCCGAACATATTATATTCCAGCTTCTTCAAATCTGTATCTGCGGAATTTGAAAAGGTTTTCAATCTGACAAAAGTGAGAACGGACAACAAATCAAAATTCTCTGAATGGGCAACAGAGGATTTAAGACAGAGCAGGTCCAGACTATATGAATTGTATGAGCAAAAATCCTATTATCACAGTCCTGAGTTTAACGTCTTTGTCAAAAATTATTCTAAAAATTTCAGGAAAGGCTGCCACAAAGCCAAGTGCCTACATCCATCTTAACAATAAAATCAAAGCTTCTGGCGACAAAATTAAAACTACATGGAACATTATGAGACAGGCAAGGTCTAGTGAATCTAGTTTTAATTTAAAAGTTAACGACAAATTACTCTCTTCAATCGAGGACGTTGCTAACGCATTTGAAAAGTTCTTCAGTATCATACCCATAGTAAAAACAGAAGCACTACCATCCTCTTCTGAAGTCTTTAGATTAATTGGTTGAAAATGTGCCCCAAAACAAGGATGGCTTTAACTTCAAACCAATAGGCTCTACAACTATAGTTAAAATAGTTAAACTTCTTAACATGAAAAAGACTGAAGATTCATGGGACATGCCGGTTAACGTGGTTAAATCAGTAATCGATGTGATTGCACCATACATGGCAATTACATTCAATAGTTGTTTGTATAGCGAACGGAGTTTTTCCTGACCTCATGAAAATGAGCAGATTAATACCACTTTTCAAATCCGGTAGTAAACAATACCCTGCCAACTTCAGACCTGTATCTGTATTGTCAGTGTTGAGCGAGGTGTTTGAAAAGGTCATATTGAGTCAACTACTCTCTCACTTCAATGCATCTAGGCTACTCCACAAAAAACAGTTCGGATTCACTAAAGGCAGATCAACAACAGACGCCGGAGTAGCGCTAGTAGAACACATTTATAGTGCGTGGGAAGGATCACAGGATGCGGTTGGTATTTTCTATGATCTTTCCAAAGTATTTGACCGTGTGGACCATCAAACTCTTTTGCTCAAACTATGGTATCAAAGATAATGCGTTAAAATTAATGGAAAGATTACTAAAAGTAGATAAACAGATGCAAGTCCACTGGAACCCATATGAATATTGGTGTACCCCAGGGTTATATCTTAGGTCCTTTTCTTTTCTTAGTGTACATGAATGACCTGCCTTATATGGTGGAAAAAATGACTCAGATTGTTCTATTTGCTGATGACACATCTATTATTTTCAAGGTGAATAGACAAGAAGAAATTCTAGACGAAGCAAATAGTACACTCTCTCATGTGTTAAGTTGGTTCAATGTAAACTGTTATTAAACTCAGAGAAGACTAAATGTATCAAATTTTGTTTGCCTAATGTACGACAGGCTGAAAGCAGTGTAAGAATAGGATCTGAAAGATTGGACCTCGTTGAGGACACAATCTTTCTCGGAATCACTATAGATTCGAAACTTCAATGGGGTCCTCACATAACTTATTTCGCACGAAGACTTAGTTCAGCCGCTTTTGCGGTCAGACAAATCAGATATCTTACAGATGTTGAAACTGCCAGATTGGTTTACTTTAGTTATTTTCACAGTATTATGTCTTTTGGAATATTGCTCTGGGGGAGAGCAGCAGATATAAATACGATATTTGTCTTACAAAAAAGGGCGATCAGGGCGATATATCAATTAGATGCTAGATAATCATTAAGAGAAAAATTCAAAGAAATTAATATACTTACGGTTTCATGTCAATATATATACGAGAATATCATGCATGTAAGAAAAAACATAGCTTTATTTAAAATTGTAGGTAATACCCATACAATTAACAGTAGAAATAGGTTAGCACTACTATTATTTAGACTAAGTAAAGAAGGCACATCATTCATGAGGCACTGTATGCGCTTATTCAATAAAATACCACAGGAATCATTGATCCTTCCTGAAAAGAGATTCACAAACTATGTTAAAAATGAGCTGATAAGAAAGTCCTATTATAATATTAAGGAATACTTGGATGACAAAACTGCATGGTCCATACCATCTCAGCGCACAGAAATTCGACGAGGGGCGATGGATCAAGTCTATCACTCGCCGGCGAATTTCCTTAGACCGAAACCAGTAGCTGTTGTAGTCAATTTAAAAAAAAAGGTATGGGGGAGTTTCTTGCCGTTTCTCTTAACCCCGATGCCCACCTTCCGAAACAGTGTAATCTTTATTTTATATAAAAAAAAATTGAGTTATAAGTAAGTATAATTTTGACGTTGAATAAGGTAATTGATTTACTTATATTCATAAAAAAAAAGTACTCTTGACTCTGACTCTAACCTGTTGTATCATTTTCTCGCCGGACCTTTCAGTTTGTCTTGAAGGTAAATTTCACCGAGCTTCGATTTTTTTGAGCCACGCTTTAACTGTGCAATCTTCACTATCTAGATGAAACTCTTAGATCACAAACGCAGCACGGTTTGAAATCGCTGGAGTAATGGAGCGTCGTACTGCAATTCTTCAAAAGCGCGGTCTACCTCTTGAAGTAGAATATTTTTGAGCAATTTCTTCTCAGGAGGCTCGTCATCGTCGTGCTGATTTCTTCGGTAGTTTCCCGCAGAATCAAGTGAACGATGTCTTTTCTTTCTTGCTGGATATTTCTCCAACGTCTATTACTTGATGGGCGAAAATAAAGAAATTCTATACTCAAATCTATTTTATTTTCGGGCAGAGAAACAACGACTTGCTATTTGAATTTTATGATCGAATGAATCACGTCCTGGAGTCTGCGCTCGCTTTAATAGGCTTGGCGTTGGCGGGCTGTGCCTACCTCCCACATCGCACCGGCCGGTGTAGGCATAGAGGGGTGGGCAGGTCGCGTGGCTGTGACGGAGGAGGAGGCTGGGCTACTGGCTTTCAAGCTGTTGCTTCACTACCTAAGCAACCCGACCCAATTAACCCAGTTTCTTGTTTTCAGATCAGGGTCATAATAGAAACAACCAGTGTATGTGTAAAATTGCGATCTTGTATTATTATCATTTTAACGGAAGTTATAGTGAAAGAACAATAAATACAAATAATTTACTCAATAAATATGGAGTCAGTATGTAACGGAAGTATTTCTTCCAGAAAATTTCTTGGAGATATTTTTAGACAACATCCGTGTTACTACAAAAAATATTTAACATAGTTTAACCTTTATACAAACGTCAAATGCCATATATTTCTGTTATTAAATAAGTAAACGAGAGTATTATTTTTTGTAGTAACACCATAAATTTTTCGTAGTTCAAGTTTCATATTTAAATTATTAACTAAATTATCCTGTGCAAGGATATTGTGACGCTTTCAACTAAAACTTTTTCTTACATTAATTCATAAAATACTAAGAATTTGTTATTCTTAAAAGAAATTTGTAGATATAAACCATTTCATATTTTTTTAGACATAATAAATACATTTAAAAATACAATAATTTATCCCGATGATCAGTTTTGCAGCCAATCGTAGATGCATATTAATGTTTATGTCGCAGTTTGTTGGTTAAATCAGACACTTAACTAACACCCTAGACCGTTAATTAAAAACCGACGTTTAACCACGTCGCTAAAGTTCCGTCAGACAAGTGAGTGATCGAAACGTTTAACGAGTTGTCTAAACGTTCCTAGGCAACAAGACATATACATTATAAATGCACTTAAATACATATAAAAATATTTTTGTGTACTTAAGTTTATGTTTTAAGTATTTTTTGTTGTTCTTACATGTTCAACCTAATACGAAGGATAAAGGGGGCTTCGTTTCGCTCACCCCCTTTACCCTTCACCTTAAGCTATTGCAATGTTTTTAGTGAAAAGAGAGACTGAAAGTAATCAGCTGTTGTCGTGACGCCATCTTGTTTTACATTATTTAACCAACACGCCGGCTTTCGGTAAAACAGAGTATGAAACGTTTTCGAAGAAGCTTTGACTTTTAGACTTGGTTAAACGTCGGTCTTTAATTAACGGTCTAGGGTGTTAGTTAAGTGTCTGATTTAACCAACTAACTGCGACATCTACAACAACAAAAATGTGGAATGTCTAACAAATAATCTAAATACAATAATGATCTAAGGAAATGCATACCTGCTGAAAGTCGAAGGAAAACAAAAGTTATGATTTACAGAATACGATTGAGAAATAAAGTATAAAATTAATAAATACATAGAGACCAAACTGGATAACATTCCACACTTAAAAATTGTAATAAAAGTTTTGCACAAAATATCTGAAAATAAAATGCTATAAGTCGATTATTTACAGCTATCCATCTCTTATTATTATTATTATTTTATATTTTCATCTATGCTGTGTATTCGGACTGTGCGAGACAAATAACAGTACAATAGGATAATGATATCATGTATAACTCTGTTATGTAATAGTATGTCGACACAACTGTGAAAATTATGAACCGTCCAGTTTTAGTTAAATAATCGAGCTATAGTAACTTTTACAAAATAAACAACCACGCGACATTACGTGTAATAAAAATGGTATAGTTCTAGCAAATCGCGAGGGCGGGTCATTGGATGAGACGTGGTCAGGTGGTAGACCCATGCAGTGCGATCCTAGTCCCTTCGTATGAAGCACGAAATCCGGACTATGTTATAAACATATAAGGGATTACTGGACGTTAAGGCGGCTGCACGTGCAAGAGTGTGTTTACGCATATTCACGGGACACACACACTTGGATACATGACAACCATTTATCAACTTATGTACTGAAAGCATCGTTATTTTTTTGCTATTATAGTAATTTCACTCTAGGCAGTTATCTCCCATTTCACTATGACAATAAATTCAATAAAAAATCTATAAGGAAGGCATAATGCAAGCCACAACAGTGTTACCATTCATTGGATAATCAAAATCCTAAAATCTGAAGCAGGCCACACTGCAACACTTTTTTATACTGTTCCAAATACTAATGAAATATTAACTGAACGTCATATCATACAAGGGGATATGAATGACACTACCTTCATTTCTTTGAACCATATCCTACTTAATGTTAACATGGAATAGAAATTCATATCGTTATCATAGCTTATGTTACCGGTAAAACTAGATTCAGATCAACGCAGTGTCTTTCGAAGGCCAACTAATTAATTTGGAGTCGGAATTTAAAAATATAATACTTTCTAAACAATTTTGCGACCTTTAAGTCCGAGCAATAAAACCCAAAAGAGGATCGCCATAAGATCAAGCCAGGACACCAACATCAAACATCTTAGTTCTCTCAAGCGATATGTATATGAATCTGATTAGACTCGTCACTCAACTGTAGCAGTTTTGCCGGTAACACTCAAGTCACAAACACAACAAATTACGTCCATCCACCCATCTCCTTACACATTATTGATTTCCTTCCGCACCTCGGATCAGAGCGGTGAATAGTCCAGCTGCACTGTCAGGTGCTTCACACCGACGTCCCTGAAGATCCTAGCTGTCTGTTGAGTGACATACCTCGGGTCCACCTCCCGAGCCACCTCCAGCTTTATAGCACCCACATGCACGTCACTACACAGAGTCCAGAAGTGAGGCTCTTGCACCGCATGGACCCCAGCGAGGCCGATCACACGCGTGAACAACGCCGGCAACGCACGCTCGAGCGAGCTCGGAGTCCGCTGCATCAGTATACCGGCAGAATCGCGAACCAACGGCACAACGCTAGCACCTATCAGAAGCGCTATCGCCATCGAGCAAATCGGATCCGCTCGCATCCAACCGAACATTCTCATTAGGAGCGCCGATATAATCACGCCGACTGACCCTAACGTGTCTGCTAATACGTGTAGAAAAACTCCCCGCATGATGGCAGATCCGGCGCCGGTGGGGGCTTCAGGGTCGTCATGGGAGTGGCCATGGTCGCCGTGGGAGTGGCCGTGGCCGCCACCGCCGTGCGCGTGGGAGTGCGCGTGCGAGAACGCGTAAATTCCCACCAGGTTCACTCCTAGCCCGATGATTGAGACTAAGAGAAGACGCTCGTGTTTTACCTGGAAAGATAAATGTACTTTCTTTAGTTGGCAAAAGCATTCTTTTTTCAGCTTAAATTATAGCCAGCCAATCATACTCCAAACCATGAATTGTAAAGGTGTGATCAGATCGACAGAGTATGTGGAAAGACTAACTGCTGTCTTTGTCCTTCAAGAGATGGTTTTGGCCACATTATTTACCAAATCTTGGAGCTTTTTCATAATGACTTGCATACACGAGAAATCAGCTATTGATACACCTATTGGAATTATCCGTGGAAGACCATACAGAGGGTGCCTCCACCACCCCATATGGGAAAAGGCGTGACGCTATGTGTATATATGTTATTTTTTAAGCATAGTCTCAGCAATTTTACAATTGCAGCGTTTGGGTCCACCATTCAGGGTTATGCCGCGGCGGTCGCGGTTTTGCAGTGCCTCTGAGATGTATGAAGAGTGAGATCTATTTTGAGAAAACGGAGCTCCTCCATTATGGCGTGATGCATCAGTATGTAATTGTTACGTTATCGATAATTTAGTTTGCCACTATCTTATTAGGACATCCATTCATCACGTTGGTTAAACGTGAGTCTTTAATATGGCTCAATCGACGTCAGAAAAAGTGTATGCCAGTTATATTTATCAAATACATTTCGACTAATTGTGAGACATGCGATATACTCGTATAGGTAAAGATCAGTAAGATATAGAATACATGACTGATAGTTTCTTTAAAGATGTACTTAATAAACATCGGCATATAAATAAGAGATTTTTATGTTACAAATATGCGAATATCTCATACTAATAAAACGGCTATGGGAGCCATTTTAGATAATAACGAATTTGTAAAGTATTAGATGCGATAGCAAAAACTTCACAGTATATTACTGAAATGAAAACTTTGTGAGATGTAATGGAAATACGTGCTTGACTTACTATTCATACTTCCAACAAGTAACTCTTATTACAAAAGCATAGAAACGTATTCTGATTGTAAATTTTGAGAAATAAGATACAAAAAATCTATGTAAGTTTTAAGTGGATTGCGCAGGTTGCGCAATGCATTTGCGACACAATTGGTCTAGCATAGGAGTCACTTTCTATTTCTATTCCATTGATAATAAGCTGATTTGTTGCCTAAGTCATAAATTAATTTTCTGATAAATCTAGTTGTATGAAATCAAGTTACATTGTGGTTAATCGATTCTTATTACTTTTATCAGAGTTTGATGAATTTCATACATGGTTACAAGAGAAACAAAAAAAATATATGCAAATAAATGCAGGATAAAATATGACCACAACAAATCATGAAATTCTATGCATGCTTGCAACGCATGATATATCAAATATCACATAGTGATTTAGTGACAAGACTTGGGACTTGATGAAATCAAATAATAATCTATTGCAAGCCTGATGTGCATTATTCAATGCAGGGTGCTGATAGTTCTGCAGAGTAAACTATATTAAGTGAGGGAAAAAATAAATCTCCAGGTCTTGGATGTTTACATGTGCGTGGCGTCGCTGTTTCTGGTTCCCACAAAGGTAGTATGGGGCCAGAAGCCATGTATAAGCCTATACATACAAATGTATATTTTTTTTAAGTTTATGGGAATATAAGTTAGGATTTAATAAATAACATGACAAGGACTGGAAATAAGAGACAGTGTAAAGAAAGCTGCTGAAGATTGTACCAAATCATCATATTATAAAGATTTAAATACTGGCATACATTACTTGTGGCCCAGATTAGGCCTGTTTTGACTGCTGTGAGAGCTAGAAACAGCACACACACACTTTTATCTCAACAACAATGTCCTGGTGATTTTATTTATTCCTTACCCACACAACTACTGTCATAAGACGCTATTTTCCCATGATAGGTTTTGAATTTTATTACAATGTCATAAGGTTCAAAATCTCGAAGCCTGAAAATTCCCCATCATTGTAGAAAGGTCAAATGGAAAAAAGCTTAGGTCTTACTTCCTGAATGTTACCATGATGTGAGTAAACTATAGATTACCTCTGGAGGCTCAATAGCCCTCTCGACAGCCTCACTCAAAATGAAGAATGCTATAAACAGCAGGAAGAGGCCATTCACAAACCCAGCTACAACCTCAGCTCTGGAGTAGCCATAGGAGAACCTCTCGTTTGCTCGCCACTTGGAGATCACAGAGGCAGCGAGACCAGCCACCAACCCCGTGCAGTCAAAGAACATGTGGAATGCATCGGATATTAGACCTGGAAAAACAAAACCGATGAAATTTGTACAAAAATAACAGCAAAATTCTACATTAAAGTTCTTCGGTAAATGTAGGGCTGTAAATATTTCTAAATTTACTATGTATGTTCCATATATATTTTAAGTATTTGTGTTAAATATGTTTTCAAACTCATAAGTGCCTTGAGAAAACCGATTAGTTTACCAAGATAATTGTTATACAGAAGCCTAAACAGGATTTTCCTACAAGACATTTAAAAATACATAAAAAATATTCAATAGATTTATGGGTACCTATGTATGGCGGCCTCAAAAAGTAATAATTTTTGAATATTTTACAAGTGGGGGCTTCCGCCCCCTTATCGACACTCTGACCCAAGTCTTTCCAAAAAGTTTACTGAAAATTCATGAGTTAAGCACACTATAAAAAAACACATCCTTACAAACCTGGAGTATTTGAGTAAACTATTGTAATTCTTACCTAAGCTATTCGTCCAAATTCCGTAGAAGAGCTCAACAAAGGCAAAAGACAAATTCAGAATAAGGAAGAGGAATAGATTCCGTGAGTTCTGGTCCGAATAGATAAGCCTTATCAAGCTGTTCAACTTATCCTTGATGCCGCCCATAGCTCCGCGGGGAGAGTACGTGTCCTTCTGGATTAAAGGCAACATATTGCCTATTGTTCCTTCTATTGGTTCCTCAAGTCATTTCAGGTGAAACCTCACAGAAAACAGGTAAAACATGCACCACGGTCACTGCATACGTGTACCGACTACCATCGAATATAACCTCGCGAATACCTTATTACCAATTTAACTATAGATGTGGCTATGGTAAGAAGTCCACGGTGTGTGCTAGGAGCATGGCTTAATCAATTTGTACATGGTTTTATTCTTATTTTCTGCAATTTTAAACTTTTACTACTCCTATTCGAAATGATGTGATGTGACAACTGTTGGGAAGGAAAGGAAACTGTCAAACTAGAGGATGCGACAGACAAAACAACTATGCGAATAGAATAGAATCGATCGAATAATCGAACCACTTAAAAATCTACTCTTAAACACGAAACGGATCGAACAGGCGCACTTCAACAAAGATTGTGAATATTGATATTGATTGCCCAGGGAATATTGTGAAATCAAGAAATTAAGGAAAGATCAAATAATATCAATCTACCAATATTTGAAATGAAAAGCCTGAATTAGGAAAATAGAATGATTTAAAAAAATTGAAAACAGGTGAAAACTTTGTAAGTCTGTATGTGATGAGATTGGAGGATTGAACAGAAACGTTCTTGTGTCTAATTTCGTGATTCGTGAGCCGACATCGTCAACAAATCAGAATCAAAGGATCACGTCACGTAATGACCAATAGAAAACAAACCGAAGATGATTCATAGACTGTAAAGTGACACTCATTTCCGGGAACGTTTGTATTGTCTATGATTATGAGGTCATTTTGTTCATGGTTTTTGAGGTCAAATTAAGTTTCTTTATTGTTTTGTGTTGATTTATAACAAAAAAAATAACTGTTTACTCATTATAATTTCAATTTTGAAATAAAATATTAAATCTTGTTGCATTTTACATCCATTTTGAGTATTAACAAAGACTTCCCGCCTAACTTTTGAATTATTTCTACCGGATATTCGTCTATAGATGCGTTTGTTTCCGAAAAGTGAACGTTTCACGAGTCAACAGCAACGTCTTTCGCTAAGTTCTAGGCGCTGTTTGCGACATTTTTCTTTCTTTGATCCGTCATCCAATGTTTTGTGTGATGAAATAACACGTTGGTTTAGGAGTACTTTTATTAATAGTGTTCGTAGTCGTAATTAAGTATCACCTAGATTACGATAAAACTAATGATGGGCGACGAAAGCAACCCGAAAACGCTCTACGTCGGTAATTTAGACGCGAGTGTGACAGAAGACTTCCTATGCGCTTTGTTCGGACAAATAGGCGAAGTAAAAGGCTGTAAGATAATCCGCGAGCCGGGCAACGATCCCTATGCCTTTCTCGAGTTTACAAATCACTCGGCGGCGGCTACGGCCCTGGCCGCCATGAACAAACGAGTGTTCCTGGAAAAGGAAATGAAGGTTAACTGGGCGACGAGTCCGGGCAATCAGCCGAAGACGGACACGAGCAACCACCATCACATATTCGTCGGGGACCTCTCCCCCGAGATTGAGACGCACACCCTGCGCGAAGCCTTCGCGCCCTTCGGAGAAATCTCCAACTGCCGGATCGTCCGTGACCCACAAACGCTCAAATCGAAAGGATACGCTTTCGTATCGTTTGTGAAGAAGGCCGACGCCGAAGCCGCCATCCAGGCTATGAACGGACAGTGGCTGGGCTCGAGATCCATACGCACCAACTGGTCAACCCGCAAGCCACCCACAAACAGACCCAACGAAGGCGCTCCAAGCAACAAGCGAGCCAAGCAGCCGACATTTGATGAGGTGTACAACCAGAGCTCACCGACTAACACAACCGTCTACTGCGGTGGCTTCACAAGCAATGTGATAACTGAGGAGCTGATGCAGAATACATTCTCACAGTTTGGTCCGATACAAGACATAAGAGTGTTCAGAGATAAAGGATATGCATTCATTAGGTTCACATCGAAGGAAGCTGCAGCTCACGCTATTGAGGCAGTACACAACACAGAAATTAGTGGGCACACAGTAAAGTGTTTCTGGGGCAAAGAGAATGGAGGGAGTGATAACCAGGTTTGTGAATCTTCTGAACATGTTCTAAATCACCACAACACTTTTAAACTGAAAATAGTTTCTCTAATTCAGCTTTTATATTATTGTCATGAAATACTCTGGTTAACCATATTCCACTCATGTTAGAGAGGAATGTATAGTTATAAAACATTACCATTTTACTTACTATCATTGCCTGATTGATAACACTTCTTTTAAAAAAATATGTATTCATGTTAAGGCAGACATGTACAAATCTGAAGGTGTCAAATCTCAGTAACCTAAGCTAACAGCATGAAATCAGACAATTCAATCATTTTTCTATATATGTCATGGAAGTGAATAAGTAGTTGTACCATTTTTACATCGATTTCATATTAATGTTTCAGGGTGGTTCGAACAATCCTTCTGCACCACCAGCGAACATGGTTGGTGCACAAACACAATACCCGTATGCATACCAACAAGGAATGGGCTACTGGTATGCTCAGGTAAATATCTATTTCCTTCCTCAAACTTGGCCATTGCCTTGTTTTCATCTGCATTCTGACCTAGACACTAACTGTAAACATAACTTTCTGCATAATTTGTACAGTCTGGCTGGCCTACATTTATTTATGGGTAAAAAATGTGCAACATCATTATTTGCATTTGAAAAGGCGAAATCAGAAAGGGGAAGTTGTAAAATTCAACTTGAAAACTTAATTTGACTTGCCCTATAGAGATGCTATGTTGGTTTTTCCAATAATTTTGATTTTATTCAACATAAACAAAGCCAGCTCAGCTTGTATAAAAACTTGTAAATCTGGTTATAAATGGTATTTTTTTACTAAAGCTTATATGTATAATATAAATTCAGCTGAATCAGCAGCAGTCAGGTGTCTCAGCGGTTTAAAAAAATAAATTATGCAACTGCTATGTACTTCAACTTTTATTCCAAAGCAATAAGACACTAAAAATTTCATTTGATATTTTGTGTTCATATCATGTGAACTTGTTAATTAGCTCAATTCAGCTTGGAAGGTTAATTAATTGTCCTTTTGTCATTCTTTTAATTGAACCTACTATCCCACCCTAGCAAGGAATTGATGGTATTGCTATACCACAATCTCTTGTTAATATTATGTTATGTAACTTGTTCTTATCTTTAACACTTTCGCTCGGAGACCCTGAAAAATGTATTGCTATTTTCAACCTTAAGCCAAAAATAGTGAGCAAAACCTAAGAAAAATCCATTGTACTGAGGTTTCCTTAACCAAGCGAACGGGTAAAAAATCTTCTTTTTGTTCCTGTCTCTGTCTCCTCTCTATCTTCACTTTTGGAGGCTCCCATCCTTCTATTCTTTGGCAAGCACATTAGTCCATTCTAGGAAGTTGCAGATTAGTTGATATAATGTATATTTTTTTAAATTGTTAATTGTTACTTCAAATATGTATGTATATATGTGTGTATTTTATTAAATTTCATTGTATTTATGTAGTCTCATATTGCCCATCTCAGCTAAAGTTCATTTACATATCAACATTCAAAAATGATCCTTCATTTCATGGGTTGTTTTCTTCGCAAAAATGCTAATTTTCATTTGCTGATTAGCTATGGTTTGGAAATTGCGGTCACTGTGAATCCTACATTGTTGCATTCCTATGTACATGCCTAAGACCTTGCTTGGTTAATTTGTAATGTAGCAAATGTTGCACATTTAATGCCTGCTTCTTTCTGATACAAACCATAAATGTGAGGCACAACTGTTCGCCTGCCACTATTAGAAAAGTCGTGACGCTATGTACTACACGCCAAAGTAACTAAAACCTCGAACTGTCATAGCGTCGAGGGCGAGAGCGAGCGAGAGAGGGAGGGGAAACGCATTCCCCGCGGGTGCCAAGTTAACTTTGTCGCATAGTATGTATGTCATATTATGTTGAGTGGCAGAAAGTTAGGTTTATTCGTAATTATTATTACCTTTTCATTACCCATATCACTCCCTATGGAACATGTCAAAGTAAAACAAACCATTTTCTCATGAAGTAGAATCGCGTTCTGGACATTTTCCACCCATGTACGAAGTCCATATGGCGCCCAAAATAGTACTAATCCCACAACTCTTACATATGTATAATTATTATGACATTATCATGTAAAGTGCTAAAAATTAGGGTAAAGGAATACACATGACCGTAGCTGGCACTCTTGCATAACAGCTCCTTGTGCCATGCCACCAACTATATTGAGTCATGTGTATATGCTAACGCAATGAATCAATGTATTCAATGTGCCAGAGGGTAACCTCTCTTTCATAGGATATATGTTAAACCTTACCCTCACTCAGAGACAAAGAAACTTGGCGTGAACTGTAGTTGTCTTTAACTAAACTTAAATTACTAATCTTATAATTATTTTGTGATCAAAGTAGTGTCATAGGCCAGCACAAAACCTTTTGTCTGTGACAATCATATTATATTTTTGTACTGGCCAATGACAGTACTTTGTTTACAAATTAATTATAATTTTAGTGATTTCAGTATAGCATGCAGGCTGCTGTTCCGTTTTACAGGTATGTGTATTCCCGTTCCCGCCTTTATGATAAGATCCGTCTGCCACACCTTCCCTGTACTATATTTGGTCTGTGGACTAACCTAACACATGTCGCCGTTTCTGGTTTCCAGGGTGCAGGGAATGCGGGGCCTGCTCAGCACATGACTGTAAATGATTTTGTTATAACTACCGCTATTGTAGTAACGCTTTGACGGCCTTGGTACGACGGATGGCAATGAAGAGCAATGTTCATATAATTCCAATTCTTATTCAGTAACTCTATTCCCATACACTAAACTTTGATTAGCTTGAGAAGACCTGGAGCTGGTTATGAGGCCTAGCGATTTGGAACCTCATGCCACGGTAATAAAATTCAAAACCTATGACGGGAAAATGATGATGCCAGGTCTCCAGAGGCTAGATACTAAGTGCAATGATTTTGCTGAGTATTGGAGTCAGTGAAGTGGTCTTTGGTCTTTGATAAAGTTATGGCAAGGGAAAATATGAACATCTGCTTTGGTTGCTGTCTCTCGGTCTACTTGGACTTATCCGAACGTCTTTTTGCCGTTAGTAAACGATTTGGCAATGGCATGTTATTATAGGTCGCTTCATCTATATCTTGTTGTACAAGTTGTCAAGTTATCTTGACAGCTTGTACAACAAGATATAACAAGGGACAGAGCATCTTTGTCTTGTATGAGAGAGGTATATATCGCTGTCCCTTGTGCTATTGTGCCATTGCATTATTAAATTATAAAATAGGTTATAATCGCCGCTAGAATCTGCGAAAATTACGAATCTATTGCAATACATTTCGCGGTATACTTAGTCATACATCATACATCAATCAAACAGCATTCTATGATGATTTTCGCGCAGTTTTATGCTGGCCTCACTCCGACAAGAACATCTCAATTCTGGAGATCAATTTAAGGCTTGTTCTTATTACTCAGCCAGTAGGCGGTCAGCTGTGGACATTTCAATAATAAATATTCACACAATCATGCCAAGTGCCCCGGGCTTAAAATGAAATGCACCAAAAATTTGACGAAATCCGTAAAAATGTAAGCCTGCACGCCAAAAAATTTTCCAAGTAGTAATATTAAAACGCGGAGAATTGCTCGGCAATGGAGATCACATTGACTACCATAGCAAGAGATCTAATTCCTTTTGTCAATTAAAAGTCAGTATGCGTCTATCTCCTTTCCTTTTCTAAGCGAAACAAGGAAAAGGAGATGTGACTCATACCTCTGTCCCTACTATTGACAAATGTCAAATGCTGCTTCTAAGAATGGCTCCACTTTAATCAGTATTTCTCAGTCAGTTGGCCCGCTTACTGGCAGCTGTAGTGAGAAGAAGCCTAAGAATAGCTTCATATCTGCTTGTATGTCGACGAAGGCCTACAACGGAGGCATCTCTTATTTGCAGGGCTATCCGGCGATACAGGGCGCATACATGGCCCCCGGGTACTATCAGCAATACGCCACGGCGTACAGCAACCCACAGGCCGCCGCAGCTGGTAAGTAGTACTTGTTTCCCTCTTCTCATTGCCGGAAGACGAATGAAATGTCATGTTTGACATTTCATACTTTTCTATGGAATGAATAAGTTGACCTGAAGTTAGTGCTGACTAGCTTTCTATCTGTCAGGCCTCGGACATCATCATATTCAGCCCACATCGATCCTCTGCGGGGCATAGGCCTCTTGTTGTCTATAGCGTTAATCCTCACCGGTGCCAACCGGATCCAGTGAGATCCGTAGCCGACATCTATCGCTATGTCGCAGTTAGTTGGTTAAATCAGACACTTAAAACTTTCTAGACCGTTAATTAAATACCGATGTTTAACCAAGTCACTAAAATTCCGTCAGACCAGTGAGTGAACGAAACGTTTAACGAGTTGTTTAAACGTTCCTAGGCAACAAGACATATACAATATAAATATTTTTTTATGTGTACTTACTTATGTTTATGTTTCGAGTATTTTTTGTTGTTACATGTTCAACCGAAAACGAAGGATAAAGAGGGCTTCGCTTAGCTCACCCCTTTACTCTTAACCTAAGCTACCGCAATGTTTTGCCCTGATATAAACTGTGCAAATCAGTTGTTGTCGTGAGTTTTCATTCATCTGAGGTTAGGTTTAAAAACACATCACGTGATCTTTCAACTACAATTGTCAATTTTACTCAACTTACTTTACTTGACAACATTAACCTCAAATTTGGTTAGCACGCCATATATTGTCAGAAGCAGTTTAAATCTATATAAGGAATTGGACAACTTTTACAGATAAGCCAGCCTCTAACTACACCAGCCCCATCTGCAATGAGCTTTTGAGATTAGGTGCTATTGAAAAATCGACCGAATCAGATTCAGACGGCCTTACTAATAAAAGAAGTTATTCACGGTTTAACTTATAAAGTGTTTTGTCTTGCTTTGGCATTTGACATTGACTCGAAGTATGAAAAGGACAAAACACTGAATAAACCGTGAATAACTGTGTTTATTAGTAAGGCCGAGAGTGTTTTGATTGCTCGATTTTTTTTTACGATTTGTCGATTTTCAATTGGAGTGGCATTGCAACTGATATCAGAAATAAGTACATAATTAGGCCACCAGTCGACGTGATGACCATTTTCTTAATCAATGGTATTGGACACGTTTCCTTTTTCACACGCCCTGCTTCGGTTATATCTACGTTTACAAGTAAGGCCGGGCGCGCACGGGTGACTTTGTGTCACCGTGACTGTTTCGTCATTCGTCGTTTTTAGGGTTCCGTACCCGAAGGGTGCCAAACGCGACCCTATTACTTACTAAGCCTCCGCTGTCCATCCGTCCGTCCGTCTGTCACCAGGCTGTATCACATTGCCGCTATAACAACAATTGAACAAATATTAAAAAACAGAATAAAATTAATATTTAAATCATACAAGATTATTTCATTACCACGATACGCCATGATACGCCCTTGGTTAGGTACATGGAGTGTGAAAGTAGCCGCACCAATAACTCTGTAAACAACATTTTGCTATGTAAAATCCAAACTATTCACTCCACACCATCCCTAATTGTACGGTGGTACGGAACCCTTCGTGCGCGAGTTAGACTCGTACTTGACCGGTTTTTATTTATTTCTTTTGTAATATTGTTATTTTGAGACATCTATTAATTATAATTTTTCTATCTCTATCTCTATAATCTATTAACTTAAATTTATAATAGAAAAAAAAAAACGGTCAAGTGAGAGTAAGACGAAGGGACACATACACGGAAAAACGTAAAACGACAGTCTTTTGTACGAGTATGCCTTTTTAATTTTTAATAATAAAATATTTAATACTAGGTAAGACTACATTAAGGGTGTTTTTGTTGAATTCCCATAACTTTTTCCCTTTGTTTTTGTAATCTAATGTACTTCTTTTTCTGCATTGCAACGAGCCCTTATTTGACAACGATGCCACATCGATCTCATTCATTGATGCTGCGGGCGCTCATCAACTTTCACGATGCATACTTCTTTCCAATTCAATTTCCAAACCATTGCGTACTTGGTGCAAGTTACATTAATTTCAATCCATACTGAGCAGGCGATGTAGTCAATAATTACTGCACGCACACATCAACACCAAACCAATACAGCCATAGCTAACAAAAGGACAGTCGGTTATCTCATTCACTCCTACGCTACCTAACAGTCTCATCCAACTCTCTTCCTCGAGCGAATGCGATGTAAACAAACAAATGCGTTTGTATAGCGCAGGTACTGTCGTTTGATTGTATTATTTTCATGGATCCCAATTCCCAATGGTGATGGTACCGAATATTACCGATTACCGGGTTTCATCCCCAAAGAGTGAAAAGAAGTCTGAAAAGCGCACTGTCTGTCTGTCAGCAGGCTGTATCTCATAAACCGTTAGTTAGACAGTTGAATTTTTCAGAAATGATGTATTTCTGTTGCCAATATATCAAAGAATACTAAAAACAGACAAACATACCATGGTAGGGGGGCTCTAATGCAGAAAACATGTTTTTTTTTTAACATTTTTTTCTCTTACCTAGGACTTACCTTGTACACAGAAAACATGTTTTTTTTAAGCAATTTTTGCTCTAATATTGATAATGGCAATAGGTAGACAAGGGACTTACTTACCTTGTACATCTTACAAGTTGTTTTGCCAAGTAATGTTTTGGAACCCTTCGTGCTTGCCTCGTAATTGGCCGATTTTTATTCCCACTATTAGCTAATAGGCATTTGAACATATGAATGTCGATTTTTCAATCGTCAGATAAGGACTAACGAGAGAATAACGAAAAATATGCCTTTAGTTAAATTAATTATTTTTTATAAAATGAAATACCTATCTTTATTATTTACTTACACAAACTTGTCTTCTGCCACAGATTACTTGTTAGTTGTACCTA
The DNA here is from genome assembly GCA_949825045.1 of Argyresthia goedartella. Lineage (NCBI taxonomy): Eukaryota > Metazoa > Arthropoda > Insecta > Lepidoptera > Argyresthiidae > Argyresthia > Argyresthia goedartella. Next base: position 28,005,850 of record OX463824.1, read on the forward strand.
GTTGTTTAATTACGAGTAACAAATCTAAAGAACATCAATAGAACGCTCGACTGTACCCGCAGGAGGGCAACCTATAAACAAACAAGCAAACCGACCCGGGTTGAGGGCGGGAAGCGGTTTTATGGTTTTCATATTAAGAACTATTTCAACGGCGATTTATTATTTTTCGTCCGTTTTTGTTCGGGTGTGAGTTGAAACTACTTAGCTTGTGTGTGACTCGTCGGATCCTTTGAGCTATCACAGACACCAAAAGTAAGACAAAAGCGTAAACACACACAAGTAAGACGAAGGTAGATATGCGAGTCAGCGCAGTAGCAAGGGAGACACATGATCTTTTATTAAAAGCGCGGGAATTTCATTTTCATTGATTAGCGAGTTCCGACTTTGTGACGTTGCCGGACTTAGTATAAAGATTTTTTATAGCGAGTATTGAAAAAATATTGAATTATTTTGTATGAAAAATGCAAAAAGTAAAAAAATCTAAAAATTCAAAAACAAGTTTTTACATTCGATTTTTAAAGGTGGTCTTATCAATACTCTACAGTTATGGGAATTCAACAACAACACCCTGTATAAGTATTGAACTATGCTCATACACAACGTGCCATCGAATAAACGCATAATAAGAAACAAGTTTGTTTAGAATAATGAGCAGAGACGATTTCATTGACTTTAAATATAGGTCATATTTTTGAAGAAAAAAAGTAATTGTTGTTGCTCTGTCTCTTTATTTATAGCTAAGCTAACTTAGGCGCGACCGTCCAGTTTAACTGACCCCTGCCTAGCTCTACTCACGCAGGTACTACTTACTACTAGTACTAATCGTAAGTGCCGTGGGCCCGTTGATGTATTTCGCTTGGAGAACAAAATTAAAAAAAATACTTTCCGGCCTAGGCCTGCAATTTTGTATGAAATCCCTTTACAGTTCCCTCGAGTTGTGCGGCCCGAAACGTGATACTCCCGAGCCTGTTATAACGCACGTAATGACTAAAGGAGATGTGTACTTTTTCCAAGAGAGTTGGTACTTTATTCGAAATAGTCATGAACCAAGTTAAAACCGTATTTATATGAAAGAATATAATTTAAAGGTTCTAAATACATATCGTGATCATTTTTTAAAACCGCCGTTTTTTTGTTACTGTGATTTTAAAATAATTATTATTTTAAATAAAACAGCCACCCAGAACAATAATTAATTATGGCAACACTGTTCTGTCACGTCATTGTCAAGAACCCCCTGTTCCGAGTCACGCCACAATCATCTACGAAGCCGTTCCGTTTTAGCTTAGGCGATACAAAACGATGGCATCGTAGACGCTGTAATCGATTATTGTGTGACTCGGAACATGGGGAAAGTGTCAAAAATGACAATTGAATGAATTACAGTTTTTTTTTTTGCTGCAAAGTTAAGCAAAGGATGCAGGTTATAAATCCTACCCATACAAATCATTTTTTCAAAATTAATAAAGAATGGCGGTTTTAATAAAATAAATAATTTCGTAGGCTTTATTTATACTCGTTTCCCTACCAGAAAAACCGCATATGATTATGGTTAAAAAATCAGTACCGAAAAAATACATCTCCTTTCATTGCATGCTTGAGAAAATATTATTAACATTGTGCAATACGGTGATTTTAGATAACAAGGGACTTTGTTCTTTATTTAATTACCAAATAGGTAGGTGCTCATGAATAGCAGTGTGAATGAGAGGATAATATCATAGTTTTGTTCTTGCACTTGTGTAAATGAGATTGACTTGAGAGATAATAACAAAACTAGTTTCACTTGTATTTAAACGGGTGACTGTAAATTAAAGTTTTAAGTGACAAAAATAATTCATTTAGGTTATTGTATTACTAATTGAGCGACTGACTGCGAGTGACGAGAAATCAACAGAACAGCAACTTACAAACATTAATTTGAGTTACTTAAAATTAAAAATGAGAAGCTTTTCTTTGCATACGCTCTGGGGTTGCTTCTTCTAAGTTCCAACCTAACCTATAACCCAATTGAAATTTAGCCACAATAACATACTCTAGCCAAATTAGGTTTTCTGTGTTCCGTTACTGAAGTTGCACTCTCTGGATTTCTAGTCGCTCATTTAGGATTTTGGTCGCACTGCTAGAATTTTAAATGTAAGCTCGATCTGGATTTTATTATTATCAGAAAAAAATGCAGAATTCAGTGTTTTTCGCTCATTTCAAGTATTTTCGCTGTTCATGATCATTCGCTCAGTGAACATTCGCTTAACTAGTTTTTATTCGATCGTTTTGTAATTCCCCTTATACATATAACGTACATAAAGAAAATATATCTTCCAAAATAAGTTTAATTTTAACTAGGTGAATGAGATAGTAGAGATACAACGATTGCGGTGCCGATAATCGTAAACTGCAGGTTATCCTAATATTTGCCGATTATCCGTATCGTAAAAAGTATTGCAATGAATAACGATTCATTAAATCTTATTTCTGCGTGGAATGGAGCGCGAAATATTCAACACGCGACGATTCGATACGCGCGCGCATTATAAAAAAACGCCCACAAATATGTCTATCAAACCTGGCTACAGTGGATTGTTCAGAGAGATTGTTACGGCTGGTTTAATTCACACGGAAATCAGAAATCGACTTAAATCGATAATTTAAAAATATTATGCTTCCTAAGTAAAAAAAATGCCTGAAATTAATTATAAATTTAACTTTAATACAGTATGAATTAACACAAAGAAATGTTTATATTACTCAATTATCTCGTTTTATTAAAGAAAATCAAAGAATCATAATGCAATCGTTATCATAATTGCTATTAAGATGCATTCGTATTGGGATCGATCGTAATAGAAGTATCGTTGCATCCCTAGATTCCTATATATTATTAGATTTAACAATTGAAGAAAGCTAACCAACCCCATGTCTTCTTTCAGCCGGATACCGCATGAGCATGCCCGCAGGCGGAGGCGCGGCCAGCGGCGGCGGCTGGGCGGGCGGCCCCCAGCCCGTCATGTACGCCTCGCCCTCCGCGCAGTACCAACAGCAGTAGCCGCCACCCGCGCACGCTGACGACTGACGACCTAGCTAACTTGTCCGCGAATTTATACACTTTTTTCTTTTTTTAAATTCAAATCTGGGCCGTGTCGCCGGCCAGTGTTTAGAGGCGGTTGAGGATGTTGTTGATAATATCGGTAAATTGGTAGATGTCATGATTGCAGGTGAGCCAGCTGAATTTAATGTTGGAAGCGACTGTCGTGAGATCTGTCGATTTACCGAACTGACGTTGGGAAGCGGTATACTGTCAATTTTGTCACGTCAGCGGCAGATTCGGCTGCATCACCCGTCTATTGGCGTAAGAGGCATATCTATTTCCAGAAAACGTTCTACGCTGATTTCACTGTTTCCTTAAACTAGTGATTGGAAGAGCAGTTTTGGTACAGATAAATCTGGCTTACTGCGTTAAGTAAACTGTATTGTTTAAATTCGGGTTTCGCTCATGTTAAGTAGAATGTAGCTAGTATAGGCGTGAATGTGCAACCGACCGGATAATGCTATACTGAACTTAACTATACCGAAATTACGTTTACTATTGCAACATTGATAGGATACGCGCCTCTTGCTAAATGAGCGTCGCAAATGATGGCTTCGCGTGGAGATGTCAAGATTTTTGTAATTTTTATATGGAATGATAAAATGCGACAGTTCGATCCGAAGGCGTGATTCGCTTCGCACATTTTGTGCAACACACGATTCTGACATAACTTTTTGATCCTTTTCGAGACATGATCCTCGCGATCTTTATACAATTTTCTGAACTCATTCGCGACAGTACAACTTAGCTAGTTTGTGATCATCGCGGTCTGACATCCCGAGCCCCGAGCCCCCTACATAGTTGACAGGCGCATGTGGCGCGCCGAGCACTCACCGTGGACAGCGCGACCCAGGGAACTATGCTTCCCGGTGGTTCCGTGCCCGGTGCGATCCAGGGAACTCTGCTTCCCGGTGGTTCCGTGCCCGGTGCGATCCAGGGAACTCTGCTTCCCGGTGGTTCCGTGCCCAGTGCTATCCAGGGAACTCTGCTTCCCGGTGGTTCCGTGCCCGGTGCGATCCGGGGAACTCTGCTTCCCGGTGGTTCCGTGCCCGGTGCGACCCAGGGAACTCTGCTTCCCGGTGGTTCCGTGCCCGGTGTGATCCAGGGAACTCTGCTTCCCGGTGGTTCCGTGCCCGGTGCGACCCAGGGAACTCTGTTTCCCGGTGGTTCCGTCCCCGGTGCGATCCAGGGAACTCTGCTTCCCGGTGGTTCCGTGCCCGGTGCGATCCAGGGAACTCTGCTTCCCGGTGGTTCCGTGCCCGGTGTGACCCAGGGAACTCTGTGGATCCGTGGCCGGCGCGACCAAGGCTAGGCCACGCACAAGCGGTCGTCTGGACCCTCGCAGACCGTCAAACCTACATAGATAGGACATAACGAAATAAATTATAAATTTTTAAAAAGGTTATAAAGTATATAAGGGGGTGTAGTAACGCGAGTCGCCTCGTGTACATACGTTATTTATTGGCGCCGACTGAGCAGTCCCGACGCCTCTGTCTTGTCATGCCAGTCCGTTTGAAGTACGCGTATTTATAATTATTAAGTTCGGCACATGTTGTTTTGTTTGACCTGAATTGTTATGATTTAATTGTATAAGAACACTGGTGAGTCAATAAAGCAGTGGGTCCGGGAGATGGCGTGTTTGATTTGTCGTAGTGTCGAATGGATTGAAGTTGCATCGGACCTCCTCTCGCGTGTCAGTCAATGTCGAGTCAGTGGCACCCCCCTCGTTGTAAGGTCCAAGTTTAGTATATCTTCCATTACGTGCTGTCGGATGTTTCTGAAGGGACTCGCTCCGATGTGACTGAGGTCCTATCACAAGTATTGTAAATTGACTTATTGCAGATCTGCCTACTTTGTTGAAATGATACATATATATCTATGTATGTCTTATTTATTTTATTATGTAATTACCGTTCTCAGTTTGACAAGTTTTCGATGTATTGACAAATATTTTCATATGTAATTTTGATGTTCGAAAAGTATATATTTTATAAGCTGTAACGCCCTTATTTTTCAGGAAAGTGTGCAGATCTGCATTATGCAATAAAGGTTATTTTTTGGGTCCAACACAATATTTCTGAAAAGTCGATGTACTTCTGTTCTGTGATTGAGGAAGCTACATTTTTTCGGAGAAAAGAAAATTATTGTAAATTTACATTTAGAGGTCATTTTGTAAAAGGAAAATAAATAGTTTAAGTTGATGACGATTTCTGATTTATACTTTGTTAATGGTAGCGAAGTAATGCTTTATCCATGACATCACTTGACCCTTGGGCTTGGGGTGTTAGTTTATAGCAAACAAATGCAGAGATAGAAGAAGAAAACAATGATGGGTAGGACTGTACCCTATCATTGTTATTTTTTTAATTTTTGCATTTGTTTGCTGTAACTTAACACCAAATGGCATGAAAAAAAACGAGCAAAAGTGGCGAATTTCCAATGACAAAAAAGAACCGAGATATTTTACCAAGGTCAACATTTTAATTTGAGGAGGTCACGATGAGTTCTCAACAGCTCCAGGGATATCCATTGTTTTTGGTACACCTGCATATGAGCACGCAAGCTACTCAAATACTTCTACTCCATCTGAGTACCTGTAATTCTATTTGGTGAAACGAATGAGAGACTTAAAAAGCCGTGCAGCGTTCTGTGCTATGCTAGGCATCACACTTCTAGTCTAATCCGGAACACATTTATGTTCGTAAGAAATACCTCGACAGTCTAAGGTCATCACTTGCTGGGGTATAAAGCTCCCCCTTGTTGTGCCAACTTATCCAGTCCTGTGATTTGAATCGAATCGGAAATCTAATTGAAGTTTTCCCTGCGATATTGGTAATGTTGCTTCTCTTTCGGCCACCACTCGGTCAGGGATCTACTCCACATGCCATCACCTCGCCTGCCGACTGCCATTTGTCTAATAATACGGCTTCCAATTTCCATTGGATATTGGTCCAATAATAAGTTGGCCCAAAAAGTGGAAATTACCCAGTAGTGGGCGGAAACAACCTGCCGATGATGATGATTATTTGAGTTGAGTATCTTGCGTTGCACAGTCAGCATCATAGATATAAGCGAGCACTTATATCTGATGCTTACTGTGCTACAAGGTCACATCTGTCACTGGCTGGCTGGAATGCAAAATCTAGCGTTTGGTAGATCCCAAGTACCGGCATCGGAGGAAAGGAATTTCAACGGACGTGTGTATAGTGCCCATCCAACCCCGAGATCTCAAATGCATTTAAACAAACAATAGTTTACAACCCCGCCGCGCGCCCATTGTTCTGACTCTGGACGCCCGAAAACGGCCCTGCCTTATTGTGGTGATATCAGCAATATGATATGAGAGTGTCTAATATAGCTACAAGTGTGAATGCGTAAAGTGTGAATTAGATAGGCTCTGAGGTGCGCCCTACCAGATAATAGGCTACGCCACGCTGCTGTCACAGCCATCGTGTACGACAATAGGCGCAAATAGCAGAGCCAACTCCACGAGTGTTGCCTGGTGAGCCCGTTCCGATTCAGTGTCCTAACGCATGCAACCAATATTTATCTCCACAGGCTAGTCTACTAGAAGAAGCCCGGAGTTTACGTCTCACGCAATACACAGTACTGACTGAGTATTAATCGACCCTATCTAGCACAGTAATTGAGTAATTGTGTCATAACATGGGATCACACACACAAATTGCTTTCTCCGGACACACAAACGATTACATGATAGGACATAGAATCTTCATTAAATAATCCCCTAACGCCCAGGCTTTTCTTGCCCTAGTAGTGCTACACGCCCAAAGTACCTACTTTTAAATGGTTCGCAGACGCCACGAGATTACAACATTCGAAATGTACCTAAAACTGAGCGTATAAATGTGGGATTTTTTATATTGATAAATGATATATATATAAAGACTGTCGTTAGCTAGGAAATATGTCAAAACCAAAGAACCAAAGAAGGCATCTGGGTCGATATCACGAATGAAAACGGTTTAGGTAAAATTTATAAGTATTTTTTAGTTAATTGAGTGTATCTTCTGCGGAATAGATAGTTTATTACGAAACTCAAGGGATTAATTGTATGAAAAATAAACAACTTTGTATTTTTTATTACAACCTTTTTAAAATATCAGTTCATCAACTGCTAAAAAGTTATTCTTAGTCTCATGTTTAAGTCAGAGTGGCATCATATGGCATCAATGAACAGCTGAAATGTTAACATTTAAGGTGTTAGTTAATTAAATTCGAAAAAATCCATTATGTAGGTAATGTTAATATTTTTAAATTTATTGATAGAAAAAGCCCACAAAGCTCAATATAGTGAAAGAAGCTCATAAGCCTTTTAAAAGCATATCCATATTACCTATTACAAATGCTTCTACAAATCAGTCTTAATTTCGAGTCTAATTTTACATGAAAACATTCCAAATCTGTGTTTGGTGCAGAGCCCGTGTGCGCGAGTCTGACTCGCACTTGACCATTAATATAAGATCCTATTGCGACGAACAAGCTTTTTAACATCTTACTTAAATTAAGAGCCCGTAAGTCTTTTAAAAATCTAAGCTATACCTATAAATACCTTTTTAAGTTTCTTCTAATTTCTCAATTCTAAGTCTTCTAATTTTAAGAAGTTACTACAAGGAACATCAAAAAACACAGATGAAATTTGATTCTTCTGGCACCCTTGATTATCCATTGATCACTAAAGACTTGACACTTTCATTCGAAAACTAGTATTTATCATTCCACGTGAAATTGTAAAGTGTATGAGCAATTAAAAATGAGGGCTTATCAAAAGGCCCCCGAGCATCTAGTTGATTAAATAGAACGGAACCGTGGGCTAACGCGTAGAAGGATTTTTAAAAGGTCTTTGGGCGCTAGGAGGTTAAGGTATTTCTTAAGTGACTCCAACCCATGAAATTGGGCTCTCTTAACGGCGACGGCCTGGGAAGCAGACTTATCTCATTTCATCACACACACGCGTGGTGCTTTGTCCTATATATAATGTATTCTGTGCTTAGTATGTACATCATCATAAACACTAAGTCAATAGAGACTAAAGTTACGCAGCAAGTCGTAGCGTCATCCCACGCCAAGAGGCAGGCGGCACTTCCTGCAGGAACGTGAATATAGACACTAAAATCCATACAAAACTGGACAAAGATAGTTAAACAAAGGAGCCAAAAGGAAACAAAAAAATATATACTTAACAAAAAAAATACATTCCTCAAACTAACACAGCAGCAAAACGTTGACGCAAATACATAATTTTTTGTCCAACAAGCCCCTTCTCAGGACAACGAGCTAATCAAACGAGCAATAAACAATAGGGCCTTGTTCAGGGACTGAACCTCGACCCGAGTCACGGACCTAACTAATACGCACTAATGAAGTGAATTGAAGTAGGTGATATCAGTGCAACGAGTCTCACTAGCTGAGCAACAACTGCGGTGAGATCGCTCCGATTATGATAGCCCTGACTCAGATCAAAGGGCAAAACGAACTCTATATCTGGCAGGTAACCCCCTTCGTAATGCTAAATACCATTTCATAAACAGATACCACGCTCGCTCCAAATTTCTACGCCAACTCCAAACTATTCCACAGGCACAGTGCCGTACCAGTTGGTAGGATATAGGTATACCTAAATACAAAACTAGGCAGGAACCTACCCAATCACAGTAAAACAAAACTAAACTATTTCTAACTTTATCCGGTCCGACAAGCCCACAAAAATAAACCAATAATGAAAGCCCGTCTACTACATAACTGCATATTGTGAGAAATAGCGAGAAACAGCCAACACTTGCACATGATAAAAGGATCATTTCACCATCTTCCAGAAAACAGGCAATTAACCAAAGACAATAAAATCGGACTTTGTCCTATGCGGCTCTCTACCGAGAATAAGGGCGCAAAGATACGCACACACTTTGACAATCGCAACCCGTATGACTAACAACACATAGGTAGTTCAAATAAATCACGCTAGCTCTAAGTTCTTTCTTTTAACTGCATCCTAAGAAGATAACCTAATGAAAGCCTTACCAATGCTGATATGGTAACTGCTTATTCCACGCAATTGTTGACCAAATTAATCACATTCAACCACGCTCACATTCGTAAGGACCTAGTTAAATATTATGTAGAAGAAAACTGCGTTGAACAGACCAAAGCTCGCAATCACCGAGCCCGAAGAAACCCTCAACAATTCAACATTGAAAATCCGCGCAATTACGGCACTTGGGCTGGAGAGGAGATTATAATACCAGCCGCCGCCGAATACTTTCTAGTTAATGTAAAAAATCCACCAGCAAAATACACCATCGCTCACTTTCACGCCCAAGAATCCAGCGGATGCAGTGAGAGAGATCTATCAACCTCAACGTCACAGGACACCACTACGACAGCGTATACGGCCTTAACAGTGATACAGATAACTTATCATAGAAAAAACAATGAACAAAGGCGAGCTTATCTCTCAAAAGAGATTTCTTCCAGCAAACCAAGATGGTAGGAAAGGTGATGCTTACGCGGGGGATTGATGCTGAATTGACTGACAGAAACATACATATAGCCTGTATGCAGGAAACAAACATGATATATGTCTCAAAACACTATCTTTAGTATCTTTATGCTCGCATACTGTGGTTTAGCTACACTAATTAGAAAGGACTTGAACCTATCGGTCCACAATATAAATGGCGTAGCGGAAACAATGGCAGCCACATCCCCAGCTCTTCCACGAGAGCAACAGCAGCGTTTTTGCAACTTATAAAGATAATTCAAAAGAAACCAAGCAAAGCAAAAATATTAATCCTAAGGTACCTGCGTGTAGTAAGGGCCACAGTCTATTAAGGGACACTCTCAGAAAAACACACTCTCAAACGTTTTACATGTTTCAACTCACGCACACTTAGAAAGGACCAATAGCAACGCTAATCTTATAGGGCACGTAGCCCACGGGCCGCCATCTTGTCAGTTGCCACGCATTCATCGCGAGCGTTAGACGAGCGTTACCGTGTTACTATTATTTTTTTGTGAAAATATAGAAATATTGTCAAAAATACGCTGTTTTCTGTGTTTCTCAACATAAAACAATAAATTTAAGTTAATAGTGTTGTCTAATCAAGGTAAGTTTTGACTTTTCATTAATAAATAAAGACATTTTTAAAGAGTCTCGCATGATTCGTTGCAAAGCCTAATAAGGGCCACATTCGTGGCGGGTAAATGGGCCGGCTCTTATTAAACATATGCAAATATTACTTTCCAATCACACTAAGATAATTAATTGCTTAAAATACCTGTTTTTTTTTCTTTTTCATTTGGTTTAGGCGTTTGGGAGACAAGATATATTTCATTTCTTTTTATCATTTCTTTGTTGAAAGTTAAAAAAGTCAAGTATTAAAGTTTCCAAAAAAAGGGTCAGAATTCGTGAATCTCTAATTATGTTTTGCTTGCTTGATATCTTTTGCAAAAGCTTATTTTGCTTGTACAGGATCATGGAACCACCTCCTAAGAAGAAACGAGGTTCGTGGACACTGAAACAACTAGACGATGCTATGACTGCCGTCCGGGGAGGAATGTCACAACGTGCAGCAGCCGCGCGTTATTCTATTCCCAGAAGAACTTTAGTCAATCATTTGAAAAGTGTCAAAGTCGAAAAACAAATTGGGCGTCGTACAATTTTAACAACAGAGCAAGAGACTGATTTGGCCACGCGAATAAAAAGACTTGCTGCTGTAGGCTTACCGTTAAAACCAAAATCAATTCGACACCAAGCTTACGTTTTTTGTGACGAAAATGACATTCCAAACAAATTTAATCGCTCCAAAAAACGAGCAGGAAAGGATTGGTTAAAATTGTATTTGAAGCGAAACTCCATTATATCAAAGCGAAAGGTACAGATCTTAAATCCAGGAAGGGCTCAGAAAGTTAATAAACCAATCGTAAATCAGCACTTTAACGAATATAAAAAAATATACGAAGAACTGATTAGAGAGAGCCCCGGACGTCTATATAATATGGATGAAAAAGGTTGTAGGTTAACCATACATAATCAACCAGTGGTCTTAGCAGAAAAAGGGGCTAAAAATGTGCCCTTGGTTGCACCAGAGCACGCAGAAAACGTAACTATTGCCATGTGCGTAAATGCAGTAGGCACTGCTATCCCGCCGATGATACTGTTTAAGGGGAAGAGAATGAAGCCAGAATTCAATGATAATTTGCCATCTGGATCATTGGTACGAATGGCAAAAAAAGGGTCCATGACAACGTCTCTGTTCACAGAATTCATCCATCACTTGGGAAAGTACAAAACTCCCGGCAAGTGTTTACTTGTTGTTGATGGCGCTTCTTGCCACTTAGATTATAGTATTGTAGACGCAGCGGAGAAAGAAAATATAGTTTTATACTGTTTGCCATCCAACACCACTCACTGGCTCCAGCCACTTGACAGAAGTGTCAACAAATCATTTGAGGTTTACTGGGATGAAGAAGCTTTATCATATCTGTACCAATACCCCGGCAGAACAATTACCAAAGCCAGATTCAATTCCATCTTAAGCAAAATATGGTCTAAATGTATGACCCATTCCAATATTGTCAACGGGTTTAAAGCTACCGGGCTTTATCCTTTTGACCCAAATGCCATTCCAGATGAAGCCTATCAACCGTCAATACCGACCAATCACCCGATGCAAGAAAACCAGGTCGGAGAACTAGACCAGTCGCAAGTGTCTCCGACTCCTGGCCCTTCAGGCTTGAGAGCGCAGCGCGCAACACGGAGCCATAGCAGTGATTCGGACGAGACCATTATTGATGGCTCGCCGTCTTTAATACAAAACTATAGCCTACCTTCTCCGGTTAGCAGTGTTGGAGTAAAGAAACGTTTGGTTGACTACACCACAACAGATTCTGGTTCTGAAGAATCTGAATCAAATACGCCTAGCGCTGCAATCAGAAGACCGATTACTTACAGCTCCGACTCTTCCGTCAATATGACGTTTTCGCCTCATAAACGTCAGCCGCTATATAGCCAAATATATAGCTCTTCTGAAGATGACGATATCGTGGCTGCGGCGCGAAGAAAAAAACGTACTCCCATTAAACCTGTCGATGTATCTTCATTTGTAAACAACAACAAAAGAAGGCGGGAACATTCTTCTACAGAAGACGATTCAGAAGACGAGGTTCCATTAGTCAGGTTGAAGTCTCAGAAAAGCACTAAAACTGAATTCCGACAACTAATACCGACACCAAACTTAGGTATCGTGAAGAATACACCAAGGCGTAAAGCCATCAATTATAAAGCCCGGATAGTGACGAAAGATTTGTTTACAGAAAGAGAAAACAGAAAAGACATCCAGAAAAAGAAAGTAAAAGAAAACGAACAGAAACGTAAGGAAGTAAAAAGTAAGGACAAACCTAGCAAGAAGGCAAACTCAAAGAAAGAATGCACAAATAAAAAAGGAAAGGCATGTCAAACGAAAAATAGTGGAGCTATTAAAGGTAAAAACAAAGGGAACCATGCAGATGATAAATGGTACTGCTATGCTTGTTTCACAGAAAATTTTGAAGACTGCGACAATGCCCAACATGCCAAAGATGGTACCACGAGGAATGTTTGGGCCTTACGAAAGATGACGTTGATTTTGATTGCTTATTCTGTAATTATAATTAGACATTTATGATCTGAATGACTGATCCGTTTATAGAGAATCATCCAAGGAAGGACAGACTGATCTCATTATTTTTTATGTGTGATCTCAAAATTACTTTTCATAAGTGTAATAAGGGTCAGTATTATCTTTCCAATGTTTATTTTTATTGTTTTTGAAAAGATTTAAAAAGAGTTGCCAATAGTTTGTTAAAAATGTATATTTTTTGTTTAAAATATACATGTTTAAAGTGTTTTCGAAATAGTTTTGTTTCTGTGAGTTTAATAAGGTCCATTATTTTGTTTTTCTGTTCATTAAACATTTAATTTATATATTTTTGATGCTAAAAGTTGATGTATGCTAGAAAAAAGTAATATTTTGTATTTTTTTCTTGATTTTATATCTTAAATTATAAGTTGGAAAGTGGCCCCTTTTAAAATACCGTGGTTTAATAAGGTCCACAATAAGCTTTTTTTAAAAGGACTAAATTAAATTCACATCTCATATGTTTCACCAACATTTGTACTTTTTCTTTATCCCAATAAAGCAAATATTCTTCTAAAAACTTGTTTTTATTCATAATTTCATTAATAATATTAATACATTATTTTTTAATTAAGGTGGTCCTTATTTACCGCACTTACCTTAGGTGACTTTAACGCCCACATCGGACTAGACGATACAAAGAAATACATGAAAAAGGGGATTATAGGTACAAACCTCCTACAAAATATTGCACACAAATATTTTAAAAGTTACATTAAAAGAAAATGCATGTGCAAGGGCGAGCTTCTCTCTAAAAAGAGATTTCTTCCACCATTCAAGGCATACCAGGAATTGGTATCATAAAAGGGTAGGCAGTGCACAATAATTACTATAACTAAAATGCCTAGGAATAAATTAAAATACCTATAAAATACAACATAAACTAAACATACATACAACATAACATAAACTTTACATTTTATAATATAAATACAATAACTTTTACGAAAGAGAGAGGTAGTGCTCTTTGATACGTTTCTTAAAAGAGAAAAGAGTGGGACTGTCTCTTATAGTGCAGGGAGATGCGTTCCAGAGTTGGACCGCCCCCGCAACCTGAAAGAGCGTTCATACGCAGCGTTGTTATACCGCGGAGTAGCTAAAAGTGAATCATCAAATATCATCGGAGAAATGCACATGGCAAACTTAAAAGTAGAAAGACGAAAATTCTTATAAGAGACCCCATAAACTACCAGCGCCCACAAGTGATCGTATTGGACGGAGTTCCAATAAGAACCGTAAACGAAATAAAATATCTCACAGGACACAATAAAGAAGAGGAGCCGGCAAGCCATATGCAATTCCGGCCCTGATGCATTTTATAAAGAAATTCAACATGGACTGGAAAATAGTGCGCCTGATTTACAAAATGGTCATTGCACCTTGTATACTCAAAGCGGCAACCCTCACCAAAGCAAACAGTTCTTGACTAAGAAAATATGCAATGAAATGATTTATATTTTCCAGAAAACAGTAATAAGATGATCTTAAATTTAAAGTATGTGCAGTGTTTTCAGCTTATGTATAAGCATGCAAAATAGTTATAGTTATAATTTATGAAATAGCGCAATATTATAGTAAATCGTTTTAATTTAATTCTGATTTAGTTATATAATTCAAATTTAAAATGTCCGTTTGTAAAATCTTATATTTATAAATGTTTAGTTTCTATATTCTAAATATTCTTTAATGCTATAAAAACAGTCTTGTTGTAGCCACTTAGTAAGATTATTTTTTAAGGACTTGCTAGTCAGTACTTTAAAGTCATCAGGCAGCTTGTTAAACAAAATAATACACATATTGTATATATTCTTCCTATAAATATCCTTAAATCCAGGAGGTTGATTGATATAGTAGGTTCGTGTATTTTGCTCTTATTTGTCTCTGTTGTCCTTCATTTCTGGATCTCCAGTTTTCCCGATGAGAGGCAACAAAAACACAAACATCTCTAATGTAGGCACATGGTAGAGGTAAAATATTAAGTTTTTTAAAAAGTGGTTTACATGTTTGATCGAATTTAACCTTACAGATCGCTCTTATGCACTTTTTTTGAATTTTGAAAGCCCTTTCCACCTCCACCGAATTTCCCCACAGGATCAGACCATAGCTGAGTACAGAGGAGACGTAACCGTGGTAGGCCATTAGAGCGGCTTCGATAAAGACAGTTTGACTCAGTTGGTACAAAGCGTACACAAAGCGATTTATTTTGTTACATACCGATTCTACGTGTTTTTTCCAATTTAGATTTTTGTCGAATGTGATGCCTAGGAATTTAAAATTGTCAACTTCGGAGATTGTTTCATTATTATAAACAATAGAAATAGGATGCTTATTTGAATTATAGGAGAGAAATTGCATAAATTTGGTTTTGTTAATATTAATTTGTAAATTATATGATTGTAGCCACTTTATAATGTCCCCAAGTGCAGTATTATTATATTGCAGGATCTATAAATTTTATTTTTGGCGATGCCGTTGTTTTCCTGAATTTTGCTTGTTTCAGTGCATTGTTGTCTATTTTCCAGAAAACTTCTTAGCCAGTTTAGCGCTACGCCTCGAATTCCGAAAGAATTTAGTTTTTCTAAGAGCAATGAATGGTTCACAAAATCAAATGCTCATATCAAGAAACAAAGCTATTGTTGGCATATTTTTATTTAAGTTTCGAGTTGCTAAACGTACTAAGTCAAAACAAGCATGAATCGTTGATGAACCTTTACGGAAACCATATTGTTCAGGACGGAGTATTTTGTGTTTTTCTAGAAATTCGTTCAACCTAGATTGCATTGCTCCTTCAAATACTTTTGAAAAAATTGGAACCAAAGAGATAGGTCTATAATTGCTGGGATCTAGTTGGTCGCCTTTTTTAAACAGGGGTTTAATCACACTAACCTTTAGCTTTTCGGGGAAATACCCTTCAACAAACGAGAGATTTATTAAATGTGTTAGGTTCAGATCTTATGATCTGCTATCCTCTAACACATAATTATAAATAACACATAATTATAAAAGTTTGTGCATATAAATGCACAAACTTTTATAATTTTTGTAATAATTTCGTCGAAGCCACTTGCCTTACTGTTTTTTAGGGACATAATAATGTTATATATGAACGCATGATCCTCAGAGACATGTTTGAGATCGACAGAAGCTATCCAAGACACCACAAAATTCATGACTGACTACAGGGCAAAACGATAACCAAACGAATAAAAAACCAACGGATGTGTTACTATACTCTGCGACGCCCACAACAACACCTACTCCACGCTGCATTCAAATACGAAGCAAGGAAGAAGAAAGTCGGCCTGGAAAGATTTCCTTAAGCATGACATCAAATACTACGGTGAAGAACACAGTTACTGGACAGAATCATCACACAACAGGGACGAAGTCAGGATGGCCTAGAGCCACATATACCGTATTCCAGAAACAGACAGCGAAAGCGAAACTGAGAACTTACCGGATTACCCAAACGAACACGACTCGGGAAACTCAACTAATAACAATAACTGAAAATAGAAGGAAAACAAGAACTTGAAGAAAACAACAGCTGCTCTCCAAATCCCACATCCTCCCCATTCCACTTATCGTATATTGGCTTCAGGCTGAAGAGTCTGTCGATTGAATTCACTATCCTTCCTCTCCTACCGAGCAGGTCATTCCGCCCCCCTCAAAACTCGTGCCCTCTGGTATGCCGGCCGAAAGACCGGAACAGGTTTAGAACCCTGGCTGGAGAAGCACCATTCATTCATAAATGGAAAATCAACAGCACATTAATATTAGATAGGGCCAATAATATAACACAGAAGGCCAATTAAGGTTAGATATAGATACATAAAGAGATTGAACTGGACAGGATACAATACAACACAATAGATACAAGTCTAGGCAGCAATATAAAAATAGATAAGGAAAAAAGAAAATAAAAAATTGAATAAGACAAATATAAATAATTAACTATTTGATAGCTACTACATGCCAAAGTTGGCACCTCGCTCTGATGACGTCCTATTGTCCTTCACTGTCCTACAGACGCGTCGAGGACGACAGTGCCAGCCAAGATAACTTTGTGGCGTAGTCTGATCTGCTCAACAAAATTTGAAGCTAGAAAAACTAAGCACTAACCAGTCAGACTATAGTAAATATGTTTACGAATATCTAGCCTTTAGGTTTCTCAATAACCTCGTTCCACTAATCATCTAGGGTCATCCTATTCTAGCCCTTAGTTGCAGTCTAGTCATGGTCTTGGTAAATTGATATTTTTCGGTAAGACACGTTTTAGAGTGAAGGCTGGCTTTGTTAGGATTCTTTCGTGTCTTGCCACAATAATTTCGCCAATTTCACGTGTTGAGACTTACACTAAGTTATTGTGATGATAATTCCATAGCGTGATGTTTGACTCCTCTAGACATTTATAATTTTCCCGACAAGCCCAACAAAAGATTCAATGAATAACCGCTTGCCAAGAATCAGCTGACAGGAACACCTACACCTAGTCGAAAGGAAACCGATAAGCGGCCTCGCGCAGCCAAGATGGTAATAATGGAAACTCTAACAACGAAAGAGGTAAACATGTTTACCTAAGAAAGCTGTTTGGTAATACAAAACTGAATTTTTGGTGATTCACATGAATAACAGTTTATTTTGAATGTGGGTGATGATGCAGAATCACATTCCTGCTCGTCAGCGGCAACCCAATTACGAGCCCTTCACTTTCCTGTAGAAATTCGGGAGAGCGCGCTGCAATGACGCGAAAATTGCAATGACAATGATCTAAATATAGCGATCGCGCGGGCGTCAGCGTCGGGAGTGAGTCGCCGCTCGCCAGTCGAGACACCACCGTCGCGAGAGACAGTCGATCGAACCGAGATATAACTATTGTAACAGCAGCAGCCATGGTTTACGAGAGTGATTTCTACACGACGCGCCGGCCCTACACCCGGCCTTCCACCTACAGCGTGACGGTGAGTTCTCCCCTCCCCGCACCAGCCCCCGGGAGCCGGGCGCCACCACCAGCCCGCCGACCGCCGCCGCTAACTAGAACTTAACTAGGCAGACTAGGGACAGGGACCCCGCTTCATGAACACCATTGCTTTGAGAGTAGCTCCGGACGCGGATCCGACTCAGGGTAGGAGAACGGTCGCGAGAAGTGGGTCAGAAATCGTGATACGGAGAGTCGGAAAGCGGCGGCAGCGAGCGCGCCAAATATAGACCGCGGCTGGAGCGAGAGCGGCGCGCGCGAATAACCGGCACTTGTCCGCTTGCAGCGGGCCGGCGACTGGGACAAGGTGCCGTTCGTGCCGCGGCCGAGCCTCGTGCCGGACCCGGTGACGGCGTTCGGGCGGCGCGAGCGGCCCGGCACCCGGCCGAGCGTGCTGACGCCCGTCGTGCGCCAGAACATCGCGCCGGCGGCCGAGTACAAGCTGGCGCCGCTCGCGCCCTACGTGTCGCCGCGCGACCAGACGCGTGCGCGCGTGCTCGCCAGCGTCGGCCAGCACCAGCGCACGCTCGAGGCCGACCCGCTCGGCACTCCGCGCGACCACATGGACGTGCTGCTCGCAAACGCGCACGGCCGGCCCGCGCACTCGCCGCACCGACAAGTCTTCTACAGCAACTACGCAACGTATTAGTCTCGGGTACGAACGCTCTCGCGGTCGCGGTGGGCGGGCTGGTGCGCCGGCGCGGTACGGTGGTGCGGGGCTACAGGCGGCGGTGGTTGTTGCAGACGCCGCGCTACTACACAGTGGTGGACCGCGAGACGGCGCCGCGGCGCGCGGAGGAGCAGTACTCGTACAGTTACCAGAGCACGTCGGAGCGCTCGGGCGCCGGCGGCAGCGCGTACCCGCAGCGCACGAGTTACTCCACGTCGACGGAGCGGCGCACCGGCTCGGGCCCCGGCGGCTACAACTACTCAAGCGAGCGCTCGTCGTCGCTGGGCGGGCCGGGCGGCTACAGCTACTCGTCCACCGCCAGCGGCCGGCTGCCCGGCGGCACCAGCTACCGCAACTACCACTACCGCGTCTAGCGCCCGGCTCCCACCCTCGCCCTGCCCGCTCCCAGCCCCCTTGTACCCCGACCCTGCTTCCCGTGTGACCGACAGTATTCGCTAGTGCAATGTGATCGCTCTACTTCAATTGTTTAGTCAAGTAGACGCGTATCGAATAGAGAGCTTTTTTGATATTATTTTAAGAAATTATTTTTTTATTTTTCAATGTGATTTAGACTGAGTTTTTAATAAAGCTTTGCATTTCTATAACTTATATTTTATACTGTCTCTACCTACATACTCTACAACCCTTCTCTGATAAAAAACATAAAGATTGTGATGAACTTGATCTCTGCCTATCTGTTTTTGTTTACTAACAAAGAAAACAACAACTGATGTGATGTAATGTTTGTATGTGACTACAAACATCTCTTTTTCTATCTGTTTACCTCTAAATTATAACATATTATTATACTATAATTTTAAACTTATTCCACAGTAATTCAAAATGTAAACACCCGTTATCATTAGCTTTCAGTAAACAAACATTTAAAATCTTACGGTACGGAATCTACATACGAGGCATTTCGCAAAAACATTTTTGTCCGAATAATTATCAAATACAACAACATATCACAAAGTTTAAAATACAGTCAGACAACAAACGAAGGCCCTTGCCACCAATGAGAAGAAGATAGAATATGACATTCAAATGTAACGGTCCGTTTCCATGCATCTCCTGCGCCCGCCGCCATGACACTTTCTTCGATGAATCTACAGCCATGGCCGACGATATACTATCTCCCGTATATACCCTCACTGTCTCAGGTAAAGTTTTGTAAAATAATTAAAGAATAATTTATGCACCTTTAGTTGCCACGCAAGCACAAGGCTATATATTTGCGCTTTGTATACATACCTACTTAGCTATTGAAATAAGATGCTGCTTTGTTATTATGCTGTGTTATGTTCACTGAATTCGATGTCTGGCCGTAGAAAAGGTGGTTTACACCACCAGTGTACACCAGTGTAGACAGATAGACCACAGATAATTTGATCTAGTGATAGGAACCATCAACATGCACGATGATGCATTTATAACCCATCTTGTTCTAAGAACAATTGGTTGAATATCAACAGCGACGATGTCAAAAGTCCAAGGCACGGATCTGCTACTGCTCTTAAAAGTACTTAAACGGTAATTACCTAGATCTGCGTTGAATAACGGCGCGTAGTAAAAGCCATTTTACAAGTTTAACGTTAGTGGTTAATTTGTTTGAAAATATTCATTGCATAGCTTCAGGATGGTTTTCAAATAAAACTAAACTAACTTTCATATTTGCCTCCAGTCCATCATTATGGTTTTAGTTGTCTATAATATTTATCAAATTACATAGAGTGACTCATAAAGTCATAATTGAGTGTTACAAAGCGAAACTTATCCAATTTCATTTCTACTAATTATTTTGAGACGCACATATTTATCATAATCTTGTCAGTGTTTAGTCTAACTATCTGACTAGACTGAAGAACGAGGCTAGTCATGTACTTAGACTAAACAATCAAATTAGTTGAAGGCAAAATGAACAAGATCAAAACAAACGGCACATCTTCACTCTGCGTGCCCCAGACAGTTGTTACATCTTCCAATGTTTACAAATCCTCTAGGAACCTGATACGAACCTTCGGAAAAAAACAAAGGACTCAGCATCAAAAGGCCATAGAAACATAAACTATGTAGATATTTGGCAGCTGCCCCAAGGCCGGGAAAACTACACCCACGCTCCGCCTTCCCCATTATACCTACACGTGCTATTAGTAAACGAGAAGAGCGGAAACTTAGAAATCTCCCATCCCATCGAAGCTCAAAATTCAACACGCAATGGTAATTCGATTGTAACGCAGCAATGGAAAGTGTTTATGCATAAGAGTCGTTTGTTGAGTAGAAACTGCGTCGCTGAAATATGATCGGTGTTTCTTACTTCAATCGGTATACTAATTTTGGTTGTGTTGCTTTTGACGAGGAAATGAGATTGGAACGATTCAGAGAGATTTAAGATTGCATTAGAGGGTAGGGACCTGTAAAATCTATCAAAATCTACCTATAGTAAGTACCTATAGTTTATGTTTTCTATGGTTATAGAGTCAGAAAATAACAACTTATAATAATGTATCTACAGGTATTGATACATTAATATAACTTGTGCAGAACAGAAGAGATAATGGCATCTTTCCAGTGTAACTAGGCAGTTATCTGTCTACCTGCCACTATTAAAATTGCTGCAGGCATATCACTTATAAAATGAGCCTGCAATGTTTATAGTACTGTCATTCTGCTGTCATAATTGTCTTATCTGAAATTATATTAACGATAATAATTTCATACACCCACTACCTGCCACAAGCCAGAGAGTCGCGTGCGCAGCTTTTCTAAATATATCCCCGTCCGATGATTCAGTCCCCGTCATTGATCAAAACAGCCGTCTACTTTTAAACTACTGGCTGTATAAACATGAAGCATTATATAAAACACAGCTAATATACTCGTATACCTAATATCCCCTCCTATCGTTTTCTAAACAAACTTTGTTCGAAAAACAAAGTTCGGTGAGCCATCCATTTTTTATCAGCTTCTAGAATGTATACCTTCGCAGTTTATTTACCACTTTTCTTTAACTTTATCTATAATCATAACGCACCCTCTAACTGTTTCATCTCCTTGAATCTACTCACCAATTTAGACTTCTATATTGTTTTCACACGTTGCTGCCTAAAATGTATTTTTTTCGCTTAATTTAGACGCTGTTGAAATGTTTGGATGCTTTTAGCAAAATACCTATAGATACACTAACTATGTCTGAATCGCCTCTGATCGGATTATTCCACAAATCCCCTGCGACTTTCCCCTTCGAAGAGGCGTGGTGGTCTTTTTGTCAATTTTTGTTTTTTAAACCCCTTCCGTCGTTACAATGAGATGATTATGTACTATCGAACCAACTGAATCATGACCCTTTTGCCTGATAATTCGTTTGAAACTTTCAAACTTGTAAGATCTATCTATCTGTCAGTGTCTAATCAAATGATAACAAGTCCGTTACCAAGGAAATAAACCTTCAAGCGAATTTCGACCTACTTGCATTTAAGGGGTTTAGCAAAATAAGCTTATGGTGGGTCATGATTCAGATGGTTCGATTGTACCTACCTGTGTATCAAAATAAAGACTGATTATCTAATTCGTTATTTAAATTTGACTTAAAAAAGAAACCTTGTAAATAAATTTAAAAAAGTAGCCTTTGCCCGGTGTTGTAACGCCGGAAGAGGATTTAAGGACAAAAATTGTCACAAAATCCACCAATCCCCTTCGCAGGGGTTTTGTAGAATAAGCCCCGATTGGCTTATTCCACAAATCCCACTATCCCCTGCGAAGGGGATTTGTGGACTTTTTGTCAATGTTTGTCCTACCTGTGTATCAAAATAAAGACTGATTATCTAATGGGAAATATTAAACTGCACTTCAATAATACTGATTTGCACAGCAAATAATGTGCAAATCAGTATTATTGAAGTTTATTTTATTTAGTTTATTATAAAAATCAGTAGATTTTTAGTAAATATCAGGGCAAAATACTGTAGTAGCTTAGCTTAGCTAAGGAGGTGAGCGAAGCGAAGCCCCCTTTACCCTTCATATTAGGTTGAACATGTAAGAACAACAAAACTACTTAAAACAAAAAAAGTATTTTTGCTGATCCTTTTTTGCTGTGAAAATCAGTATTTTTGCTGTGCGATTAAATTTATCTAATTAGTTATTGAAATTCGACTTAAAAAAGAAAACCTTGTAAATAAATGGAAAAGAAGTCCCCTTTGCTAAGTGAATTTAAGAACAAAAATTGACAAAAAGTCCACAAATCCCCTTCGCAGGGGATAGCCGCAGGGGATTTGTGGAATAAGCCAATCTGATCGTGCAGCGTCAGTAATTCCACAAATTCCTCGTCAGCGATTTATCGAAAAAAAAAACAGAATCATTATTACAATATCGTCTACATAAACAATTATAATGACATTTTACCTGTTACTGACGCTTTACAAATTAAGAAGCTTGATAAAAATTATATTTCTATAATAGTCATTACGGCGTAAAAACTAACACTCTTCTTCATCTACAGTCCGAGCTCATATACCGGCCTCACCATCGGACGGTGACTCGACTCGCCACATACCCGGATGCGCCTCACCACCAGATCAGGGTGCGAGTTAGGCCCTCCATCATCCTGAAGGAGCTGGACAGGATCCAGTACAGGAAACGGCCCAACTTCGCCAGCTCAGCTGTCGATGACTTCTACAGAGATGCGTCTACTAAGGTGAGTCCAAATAGAATCAGATTCTGAATGTTGGAAATAGAATGGGTGAAGAAAGTTATTACCAAGAACAAGGAAGTCGGAAATAGAAAATTCAATATGACTGTACCACTCACTGCCTACAGTTAATGTTGCCGTGAGTGAAAAGGTCGACGTACCTTTAAAAGCCCTCTTGACATTGGATGAAGTTTCAAGTACCTACGCTCAGTAGAATGATAGTGTTAATGGATGCGAGTAATATCTAAGAGTTGAATGAAGTACCTACTTGAAAAGTTTTGTCTATAAACTTCCTGGATATTTCTTACTCCCTACTTGCCAGTTAGAATCTCACACGTTTATGCTGATGCTACTACTTAAAACAGATCAAAGATCGCCTTAACCTTGACTCCAGTCACAATCAAAAAACCTTCAGCAATCATCGCAGCTGTCTCTAAAATAAGCGTTCTTCAGCCAACAACATTCTTCAAGCTCATTCCAATGATACCAAGACCTTGGCCACATTTCCAGTTGTTCGAAGACGAGAGCCGCCGCATCCGCGCTGACCTGGCGTCCTCCCTGACCCGATGCCGCTCTATTGTACCCCGTGCCGTGTCAGTTGCTCCCTTGGATACCATCTACTCGTGAGTAGACATTTTCTGGTGTACTTTGTCTCTTCTCTGCTTGAGGTAGGAGAATGATGGAAACCAAGCAGTACCCCAAGTCTTCTCAAGACTCGCAAGTCGCAGTAACGGCACAATTAGTATTTATATGTTGTTTACAGCATTATTAGATCGATCTTCCTTCGAGCAAGACCAACAATAAATTTCAAAATCATTCACAGTTCATAACGTAATCTTTTGGAATGTATCGAATGGCACTGATTTTAGGTGGTGTCTTCACCAATCGCCAAATGAGTCAGGCTACTAACATAGACACCTTACCCACAGAGTACATTATAACCTTACCTTCGGAACTTAACCTTTAACCTTTTGAACACCCCAGTCGGCATTGGCCGACAACTGAAAGTCGTGCCATAGCTGATTATCTCGTGTTGTAGTTTACGTAGCATAGCAAACATGGTTGGCGTGTGAGTGACACATTTTGTATTTAATGTATGGCGGTCAAAAGATTAAGAGACAAATATTATACAGATGAGCTCGGCCAAAATTGTTCAACACCCAAGTAATCAATGGGACTAAAATAGAAGATGATCTTGATAGGCACCCTGACAATGATAATGACATTGATGATACTCATCAGGTCGCTCATCGTTTGGCAGCAAATTAAATAACTGTGTGCCCTGTGACGCAGCTGGGGCCATCTACCCCACCATTTAACAAAGATCTGCCCCATCACCTGATACAATTAAAACAATGGTTCTTTCTACACCGGCGGGGCTACTATTAAGCGTGGGTTTAGTAGTTGCAGCCAATACCACGTCTCGTGTGTATTGCTACCGATCACCGCGTTAAAATTAGACTGGTTAAATGCCAGCCAATGTTAGCTGTCTGTGTTCACATAAAGTGTGAAATGATTTGCTTTTTCGATGCTGCTTTAATGAATCATGATGTAATGTAACAATGAGAGCATTACTCGAACATTCTCAGTGATATCAGCTTTCTGTAATTAAATCTTTCATTACAGTCTGCTGGACAAAATCCTAGTTCCTATAAGCGTAGAAACCGTCTGTAGTGGTATCTACGCTTTTAGGAATTAGGACATTGTCCAGCTGAGGCATAATCGAGATTTGACTCGATTTGTGTCTAGTTGATTTTCATATTCCTCCTCAGATACCGGTACGGAGATCCCTGGGTCCCTTACCGCTTCAGCAATGACGCCTACATTGCCGGCCTGCGGGTTCCCCTGAACGCGGTGCGCAGGGACATTAACCACATTTCCTACTACCACAAACCCGCCGAGAGGTTCACAGGTATGCAGTTATGATGCGTCAGACACTCGAGACACGAAACGAGATAGAAACACGCACCTATTACTAAGGGTTTGTTCGACCCAGTTTGATTCCAATATCTATCTATTCTAACATGTTTTCACCCTCCTTTTTGTGTCCGATACTCCCATGTGAATTGACAAGACGGTTTTTGGACAATGGACTAAGTCCGTCTGCATATCAAATTGCAATGCCTCGTCTCGAGTAATGTCTCGTCGATTCAGTGTGACCCCGTGATAACCCCGAGGTGTTCCCCAGGACGCGGTCACCTCGCGTGCCTCCACTACTCCGGTAGCAAGGGCTTCTCCAACCGCCGGCCCCTCTACAAGCACCTCAGCATTAGGGACGACGTGAACCTCCTCTCGTTCTACGCCAAGAACCGTCTCGCTGCCTCCGGCCTGGCTGTCGAGTCCTCGACAGGTACCCGCACCAACCAGCCACGCTAACGCTCGCTTACAACCCTTCGCTTAATTCTTTAAAATGTGTATTTAAAATGATAAATAGAAAAATATTAAAGCCTTGATGGAGCCATCAGGTTTTTAAACCGGTTTTTTAATGCAGTTGATAAAAGTCCGTGTCTAACACTGGTGTGTGGTGTCTCTTGCAGCGGGTGGCACGTCGGAACAGCCGACGGCGGCGCTCAGCGCGTAGGGCTTCGCCCCTCAGCTCTCTGATCTCGGTATAACAAGCTCGCACTAACCCCAGATCATATATTTTTCTATTCATTTTTTAAAGGAGATTATATTTTTTGATCATTTACTTATTCGATTACGATTTATTACGAACGATTTTTGTTTTTAAGAGTTTACTTCCTCTAGTCATTTTTGTCGTGAGCGCGCGCGTGCTCTAAGGGAGATATTGTGGTGACCGAGACGTCTCGTATTCACATAACAGAACTGATTTTATTTAACTAATAAATATTTTTACTGAATACTTCAGTAGTTTTAATACTTGCATGACCCTAGCTCTAACGCTTCGCTAATTATTAATCTCAAATTGAGTAAGAACTGAAATCAAATATGATCCACCAACTAACCTTTGAATAGCATGAATCTACACTATAAATTTAAATATTTAAAAAATCCCCGACTCATTTAATTGCAAGGAAAAGGCTGTTGTATATCTGGGCAGTAAATTATTTGCAAGAGGTCAAGGATATATAGCTCTAAGTCGCGTAAATAATTTACAAGGTGATTTAGTACAATTTGTGAACTAAATTAGAGAAAACTATTCAATAATGCCAAAGCCGATTTGTCATGGGGACCCATGACAAATCGGCTTTGGCAGAATTACAAAGATTAACATGTGGAAATTAATCTGTGTCTCAGTAATAAGTACATTCTTTCTGACTTGTGTGCAGCATCACCAAAATCCGTCCACCCGTTTGAGCGCCTATGCCACAGACCCTTCTCTTTCGTCGTCTCTGACTTGTACCGCATCAACCCATATCCGTCCACCCATTTGAGCGCTAGGGTGCCACAGATAGACACACACACAGACACACCCTCATACGCACACACACACACACCCTCAAACACAAACGCACACTCATACACATAGACGCCTCAAACCTATAACAACACCCATACTTTTCGTCGTCTGGGGTTAAAAATTCTAAAATTTGGTTGACTTTCCTTTTTAAGCTACTAAGTTTCGAACTACTGAACCGATTTTGATAAATCATAGCTAAGAACCATCTCAGGGAAGTCATTTACAAAACAACCGCATTAAAATACGTCCACCCGTTTGAGTTCTAGAGTGCCACAGACAGAGAAACACACACACACACACACACACAGACAAACTGACAGACAGACACTTAAAACTCCTCTTTGGTCGTCGGGGGTTGAAAAATCCAAATCAAAGAGGTACATGAAACCAAAGACAACACAGGCTACAGAATAGACGACACGGATTGAGCGATAACAGCAGAATGGTCAGCTTCAGCTTCACAGCATGATAGGATAGGATCACAAAACAACGCCGTTCTTTGAATATAATGCCGAGCACAGGAAGCCCCAGTCCGCTTCGTCATCGAGCTTCCAGCTCTGGGGTGTAACAGCTAGCTTGTCCTTTGTACCATTAGCAACTGGCCGTATGTATAAAGCCTGTTGCTTCGGGGTAGTATTTGTAACATTGGCCGGGGTGCAGTGAAGCTGCTCCCATGGCGGCCAAGCCGCAAGTTCCAGCCGATGCAGACGATGGACGACTGCAGCGAGGAGTTGAAGAGCATGAGGACGGAACGCGAGGCTCGCTTCCGAGCGGCCACGTTGGAGCCCGATTTTGCGCCGGCTGCGGCGCAGATTGACTTGGCTGAGATCAAGAAGAAGAGGCAGGAGGAAGCCAGGGCTGCTGAAGAAAGGTGAGCTGACATCGCTGGCTCGAAGTTTTTTTACTTGATTCGTCTTATCAATGAATAGATAGAGAGTTGAAGGACCTTCGTTAATAAGCTAAAAATGTTCATATCTGTATTAATAGGCGAATTCAGAAAATGTGGTAACTTCAATCGTTATGCAGCTAAATACAGATAGAAAGTCTACGAATTAAATTAATAAAGTAATTAATCATTGCAGAGCACTGAAGGAGGAAGCCAAACGCGATGCTGAACTCAAGGCGCAGGCCGACAGAGAAGCTGCTGAGAAGAAGAAGGCCGAAGTCGAGGCCAAACGCAAAGCCGAAGAAGAGGCAAGGAAGGCCGAGGAAGAAGCTAACAAGGCTGAAGAGGCTCGCCTAGCCCAGGAAGCGGCTGAGGAAGCTGCCCTTCAGGCAGAAGAAGAAAAATTAGCCGAAGAAGCCAGAATAGCAGAAGCCCGCAAGGCCGAAGAGGAGAGACAGGCCGAGGAAGCCAGATTAGCGGTAGAAGCCAAGGCGGCGGAGGAAGCTAGGTTGGCGGAAGAAACCAAGTTGGCTGAAGAAGCCAGATTGGCCGAAGAAGCCAGATTAGCAGAGGACGCCAGATTGGCTCAGGAGGATGAAGAGAGGCAGGCAGAACAGAGGCGGCAGGAGGAGCTCGCGAGGCTAGAGGAGCTGGAGAAGCAAGCTGAGGAGGAACAGGAAGCCGAACTTGCCAGACAGGTACCTACAATTATTTTCTCAAAATCTTTGTATTAACGGCTGGAACCAAGTTATATGGTTATGATGGTCCATGAGCGAACGGCAGAAAGGTAAAATGGGATAAGTACAATAATTGTGACAACGACGCTGTGGCGCTGCAGTTGTAGCTCTGCCTACCATGCGAGAGGTCCCGGGTTCAATTTCCGGCTGGGGATAAAGAAAAAAAATCAGGTCTTGGATGTTCATATGTGTGTGACGTCGCTGTTTCTGGTTCCCACGACACGGGGCATCCTAGTAGTAGTAAATGTTATGTTAATTACGTGTCTTAATGACCCTCGACGAAATGGGCTAAATCGATGACGAACAACTTAATATGACATGAGCAAATGGCAGAAGAATTAAAATGTCGAAATAGATACTTAACAACCTGTTTACTTGTCATCAGGCTGCGGAATTAGCCGAGATCGCGAGACAAGAGTCGGAGCTCGCCGCTGCCCGGCTTGAGGAGTTGTCGCGAAGCGGGTCCGCTGCCGATAACCTGGATGCTGATGCAAGGTAACTATATTCAATGGTGTTGTGTAATGGGAGGGAAAAGCATGGACAACAAAAAGGCAACTAAAAAATTAGTTGAGTTCTTAGTTTCAACTTAAATTGAAGAAGTGGAAGAATGAAGGGAGAAAATGGAAAATGGAAACTGGTGAAACTCCACGCCTGTGCATAGCTAAATTAAACCAAAGTGCTCTTGGTTGTTCCAGTGAGGGTCAAGAGGAAGCGGAGCCCGTAGTCGAAGAACCCGAGTCACCCGACGCCCCCGCCGAGGAGGATGAGCCAGCCCCCACTGACGATGCCGCAGTCGCCGAAGCCAGCGAGGACGAACAAGCAGAACCCGATGTGACAGACGAAGAATAAATGTCTAGAATAACTAATTACACAAATAAGGGAAAGAGAAAAGATATTTTGCAATGCATTTACAACCCAAATATCTTGATATCCACAAATTCGACAGTAAGGTTTTGTTGCTAGATATTTTTCATGTCTTCTTGATATAAAAAGTGTAATAGCATAAGGTTTGATAGCCAATATGAGCTAAGCCACTTTTGTTGCATGGCACGCATGCAAATATTAAAGTGTGTTTATCCAATGTTCCACACTGTTTCCTTATTTATCTATACACACTGTTTACATCTCGATGAATACTGTTTGTTTCCTTTAGTTACATATACTGTGTTAAATATGAAATGCTAAATACCTATTCACTACCACTGTTAACAAATATAGACTATTTAAAAAAAACTTTAATTGTTTTAGGGTAAGTGTTCCATAATTATATTTTGTTAAATTTTAACAATAAAAGACATGTTAACATGATTTTTGTTTTTTTTCTTAGTAGCTATCAATTTATGACAAATTGGGAAATTAAAGAAAAAACTAAGCAGGTAAGTAATGAAAAAATTAAAACTATTTATTTCTTTAACTAATACTTAATTTAACAAACAATTTGATGAGCCCTTATTCTAAGTATATAAACACCTGTGCTGGAAGACCTTGCTTTTCATTTATTAATACACAAACCACCAGAACATACATACATTACAATATATAAATTAAACCAAACATATCTGTCTGCAGCGCCAAACATATGTGTATACAGCATGACTGACAAACCAAACAAAAAAAGGTTAAAAGTAAAACACAAATATAATAGTAGATTATTAACCAAGGGGATAAAGCAGTGTATTCTTTCGCGGGTGACGATTTAAATCGCGAGCGTAACGAAGGACTCGAGGTTTACTCCCCAGCGTAGCGAGGGTGTTAAAAACTTAAATCACGAGCGAAGCGAGGGATTTAATACGAGTCCTGAGTGTAGCGAGGGATTTAAGTTCACCCAAGACTAAGACACCTTTATCACCGAGGAAAATACTCTACTTTTCATACCATTTGCGAAAAAATTAACACAATAATAATATGAGATAAGCCTTTATTAAAAATAATGACAATTAAAAGTAAAAGTTAACATTCGAAACATTGATCCAATTATTGATAGAGAGAGTTACATTTTTGTTTGGTACATTTATTGTTGATGAGTTGATTTGAGAATTTCTCTGTTCTTGCGTTTGAGGAACTTGCGTTTCATTGTAGATAGTATACGTCGGAGATAGTGGTGGTGGTGCATTGTGAGTTACGGACGAAGATAAGATGCCGGAAATTGATGGTTGTGGCTCTGATGGATAAAGTTTTATATTTTTGTTAATTTGACTTCTTAATATGGTTTTATTCGCCATTGAGCTTTCGATATAACCCTCAGCTACTCCATCAGAGCTCCAACCATCGTGTCTTTGAAGTAATATCCGCCCCTGAGTCCGCCAAGAAAGTCGCCGAAGTTCTTCTAAAGCAGTGACTGGTGTAGAGTTCAACATCTTTAAGTTTTAAATACTTAGCAATTTCCTTTGGCATATTGCTAATTTTATTTTTGCCGATGGCTTGTCGAGTACATTTCCCATTCCGATAGTTTATAAAAAATCTATTGTTTTCCATGTTGGTGGGACGTAATGCTTGGAATTAATGAATGATTTTAGTATATTGTCCTTGTACAATGAATGACCGATTTTTCTTTGTCTTAGTTTCCTTTACATTAATCAGCAGCAACTCATTGGAATGATTTTCAACGTCCTCCACCTTTAAGTTTACAAGTTCACATCCGCGGCAAGCACCATTGAGTCCAAAAATTAAGCCCACCTATTACAAAGATAAAAAACAGGTCAATATATAGAATAATTACCATTACTAAGATACAAAATATTCATAGATAAATCATGTATACTTACTTTTGTGGCCAGAAAAATTTCGTCAGGAGCTTCATCAACAAATTTTTCCACATTTTGAGTCGTAAAAATTTTAGACTTCTTTGCGCAATGCATTTCTGATTTTATTTTTAAAAAAGCCAGTAATTTCGTGAATCTATTTATTTTAATGCTATGTTTGAAGCTTATTGTAGCTTTTAGTTTTGAGTATATGCACCAAAGTGTATTCGGAATATCGGATTAATTGTCTTGGATAAATAATCAAAATAGACAAGAAGTCTGAATCTGAAATTGATAGGCCTTTCGCACTTCTCCACGTTGAAAATTCTTCATAAGTTTTTAAATAATTTTCCTTGGACTTTGTTGGAAGCAAATTATTTATAATTGCGGCAGCATTTGCACTGATGGAATCCGACAATTCACTGTCACTGTCGCTTTGATTTAACATCGTAACGTATTTTTTAGAACATTAACTTATTTATAAAAATAAATTAAAATAAACTCAACGTTTATGTATTTGAAGAAAACAAAAACGCGGCAAATTCCTAGACTAAATTTTTTTTGTCGGAAAAGCAAAGGCATCAAGCTCATCAGCTCATACGGCCTCGTCGGTTTTCATAATTTTATTTATCTACACAAGTATCATAAACCCTCTTTACTGCGTTCAAAAAACGCACGTTACGATCAGCATTATGTTAAACTACTTGGTAAAAACTCGTTTCGTATCTGGAAAACTACACATAATGGTCATTATGTGTAGTTTTTCTACATATAATGACATTCAAATTTCGAACGCCGAATCCCACCCGCGTGCCGTCCCTAGTTTGTCTGTGAAGTTGGTACTGACATTCAAATTTCGAACGCCGACGCCCGTCTGCGTGAAGTTGGTACTAAAGAACAAGCTAAACAATTGCAGAACCACAATGCCGGTCAGACATGCGGTTCCTGAACACATCAAAGAGAGCTTATGATATGTGTGTAGATAAACTAGTGTATGTAACTGTACATTATTAGGCATTAAAACTCTCGAGTGATATTATTATGAAACTCGCCTTCGGCTCGTTTCATATACCCACTCTCGAGTTTGAATGCCCTCCATTATGCAGCAATCACATAAACTACTATTGATAATCATAACTGCATGATAAATGCGTATTCCTTTTTCAAAAAGATGTATAATGCTTTATATACCAACTCAATGGTGTAAACACAGATGTAGTTCAGTATAAATTTCGTTAAGTATTCCAAATTAAAATCACATTCTCCCCCTAGAGGATGAATGAAATTCAGTACAATTTTCTTTCCCTGTTTTTAACAGATTATAAATGACTATTGTTATGTTCGCTTTTTGTGGCATAGAATGTCACTTTTTTGAGCAAGTGGTACGAAAAAGTAATTAACCACTTGAACTACGCAGTAACGTGTGTGTATGTTTAAACAAAAGAAGTGAAACAAATTTTCTTGTACCAGTGACATATTATTGTAACAATTTGTAAATTATATATTTAAAGCATTGTAGAGAATCGTGAAAGATGTCAGGCTCGTCGGCCTCGTGATTGCATCACATTCGCACCAATGGGCTGCGTTGACGCTAACGTTAATTCTGCACGGGAGGATAGGAAACTTGCGAGGGATCCTCTGAAAGCCTACGTTTGAGAGGAGTGTTGTTTACGAGTGATGCGGTTAAGGTGCCACTTACTATTATGAAGGCAGACAAGATCTTGAAGTTTCCTGCGGTTGACGAGTGGGGCTATGTGGTAGTACTTGCATCTTGTCTCATATGAGCTGAGCGCACGCCGATGAACAAAACGAGCGCACAACATTCGTAGAAAACGTTTTTGCACAGACTCCATTAAGTCAATAAATAACCTTGTAAATTGGACACCATATTATAGAGGCATATTCGAGCCTGCTGTGCGGAAGGGTATTATAAAGAAGTATCAAGCATTTTGGGTTTTTAATAGTAGTTTATGTGACTGATACATAATGGAGAGTTTCATATTAATATCACTCGAGAGTTTTAATGTCTATTTATGTACAGTTACATATATGTACTAGTTTATCTACACATATATCATAAGCTCTCTTTGATGTGTTCAGGAACCGCATGTTCGACCGGCATTGTGGCATTGATAATTGCCCTGCACTTGTTTAGCTTGTTCAGTAGTACCAACTTCACAGACAAACTAGGGACGGCACGCAGGCGGGCGTCGGCGTTCGAAATTTGAATGTCATAATTTGTCGAAAATGTATACATTATGGTCATAATGTATCAATATTCAGATAAGAAATGAGTTTTAAAGCGGGTTTATGATACTTGTGTAGATAATAGAAGTTTATGTGACTGATACATAATGCCTAATTATGTACAGTTACATACACTAGTTTATCTACACACTTAACATAAGCTCTCTTTGATGTGTTCAGGAACCGCATGTTTGAATAACCCTTTAGTCCAACTATCTGGTTACGATTATGCATGTTTGATGTCACCCATCTAAAAAAGTCACCATGTATGCCATAGCATGCTAGGTTCTTGCAAAGAATGCGATGATTAACTTTGTCAAAGGCTTCTTTGAAATCGGTGTAAATGGAATTTTGACATCATTCGTTAAAGTATTTGCTTATAAAATGTGTGTATTCAAGTAGGTTTGGTACAGTATATTTATCTTTGACAAAACCATATTGTACAATGAAGGGCTTAACATGTGAATATAGGATGTCAAATATAATTGACTCCAAGACCTGCTTTATGAATGGGCACGACATACGCTAGCTTCTAGGTAGAGGGAAAAGTACCGGTCCTCAGTGATTTATTAAAGATAATTCTAAAGGGTATTGCTAATGCTGCGGCACAGGACTTCAGAAAACAAGGAGGGATCCCATCGGGGCCTGCCCCCTTTGATGACGTTTACATTGGATAACTTCTCAAACACCAATCCCTGCGGAACTGTGATATCGGCTATTGTGTCAGAACAGTGTATATCAGAGGTCGTGGCGTCGCAAGAGCCGCTTGTCTAATCTAACTCAAATACTGATGCGAAGTACTCGGAGAATAAGTCACACACGCTCTGGCCTTCAGTTGCCTTTTAGGGTTCCGTACCCGAAGGCTGCCAAACGGTACCCTATTACTAAGACTCCGCCGTCCGTCCGTCCGTCCGTCTGTTATCAGGCTGTATTATCTCATGAACCGTGATAGTTGAAATTTTCACAGATGATGTATTTATGTTGCCGCTATAACAACAAATACTAAAAAACAGAATAAAATAAATATTTGAGGAGGCTCCCATACAACAACTATTCAATACCATATACAAACTTATGAATGCACCTGGTTACGTACATGGAGTGTGAAAGTAGCCGCACCAATAACTTTGTAAAGGACATTTTTTGTAATGTAAAATACAATTAACCACTCACACCATCCTTACCATTGTATGGTGGTACGGAACCCTTCGTGCGCGAGTTCGTTAGTTCATGTCGAAAATAGCGTCTATGGTGGAAATGTCTTTTTGAAATCCGAATAGTTCTTTTGCCAATATTTTTTCCGCGAACAGATAAAGACTTAACTTTTCCGCCATAACTTTTTCGAACAGCTTTGACAAAACTGGGAGCAACGATATCGGTCTGTAGTTTGTGACATCCAGTAGGTCGCCTTTTTTATGTATCGGTATTACCTGAGCCTTTTTTAGTCTTGATGGAAACACGCCTTCTCTTAGCGACAAATTTATCAGGTAGAGCAGTGGGATCGCTATGGCACTATATATATGCTTTATGACGCTAGCCGATATAGCGTCATAGCCACTTGATTTCTTATTTTTAAGGTTCCTCACGTGTTTGTGAAGTTCGCCGATCTCAATTTCATTTACGAACATAGATCTATGGTGAAAATCGGGTAATTTTATTTGAGAATTTCCCCTTGGCATTTCAGACAAATCTGCGAAGTGGTGGTTGAATAAGTTTGCTGCTTCATTATTACACTTTGCTGTTTTTTTTCTATCCGTTAGACCCCTGTCATCTCGAATGTCTAAATCTTTTCTCCCTTTTATATTCAAGTTTATTAGGTTCCAGGTGGCTTTTACTTTATCGTGAGAGACTAAAATCATTTTTTCGTTTGCAAGTTTCTTACACATCTCTACAACTCGCCCTAAAATAGTAGAGTATAACTTATAATGCTCGAGTTACTGAATATTTTTGGATTGCTTAGCTTTAACGAAGAGATCTTTTTTAGTCTTGCTTGACTTTCTAATGCCTGGGGTGAGCCAGTCTTTTTTGTTTTTTTTTTGGAGGCGTCACCTCTTACTTTAATTAAAGGACAACAAAAGTCGAAAGCTTCCAATAAAACATCATGAAAGATGTTGAAGCTCTTTTCTAAGTCAGGCTCAGCAAATACTCTATCCCATGATGTTTGCTGTACGCTTTCTTTCAGTTTTTCAAGGTTAGAGATCTTAACATTTCTTACTTGTATGAAGTATAGTTGTCGTCAAACTTCTTGAGCATGATTTGACGTAGTGGGGGAACACTCTCACTCTCTCAAACACTGCCAAAGAGACGCCTTTATCTCGCTTGCGCCATCAAGGTCGATGTTCAAGAAGTTTGACGACAACTATATTTTGTAGGGCCCTTTTTTGTGGAAGGTTGAGAGAAGCGTACTGAAGTGTATGGTCTGATAATCCTAATTCTATAACACGTGTGTCTCCTAAGTCTATATTGGGAATCATGTTATCAATACAGGTTTGGCTGTGGCTGGTAATGCGGGTTGGCTCTTTTATACAAAGCTTTACATTGTACCACTGTAGTACCCCGATAAACTCTCTAGCCTCAACTGACTCTACAAGGGTGTTGATATTAAAGTCACCACATATTATGATTTTACGTTCCTTATATTTGAATACATAAGTTAAGACGTTTTCAAGATGTTGAAGGAAATTATCATCTTTTTCTGTCTTGGGTCTGTATAAACTAATTACGTAGTATCCATACAAGTCGATCCCAGATATTTCAAAGATGTAAGGAATGGAATAGCCTTTTAGCTTTTTTAAGTCAGTGTAGCGATTTCCTACCTTTACATATATGCAACAGCCACCTTTACTGGTTCTATTTTTGCGACAGAAGCTGCATGCTAATTTAAACCCAGCTATAATAATCCTCTCTAAATCTTCCTGGACTCTATGATGCTAGTTATACATAAAACTTCAACCCTTTTTTCATTGCTGAGCCATATCTCCAGTAAAGACACCTTTGCACCATTTAAACTCTGAATATTTAAATGTACAAATTGTCCATCTTGTTGCTGATCATTGTGACTGTTTACAAAAAAACCTGGCTTTTAACGGGAGAGTTTGGAGTTGAAGTGGGAATCGAACTCTCTTCTATTTGGCTGTTTACCGGATTTGTAGAAGTTACAACATCTACGCAGGTTTGAGTCTCTACGCTAATACACACGGGTCTCCCAGACGCTACACCCCGCGTTTGAGAGTTTGAAGTTGAATTTGGGTTCGAACTCTCTTCTGTTTGGCAGTTTACAGAGTATGTAGCAGTTACATCTACGCAAGTTTGAATCTCTACGCTAATACACACAGGTCTCACAGGCGCTACATCCCGCATTTGAGTGAATTCAGAATATTTTTGGCTGCAGCAGTGTCTTAGAATATCCCTCAAAAGGAATTTACATGCGAGTTCCTTAGAGAGTATAGTACGACTTCTATTTTCAGAGTCCCATATATCAATGTAGGTGCTGTGTGAAAAGCGTGAGCTGAGCAGTCTGAGAGTGCTGTTTACTTTATTTTCATTTAAATACCTGTTTTGGTCAACATTACATAGAATGACATTTGTGTTTGCTAGTTGGTTTAGGTTGTAATACAGTAGAGATTTTAATTTTAAGGGATCTTTATCATTTTTTCCCGCTATTATTATAACAATATCGCAGACTGTAAGGTCTTTACAGAAAGAGTTACATGAGTTTAGCACTTGATCTAGAGTGGCATTTGGTTTTATGATAAGACTCTACTTGAAATTCGCTACCAAGTATTTTTGATAGTATTTTATTCATACCTCTACCGGTTTCAACTGACAGTAACATAACTCTCCGTTTTGGTTTTCGGCTGGACTCTTTGGTTTTATCAATTTGTCTTGGATTTTGTTGGCTGTGTCCTCTGTTTTTAAGTCTTTGGTCTTCTCTGGCTCACTCGTACTTGATATTTTATTCTTGTTGGTGGTCGGGATGTTGTTGTCGACACGTACAGATGCGAGATCACTAGACGTCTGCCTCGGTTCATCATGGTATCTGCCATATGGTCCATCTGTGCTACCACTCTACTTGTGAGTTCTCTTGGTGATTTGCGAGGGTACCCCAAATCAAATCAAATCAAATCAAAAATCATTTATTTCCATAGGATGTTGTTACATCACTTAGATCCGTCATTACATTTTTTTGGGTGAGTTCACTAACACAATGGCGGAATCTGTGGAGAAGAGCTCACCGAAGAAACTCCACAGTCGTCGCATCTTTTGCGTTTCCTTTTTTAAATAAAATATTGTCAAATTACAAAATGAATGCTAATTATATATCGAAACAGCCTGTTACTCAAACAATCTATTCCCATGGACATCTGTCCTCTAAGTAATCAGATATCCTATAGTAACCTTTTTTATACAATTTCTGTTTTATTATTATTTTAAACTTGTCTAAAGGTAAGTTTTTAATATCAGTAGGGACCTTATTGTAATAGCGTATACAATTGCCTTTAAAAGAATTAATAATTTTATGTAGTCGGCTTACATAAGCAACCAACTTGTCTTTATTTCTAGTATTAAAATTGTGTATATCACTGTACTTCTGAAAATTAGTTATATGTATTTCTTTTCACATACACAAGATTGTCATAGATATATTGAGACACAAATGTCAGAATATTGATTTCTTTAAACTTTTCCCTCAGTGACACTCTAGGCCCTAATCTATAAATTGCACGAACAGCCCGTTTCTGCAGAATAAATATACTATTAGCATTCGCAGCGTGGCCCCACAATAAAATACCATAGGTCATTAGACAATGAAAGTAACTAAAGTAGACTAGTCTAGCGGTGTCTACGTCGGTAAGAGCTTTAATTTTTTTAACTGCGAACGCTGCCGAACTCAGTCTGTTCGACAATTTATTTATATGAGGATCCCATTGTAGTATGGAATCCCATTTGGATCAGACTGGGTTTGGTACTGATTCTGCGATATTGTGGAGAGTAAAATTTTGGGGATGACGTGTGTGTAGATGGCGCTGGTTCTCCAAAACCCAAAGCTTTAAATATCTCGATCTTTTTCTTGCAGTCTGCTAATATCTTCTTCAAAGAGCTAACTTCTCAACTTCATTATTTGCCATCTCGAGATCCGAGAGAAGTCGGCTATTCTCTTCTCGGAGATCACTAAGCTCTTGGTTGTTATCTATCGCATTTGGTAAGCTTTGACAGCTAAGATCTAAAAGCAACTCTGGGCTTTGATTTTCTGTATCGGAAATTATCTGCCGTGGCCGTCTCAATGTGACATTTTTACTAGCCAAATTTGTTGAGCAAGGCGTACTGTTGCTGCTGTTTTCAGTGTCTTGTACAGTTATTTTTTGTTGCTTGGTATCCTGACACTTCTGGCAAGTGAACTTCCTCTTTAGTTCCACAGTTTTCGAGAGGTATTTTGCACTTGAGATGTTGACAGAATTATGGTGGTATGCGTCACGACAGATAGTACATGTAAGTAGTTCAGTGGGGTAAGCAAATCTTACGCATGCCTTACACTTCATATTGTGGGTTAGCTAGCGACCTCTGGTGGTTCAATCTTTGGTCAAGTCCACCTATGCTCTAATGGCACAACCTCTGTTTGGGTGTTCTATCAGAAGATGTCGCCAGGGTAGCGTGTAGCGAGGAAAAAGTCGGTTTTAGAAAAGTCCACCACCCGGGATAAAACCCTGTCTTCTTGAGTTCTAGCAAAAACTCGAGTCGCCGATACGCCGGCTTAACCGCTGAGCCACAAGCGACACTCTCAAAAAAATATTGCCATTGCAACAAAAAAACTTTGATGCTGGACAGCCGTCAAAGATGCATAGTTATGAGGGCAACGTTTTTATTGTTACTAAGTAAATTTACCAATTTTGATGTAATAGCAATAAAACATTTTTGAAATCACGATGCTAAAATTGTTCGTGTCACTATATGATTTCTTATCCTTTTGTTCCCATGACAAATGCCTTTAGCTATCATATCAAAGGTATATTGTCCCGATGACAAGGGGTTTTGCAAAAAAGACAAAGATTTACTGTCCGTGGATCTAACTTTGTTTTGTTGAATTAGCTATCTTCCTTTGTGTTTTTATCAATTCACCGTTGCTTCTCCGACAAAGTTACTTTTATCGTATATATTTTGCTGCTCTAGCAAAGTAACATGGCTGGCTGCACCTTGTTAATGGTACACCATGAAAAAATATTATATACTCCCCAAAGCTTCTGACTATTATTCCAGGAGTATGCGTACCCTGAACTATGTTTTTTGTACACCATACATCTGTATGGTGCATACACAGAGCACTCCGGTCAAGGTACGTATACCCGTAACAATATATAAGCAGAAGCTTCGAGGAATATAGTTTTTTTTCAGTGTACCATTTACAAAGTGAAGGGATTGAAATCTACAATGTAGTACATTGCTTGGGTAGCACAAGATACGATAAGAGGATAGAGGTATTTGAGAATCCTAAAAGAAAATATTTATATCAAAGTATGTAATAATCTAAACTTTACTTATTTATTCCTATGGCATTAGTAAACAGTTCATAATGTTGATGTTGATGTTGATGTTCAAATTACAAGTCAATATTAAGGGATTTAAGCCACTCGGTGGCTTCGTCAGTAAGCTTGATCAGGTCCTCGCGAGGTCCCCCGGTATATCGCGTTTCTGGGCATTCAGAGATAATATGTTGGATGTCTTGTACTTCAATTCCGCAGGTACAAGCAGGGGAGTCTATCCAGCCGCAGCGATGTTTATATTGGGCACAGCGTCCATGCGTAGTCCCGTGCGCAGTCTGTTGAAGTTACACCAGTCGCGCCTCGGCAGCTGGGACCCCTTTATTTTGGAGCCTGGAACAAGATCTGAGCCCAATTTGCCGGCCATTGTTGAGTTCCATTGTTGCGACCATTGTTGCATGAGGTTGGAGTCTTCTTGCAGCAGATTTATTGCGATTTTGTTTGGTGGGTTTCTGGATTCAAGATGGTGCTTAGTGGTATCCATAAACTCTGGGCGTATGAGAAGGCATTGGTGGTCACGAATCTTGCGGGGCTCTCTTAGGAGAGCGTGCTTTATTCTCAAGTCAGGGGGAGGAATGCTGCAGAGCACTGGCAGCCAGTGTCATGGGGTGGAGTTCAAGGTACCGGAGATGCATCGCATGGCCTTGTTTAGTTCCACGTCTACCTTGTTGGTGTGGGAGTTGCCCAACCAAACCGGTGCGCAGTATTCTGCCGTCAAGTACACCAGCGATAAGGAAGAGGTGCGAAGCACGTCGGCGTTCGCGCCCCAGGTATCCGTAAGCTTTTGTACTATAATTTTGCGAGACTGGAGCTTGCGTGCAGTACCAGCTAGATGTTTTTTAAAAGTGAGAGAGCGGTCCAGGGTGACGCCAAGGTACTTAGGAGTAAAGTTCTGGTTTAGTATGGAACCTCCGAGTACCACTTTAAGCTCGCGTTTGGCTAGTTGATTGAGTAGATGGAAGCATCTGATCTCTGTTTTGCATGAACTAGGTGTTAGTCGCCAAATTTCGAAATACTTTCTTAATTCTTCTATGTGTTCAGTTAGTGTACGTTCCAGATTTCATTAGTAATTCTAACGTCAGTTCTTGATCTGAAAAAGAAGAACGTTGTTATTTTATGCCTAAGCTATCTGAGACTTGATAATTTGGCCATATGTTAGGTTAGGTTATTTTAGTGGCTTTTAAAACCAAATGCTGAGTGTTCACCGGGCCAACGAAGGCCAACGAACGGCCGGTGTTGCCATCTTAACTACTTTGTAGCTAGATCTAGCAACTTTATGGGGTAATTTAGTTAAGTACTAAAATTTTTGGAAGTTTCAAACATTTGACTACTTTTTGAGGACTGAACTTCTCTACATTTAGTTACTTTAGGTGGTAAAATTTACTAATCTGGCTACTTTTTGAGCGGCCGGTTTACTGGGCTCTGATTATGTTAACAAATACGCAGTAACCCTCGCCCCAAGGCGCCAGTTTTTGCTCAGCGCTCATAACTCGTGAGGTGAGGTATACCTACTGATATTATTGCAATGAAAGTAAGTAACCCTAAGAAAAACAGGATACTTTTATCCTGCAAAAATGAATGGAGCCAGCTACTTAACCTAAAATCCTGGCAGAAAGGAAATTCGCCCGGCTAACAGCTGTAGTCAAAGGTCCGAAAACATTTCGAAGATATTTGTTTGAATTGTGATGGGAAACAAAGCACAGGTTACAGCCAATATCGCAAAATAACGACATGAAGCTCATAATTGTATTAGGGCACTGTTACTTACCGAGCATAGACTGCAGAAGATGCCGCAGTTAATTTTCTGTTAAAAAAAGTCTCCAATGCCATATTTCATATCACTCTTGAGCACAAACACTACTTCTCTGCACGACATCCACGTTGAAACTGGCAGTATAGGAGAAACAGTTTGCGCTTGCGAGAACAAGTATAAGACGTCACTTTATCTAAGTACGTAATTTTATCTAAGAATACTTTGTCAAAACATCTACTTCGTATTTTGTTAGTATATAACGTTGCCGTATCAACAACATCATTTAGCCGTAGTAACAACTGTTATTT
Source organism: Argyresthia goedartella (assembly GCA_949825045.1). Classification (NCBI taxonomy): domain Eukaryota; kingdom Metazoa; phylum Arthropoda; class Insecta; order Lepidoptera; family Argyresthiidae; genus Argyresthia; species Argyresthia goedartella. The sequence goes on from OX463824.1 coordinate 28,047,597, forward strand.
TGATAGATTAAACTTTGGTGTAACATCACTTCATAACGTTGCCGTGTCAACAACACCATTTAGCCATAGTAACAACGCCTATTTTGATAGATTAAACTTTGCTACAATATCACTTCATAACGTTGATAGGTTGACAACGTGCCGTTGTTATCCCGTTTAAATATTTTTAACATAGTTACCGTATCTACGTGTCTTTAGCTAAAATAACAAAAATCATTTCAACAATAAAAAAGTTGTCACAGGCACTATGGACCTATAGCTGCAGCGACGATGCACTTACGTGCGGTAACAATAAAATTCTAACAAAGCTTTTATTGTCGCTTTGTTAGACGATTTTTCTCTGAGTGGATGCTCTGCCCTGTGGTGAAAATCTTAAGTCCACTGGGGAGACTCTGTTGGGTTATGCATGCAGTATCTGCATGGTTCAATTTCTCCTTTGTTCCAAGACTTGGACTTTGTACACTGATTCACGTAAATTGAAAAGTTAACGATTTTTATAATCTGTTTTGTCACATAATTGCCTACACATTGAATAATAATGAAATTAGTTTTGATATATTTTTGAGGCACTCTTGTTTCTTTCTATGGGTATAACTTTCACTTTGTTCTGTTAAAGTAACCGTCACTCCACTATTGTTTTGCTGTTTTCTGGATAAGTTCACTGGTTTTTATCACTAATTGTGAAATTTACCAATGGTTTTCATAATGTGTAGGAATGTTGCACTGGTTTACTTGTCTATGATTTATTTTAAGATTTTTAGTTGAGGAGCTGTCTAACTCAATGTTTATGCTGCGGTGGCGCCCTCTTCTCTCAGATTACCTAAAGCCATCATGCCAATAAGCAATTCTGATTTGGAGTCCAGTGGGCCTGTGTTGATCAATCTGAATGTAGTGCATGGTTCAAGTGACCACTGAAGATTGGGTAGGTTAAAGTCACCCATAAGTATTATTTTAAGTGTTGGTTTACAATGATTGATCATGTTATTGGAGGATCTAGCAAACCAATCACGAAAGGCCATCTTGGGATTCGGGTAGGTACACTAGACATATCATGAGTGTCGAAGCCTTTGAGTTATCAGTAGACAATGCTATTAATAGCTTTTTTGGGCTGTGACAATAGTAGTGGTTTCTGTACTATTACCCCACAAGTTGACGCCATAGGTCATTTATTTGATTCATCATGTCAGGTATCCGCCCTCCCGGCCGCAAACTAAAGTTATTGATTCATCATGTCAGGTATCCGCCCTCCCGGCCGCAAACTAAAGTTATTGATTCATCATGTCAGGTATCCGCCCTCCCGGCCGCAAACTAAAGTTATTGATTCATCATGTCAGGTATCCGCCCTCCCGGCCGCAAACTAAAATTATTGCGTTTTCATCTGTCAGGCCACGTAATGTTTCACTGTTTTTTTTAAATTTTCCTCAAAATACGTAAGAAATTATATTGATTAAATACATCAGATACAAAATCATCAAGTAAAATCATAATAGGTAAAGAGCACAGGAAAATATTCACTTCTAAAACGGCACGTGCTCGCTATTTTTAGGGTTCCGTACCCGAAGGGTTCCAAACGGGACCCTATTACTAAGACTCCGCTGTCCGTCCGTCCGTCCGTCCGTCCGTCTGTCACCAGGCTGTATCTCAAGAACCTAGCTAGCTGGAGAGTTGAAATTTTCACAGATTATGTATTTATGTTGCCGCCATAACAACAAATACTAAAAAACAGGATACAAGAAATATTTAAGGGGGCTCCCATACAACAATTCTTTCAATACCACATACAAACTTATGGATGCACCTGGTTACGTACATGGAGTGTGAAAGTAACCGCACCAATAACTTTGTAAACAATATTTTGCTGTGTAAAATCCAAACTATTCACTCCACACCATCGCTTCCATTGAACGGTGGTACGGAACCCTTCGTGCGCGATTTAGACTCGTTCTAGACCGGTTTTTTTTAGTGCTTTTGCGAACATATCGATTCAGGCAACGTATGCCTCTAAATTAATGAGATCGCCTGGTTACCTGATTCATTGATTCCAGCCAATTTAAATTGTGCCGAATTCTAGCACTATCCTACTTTTCAAAAATGTGTTGTACTTTGGTAAGAAGACATGAGAATTCTTATTTATCATAATAATATTTCTGCAGTAGGTCCCTCAAATGGCCGCCAACTAGCCGCTGGCCGCCTGCTGGTATAACGACCCTACATAGAAAGGAAACAAAGAGCTGTGGTCTTATGGGTTTCACGCTTGCTTCTCACACAGGAGATGCAGGTTCGATTCCTGACCATGTACCAATGAGATAATTAATTTATAGAGTATAGAGTAGATTATACGAACGTTCTAACGGTGATGAAAACATCGTGAGGAAACCTTCATTTCTCCATAGCTGCGGCGATGGTCTAGCCCCCTATCACACAAAATGGAGTAATGAATAACTGGCTCAAAGTGGGCACAATTGTGCCTCTGCCACCCTATATGGGAAAAGACGTGACGCTACGTTTTTAAAGGGAAACAAATAGTTTCCCTTTAAAAATATCTTATACGTAATTCAAGGAATATACTGTAAAAATTAATTATTGACAATGCGCGTGGTCTTGTGTGAATTTGCGTGTGTGTGTGTGTGTGTGAGAGGGTGTGTACGTGTGTTTACCTGCGTTGTGGTCACGTGCAGTGCATTGTATGTGTTCAGGCTTCTCAGCACCTAATGACCTCGTAGGGGCCCATCAGCTACGAGGTAGCGTAACGATCAGTTGCCAAGAAGTGTGAACGTCGGCGGTTCACCGAGCTGAAGTTAATTGGGGTCGATCTAACCTGGTCTGTGCTTCGGTCCCGTCAACCTCCTGTCTCTCTGCAAGGCCCGGGTGCACCCTAGGCTCTTCTTGGTAGACAGGTTCTTCAGCCAACCAGGTATGACTGGCGGGCCAGCTTCAATGAGCACAGTGTTCCAACACAGGTTATGTTACGTGGTAAAAACAATCGGGCACGAAAATGCGAACTTTATCTGGTTCGAGAAACAATAACACACTCAGCTACATTAACAATCCTGAGGGAAACCCGAATACATTCCAGATGGCCTGCGATTTAATTTCAATACCCTTACCAAAACGCGTTTACATTGCGAGGGCTTTCGTCTGTCAGTTGTCAAAAACTGCTAGGTTGGCAGCAACGTCAAATTCAAAATGGCCGTTCAGAAACCATCGATCGAATATCGATTTGGAATCGAACAGTATGTATAGGTACCTGCGTTGTGGTCACGTGCAGTGCATTGTATGTATAGTTTCTGCATAGGTTTCTGGCTGTGCTCTCAACTGCTCTCTACTCTACTGAACGCACGCCCCGGCCATCCCCGGCGCTGTCAGGTCAGATGCAGCGCGTTGTTGTTGTTGTGGTGCGTCTGGTAGAGAGCGCGCCGCCGCCGGCTGTATGTGTATGAGGGTGCGTGAGTGTGTATATATGTGTTTGTGGTATTCAAAAGGTTCTTTGTATGATTCAGTTTGGTAGGTTGTAGTTTTTAGCCAAATAGTCAGTCACTTGTATTTTACAATCATAATACATTGGTATACGTCGCGCCACGAATTAGGAGCGCTGGGCGACGTTGGCGGGAGTTACTATGCATATGTACATTGAAAAGTGACTACCTACTGCGCATTCAAGGCCACCGCTCATAACGTAAGGCGCGACGTATAGTTGGGTAAATTAATGTGGGAAACACTAGAATTTTTCCTATGCATTATAGTATAGGTGCATTTAGAGACGATGTCAAAAGACGCGAAGCGTCGGAAATCATTAGCTTTCGAGTTTATTTTTTTCTAAACGCCACTTGCTAACATTCTTGACTGTGGGCATGAGGGAGTATTAGGGTGGGGAACGAAGGATTTTGTCTATTTTTAGCCACAATAACCTACTCTAGCCAAATTTGACTTTTATTCGCATACGCTCCGCTACGCCCCGGGGTTGCTTCTTCTAAGTTCCAACCTAACCTATAACCGAATTAAAATTTAGCCATAATAACCTACTCTAGCCAAAGTATGTGTTCAAAGCGATTTAAATGAAAGGAAACTATGTTCACTGACGCGAATGCAAGCAATGAAGGCCTAAAAAGATCAGATTCCAGGGCCGTAAAACATAATTATAAAAGAAAAAACCAAGCAATTAATTAATGAATTTGGCTTTCTGCGCAGTAAATCAAAAACATTGAAATAAGCTCATGTCCAAAAATGCAAAGAAACAAGCTTGTGATGCAAAAATTTAATCAAAAATAGCTTTATTACAATATAATTTGGTTTAATGCACACTTTCATCTTTGTATTCTCATCTTACAATAAGCGTACAATGAAACGACACATTTTGGGGATATTATTGCGTGTTTTATAATTATGTGTGTCACACAAAAAGCAAAACATTAGATTAAAAAAAAAACATATCTGAATAAGTATTGAGTTCCGACACCTGACACTTTTAGACCGAGTTTAAAATGCCCAAACTATCTACCAAAATATCGCGAAAGCCCTAGCAAACCGCCCATTTTACAAGTATAGTCTTAATGTGTTTGTGAACTAAGTTGTAAGACGAGTTGATAGTGATTTGTACTTTCTACCATCAAATGTTGTTGTGATGTTGACAGGAGGAACTAAAGTGTAATTTCTTCTTTTATTTAAGTGACTGGGGTCATAGGAGAGGGATTTGTGTAACCAAAGAACAGCATGCAAAATGTATAGCTTTCTCACAGTACAGTGTCATTAGGGAAATGGTAGGGATAAACCATCACCATTTCATCAATAACCACCACCACCACCACCATCACCATATCACCACCATATACCTATCAGTCAGCGGCGGCCGCCATAGTGTGTGAACGTGTTCCCTTGTCTCGCGTCTAACCAACTGCGCATCTACATCGCCGCCGCGTGTACAATATCAATTTAATTTAATTACGAACTATACTTTACCGAACGTGCTATTTCGTGCTGTAAAATGAACTGCAGTAAATGTAAGGAGGTTCTATCTGATTGTGTGGAGTGCAAGCTCTGTAAGGGCATATTTCACTATGGAAGTTGTTCCGGATTAAACGAAACTACGTACAGAAAAATGGCCGGCGAGAAGAAATCCGCATGGCGCTGTTCCAAGTGCCGTGCTGGGTCTACTTCAGGCACGAGTGATGATGTTTCTACAAAGATAATAATAATAATAATAAGAATACCCTGGACACTATTTACACACATTGATCTAGCCCCAAACTAGGATTCCCTGTATCTTAGGTACTAGACAACGATACACATACTTATATAGATAAATATTATACCTAGATAGATAAACAACCATGACTAGGTTACAAACATCCGTTCTCATCAAACAAATATTTGCCCCCACCGGGACTCGAACCCGGTACCCTTGGCTTCGTAGGCAGGGTCACTGCCGACTCGGCCATTCGGGTCGTCAAAGGAATAAGATACTGGAGGAAATAAAGTCTTTCAGAGCGGAGTTTACTGTAGTAAAAAGTGACATACGCAATACCTCCGAGGGAATGTCAGCACTACAAACGAAATGGAGTGAAATGGAATCGCGTTTTTCTAACCTATAGGAGCGCCTTATCGTAATGGAAAATAACGCTTCCATTATTTCCAAGCTGCAGTCCGACCTCGCTTCTGCCAAGGACAACATCGCAACTCTTCACATGGAGAATAATATCCGTGACCAATACGCCAGGATGAATACCAGGGGTGAAAACCTCAACAATATAATCTGTAACAAAATCGGTATCCAGTTGGATAACCAATCGATTGACTCCATACATCGCGTGCGTAGTGTTAACAATACAAATAAAGATGGTAAGTAATAACCAACCCGGGGCTGGTCGTCCACCGGCAGTCATAGTAAAGTTCACTCGTCGCATCGTCAAGGATCAGGTGCTGGCGGCTGTCCGAGCCCGGCGCGGGCTCACGTCGGCCGACATCGGCTTGGCCGGGCCGGCCTTCAACTTTTTCCTTAGTGACCATCTTACACCCAAGAACAAGATGCTGCTGAAGCGCGCTAGGCAAGAAAAGACGGAGCTGAACTACCAACACATTTGGACCCGTGACTGCAAAATCCTCATGCGTAAAAATGATAATTCTAGGGTTATCATCATTGCTAAAGACTCAGATTTGAAAAAACTTAAGTGACTTTCTTTAGTACTATGCGACAAGATTGAGTTAATGCTATTCTTGTTTTTGTTAACTGTCCTGACCAAAACGCCATGTAAAAAACTTCTAGCTTTTCCTAACCTTATTATAGGTATTAAGCCCGAACAAAGCCTGCTACTGTTTTTCGTTTCATTATACTGCACTGCATTCATTCCCATCACTCAGAATATCATTCAATATAGCTATAATTCACTACTGCTTAGCATAATATGGTGTTTACATTGCAATGCAATTCTCATTAAATTCATATTTAACAATGCTTAAAACACTCAATTGCTATTATCAAAACGTGCGAGGGCTTCGCACGAAATCTCATATGTTTTTCTCGAGCGTTTTGCATACACACTTTGATATTATCTGTTTAACTGAGAGTTGGCTGACGTCTAGTTATTACGATCGCGAATACTTTGACAATAGGTACGTAGTATTTCGCCAGGACCAATCGGAGGAAGCGAGCGGCGCGGCGCGGGGCGGAGGGGTGGCGCTGGCCGTGCGCAGCGAGCTGCAGCCCGTGCGCCGTGACTGGCCGAGTCCCTCCCCGGCCTCCTCTGAATGCATTTGGGTTTCGCTGCCATTGAATAACAACCGTGGGTCCCATCGCTCACAGAAGTTTCTGAACATAGCCTGTATTTACATACCACACGGTCCTTCCTATTTAAATACACTTGCGACATTCTTTGATTTAGCCAGTTACGTCATAACACAGAGACCAGATGATAGTTTTGTTTTTGTGGGTGATTTTAATATTACTGATGCTCAGTGGGCACTTTCCACCGACTCTGTCCTATCATTGCCGAGTGGTGGTAGTCATTCGGTAAATTTGTTACAAGATTTTTTGTCTTTCTCAAACTTTAAACAATGTAACAATCTTTTTAACATCAATAACCGTACCTATTTTAGATCTCATTTTAACGAATATGACATGTTTGGTAGCTAACTGTGAGTATCCCCTTGTCCCTGAAGACTTACACCATACATCTATTTATTTTCAGCTAGAATTAATATCATACAGCGCATCGTTACGGCCCGCTTCCACACAAGTTTTTAACTTCCAGTTGGGTGACTACGATAGCATCAATATGGAACTGGAACGTATAGACTGGGTTCGCCTTTTCTCGAATTTAGATACAAACGCATGTACTGAGAAGTTTTATGATAAACTAAATGATTTAATGTTTAAATTTATTCCTCGTCGTAGATTAAATTCTTCTGCAACATTTCCAGCTTGGTACAATAAACCCTTAATTAAATTACTTAACGAAAAGAAAAAGTATCATAAATTGTGGAAGTTGTATGAAAATCCCTTGGATCAGGAGAGTTTTAAAATATTGCGTAAACGGGCTATAAAAATGGAATCAGACAGTTACAATAACTACATAGAGTACTCAGAAAATAAAATAAATACACACCCTAAATATTTCTGGTCATTTGTAAAATCAATTCTATCAAGTTCAGGTCTGCCAAAGAGCATTACAATGGAATTTCTTCATGCGACGGGGACGAGATATGTAACTTATTTAATGAACACTTTCACTCAGAGTTTGAAACCAGTTCGAATCCGGTTGTTGATGTTGGTGACCTCCTGCCTCCTAATGATGCTGTACTGGATATAAGCACTATTGAGATAACATATAATAATGTATTGAAACATCTCAAATCTGTCAATGTCAATAAGGGCGCGGGCCCTGATGGGGTACACCCTTTGATGATTAGGGAATGTTCTTCTGCATTATCTTTACCGCTTACTTTAATTTATCTCATGTCTATAAATAGTGGGTGTGTGCCCAATATTTGGAAGAGAGCCTGGATAACTCCTATACCTAAAGGCATTGTATCTCAGGATATACTAAAGTACCGCCCCATCTCAAAATTATGTATATTTGGCAAAATTCTAGAAAAAATTGTAACAAATCAATTAACAGCTGTTGTAAGGCAAAATATTACACCCTCACAACATGGTTTTTACAGGGGGAGAAGTGTTGATTCCAATTTGTTGAGCCTTACTGAGTATATATTAGACGCAATGGATAACAAATGTCAAGTGGACGTGATATACACAGATTTCTCCAAGGCTTTTGATAAAATTTGCCACGACACTCTTTTAAACAAGCTCTGGTGACTTGGCGTGCACCTTTTTAGATGGATCAAGTCCTACGTAAAAAATCGATATCAAGCTGTTGTCTTAGGCGGATATTGCTCACAGTATAAGGTTGCTACGTCTGGTGTACCGCAAGGGTCCCATTTAGGGCCATTGCTATTTATTATTTATGTGAACGACTTAAGTAACAGCATTATTAACTCAAAAACGCTGCTCTATGCTGATGATAGAAAAATATTTTCGATCATTCGTAATACTGAAGATTGTGAAGTACTGCAAGCTGACCTTGCTCATTTTGAGCAGTTTTGTTATACGAATAAACTATTTCTTAATGCTGATAAGTGTCACATCATCACATTTAGCAGAAAAAAGAATTCTGTAATATTTGATTACTCTTTATGTAACGTAAAGCTTACTCGTGTTACACAGACTCGTGACTTGGGTGTATTAATGGACTCAGAGCTAACGTTTGCACCACACATTGAAGAAATATTAAATAAGGCTTATAGGCAGTTAGGATTTATTTTGCGAGTGGGAAAACCGTTTAAAAAGGCTTCCACCTACAAATTGTTGTACAACGCCTTTGTTCGTAGCATTCTTGAATTCGCGAGTACTGTGTGGAATCCTTTCTTTAAGAAATATATCAATAGGATTGAAAACTTACAAAAAAAGTTTGTAAAGTCTTTGGACTTTCGGACTGGTTTTGCATATTCTGATTACGTCACGTCTTCAAAACGTCATAAGGTTGCCTCGCTAGTCTATCGTCGTCAGCGTGCGGATTTACTCTTTTTATACAAACTACTTCAGAACTATACTGATGCTCCAGATCTTCTCTCAAAATTGTATTTAAGAGTACCTAGCAGGAATGAACGCAGTTTTAGAAAGAAGTCACTTTTCTCAATTAAGAGTAGCGGGAGTTGTTACGTGGCCAATAGTTATATTAGGTGGAGTTGTAAATCTTACAATAACAATTTTAGTCATGTTGATTTATTTGACAAATCTTTGTTTACTTTCAAAAAGCAGATTTCAAATTGTGATTGAATTGGTTGAACCTTTTAATGCTTGTATCGACAGCGGCGACAAGGTCATGCGTGCTTATATTTTCTTCACATCTCTGTTGTAGATATTTCTCGTATTGACGGATTCAACCAATTTGGCTTCAAATAATATCTAATGTACTTTCTAAATTTTATTTCGGATTAAGTATTGTTTTTATTTAGTTTAGGATACTATAGGTCTATATGTTCTATACTATATTTCAACTTAAAAATAATGTACATGACCGTTTGTATCTAAATAAATAAATAAATAGATAAATAAATCATCAATAACCTGGCACCAAAACTTCATAGGTTTTATGTATTAATATAGGTAAAATACAGCAACAAAACATCCATTGTTGTTTTATTACAAAAGTTTACATAATGTAAAATAAATATATTACAGTCAAACAGTATAGTTAAGGAAATGTATTTTACAACTAAAGATCCATCTTTATAATCTGTTCTGCAGTTTTGTCTACATCTTCTTTTGTAGCCTTCTTTTTCATCTTTTTAGCCTTTGGTGCCTTCGCAGCTTGAGGTTTATTATTTAATGTTGTTTTACTAACGCTCGGCTTGGGGTTCTTGTTTAGTTCAACAAATTGCGCGTCGATGTCCTGTACCTTTTGCTTTATCTAAAAATTATAACCTTTGTTTATGACAACTTATTTTTAAAAATGTTTACCAACCATGATAATGTAAGGAATTTCTAAGTCATTAAAACTAATGACTAGAAATTCCTTGTATTATCTTCGATCACGTAACTAATACTTAAGTAATTTTTGAAATAAAATTGATTCAGGACTTATTTAAGGTTACTCACGTTCTTCAGGCCTAGGTTTACAGCTTTAGACTTAGATTTCTTCAAGCTCTTTGCTCCTGCTACTTTGAATACATTAGCCTTGTGTCCCGGTTTCTTATTTCTCCCCATTGTAATTAACACCAAGCTAAGAAACAAATTTAAAAAATTGCGACGCAAAATTAAAGACGCACATGAACAGATTGCACGCTTGCGATCTATTTTGTTGTTGTCAAATAAAACAAAACGTCAAAATGGCTAGGTCCGAAACCGCTTAATATTTTCAGCATTGCAACGTTTCGTTTCATTAATATTTAAAACTTGGCTGAAAGCCTTTCTATCGGAATCCCTTTCGACGGTCAGAGTGTCGATAAGGGGGCGAAAACCTCACTTGTAAAATATTCAAAAATTAACACTTTTTGAGGCCCTCCAACCCACTTGACACTGTAAAAATTAAACTCAAAAGAGCTAGCACGCCATATATAAAAGAAGAAGTAGCGATGGGTTCAGTATCGATATAGGTACGGTATAGGAAGTCCAAGATTCTCTAGAGCCTTGGTGACGGACAACAATGGGTTCAAAACCTCCGTCTGTATGGCCCCGACCTTGTTCACAACCGGGATACTAAACAAACGGTTCAGTTGGGCATCGGCCAACCTCCGTTTGTTATGGTAACGTCTGACCAACAATTGCCTGGCCGTTTCATAGTTACCCTCCGTAACTGTCAAATGAGCGACCAGCTCCCTAGGCTCACCCCTCAATGCTGCCACCAGCTGAGCCATCTTGACAGACTTGGTAATGTCCGATCGCATGTGCACCAAACTGTCGAACAGATTGATGAAGCTCATCCATTCACCGGACACGCCGTCAAAAGTAGGCATAGTTATGGCAGGTAACCTGGACCCCGATCCCTGAAGCGGCAGAGGTGCTTCAATGTCACCACCATGGCTGGACTCGCGCTGTCTACGTATGTCCGCAGCCTTCTGCGTGATAGCAGCTGCCATCTCCATACATTGGTCGACATCCCCTATCAACCGTGACAGCCTGTCAGGTGCGCAACCATCAACTGATTCCGCCTGCGCGGACAATTCGAGCACCCTATTGTAACGTTCCTTAACGTCCATAGACCGCTCCAATACCACATCATGCCTATCTAAACGGTCTATCAGACCGTGTGCGGAGGAAAACCATCTGAGTTCCTTAGAAACACCCTTCTGGATTTCAGATAACGACATGATCGGAACGATACTTACTCACAATTTGCAGTAACTCAATTTTATTGGACCCTCCAGTCTACAACCCAAACGAGGGAACCCTAAACCACAACTTAAACAATGTTGTTTTCCTTAAACAATAGGAACCGAGTTTTATATCTATATAAATTCTGTAAATACAATTTAGTTTCCCTTTATCATTATAACACACACAGATAGTCAATATTAGTTCAAGTTATAAATTGCCATAAACTGAAAACAATGTAATAGCCTGCTATCAATAGATGTAACTACCTATGTTAACCAAAACATTCATTCAATAGCATTACTAGACCACTAATAGATTGACTAACTGGTACTTCAATGCAATTTTCAATTCAATATCTGTCTATCTACTACCAGCAATAGACCTATAGCTTACAATACTACCAATCTATGTGGATATAGGAACAACAACCAAGTTACCTAATAACCGCCTATACCTACAGATTGATAGTCCCAAATCGTGCCTTCCTGGAGCCCTTGACGGCTGTAAATCTCAGGAAGCCACGCTCTAGCTACCAAAGTGTTCAGGCTTCTCAGCACCTAATGACCTCGTAGGGGCCCATCAGCTACGAGGTAGCGTAACGATCAGTTGCCAAGAAGTGTGAACGTCGGCGGTTCACCGAGCTGAAGTTAATTGGGGTCGATCTAACCTGGTCTGTGCTTCGGTCCCGTCAACCTCCTGTCTCTCTGCAAGGCCCGGGTGCACCCTAGGCTCTTCTTGGTAGACAGGTTCTTCAGCCAACCAGGTATGACTGGCGGGCCAGCTTCAATGAGCACAGTGTTCCAACACAGGTTATGTTACGTGGTAAAAACAATCGGGCACGAAAATGCGAACTTTATCTGGTTCGAGAAACAATAACACACTCAGCTACATTAACAATCCTGAGGGAAACCCGAATACATTCCAGATGGCCTGCGATTTAATTTCAATACCCTTACCAAAACGCGTTTACATTGCGAGGGCTTTCGTCTGTCAGTTGTCAAAAACTGCTAGGTTGGCAGCAACGTCAAATTCAAAATGGCCGTTCAGAAACCATCGATCGAATATCGATTTGGAATCGAACAGTATGTATAGGTACCTGCGTTGTGGTCACGTGCAGTGCATTGTATGTATAGTTTCTGCATAGGTTTCTGGCTGTGCTCTCAACTGCTCTCTACTCTACTGAACGCACGCCCCGGCCATCCCCGGCGCTGTCAGGTCAGATGCAGCGCGTTGTTGTTGTTGTGGTGCGTCTGGTAGAGAGCGCGCCGCCGCCGGCTGTATGTGTATGAGGGTGCGTGAGTGTGTATATATGTGTTTGTGGTATTCAAAAGGTTCTTTGTATGATTCAGTTTGGTAGGTTGTAGTTTTTAGCCAAATAGTCAGTCACTTGTATTTTACAATCATAATACATTGGTATACGTCGCGCCACGAATTAGGAGCGCTGGGCGACGTTGGCGGGAGTTACTATGCATATGTACATTGAAAAGTGACTACCTACTGCGCATTCAAGGCCACCGCTCATAACGTAAGGCGCGACGTATAGTTGGGTAAATTAATGTGGGAAACACTAGAATTTTTCCTATGCATTATAGTATAGGTGCATTTAGAGACGATGTCAAAAGACGCGAAGCGTCGGAAATCATTAGCTTTCGAGTTTATTTTCTTCTAAACGCCACTTGCTAACATTCTTGACTGTGGGCATGAGGGAGTATTAGGGTGGGGAACGAAGGATTTTGTCTATTTTTAGCCACAATAACCTACTCTAGCCAAATTTGACTTTTATTCGCATACGCTCCGCTACGCCCCGGGGTTGCTTCTTCTAAGTTCCAACCTAACCTATAACCGAATTAAAATTTAGCCATAATAACCTACTCTAGCCAAAGTATGTGTTCAAAGCGATTTAAATGAAAGGAAACTATGTTCACTGACGCGAATGCAAGCAATGAAGGCCTAAAAGGATCAGATCCAGGGCCGTAAAACATAATTATAAAAGAAAAAACCAAGCAATTAATTAATGAATTTGGCTTTCTGCGCAGTAAATCAAAAACATTGAAATAAGCTCATGTCCAAAAATGCAAAGAAACAAGCTTGTGATGCAAAAATTTAATCAAAAATAGCTTTATTACAATATAATTTGGTTTAATGCACACTTTCATCTTTGTATTCTCATCTTACAATAAGCGTACAATGAAACGACACATTTTGGGGATATTATTGCGTGTTTTATAATTATGTGTGTCACACAAAAAGCAAAACATTAGATTTAAAAAAAAACATATCTGAATAAGTATTGAGTTCCGACACCTGACACTTTTAGACCGAGTTTAAAATGCCCAAACTATCTACCAAAATATCACGAAAGCCCTAGCAAACCGCCCATTTTCCAAGTATAGTCTTAATGTGTTTGTGAACTAAGTTGTAAGACGAGTTGATAGTGATTTGTACTTTCTACCATCAAATGTTGTTGTGATGTTGACAGGAGGAACTAAAGTGTAATTTCTTCTTTTATTTAAGTGACTGGGGTCATAGGAGAGGGATTTGTGTAACCAAAGAACAGCATGCAAAATGTATAGCTTTCTCACAGTACAGTGTCATTAGGGAAATGGTAGGGATAAACCATCACCATTTCATCAATAACCACCACCACCACCACCATCACCATATCACCACCATATACCTATCAGTCAGCGGCGGCCGCCATAGTGTGTGAACGTGTTCCCTTGTCTCGCGTCTAACCAACTGCGCATCTACATCGCCGCCGCGTGTACAATATCAATTTAATTTAATTACGAACTATACTTTACCGAACGTGCTATTTCGTGCTGTAAAATGAACTGCAGTAAATGTAAGGAGGTTCTATCTGATTGTGTGGAGTGCAAGCTCTGTAAGGGCATATTTCACTATGGAAGTTGTTCCGGATTAAACGAAACTACGTACAGAAAAATGGCCGGCGAGAAGAAATCCGCATGGCGCTGTTCCAAGTGCCGTGCTGGGTCTACTTCAGGCACGAGTGATGATGTTTCTACAAAGATAATAATAATAATAATAATAATACCCTGGACACTATTTACACACATTGATCTAGCCCCAAACTAGGATTCCCTGTATCTTGGGTACTAGACAACGATACACATACTTATATAGATAAATATTATACCTAGATAGATAAACAACCATGACTAGGTTACAAACATCCGTTCTCATCAAACAAATATTTGCCCCCACCGGGACTCGAACCCGGTACCCTTGGCTTCGTAGGCAGGGTCACTGCCGACTCGGCCATTCGGGTCGTCAAAGGAATAAGATACTGGAGGAAATAAAGTCTTTCAGAGCGGAGTTTACTGTAGTAAAAAGTGACATACGCAATACCTCCGAGGGAATGTCAGCACTACAAACGAAATGGAGTGAAATGGAATCGCGTTTTTCTAACCTATAGGAGCGCCTTATCGTAATGGAAAATAACGCTTCCATTATTTCCAAGCTGCAGTCCGACCTCGCTTCTGCCAAGGACAACATCGCAACTCTTCACATGGAGAATAATATCCGTGACCAATACGCCAGGATGAATACCAGGGGTGAAAACCTCAACAATATAATCTGTAACAAAATCGGTATCCAGTTGGATAACCAATCGATTGACTCCATACATCGCGTGCGTAGTGTTAACAATACAAATAAAGACGGTAAGTAATAACCAACCCGGGGCTGGTCGTCCACCGGCAGTCATAGTAAAGTTCACTCGTCGCATCGTCAAGGATCAGGTGCTGGCGGCTGTCCGAGCCCGGCGCGGGCTCACGTCGGCCGACATCGGCTTGGCCGGGCCGGCCTTCAACTTGTTCCTTAGTGACCATCTTACACCCAAGAACAAGATGCTGCTGAAGCGCGCTAGGCAAGAAAAGACGGAGCTGAACTACCAACACATTTGGACCCGTGACTGCAAAATCCTCATGCGTAAAAATGATAATTCTAGGGTTATCATCATTGCTAAAGACTCAGATTTGAAAAAACTTAAGTGACTTTCTTTAGTACTATGCGACAAGATTGAGTTAATGCTATTCTTGTTTTTGTTAACTGTCCTGACCAAAACGCCATGTAAAAAACTTCTAGCTTTTCCTAACCTTATTATAGGTATTAAGCCCGAACAAAGCCTGCTACTGTTTTTCGTTTCATTATACTGCACTGCATTCATTCCCATCACTCAGAATATCATTCAATATAGCTATAATTCACTACTGCTTAGCATAATATGGTGTTTACATTGCAATGCAATTCTCATTAAATTCATATTTAACAATGCTTAAAACACTCAATTGCTATTATCAAAACGTGCGAGGGCTTCGCACGAAATCTCATATGTTTTTCTCGAGCGTTTTGCATACACACTTTGATATTATCTGTTTAACTGAGAGTTGGCTGACGTCTAGTTATTACGATCGCGAATACTTTGACAATAGGTACGTAGTATTTCGCCAGGACCAATCGGAGGAAGCGAGCGGCGCGGCGCGGGGCGGAGGGGTGGCGCTGGCCGTGCGCAGCGAGCTGCAGCCCGTGCGCCGTGACTGGCCGAGTCCCTCCCCGGCCTCCTCTGAATGCATTTGGGTTTCGCTGCCATTGAATAACAACCGTGGGTCCCATCGCTCACAGAAGTTTCTGAACATAGCCTGTATTTACATACCACACGGTCCTTCCTATTTAAATACACTTGCGACATTCTTTGATTTAGCCAGTTACGTCATAACACAGAGACCAGATGATAGTTTTGTTTTTGTGGGTGATTTTAATATTACTGATGCTCAGTGGGCACTTTCCACCGACTCTGTCCTATCATTGCCGAGTGGTGGTAGTCATTCGGTAAATTTGTTACAAGATTTTTTGTCTTACTCAAACTTTAAACAATGTAACAATCTTTTTAACATCAATAACCGTACCTATTTTAGATCTCATTTTAACGAATATGACATGTTTGGTAGCTAACTGTGAGTATCCCCTTGTCCCTGAAGACTTACACCATACATCTATTTATTTTCAGCTAGAATTAATATCATACAGCGCATCGTTACGGCCCGCTTCCACACAAGTTTTTAACTTCCAGTTGGGTGACTACGATAGCATCAATATGGAACTGGAACGTATAGACTGGGTTCGCCTTTTCTCGAATTTAGATACAAACGCATGTACTGAGAAGTTTTATGATAAACTAAATGATTTAATGTTTAAATTTATTCCTCGTCGTAGATTAAATTCTTCTGCAACATTTCCAGCTTGGTACAATAAACCCTTAATTAAATTACTTAACGAAAAGAAAAAGTATCATAAATTGTGGAAGTTGTATGAAAATCCCTTGGATCAGGAGAGTTTTAAAATATTGCGTAAACGGGCTATAAAAATGGAATCAGACAGTTACAATAACTACATAGAGTACTCAGAAAATAAAATAAATACACACCCTAAATATTTCTGGTCATTTGTAAAATCAATTCTATCAAGTTCAGGTCTGCCAAAGAGCATTACAATGGAATTTCTTCATGCGACGGGGACGAGATATGTAACTTATTTAATGAACACTTTCACTCAGAGTTTGAAACCAGTTCGAATCCGGTTGTTGATGTTGGTGACCTCCTGCCTCCTAATGATGCTGTACTGGATATAAGCACTATTGAGATAACATATAATAATGTATTGAAACATCTCAAATCTGTCAATGTCAATAAGGGCGCGGGCCCTGATGGGGTACACCCTTTGATGATTAGGGAATGTTCTTCTGCATTATCTTTACCGCTTACTTTAATTTATCTCATGTCTATAAATAGTGGGTGTGTGCCCAATATTTGGAAGAGAGCCTGGATAACTCCTATACCTAAAGGCATTGTATCTCAGGATATACTAAAGTACCGCCCCATCTCAAAATTATGTATATTTGGCAAAATTCTAGAAAAAATTGTAACAAATCAATTAACAGCTGTTGTAAGGCAACATATTACACCCTCACAACATGGTTTTTACAGGGGGAGAAGTGTTGATTCCAATTTGTTGAGCCTTACTGAGTATATATTAGACGCAATGGATAACAAATGTCAAGTGGACGTGATATACACAGATTTCTCCAAGGCTTTTGATAAAATTTGCCACGACACTCTTTTAAACAAGCTCTGGCGACTTGGCGTGCACCTTTTTAGATGGATCAAGTCCTACGTAAAAAATCGATATCAAGCTGTTGTCTTAGGCGGATATTGCTCACAGTATAAGGTTGCTACGTCTGGTGTACCGCAAGGGTCCCATTTAGGGCCATTGCTATTTATTATTTATGTGAACGACTTAAGTAACAGCATTATTAACTCAAAAACGCTGCTCTATGCTGATGATACAAAAATATTTTCGATCATTCGTAATACTGAAGATTGTGAAGTACTGCAAGCTGACCTTGCTCATTTTGAGCAGTTTTGTTATACGAATAAACTATTTCTTAATGCTGATAAGTGTCACATCATCACATTTAGCAGAAAAAAGAATTCTGTAATATTTGATTACTCTTTATGTAACGTAAAGCTTACTCGTGTTACACAGACTCGTGACTTGGGTGTATTAATGGACTCAGAGCTAACGTTTGCACCACACATTGAAGAAATATTAAATAAGGCTTATAGGCAGTTAGGATTTATTTTGCGAGTGGGAAAACCGTTTAAAAAGGCTTCCACCTACAAATTGTTGTACAACGCCTTTGTTCGTAGCATTCTTGAATTCGCGAGTACTGTGTGGAATCCTTTCTTTAAGAAATATATCAATAGGATTGAAAACTTACAAAAAAAGTTTGTAAAGTCTTTGGACTTTCGGACTGGTTTTGCATATTCTGATTACGTCACATCTTCAAAACGTCATAAGGTTGCCTCGCTAGTCTATCGTCGTCAGCGTGCGGATTTACTCTTTTTATACAAACTACTTCAGAACTATACTGATGCTCCAGATCTTCTCTCAAAATTGTATTTAAGAGTACCTAGCAGGAATGAACGCAGTTTTAGAAAGAAGTCACTTTTCTCAATTAAGAGTAGCGGGAGTTGTTACGTGGCCAATAGTTATATTAGGCGGAGTTGTAAATCTTACAATAACAATTTTAGTCATGTTGATTTATTTGACAAATCTTTGTTTACTTTCAAAAAGCAGATTTCAAATTGTGATTGAATTGGTTGAACCTTTTAATGCTTGTATCGACAGCGGCGACAAGGTCATGCATGCTTATATTTTCTTCACATCTCTGTTGTAGATATTTCTCGTATTGACGGATTCAACCAATTTGGCTTCAAATAATATCTAATGTACTTTCTAAATTTTATTTCGGATTAAGTATTGTTTTTATTTAGTTTAGGATACTATAGGTCTATATGTTCTATACTATATTTCAACTTAAAAATAATGTACATGACCGTTTGTATCTAAATAAATAAATAAATAAATAAATAAATCATCAATAACCTGGCACCAAAACTTCATAGGTTTTATGTATTAATATAGGTAAAATACAGCAACAAAACATCCATTGTTGTTTTATTACAAAAGTTTACATAATGTAAAATAAATATATTACAGTCAAACAGTATAGTTAAGGAAATGTATTTTACAACTAAAGATCCATCTTTATAATCTGTTCTGCAGTTTTGTCTACATCTTCTTTTGTAGCCTTCTTTTTCATCTTTTTAGCCTTTGGTGCCTTCGCAGCTTGAGGTTTATTATTTAATGTTGTTTTACTAACGCTCGGCTTGGGGTTCTTGTTTAGTTCAACAAATTGCGCGTCGATGTCCTGTACCTTTTGCTTTATCTAAAAATTATAACCTTTGTTTATGACAACTTATTTTTAAAAATGTTTACCAACCATGATAATGTAAGGAATTTCTAAGTCATTAAAACTAATGACTAGAAATTCCTTGTATTATCTTCGATCACGTAACTAATACTTAAGTAATTTTTGAAATAAAATTGATTCAGGACTTATTTAAGGTTACTCACGTTCTTCAGGCCTAGGTTTACAGCTTTAGACTTAGATTTCTTCAAGCTCTTTGCTCCTGCTACTTTGAATACATTAGCCTTGTGTCCCGGTTTCTTATTTCTCCCCATTGTAATTAACACCAAGCTAAGAAACAAATTTAAAAAATTGCGACGCAAAATTAAAGACGCACATGAACAGATTGCACGCTTGCGATCTATTTTGTTGTTGTCAAATAAAACAAAACGTCAAAATGGCTAGGTCCGAAACCGCTTAATATTTTCAGCATTGCAACGTTTCGTTTCATTAATATTTAAAACTTGGCTGAAAGCCTTTCTATCGGAATCCCTTTCGACGGTCAGAGTGTCGATAAGGGGGCGAAAACCTCACTTGTAAAATATTCAAAAATTAACACTTTTTGAGGCCCTCCAACCCACTTGACACTGTAAAAATTAAACTCAAAAGAGCTAGCACGCCATATATAAAAGAAGAAGTAGCGATGGGTTCAGTATCGATATAGGTACGGCCAACGACAAAAATAATAAAATAGTTTACTTACTCATCGATATTTAAGGAGACTAGTATTTACCTATGAGCTAATTATCTATTATCCCACCAAATGCAATCATTGCGAAACTTCGCAACCGCGCTCACAAGGATTCTATTGTAGCTGGCCTTATCAAGAATAAAGGTATAAAGACAACGGATATCGGAATAAAAGGAAGCGAGCATAAACTGTACGTGCATGATCATCTTACACCCTCCAACAAAAAGATGTTCAACAAAGAGATCTGCAATAAGTTGAACTACACATACGTTTGGACGAAACATTGTAATGTTTATGCTCGAAAAGCCGAAAATTGTCCCTTGCTACACATTCGTACTCCCGCGGATTTTCAAAAGATAGTATGATTCGAGTCGCCAAAGCACACATTATTTTGTCTATATACCCCGTAAAATTACTTATATCCACCACTTCACAACATATACATACACATTTACATTTTAGTCGACCCGAATGGCCGAGTGGGCAGTGACCCTGCCTACGAAGCCAAGGGTCCCGGGTTCGAGTCCCGGTGGGGGCAAATATTTGTTTGATGAGAACGGATGTTTGTACCCTAGTCATGGTTGTTTATCTATCTAAGTATAATATTTATCTATATATGTATGTGTATCGTTGTCTAGTACCCAAGATACAGGGAATCCTAGTTTGGGGCTAGATCAATGTGTGTAAATAGTGTCCAAGGTATTATATATTATATTATATTTACAAACACACGTAACTCACTTAATTCCCGCCCTCACGCCTTTAAGATGTGTTGGGTCTCTGTTCTGCCCCGCCCATATCACTAATATTAATAGTGCATCTATTATCTCCATAAAATTTTATCTAATCTACATTCGCATCTAATAATTTTAGCATTTACTACCAAAATGTCCGAGGTTTGAGAACCAAAACATTATACATTGTATAATAGTATTGTAACTAATAATTTTGACATAATCATTATAACTGAAACTTGGCTTGTGGATGGTGTACTAGATTCGGAATTATGCGACAATAGATACGACGTATTTCGACTGGACCGCGACCGCGTCGCCGCGGGTAAAAGAGATGGTGGTGGAGTTATGGTCATCGTACGTCGATTTTTAAATGCAATTTCACGTCCAGAGTGGATAACGTCCAATACGGAATGTCTATGGGTCACCATACCCGCTAAAGCTCTTCGTGGTACAGCTGACGACCATCATATATGTGCAGCATACCTATCGCAAAAGAGAGGACGTACCCCAGTTCTTCATATCCATATAAATAATATAATATCATCTGTCGCCTCAGTCAAATCGTTACATCCCAATCCTAACTACTTAATCGCCGCCGATTTCAATTTGCGCTGTTTGCGTTGGTTGCCCACCGGCGTTGAACACCTCCGTAGAGAACTACTATGTGTCCAGGAAGCAGCTAGCGATCTTATCGACGAATTTCAGGCTCTTGAACTTCACCAGTTTAACACCATTACCAACAGCAGTGGACACACTCTCGATCTGGTCTTTAGCAATGTCGCACTCGTCCTCTTACGCTCCCCCGTACCACTCATCAAAGAGGATATTGCTCATCCATCTCTTGAAATTCTGGCCAAAGATCTAACAGCGTCACCACTTTCAGAGTCCAACCGTGCTAGGTACAGATTTCGCAAAGGGGACTATGATTCCATTCATGTTATGCTCAACGAGTCTGACTGGTACGGGATCCTCTCTGAAGGAACGGTTGATGACGCGGTTCATAAGCTTTACACCATCATCAACGACACTATTTGTAAACATGTGCCCCTGGATACTCGTAAAAAGAAGTCACATCACCCGATTTGGTTTAGTGAGGCACTTGTCAAGATCACCAGGGATAAAGCCAATAGTCATAAAAAATGGAAACAGTTTAAAAATCCACTCGATTACGAAGAGTTCTCCTTACTCCGAAAGAGACAAAAGGTTATACAGGATACATGTTTCAAAATTTACGTTGAATCTATGCAAACTAATATTAAAGTGAACCCCAAACAGCTCTGGTCCTTTGTTAAAGCTCGTAGACAAAACTCTGCCTATCCGCAATCCCTTGAATACCAAGGTGTTCATTATTCAGATGGTCCAAGCATCTGCAAGGGTTTTAATGAATTTTTCAATTCAGTATTTAGTCAGCCAGCGTCTTCGTATTCTGATATGCCACTCGCTCCACCGATTTGTGAAGACGGCAATGTGATCAATTCTGCTCAGTTCCATCCTGATATAACACTAAAATTACTAAACTCACTTGATATTAACGGCTGTGCAGATAGCGATAATATCCCACCATACTATATAGTAAAGTGCGCGAAGCAATTGTGTCATCCTCTAAGCATCTTATTCAATAGATCCCTCAAAGAAGGCTCGTTTCCTATTACCTGGAAGAAAGCTCACATACTTCCGATACACAAAAAAGGAACAAGAAAGAAGATCGACAATTACAGACCAATATCTATTCTTAATGTATTTGGTAAAGTATTCGAGAAGGCTGTTTACAACTGCATTTACCCAATTATTTCTCGTGGTGTACCTCCTCAGCAACACGGGTTTCTCAAAGGCCGATCTACCATGAGTAATCTTGCGGAATTCCTACAATTTGTTCTTCAGAATATGGACAAGCGTAAGCAGGTTGATGTTGTCTATACGGATTTTGAGAAGGCTTTCGACCGCGTAGACCATATCATCCTGTTGCGCAAATTATTTCATCTGAGGATTCAGGGTGACCTCCACCGTTGGATTACTTCTTATGTTTCTAAGAGAAGTCAGGCTGTGATTGTTGATGGATATAATGAGTTATATACGGGATATCAATGAAATTCGAGAATTTTATTGATATCCCGTTGGGTGTTCCTCAAGGTTCCCACTTAGGTCCTTTACTGTACAACGCATATCTCTATGATATTTATACTGCATTTTATGACTGTAAATTTTTACTATATGCTGATCATAAAAAGGTCTACCTTGATGTAAACAGTGCCACCGAATGTGATAAGCTACAGGCCAATCTTAATCGCCTAAGTCAGTACTATGAAAAGAATAGGATCTCTGTTAATATTAGTAAATGCGTCCAAATCTCGTTCACTAGAAGTCCCACCCCTATTATATATGACTACTCCATTAACAACAAGCCATTAGCCCGCGTCAATACTATCCGCGATCTTGGTGTCATTCTCGATAGTAAAATATCATTTGAAAAACACATTGAGCACATCACGGCCCGTGCGTTTCGAAACCTGGGTTTTGTTCTGAGAATCTGCAAACCGTTTAGCGACCTGGGTTGTATAAAACAGATATATTATTATGCTTACGTTAGGAGCATTTTGGAATACGCTTCATGTATATGGTCTCCAAACTACATTACGTACATTCAACGCATTGAGCTTATTTAATCAAAATTTATAAAGCACCTGAATTTCAGGTCTCACACTCTTGGGCGCTCTTACGAGGAGTCTTGTCACCAGCATCACCTCATCAGTCTTGAGGATCGCAGAATTATGCTTGATATGATGTTACTCCATGATATTCTATCGGGCCGCCTTGATTCTTCACCTCTTCTCTCTGAACTATCTTTCTGTGTCCCATCGCGCCGTACTCGTCAAACTTCAAAAAGGCTTTTTGCTATCCCCCTCACGCATACCAGTTATGCTCAAAATTCAACAATGGTTCGCCTTACCAATCAAATTAATAAACTTTTTAACAATTTCGATCCGTTTGCTAAGGCGAAATTCCGTCAGGACATAATTAAAAAATTCTCATTCATTTAAAAAAAATTAAAAAACTCTGTGCATTGTTGGCTATTTCTTTTGTTATCACGTTGCACTGGCTTCCAGAGTACAATTTAAATTTAACCCTTGTGTCCTTGGGAAGCACGGCTGTCTCAAACCAGCGTTAATGCGGATCAGAGTTATATTCCACCGATGATACATATTAATCTTCGTCTGAGCTGTGATCTTCCTCTACGCATGTTTCAATTTTCTTTGCATTTGTATTGCAATGTTTTATAAAAAATAAAAATTGCATAGCTTGCATACTTTACTAAAGGCGGGACAGGCTCTTCTGCCATGTTTTGTGTCACACCTTTGGCAGTGAAATGTTTCATCTTCTTTTTCAGTGTTATTCTTTTGTTGAGGCGGGAATGCTGTAGCTGATGAATAAAAACTATGCTTTGCTATTTGCGAACTGAGACAGTTTATTTAATATTATAATGCAATATATACAAAATAGCTGACCCTGTAAGGATCGCGCAAGGCGATTACGATGTGCGGAGGGTGCGAGTGGAATGCATGATAGGCTGTCTCACACCATATAATAAACCGGGCCGCGCCTCTCGATCTTCAGTATGAGTCGCTGTGTCGATGCTGCTACAGTGCTCCCCCTCAAGCGAAGCGTACGGGAGGTCTAACAACACGTCCTGATCTTGTCCTCCGTTCTATGTTTTCCTCAGACGACTCTTCGCTCATAGTGTAAGCTGGTTTGAGGCGATCGATGGACACGTTGACTTGTCGACCCGGCAATTGTAGTAAAAAGTACTTGTCGCATCTTTGTAGCACCGGATAGGGTCCTTCGTAGGGTGCCTGCAGAGGTCTTCGTACAGCGTCAACACGCATGAAGACGTATTCACATGTGTGCAAGTCCTTGTGCACGAAAATCGTACGTTGTCTGCTTTGTTTACGTTCTACCGGACGGAGGTCATTGATCTGTTGCGCCAGCTGATTGACGAAGTTGTGAGTCATTTCCATTGGCCGCGTTGACACCCCTCTTGCTGGAGATGCGATGAAATCGCCTGGCAGGCGAAGTGCGCGCCCGTATGTAAGTTGAGCTGCGCTTGTTCCCGTGTCCGGTCGCGTCGCTGCTCGTAGCCCCAATAGAACGGTAGGTAGTTCGTCTGTCCATTTGTTGATGTTTTCTAAACGGGCCATAAGCGCTGCTTTGAGTGAGCGATGCCAGCGTTCTACTATCCCGTTACTTTGTGGATGGTATGCAGTAGTCCGTATTTTCTCAATGCCGAGTAATTTCGCCAGTGCAGAGAAAAGTTGACTTTCCCATTGGCGGCCTTGGTCGCTGGTGAGGCTGGCCGGACATCCGAAACGGCTTATCCATCCCTCGAACACAGTCTTCGCTACAGTTTCGGCGGTTATTTCTTGCACGGGTAAGGCTTCAGGCCATCGAGTCTTGCGGTCGATTATAGTGACGAGATAGCGATACCCTTGAGCTGTCGTGCATAGCGGCCCAACAATGTCAACATGGATGTGCTCGAAGCGGTCACATGGAGGGTAGGTCGCTATGTTGCTCGATGTGTGTCTTTGAATCTTCGCTTGTTGACACGAAGTACATGTTTTGGCCCAGTTGCCGATGTCCGTGTTCATGGAAGGCCAGAAGTATTTTTCTTGCATGAGCTTGCGCGTGGTTCTAATGCCTGGGTGGCTTATGTTGTGCACGGCGTTAAATGCGATGCGACGAAAGTCTTCAGGGAGGTAGGGTCGAACGTGTGATGTAGATACCTCGCAGTAAATCATCTCGTTTGAGTTAGGTATATTCATCTTCTTTAGTTGCAAATTTCTTTGTAGCAGTAGCGGTTTAATTTGTGTGTCCGTCTCTTGTGCAGCGGCGAGCTCCCTGTAGTCGATGGGGGCGGGGCAAGTGATAGCTTCTATCCGTGACAGAGCATCTGCGACCACGTTATCTTGCCCGCTGATGTGTCGTACATCTGTTGTAAACTCGCTGATGAAAAGTAGTTGACGCGTTCGTCGGGGCGTGTCGTTGTCAGACGGCGGCTTGTTGATCGCGTAGGTCAGCGGTTTATGGTCGGTGAATACGGTGAGATGTTGCCCTTCGAACATCTTCCTGAAGTGTTTCAGTGCCATGTAGATAGACAACAGCTCGCGATCGTATGTGCTGTATCGCTGCTGTGTAGGCGAAAACTTCTTGGAAAAGTAGCCGAGTGGTTGCCAGGCGTTGTTTACTCGCTGTTGTAGTACCGCTCCTGCGCTCGAGTCGGATGCGTCACACATGAGGGCGAGGGGGGCGGAGGCAGACGGATGTGCGAGCAAAGCTGCGTTACGTATGCAGTCTTTGCTCGAGTTGAATGCTTTTTCTGCTTCGTCGTTCCATACGATTTTGCTTTTGTCATTCTTCTTAGAGTTGTGAAGGTAAGCATTCAGTGGCGCTTGTATTTCCGCGGCCTTTGGAATGTTTTCTCGGTAAAAATTTAGCATGCCGAGGAATCTTCGCAATTCTTGTATTGTTGTCGGTTTCGGGAACGTGACGATAGCTTGAGCTTTCTCTTCGAGTGGTTTGATGCCATCCTTGGATACTGAGTAACCAAGAAATTTAACTTCTTCTTGTCCAAGTACGCATTTCGACGCGTTAATAGTGATGCCGAACTCGTTCAATCGTTGTAAAACTGCGCGGAGGTGTCTAGCGTGTTCCTCTTCCGTAGTTGAAGCGAGTATGACGTCATCCACGAATGGAAACGCATAGTCTAGGCCTTGAAGTACTCGATGGATGAACCGTTGAAAGGTTTGGCCCGCGTTCTTGAGTCCTGGGCACATTCTTGGGAACTCAAACAAACCGAAAGGTGTAATAATGGCTGTTTTCTCAATATCGGCTTCTAAGACTGGCAGTTGCTGGTACGCCCGGTTCAAATCCAACGTTGAAAATATTTCCTTCCCGCTGAGTTGATAGGTGAAATCTTTCAGTCTCGGTATTGGGTACCGGTCTGGTCTTGTGACGGAGTTAAGCCTTCTGTAGTCTCCGCAAACTCGCAGGTCTCCATTCTTCTTGGGTACAACGTGAAGAGGCGTCGACCAAGGGCTTTTGCTGGGACGGCATAGGCCCTGCTGCATCATGTCTTCGAATTCTTTCTTGACTGCATGATAGCGATGCGGAGGAATTGGCCGCGCCTTTGAATATATAGGTGGACCCGTGGTTCCGATGTGATGTTCCACGTCATGCTTGGGACACTCCTTCATTGATGATAATCGTGTGACGTCTGGGAATTCTGCCAAAATGTCGTGGTACTTTTGTCCGATGTCAATGGTGCGAATTGTAGGCACCGATGAACTGCATAACGGTGCTTTGATGGAAAGATTGGTGACTTTATCGATCAGTGATCGACCGGCGATGTCGACGAGAAGTTGATGATGTTGTAAGAAATCAGCGCCTAGTATTGGCTTACTGACTGCTGCAATGACAAACTTCCATCGGTAGGGTCTTCCTAAGCTGAGGTCCAGGTCCAATGTTTTCTCGCCATATGTTGGTATGACGGTATTGTTGGCTGCATACAATGATAGTTTCGTTGGTTCCGCACGTCTTCCTTTTTGTTTGGGAATGACGGAAATATTCGCACCGGTGTCGATCAGAAACGATAGCTTTGACTGCTTGTCGTAGACGAATAGACGGTGTGAATTATTCCAAGCGCCGGTTGCCGTCTCAGCCAACGCTGTATTTAGTTTTCCGACGGCGAAGTAAAGTTGTTATGATCAAACTTGCATGGCCGTGTGCATCTCTGCGCATTCCTTCCATAGCGACGATGATAGTAGCAGGTATCATTGGCGGCGGTAAGCGGGCCCTGTTGCGAGTACATGTGAGGTGCGCTGGAGTGAGAGAGGTGCGGTCTTCGTGCGTTGCCGCTGCCGGTGCGCTCACTGCGCCCGCGCCAGTCACGGCGGAACGGTGCTCTGCGTTGGTCGTCTCGTCGCTGTGCTTTCAATTCCGCGATTTCGTAGACAAGCATGTCAATTTTTTCGTGTATGGTCATTTCTTCATGATTTTCAGCACTTTTCTGCGGACTGGATGACGTGGATGGTTGTTGGTGGTCGACGGCGGCAATTGAAACGGAGCGTGCGGCTGAGCAAACGTTGGTTTGTTCCAATATTCTATCTGCGACAAGTGCGAGTTCGTTCAGGTCCGTTTTCTTGGCTATTGTTTCGCTAATCGTTAGTGCGGCTTGTGCTGACTGAGGCAGGTGATTGGTCCACATAATGCGTAGCGTTGACTCGGGAATGCTGTTGCCGGCGAGAGACTGCATGCGCCGCAGTAGCTGGGAGGGTTTGCTGTCACCGAGCTCCATTTCAGAAAATAATCTTTGGATTCGGCGCTGCTCTGAATCCTCGTAGACTTCTAATAAGCGCTTCTTAATTGCTGGATACTTGTTGTTTTCCGGTGGGTCTAACATAATGTCGCATATTTCATCGATGTCCTGGCGCTCCAGCTGTCCGACTACGAGGTCATACATAGCCTTGTCTCCTTTTTTGTGAGAAGAGACGATTGACTCGAACTGGGCGAACCAAAGGCGAAGTCTATCACGCCAGATGGGTGGTATTCTCATATTCACTGATATGCCGGAGAGTTCTTTGTAATCGGTTGAAGATCCTTGGTTTTGATCCTGATTGGCCATTTTGCGTTATTTGTTGTTGCGTGTTTTTAATCAAAGTCGGGGTCACCACTGTTGAGGCGGGAATGCTGTAGCTGATGAATAAAAACTATGCTTTGCTATTTGCGAACTGAGACAGTTTATTTAATATTATAATGCAATATATACAAAATAGCTGACCCTGTAAGGATCGCGCAAGGCGATTACGATGTGCGGAGGGTGCGAGTGGAATGCATGATAGGCTGTCTCACACCATATAATAAACCGGGCCGCGCCTCTCGATCTTCAGTATGAGTCGCTGTGTCGATGCTGCTACACTTTCTTGTAAACTTCTAATGGGTCTTAATAGTTTCTACTGCGGCGCCTGCTTCATTGTTTTTACTTGTATTTTCAGTTGCTATGCAGAGCAACAAAACTCAATTGTCTTTTGTTAATGTCAGGTCACTTTTTTATAGAAGTTTCTCTCTCGTTGTGTCACACAATAGGGGGGCAAATCAGAATTTCTAAAAAAGTTTTCCAAACTGTACAGTGTGTGTGACATGTTTAATGAAAGAACTTTTTGCGAGGATATCAAAACATATTTTCTTCTCTTAAACCTGAAATTAGTTACAACTATATTTAAGAAAATAGTCAAAAAAGACCATCCCCATACGTGGATTACATTGGATGGGATGTGGTGTGCACAATATCACGTGATTCCAGATGCATACGAAGCTAAGAAAGTGTACATTTTGTGTAAAACGTGAATTGCGAATTTGTGAATTCGCGAATTACTGACTAAATGAAATTTATTAAATTCAAACAATGACGTGACTTTTGCCTCACCTGTACACCTACAAATTTACCCAGTTATGTCGACCATAGTCGTACGACCGATGTTAATTAAGACTGAAACCCGTGCCACACTGTTACAAACAAGGCTACACAAGCGTTTCCGCACGAGGTTTAAAACTGTGTAGACGCTTGTTTGCAACCAAAATTAGTTTGACCTTTCCCAGTGGCGTAGCGTGCCATCTCGGCGCCTGGGGCGGGAGACCCACTTTGCCGCCCCAATTCTATAGTTGCTTAATTTAAAAAAAAAACACAGGTAGTGAGGTACCTTTTATTGAACGTAAAATAGGATGAGCGGTTTTACAAGCGGATTCTACGGGCCTTATGAGCAGCAAAGTCAGAAATAACTTTGTCAAAATCAATATTAGCAGCCAATTCTTGTTCAATGGACAATATAGCCAAGTTTGAGAGTCTAGCGGAGCTCATAGTAGATCTGAGGTAATTTTTATCAGCTTCAACTTCGAAAAACTTCTCTCACAACTTGCAACGCTAATCGCCAAAGTCAAATATATACGAATCAAGATGACTATATTTGGAACCGAAATTCCAAGATTCAGTTCAATACAAATGCTTAGTACTAAATTCAATTAGTGCGAAAGAGAGGCATCGACACTGGCCGAAAGACCCGTGAAACAAAAATTTTGTATGAGAAATTAACATAGAGTGCGCCGATGCGACGCAGCGCGCGCCCCGCAACGTGATGCGATGTTGCCGTTCGTATGTAAACAAACAAACGTTATTAAAGAGCTCTGTCAGTGATTTCGCAGTTTTTCTTTTAAATAAATATTATAAAATAGTTTGTGCGCAAAATTTTAGATGAAAATGGAACATTATAGTGTGTCTGACACATGTAATGAATGAATTATAGATCAGATCTCAACCCGGTTCACCAGCCAGATTTTGCCGCCCCCGCGGGCTGCCGCCCGGGGCGGGCGGGCCGCCCCCCTCCGCCCCACCGACGCTACGCCACTGACCGTTCCACAATCTTTGTGGACGGGTGTGCTTTGCCAACCGTGTGTGGAAGCCGGTGTTTTCCACAGGGTAGACGCTTGTTCCACCACACATGGTGGTCAGTTGCGCAGCGGCAGTTTATACGCGCGCATGTGATGTTAAATTTCAACGTGTGAATTCATTAAAATGGCGACGAGAGAAGAAAATGAAGCTCTCCGAGTTTATTGAGTTGTATAAAGACATGCCGTATCTGGGACTTATTCTCCGAATCATATCGAGAGACGGCCTGAAAAAGGAGACTGGGAAATTCCGACAGATAAATATATATTAGAGGACAATCTTACACAAATCGAACTAGACCCATATAAGCTAGACGACGATATATTTAATAGAGATAAATACTTATTTAAAGACATAGAAAACATCCAATACTTATACAATACAAATATGAATATTGTTTGCATTTGATATTGAATGCATGAATGCTCATCACACAAATATTTGCCCTTACCGGGATTTGAACCCAGGACCGTCAACTTCGCAGGCAGGGTCACTACCCGCTAGGCTAAACCATAATCGCTCGTCATAATTAAATGAAAGGTCATAGACACAAAATCGAACCAAACATCAACTAAGAAAAAAATCGACCTCTTTTGCCTACATACCAAAAGGAGGTGCTACTAATACTACTACTACTATGAAAGGAGATGTGTACTTTTTCCAAGAGAGTTGGTACTTTATTCGAAATAGTCATGAACCAAGTTAAAACCGTATTTATATGAAAGAATATAATTTAAAGGTTCTAAATACATATCGTGATCATTTTTTAAAACCGCCGTTTTTTTGTTACTGTGATTTTAAAATAATTATTATTTTAAGTAAAACAGCCACCCAGAACAGTAATTTATTATGGCAACACTGTTCTGTTACGTCATTGTCAAGAACCCCCTGTTCCGAGTCACGCCACAATCATCTACGAAGCCGTTCCGATTTAGCTTTGGCGATACAAAACGATGGCATCGTAGACGCTGTAATCGATTATTGTGTGACTCGGAACATGGGGAAAGTGTCAAAAATGACAATTGAATGAATTACAGTTTTTTTTTGCTGCAAAGTTAAGCAAAGGATGCAGGTTATAAATCCTACCCATACAAATCATTTTTTCAAAATTAATAAAGAATGGCGGTTTTAATAAAATAAGTGATTTCGTAGGCTTTATTTATACTCGTTTCCCTACCAGAAAAACCACATATGATTATGGTTCAAAAATCAGTACCGAAAAAATACATCTCCTTTTGATAGGTACGGAGCCATATCGCAATTTACGCAGTCACAGATTCTTCGCGCCACGAGTTATGATTGGTCGGTGGCCTTGAATGCGCAGTAGTAACTTTTCATAACTGTACATATGCGCAGTAATTCACGCCAACGTCGCCCAGCGCTCTTAATTCATGGCGCGAGATTATACCTTGTTATCGCAGAGTCGACCGCACACTGAAGTGGATGCGCTGTTGTAAACCTGTACGTGTGTGGACACCACAAGCCTCCCACCAGGGTGACCCCTGTGGAAGCATTGTTTACAGTGTGGCACACGTTTAACACCTATGCATACCTGGATATTGTGTTGCGAGTTTGTGATACTTGAGTTGTAACAAATAGGTCAGAAAAAGGGACAAAATTGTCAATTGCCTTATCAAATAAATCAGGGAATATTTTATCAAACCGACAGGTAAAATCTGACATAAGTTGCGTTTATTTAACGGGTTTTCTGGCTGTATTTTCTGTCGGTATTTACCTGTCGCATTTAGACTTTATTTTCATCTTTTTTTAACGGCACTAGTCGTGAAAATTCGACTTATTTGTCAACAAGTGTCAAAATTGTCGGGTTGTCGCCTTTATCTAAAGGCCGCTGGTTTGATTTTTGTTGGTAGATTAACCATTTCCCGAACGGTCACACTGGTGCTATTAATTATTATCGACTGTTATCGCGCTGCCGAACTTTTTCTATTTACATTTTTTTTAGAATAGATAAATACGTGTTTTTCTCTAGAAAAAAAGAGCTAATACGGCGTCAACATTATTTACTACTCAAAGTACAACGGAGACCATTCCACTATGGCTAAGGTAAGCCTATTTTTGGGTAGCACTTGTTTGCGCGCTTGATGTAAATTTCCTCGAAATTTACATACTTGTCTGGATTAATTAATTATAACTTCTTACCTTCGTTCAAATGCTTATTAAGATACACGCCTATGTTAGTTCCTATACTGTGGCTGTCCATACCTCTGAATTCTACAGAATTCCTTCCCTTTAGCGACTAAGCTTCCATTGTTTACTTATAAGTTTGATCAATTACCATGGGTGACAGTAATATTAAGGTGAGACCTTTTTCAGTACCTACCTATTTAGTACCTTTTCTAAGTTCGCAAAATGTGTGTGACCCAGGCAATTGCTACAAGCAAATTTTTTATATCTTGTCCAGTAATCTAGGTATTTATTGTCTTTTCAACTATTATATGTGGGCCCAACTGTACCTCTGTTATTATGTGTTGAATCAAATTGAACTATAGGTGCTAACTTTTAGCTGACCACAACTGCAGAAGAATGTTGCATGTATATGAGCGAGACAGTAGCCTTGCACCTGAAACCTCTAATAAAAAATACTTGCTATATGCTATAAGCTGAGACCTCTGATGAATAACCTATTTTATTTATTGAGGCCCTTCCAGCCAGTATCTTTTTGACCTTTGCAACTTTTTTATTATTGTATTTTTGAATCACTATCATTACCTTTCTTCTATTCCATATCCAGCCAGTACTGTATTCATACTGGCGAAGCTCTTGCTCATGGAGAGTACGGATTGCTCTCAATCTTAAGGAAATTCAGTATGACATCAAAGCCGTGAGCCTAATCAAAGGTGGAGGGGAACAACATTGCAATGAATACAGGGAAGTTAATCCAATGGAACAAGTTCCATCTTTGATGATTGGTAAGTTTCATGAACTTTTAGTGGTCTCAGAACAAGACTAGATTCATTCATGAACATGCTGGCATTTAGATTACATTTACATAAGAAAATAGACTTGCTTAGCTTAGAATTTATTTAATTACAACAAATGTTATCTGTGATGCTGAGTCATCATCACTATACAGGGATAAAGAAATAGATGTAACTTAACATTAGAAAGCTAGTGAAGTGGGACGCTCATCAAACACAGGCAGGTGATTGGTCCTCTATTGTTTAGTTTATGGTGACCTGTTAACACACCTACCAGAGTTGTTTGTAATTGGACTTTGGTGATATTTCAGATGGCCACACATTGGTTGAGTCTCTGAGTATAATGCACTACCTGGAGGAGACTCGACCACAGAGGCCGCTGCTGCCCCAGGACTGCTTCAAGAGGGCCAAGGTTCGGGAGATATGCGAGGTAATTTCAAATATCATAGAATAACTCTGCTAAAGAAAGAAAAATAAAAAACCGGTCAAGTGCGAGTCGAACTCGCGCAAGAAGGGTTCCTTACCACCGTACAACGTTAGGGATGGTGTGCAGTGAATAGTTTGGATTTTACATAGCAAAATTTTGTTTACAAAGTTATTTTGCGCCTACTTTTTTTAATTTTTTTATTATGTCTTTATTACTGTAGGTAGATATTTACATATACTTAGCAATCGTCATTTTTTGCCACTTCTCTACATTGGTCCACAATGGGAGAAGAAGGGCGTAGAAACTCCCACAGATTGATTTTTAGATCTCTTTTAAAAGTTGCTTGTGCTTAACTAATTCAAATATATATATATATATATATATATATATATATATTTGAATTAGCATGATGCGGACACAGGTCCTGACACCACGGGAACGGAACCATGCGTTGTTCGCATTGGTACGGAACGTAAAGACGGTACACTTTAAGTCCGAATTGGACATTCTGAGACGCGGACGCGTCCAACTGAGGGGAGCTGTGGCTCGGCTCAACCCGTTTATTGACCCTCAAGG
The DNA here is from genome assembly GCA_949825045.1 of Argyresthia goedartella. Lineage (NCBI taxonomy): Eukaryota > Metazoa > Arthropoda > Insecta > Lepidoptera > Argyresthiidae > Argyresthia > Argyresthia goedartella. Next base: position 28,081,656 of record OX463824.1, read on the forward strand.
ATTGCTGAGGGTAGGAGGTCGGCTGCGGAATGCCAACCTGCCTTATGCAGCTCGCCACCCGTTGTTACTCCCTAGGAAAGGAAAGTTGGTCGAACTGTTGATACAGGATCGACACATTCGGAATGGGCATATCGGATGCCACGCCTTGATGGCGTTTGATGATGATGCCTGGAATCAGACAAACAAACATAGAGAATTACAGACTTACAGACGTAGAGAGCATTTCAAGTACGGCATTGTTGACGGCAATGTGCTTGGCATCCAAGCATTCTATACAATGCCTACGCCATCTGTTGGATTTTGGAAAAAGCATGCTCTGATAGTATTCCATTGCTGTATGAGTGGTGAGAGTGCATTAAATATTAAATATATATATATATATATATATATATATATATATATATATATATATATTTGAATTAGTTATATATATCATTATCATAATTAATAAGCATGAATAAATAATTACAAAATTATTAACAGCAAGGTCTGTGTTGAGCCAGATTAACCCCATACAGTCCCGTCATTTAAGTAATCTTGAACATTGTAATATCCCTTTTTCCACAAAGTCACTTTAACATGGTTTTTAAATTGCTCAAATGGCAACTTCAAGATCTCCAGAGGTATCTTGTTGTAGTAGAGAATGCATTGACCCTTGAAAGAATTGCTAGCCTTTGCAAGTCTAAACTGGGGCGCAAGTAGTCTGTGATTATTTCTTAGGTTAACATCACAGCTATCGTAATATGCTATAAGTTTGGAAAATGTTGTAAGGTTCTTGCACATATACACTATAATTTCGAAAATAAATTGACTAGCTACAGTGAGTATGTCAATGTCTTTAAAAAGCTGTCTTAAGGAGTCTGTGCGTTTTAAATTATAAATTGCTCGAATAACTCCTTTCTGTAAAATAAAGACGAGGGGTGTAAGATGTCGTGCTGAGCGAATAAGTAAGCTTCTGTGAGGCGGAAGAATAAGTCTACTAGTTTCTCTGTACTGAATAAGATTTCTGATCCCATCTCGTTTTTGATATGTTGCTGGTATTGATAAGTGATTATGGAGTTTATTTTTTATTTGATTATTAATATTTCCTAAGATGTTACTGGTTAAACTAAACTTATTATCTATATTTATCAGATCTTGATTATCAAGATTTCCTGATATAGCTTTGATTATTGTTCCTATGCCGTTAATAAGGCCTCGTCTCTGTCGTCCGTTTGACTGTAATTCTCAAACAACATTTATCAAACAACATAGAGTTCTTATCGGCGTGCTTTACATTCTGTAGTTCGTGACTCCACCTTGTTTTTTGTCGCGGGGGGTGATGGCTGGTGCACACGTGAAACTCGTGAAAGGGTGCTGCTTGGGGGAACTAGTCCGGTGAAGTCCAGTCTAGTTTTCTATAAATGTCATTACAGCTTTTGTTTGTTTTTTCTATTTCTTTTAAGACATCTTATAAGCACTTATAGATACGATATTATAATATTGTCATTAGATTAGATTGTCTCATAAAAAAATGTCATAAATTAAAAAAAATACATCCCCATGGAGTTTCTTGGTGCTATCTTATCTGACGGGCGTATTACCGAAGCACTGGTAGACTTAATGGAGTTTCCTTATGCTGTGCGAGATTCAGCCATAAATCACCATTTGAAAGGGAAATTTCCTTTTTCAAACTCAAACCATAATCAGTAGTATAGTTATTATACTTGATTTATTTTCCATTTTTCTCCATGTCATACATGGTGTCTGACTTGTAAAAGTGCATTATTTCTGCCTACTTACAATAAAACATTTGAGATTTGAGTTTTAACATGGTTAAAGAAGCCCGAGAATATAGCAAACATTTAGATTTTGAAAATATGGAGGCTATGGACCAAGATGAGCTTTTCTTTTGGACAGCTTTGTCATTGGATCAGTTTAAATTAATCCTAGAAAAAACTCCACCTTAAGAGTGAAAAAATCCACAACTGGCATTGGGTATTTTCTTAAGTAAAATAAGAACAGGTGAATCAAACGAAACATTAACTGACGATCAGAGTTTCCGTGGTTTTACAAACAGGGGGATGTTTTTATTCTAGATAACTTTTCCGCGAATCTTATCGAAAGTTGGGAATACGAATAATATAAAAATAAGCCAAGCAAACGAATCAAGGCTTGCAACGATTTGTCGCTAGGTAGTTGAGGCTGTAAATGGTCAATTTAAGAGGGGTTTTAAGTTATTTCGGCAAACCTATTTCAACAGGGCACTTCCTGGTATATTTCAATGTTTTAGAATAGCAGTAGTACTGCACTGCACTTACGGAGGAAACTCACGATGAAATAAATACAAGAATATATGTTCCAAATAACCTTGCTGAATACGTCATAAGTAATAACCTAAATAGGCATCGCGCCAGCTTTGTTGCTATTTCTATAACTGTGGATGATATTCCCCTAAATGTTTTTTCACTATGGGAAGAAAATAAGTTCATTATTTTTGCAATGGGAATATTTCAAATAAAGCTAGCGCGATCCTACAGTAGTGAGCAGTAATTGAGGTAGCCAGAGAACCAGGACCTATTTTAAACAACAATGATGTTAATACTGGCTATCTCCTTAGATGTCGCATTCAATCAAGGCATACCAATGCACATCAATATTATGTCTATATGATATTGTTATAGAGTACGCTAATACAGATGATGAAATAAATGACGATTAAGAAAGCTATTTAGTTTTATTGACTCAAGCCAGAAAACTTAACCGTTAACTAGCAAGCGACACAATTAAAACATGGCGCGCCGTGCGAGATATTCAAATGTACCCAAAAGTGGCTTCTGTTACAAACTGATCTAGTCACAGGCAGAATAGCATTTTTAGCCATCCGGGTCGTACAATTTGACGTGGTGACTGGATAGCGCCGCGTGTGTCGTTTCTATCGCTCCCAAACGATATGGAGCATCTTATTTCAGTAAAAATATATAATCCCAACCAAAAAAAGGGCTTACAAAGTAGTTTAAGGATGAATTATAGCATGTCAAAAAACTGGGTTATATGGTCATAAGTCGATTATCTCGTCCCCTAAATAACTTAGTGTTGGCGTCATACAATGTTTTGTTTCTTATTTTGTGCCCTATCGAATGATATAAGTTTTATTAGTGGACGCTACCTATAACAACATGCCCATTTTCCTTTCTGTAATAACCTTTTGAAAAAATAAACAAAACCGCTTAAGAAATCACAGAACTGGGGGTTTACTACAACTTTTATAGCGATTCATGTTAGGTTCAAAACAAGTACACCACCATGACAACCAATTTTATTCCAATACGCCATATTGGGCTTTATTTACCTGATACCAAGACTTGTTTTCAGTCTTGGTAATTTTGCGGATCAGCCTAAACTGAATCCGCATAACACGTTGTGGTGACGCCCCTGAAGATAGCTTCAAACAGCACTAAGAACACAGGAAAACAACAAAGACAATAGCTAATATAGAGAAAGAAGCAACCCGATACCTTTAGAACTTAAATCCAACGCCGTCCAGTGCTGGAGTTTCTCAACAACTTTTTTGTAAACATAAGAGAACAACTCGCTGAGAAATTAGAACCTGACTCACAGAACGCTGAAAGAAACACAAGGAATGACTATTCAAATCCAAAAACCTTTTGTACTTATGGAAACTTATGATTCTGAAGTTGAAACTATAGTACTTAATTTCTGGACGGATTGCGTGATTTGGCTGGGGCGAAATATCTACAAAGACAGTTAAATTAGTCAAGGATATTATAATAAAACCACTGACGCATAATATGCACCTCTGTTTCTCATCAGAAGTATTCCCAAACGTGCACAAGCGATCTCCGGTACTCCATTTATTTCAAAGTGGAGTCAAGCAAAATGAGACATCTCCAGGCCTATATCCGTTCTGCCTGCTCTATTCAAAATATTCCAAAAAAATCTGCAAGACCAAAAACTTTCTTGGAGTCTCAATTTGGGTTTAGAGGGGATAGGTCAACTGTTGGCATCGTCATATTCTTTATTGCACGGAAATAATAATGCTTAAGTTATAAAACAATGTATGCGCGCGCTCTTTATCTCTAAAGAGAATAAATATTCCAGCAAACTTTGTGGACTGAAATAATGCGTAATGCTTAAAACTTAGTGAAATATGGTCAAACTAACAAGTTATATGCAATGTAAGGTGCATGCCTTGTCTCATAATTTACCCATTCACGTCCACCGTATGCTCCTGGAGGCTAGATAAAAAAGAAAAATGTATAGGTGTATTTTGGACCTTGCCAAGGCCTTTGATACAGTGTCTGTGACTATACTAATAAACAAAATGGAGAAAATGGGTAGAAGTCATTTGGAATGACTATCTCAGAATTGAAGTTCAAAGTATAAAAATCGATAACATAGTAGCAGTGATAATGGAGTTCCACAGGGTAGTATGCTGGGCCCCACGCTTTTCCTAATCCACATCAATGATCTTTGCCAACATGAACTAGCCAATTGCAAAAAAGTTAGTATTGCGGATGACACAGCATTATTTTTTCATGGGGAAACGTGGGATCAAGCTCGTGTGCATACTGAGACGGGGCTGGGCATTATTGCGTCTTGGCTCTAACTAAAACACGTGGCACCGCCTGGACTTTTATCCGCACACCGCACTCGCTGAATCTGTGTTATCGTATTGCATTCCAGTGGATCCTGCAAGACTCATTTAGTTAAATTGGAGAGAGCACAAAGATCGCTACTAAAGGTTTCCATTCCACCTTTAAACCTTTCCAATTCCCCTCTGATAAGCTATAGGAGTATTTAATTGTGATCTACCCATTAACGTACCACGAAGCAAAAACACAGTAACGGAAGTTTCTTCTTAATTTTAAATAAACTAAAACGGAGGATTACTTGCTATTTCACTAGAGCAAACTAATATACTTGTCAAATAATCATAAAACTAGCTAATCATAAAAAAACTACCTAACTACTACCCATTACAATTAAAACTAACAATAATAAATGATAAAATAAAATAAAATGTTATTTAACACTAATTTGGAGGATACGTAATAATTAACATTCACATTTACACACCTACATTCTTAAATTTACTTACCTTTACGTATACCTATTAATATTGAGGCAACTTTCGAAGCACACCTAAACTGAGTATGATGGCTCTCGTCATATAGGTTCTCACCAAAGCAATGAAGAAGCCTGTTAATTTAACAATGCAATTTTGTTAAACTTATTAGTTATAAGATATTCTTTGGCTCAATAAACCATTTACATTTAATTCAGATCATTTTCATGATGATGAAGTAGAGATCTCTCAATTTAATTCCAGCTTATAGGCTCTGGCATCCAGCCACTCCAGAACCTCATAGTCCTCATCTACGTCGGAGAAGAGAAGAAGAAGGAGTGGTCCCAGCACTGGATCACGCGAGGGTTCAGGGCCGTGGAGAAGCTGCTGTCTTCGACTGCTGGCAAGTTCTGCGTTGGAGATGAGATTACGCTGGCTGACTGTTGTCTGGTGCCGCAGGTGTTTAATGCTAGAAGGTAAGTTTCGTGTGTAATGTAGCTGTGCCTCTGCCAACATCGCTTAGGAACATACATTTTGCTAACACTATCAATGTTATTCATAAAACAACGGTCTCTATACTAGTTAGATACTCTATTCGTCAAAAGCAACCCATAGCAAAGGTTATCATATTCATTTTCATATTATTTTTGCTCCTTTATGGCTAAAAGGATGTTACCTACAATTAAGGTCCCAAAAATGAACCCTGTTAGGGCATTTCTTGTAACTGTCTGTACCTTCATATTTTCTGTGCAAAAAATAATATAAATGTATCGTTGAGCTTTGCATTGCGCGATGTAGAAATACATGCAAATCTTATTTCAGCACCCACCGCCATCTATTGGCAATGACAACAATTGACTCCATTTGACCTATTAACGGTACCGGTTCCAGATTCCATGTAGACCTGCGTCCGTTCCCGATAATCATGCGCATCGACCGCGAGTTGGAGCACCATCCCGCCTTCCGCGCCGCCCACCCCGCCTGCCAGCCAGACTGCCCGCAGGAGGGGAAGTGAGGGGGACACTCAATCTTACCCCCCTGCCACACACTCGTCAAGTGGCGAGGGGAGTAACGAGGAAAGGAGGCAGGGACGTACAGGCCGTTCGCAGTTATTTTAGCTGACATATGTCATCAAAACACAGGAAGTACGGGACAGAGTTGTGCGTCAATCTCCTCTTAGAATCCCTCACTTTCTTTGTTTTGATGACACATGTCAGAGGTAAAGGAACTGCGAACGGAGTATAGTGTGGCAACGTTACTCGACATGCCGCACGTCATGCTCCTCGTCGTGCCCACCGCTCCCTGTTTTGTCGGTTTTTTGGCGCGGGTCAGAGCACATGCGCGTCGCCGGAGGTAGTACGGACCGCGCTATATATCTTTGTCTCTGAGCGAAAGGTGGGAATGAGAAAGCTCATCAAAATGAAAATAGGTGGTGGGTTGAGAGAGAGAGGTATAAAACTCCATGTTCCATTCAGAGCCAAAGATATTTGGGGTGATCTGTATCACAGTTTTTGGCAGCCGCTAAATACATTTTAAATACAACCCCCTTGGTCGGATAAGGACACCCTCAGTAAAATATGATTATTTATAGGTTTTGCAGGCTGTTACCATGGCATAAAAACACAACACGGAGAAGAAATGTAAAGTGGTAAATTGGCTGACAGGCCAAAACCTTAGAGTGCTTCACCGTGTTCTATTTAACCCTTTACTGCATACTAACCGATATATATGGTTTCTTATGTATTGAACTTTATTATCAAGCAATAAGGTTGAAAATCGCGATGCATTTCGGGTCAGGCCATGCATTAAGGGACTGTTTTTAGCGGCTGCCTAAAAGTGTGACACAAATCGGCCTTAATTGTGATTCTATCTATATGTTTGTATAGTGCTTATTTAATTAGGCTCCTGCGGTAGCGGAGGGGTACGGGAGGGTTGTGTTGTCGTGAAGTCTGCTCGGCGCGAGACGTGCGGGGTCGGCATAGCATGTAATGTCCCCTTACCGCACCGAAACACTACCGCAAGACCCTTCGAGTATGGTTGTTTTAATTCTCCGAACAGGAGCTTATCGTAGGAAAGTGCCTATCTATACTAGGTGTAACAGAAAGGTGTTGTCATTGTTTAGGGGGTTGTAAGGGACATCATTTTGAACAACTTTCACTATGAAACCAAATTGATCAGAGCAATTTTATTTTTTACTTCTCTATACATTTTGGGCCGAGCGATCAGCTGATTTGTTTTGAGAAGAGAAAGATAAAGTTTCTCTGCACAAATCGGTTGTTCAGAATAATGTCCCTAACAACCCCCTAAAATATGACTACACCTTTCTGTTACACCTGTATATAGCTATGTCCCTCACTTTCGTGCGACATGACATTTTTGTGATGAGAACAAAAGGGCCCCTGGGCTTACGAAATATCTGATACTGCGGCCACATTATGGGGCTACGGCGAATGTTCCGATTGAAAAAAAGAGACACTATGGCTGCATCTCTTTTTCGAAGCCCGAACCTTCGAAATTTTCGGCATAATGTGGCAGTCGCATGACAGGTGACGCAATTTAGCAATGGAAATATGAAAATCATTTCGATATAGCCTATATCGAAATGATATTGACAGCCTGTCAATAGTTTTTTATATCTGTCAAAGTCTCAAAAACAAATGAACATTGAATTCTGCGTGTAGGGGCAAGTAATTTAATTTACGAACCACCTTATAATTTCTAGGCCAAATATCGTACAAAACAGGCACCATCTGATTATATTTAACGTAGTGATTCTCTTTGGTCACCATAATCACGTATGTTGCTATGACGCAGTGACGACGTCACGATGACTAACCTGGAATTTTCGACCGCATTGTGTGTGTCCAGCAAAGTTTCGACAAAATGAGTCGGGAATAAATTTTCTTGACTGTGCCAACCTCGAAGTGATTTGCCATTAGTTCGACTTGAGTCACAGGACCAACTGCTAATAATAATGGCTAGTATTTGAAAGCACATCAAAAATACTGATTTTCACAGCAAAAAAAGGATCAGCAAAAACACTTTTTATGTTTTAAGTATTTTTGTTGTCTTACATGTTCAACATAATACGAAGGATAAAGGGGGTGAGCGAAGCTACCGCTACCTTCACCTAAGCTACCGCAGTATTTTGCCCTGATATTTGCTGTGAAAATCAGTATATTTGCTGTGGAAATCAGTATTTTTCATGTGCAGTTTAATATTTCCCAATAATAATTAATTTCTGATAAGTAGGCTTGTGTTAACGTGGCAACGGAATAATATGGATGAAGACAAGTTATGATAAGAGCTCAGATCCAGTTTCACAGGGTAGGAATAACATTCACCGACATAGTAGGAGCAATTTTGTGTTGGATAGTGTGGAATATTATTAGGTGAAGCCGGCCCCAAAAACTTGAAAATGTACAATTTATTGCATTATAGCATGGACGAATAAGACTAGAGGACTGGCAATGTCATACAAAAAAACGTACCCCGCTAGAAAGCTAAAATCCTGTATTATTTCTAGATGTCGCTGTACCGTGCAATAGATGCCGGGTGCTTAGGCTGACGGCGTAAAATAATACATCGTTATATCGATGAAAATCAAAGATGGCGAAAGCGTAAACCTTGTTTCTTCTTAGGAAATTAACGCTTATACCGCCATCTTTCCCAAATTAAGCGCTCCACCACAATACTACCTTTACTATAAAGAACTTTTAGACTAGTAACTCTATCTAGCAATATACATTTAAACTAAAAATCGAATTACGCTTCAAAGTACTACGGTTGTTTGTCTTCTAGTGTTATTCGTCCATGATTATAGAAAACTTTTGACCTCCATTTCACCTTTTGTCTAATGTTATCCGAAAGAGTAGCTCTGTTGAATTTTTGTTCGCCGAAGGTCAAATTGTGTTATTATAAATTTCACACATACACGACTAACACAACTAGGCGCATGACAGGACTGCGTCTCGGCGCCTGTACCCCGCCTATAATACGAAGGTATAAGTACGTACCTGTACCTATAAGTCACTAGCATTAGCATCTACTAAGTATGTACTATATGGTATGAATGACTGTTTAGGTATTCCTTCCGTTATTCCAATACCAATACCAATACCAAAGGTCTTTATTACTGTAGATATTTACATATACTTAGCAATCGTCATTTTTTGCCACTTCTCTACATTGGACCACTGTGGGAGAAGAAGGGCGTAGAAACAATGAACGCTAAGCTGTATTGCGCCTAGTTGTGTTGGTCGCACAGTACCTATATTCACGACAGTATCCCCAAGAGGAGTAACCGGAACTGCAATATAAATTTATTTATTTAAGTATGTAATAATAATACCAACTACTTTCCACTTTTGCCACTGATTTAAAGAAACAAGTTAGATACTTTTTATACGATATAAAAAGATAGTGGAATAACCCTAAATGATAATGCAGTCTGTTTGTTTTGACGATGGGTTGTGCGGATTTTTGGCTGTATTTAATTTAATTTATAGTTACTACGCCACAATGTTAACTAGGTACCCGCGAGGAATGCGTTTCCGCTCGTTCTCGCCCTCGACGCGTCAGTGGGACAGTGACGGACGCTATGACGTAATCAGAGCGAGGAGCCAAGTTAACTTTGTCATTGTCAATGTAAATTATTAGTGAATTGAATAAAATACTACAGTTTGATATGACATGCATTCCAGGTTTTTGTTTTGATATTCGTAACTGTAATACATATTTAAATACTACTTAATATTAGCCTCAAAATTCGATGTTTACTTCATAGGTATTTTGACTTTTGTACACGATGAATTTTATCCTTGTTACTACAAAAAAAATACACTTATTTTAACCTCAAAACAAACGTCAAATCCTATACTTTTTTTTAACAAGTGTTGAACAGGAGTTTATTTTTTGTGGTAAGACCAAGACCGTATAGGTCTGCAATGCAAGTTATGTATAGTTTGTAGGTTCACAAGTTATGTAAACTTTAATCTCCTTTTTAATTAATTGGCACTTGGGACTTCAATCTGACATTTTTTAATGAGATTTATTGTATAAGCTTACTGTGTTGTTTACTGTACCTGAGTATTGTTTTGTGCAATGCTAGCCAATGGCATGTTAGTGTATTTTAATTATTAATTTATTTGGTTTTGGAATTTAGTATTTTATTTGGTTGTTGGATTTTATAGTATGTTATGTTTGCCTTGAATAAAATTGATTATCACGAAAATAGTATAATTTATGGGATAAGTCCCTACACACATGCACAGAAACAGAAACTTGGCAGGGCAATAAAGAATGAATGTGACGAAAGCGGATCTGCAGTTCTAATAAATTTTATACATCAAACTTTTACACCATCGGGGACAGTCCTTCTCTCATTGTATTTAAAAGCCGAGTGAAGAAGTTTTACTATTATCTTTAGAAATATAGGTTTTTATTAGTACATATGTCATGGACCAAGTGATAAATCTGGGCATTATGAACAATGCCCGGACATTATGAATAATGACAGACTACTTTGGGCACAGTGAATAATTATAACTAGAACTTCCTTATTTATCACTTTGCCCAGATATTATGAATATTGCATTGTGGGCTTCGGGCGATGTGATAACACAGATACTCTCAGGGAAAACACTGCGGGAGCTTAGGTGAAGATCCTTCGTGTTAGGTTGAACATGTAAGAACAACAATATTATCGTAGAGCAGCAGATTACCAATGAAAAGAAACATTGTTCTGCCCCATAGGTGATGGGCATTATTATATAAAATGCCCGGGCGATTTGATTATTCTCAGAGTTGTTATCACTCTGCCCTCTCATTTTGGGCATTATTCAAACTGCGCGGGCATTGCTTATAATGTGACTGATTAATCACATGGTCCTTAAACTATATATATGTCGCAGTTGGTGAAATCAGACACTTAACTAACTCTCTAGACCGTTAATTAAATGCCGACGTTTAACCAAGTCACTAAAATTCTGTCAGACAAGTGAGCGAACGAAACGTTTAACGAGTTGTCTAAACGTTCCTAGGCAACAAGACTTTTATGTGTACTTAAGTTTAAGTATTTTTGTTGTTCTTACATATTCGACCTAAAACGAAGGATAAAGGGGGCTTCGCTTCGCTCACCCCCTTTACCCTTCACCTCAGCTACCGCAATGTTTTGCCCTGATGTAAGCTGTGCAAATCAGCTGTTGTCGTGACGCCATCTTATTTTCGACGATGCTTTATTTAAATCAAAATTCTAATGACTTGATTAAACGTCGGTATTTAATTAACGGTCTAGAGAGTTAGTTAAGTGTCTGATTTAACTAACCAACTGCGACATATATATGATATCGTATTTATGTTTAGCATTGCACGTGAATAATATTCATGTAAGCACTCGTATATTTAGTTTTTATTGTTTAATATTATTTATTTAGATATATTATATGTATATCTAACCAAATATTCGTTATTTAGATAAGTACTAGGTAAATTACATTTTTGTACAAATGTTCTAACCTCTGCTCAGCAATCGACCTTTCCCATCCTAATTTGGTTTGCTGGAAGAGATCTCTTATTAGAGATAAGCTCGCTTTGTACACAATTTTTATTAAATCTTGTCTGTATTATTTGTGTGCAATAAATAAATTATGGATTATATTATGAAGGTGCCAAATGGCAAATGATTAGGTAGGTACAATCAACATCAGATTTAAAGATGATTAAAATTATGATAGATAAGCTAACATATCTGAGTATCTTGCGTCATATTCCTATCTAATGCTGACTGTACCTTCTTTTATACGAAGCAGGCACTACAATATTATAGCAGTCAACAGCAGGGGCTCGCCTAATAACTGCCTCCAGTGGCACTTTTCCATGATACAACAGATAGAAATTAAGTACAAGTAGAATGCCAGGCTGATGCTGAACGGTGCAGCCTGCCTGCACCGCTTCGTTAGTGCCAAGATGGTGTTAAGATTTTATTCATGTTTTATTCTCTTTACAATATTATTTTTGAACGCATCCGTACACGAAATAAAGTAAGACGAACGCATTTGACATTTAGGGTGGCCGCTCTTGTGAGATTTCCTTAAATGTTTACACTGGAGCTTCATAACATTATTCTGATATCAATCGCTCTGATAAATCGACCAATTAGTTATTGGTCGATTTTGCACGCTTATTTGACACCTGTGTTTTATTGCGACTGCTTGCCGACTCGTGTTCTGATCGGTTGATTTTTCAATTGCGATTGATATTAGAAAAACATAATAATAAGACTGTTCCTACTATATTATTGAACGTGTGTAGGAAAATGCAGCGATGGGCTAGCCCCCTGTTCCGCAAAATGGAGTATTGAATAGCTGGCTTAAAGTGGGCACAATTGTGCCTCTGCCACCCCGTATGGGAAAAGACGTGATGCTATGTTATATTGTATGTTATTATTAAAGTAGGCAGTGTAGTGTATGTGTGTGTGGGTGCATGTAAACTATGCGCACACACACACATATACTATTTGTCGTCTCGACGCGCGCACAGCAAGGAAGGGCATACACTGGCTGGGCCGCCACCCGGAGCGGACGTGTGAGGACGGACCGAGGTAATAGCGCGCGCGTGGGGCCGATAGCAAAGTTATTTTACTTTGGATTACGACGGGAAAGGACACTACATTTTGGCGACGAGGATAAAAACCGTGAGTACTGTAAAATTAAATAAATAGGGAAGGATAGGATAGTAGATATTTTTAATTACAATGTTTTTCATAAAATGCATGCTAACGGACACTGGTATTTCATAGAATAATAAGAGATTGTTGATTTAGAACGTCATTTGCTACGTAAGATGTGTTTACTTTGTAGTACCAGGTCTTACTACCTACAATCTAATAACGAATGGCATTATTCAATATTGGTGATATCATGTCTTATTTACATCTGACATAAAGGATAACAAACGCATCTAATCGTAGGTACATCATCGCTAGAAAAATTAGTAGATAGCTGAGGTACGGCGTACATTTACTAAAGTAAACAATGTCCCGTTATTGATAGCTTCATACAATGTTGCTGTATTATTTCTTGAGAAAAATACATGCCTACAATTCCAGTTAGATCAGTGGATTGGTTAGTAACAAATAAAGATTTGATCAGTAATTATTCATTGCAAATTAAACATAAAAAGTAATTATGAATCATTCACAGATTCATGAATCAACATTAACGGTATCTGCTTTACAGTTTAATGTCATTAGTAGTAGGGGTAATTAATGAGTTGACTATGGAGGATCTTTCATTCAATACGGTTATAAGTACGTACTAGGTACTTATGAGAGCACAGGTGTTGTTTACGTTTCCTAATCTTGGGAAAAGCGAGTTTTATTTATGTATGTATGATACACCCGTCTTTTTAATAAAACAATAGTATTATTGCAATAAATCAGATACTGGGTGAATTTAACATCAAGCAGGCAGGCACCTACGGGGCTACCTGTAAAGGTAATTAACAGATGGCGTCTGTTAGTACCTAGGTGTTTACTGAATAGGGCGAGGACAATTATGAAAGAAATGAGGGGAGATTGAAGTCAAGGAATGTATGATGAGAGTAACTGGTCATGTGAAGGCGACTGGCTTTAACTATCATCATACCTTCTTTGTCAACAGGAGGGTGACCAATGGCGTTGGCAAACCACCTCACACTAGAAAAATTTGAATGTGATGGAGAAGCGGGATCTGTGGGAGTACGATGGGAGCGATGGAAAAGGAGTTTATACATCTACTTAGAGGCTGCGAAGGTTGATATTGCGACTCAGAAGCGGGCGAGTTTGTTACACTTTGGAGGGTCAGAGTTGCAAGAAATATTCTACAACATACCGGAAGCAAACTTAACTAGTGAGGATGGCAGTATTGACGTGTTTGAAGTAGCGGTAACGAAACTTGATGAATACTTTGCCCCCAAACAAAGTAAGCATTTCGAACGGCATATATTCAGACAAATAAAACAGGGAGCTGAGGAGAAATTTGAAAAATATATTGTGCGACTCAGGCGACAAGTAACCAAATGTCAGTTCAATGATGCGGAGGACCAGATTATTGATCAAGTAACAGAAGGGTGTTACTCAGAAGGATTAAGGAAAAAGATACTAAAATCCGGAGATAAAATAACCTTAAGCGAAATCATATCGGAAGCAAACGCATTAGAAGCTATTAGCAGACAACTAGATGGATTGAGTGGAAAAGAACCAAATGCTCAAAGTATTTACAAGATAGACTCAAGACAGAATGGAAATACAGTTAATAAGCGAAAAGAATGTTATAGATGCGGAAGTTGGAATCACTTAGCATATGACAGCAAATGCTCAGCTAAAACAAAGAAATGTTTGAAATGTGACAAGATTGGGCATTTCAAAGCATACTGCAAATCAAAGTCATTAAAGAGGAAACTGGAAGATAATCAAGGCAATCAAAGTTCAGGACAGAAGGGAATCAAGACATCTTATGGCGAGATTAGAAACATAATTGAAGACCAAAATGAAGCCCAAGGAAACACTATTGATTATGTGTTTAATATGGACGATGACGCAACGATTAATTGCAGGATTGGTGGAACAAATGTTGATATGCTGATTGATTCAGGATGCAAACATAATTTAATCACAGATAAGACATGGGACGAGATGAAAAAGAATAATGTTAAAGTTACGGATCAAGTGGCGAAGCCAAATAAGACATTTTTAGCATATGGGAGTAAAAGCCCGCTTGTGCTATTGGGATCATTCCAAGCTAAAATTCAAATTGAGGACAATATTGAAAATACAACCTTCTTTGTAGTGAAAGGAGGCACCCGGAATCTACTAGGAAAACACACAGCCATTGCGTTAAGAGTCTTAAAGATTGGGCTAGGCATTAACCAAGTGGAGCAACAAATCTTTCCTAAATTTAAAGACGTCCTTATTCAAATACCTATCGACGAGAGTGTGAAGCCGATAGTGCAGCCTTATAGAAGAATCCATATTCCATTAGAAGAGAAAGTCGATAAAAAGATTACCGAGCTTCTTCAAAGGGATATAATAGAAAAGGTGGAAGGACCCTCTAGCTGGATATCACCGATTGTTCCGATCCTGAAGGAAAACGGAGACGTCCGACTATGTGTAGATATGAGACGCGCAAATACAGCTATAATGCGTGAAAATCATCCGTTGCCAACGATGGATCGGATACTACCGAGGATTCGAAATGCAAAAGTCTTTAGCAAATTGGATATTAAAGATGCCTTCCACCAATTGGAGCTACACCCGGATTCGAGATGCATAACGACATTCATATCAAGTAAAGGCTTATACAGATACAAGAGATTAATGTTCGGAATAACTTGCGCTTCTGAAATATTCCAGAAAACGCTAGAGCGAATGTTAATAGGATGTGAAGGGGTTGTGAATTTTATAGATGACATACTAGTATATGGCGAAACACAAGATCAACATGATGCAAGGCTGGAAGAAGTAATGACGATTTTAAAAACAAATGAAGTAGTTATGAGAAAGGAGAAGTGCATATTTAAAACCAACAATGTGCATTTTCTAGGACACAATTTATCTGAAGATGGAGTTCGACCCCTGGAAAAATATTTAGCTACAATAAAGGACTTTAGGGCCCCTATCACAATAGCAGAATTGCAGAGTTTTATGGGACTCATTAACTATGTTGGGAAGTGGATTCCCAATCTTGCAACCACAACGGAACCTCTGAAAGAGCTGCTTCGGTAGAAGACAGGCAGAAATTCGGACTTGAGTGAGTTGTGGGGAGAACGTCAACAAACAGCCTTTAACATTTTAAAGGCTGCACTTGGGGACATACCTAATCTTGGGTATTATAACGTTAATGACAAAACTCTGGTATTCGCGGATGCGAGTCCGGTTGGCCTTGGAGCTGTCTTGGTGCAAATTCATGACAAGGGACCACGTATTATTGCTTATGGGAACAAAACGTTGAGTGAATGTGAACGACGCTACTGCCAAACGGAGAAGGAGGCGTTAGGACTTGTCTGGGCGGTAGAGCACTTTCATATGTTTTTGTATGGTAAAGAATTTGACCTGATAACCGACCATAAGCCCCTGGAGATAATATTCGGGCCTAAGTCAAAACCTTGTGCAAGAATTGAACGCTGGATTCTTAGATTGCAGTCCTACAAGTATAAGGTGGTCTATCGACCCGGCAAGAACAACATTGCTGACCCCCTATCTAGACTTAGCAAGTTTGAATCAACATTACTTAACGAAGATTATATACAAAGGATAATAGAAGTAGTAAAACCTGTTGCAGTTTCATTGGTTGATATTGAAGGACATTCTAAACAAGACCCAGAGATACAAAAAGTGAAGGAAGGGATATACAATAACAAGTGGGATGAGACTGTTAAAACTTATAAAGTCTTTGAAAATGAGCTCTGCTTTGGTGGAGATATACTACTACGAGGGACAAAGATTGTTATTCCGGCACAACTAAGAAGTCGAGTTTTAGCCGCTGCTCATGAAGGACATCCTGGGATTGTGGCTATGAAGCTCAGACTTAGGACGAAAGTTTGGTGGCCCAAATATGATAAAGACGCAGAAAAGATGGTCAAATCTTGCAGGGGATGCACACTTGTATCCGCACCAAATCCACCAAACCCACTCAAAAGGCGAGAACTACCAATACACCCCTGGATTGATATAGCTATAGACCTTTTAGGACCATTGCCTTCGGGGGACTATTTGCTTGTGATCATTGATTACTACTCCAGATATAAGGAGATTAAGATATATCGCGAGGTTACAAGTAAAGAAATGGTCAGACTTCTAACAGAAACATTCAGTCGTTTGGGAAATCCTGTTTCTATCATATCTGACAATGGAAAGCAATTTGTAAGCGAAGAATTCAGGTCCTTTTGCCAAGAAAACGCTATCAAGTTATTTCAATCAATCCCATACTGGCCCCAACAAAATGGAGAGGTTGAGAGACAAAACAGGGATATTATCAAACGACTGAGAATAAGCCAAGCTGAAGGAAGAAGAAATTGGAAGGAGTCGCTTTTGGAGTACCTAGCTATGTACAATGGTACTCCACATTCGGTAACAGGCAAAACACCAGCAGAATTATAATAATACCTTGGACACTATTTACACACATTGATCTAGCCCCAAACTAGGATTCCCTGTATCTTGGGTACTAGACAATGATACACATACTTATATAGATAAATATTATACTTAGATAGATAAACAACCATGACTAGGGTACAAACATTCGTTCTCATCAAACAAATATTTGCCCCCACCGGGACTCGAACCCGGGACCCTTGGATTCGAAGGCAGGGTCACTGCCGACTCGGCCATTCGGGTCGTCAATTTTTTTATTTTTTAAAAATTATTTTTTAGAAGAAGATTTAGGGATAAATTACCGATGATCGACGATGTCGATCACAGAGCGGAGGACATGGACGTAAGGGACAAGGATAAGGAACAGAAAGAAAAAGGAAAAGAATATGCAGACCGAAAGAGGAAATCGCAGGGGAGATCTAGTACCAGGAGACAAAGTATATGTGAAAAATATGAATAAAACAAATAAACTGAGTTCAAATTTTGAACCTATACCCCACACGGTAACATCTCGAGTTGGTGGTGACGTGGAAGTACTGAATGATGAGACGGGACAGCAACTCCGACGAAAGGTTGTGCACCTGAAAAGAATTGAGGGACAATGGGAAGTTGTGGCAAACGAGAATTCCGAAGGAACAAAAGATTAAGGAGAGGAAGAAAATGAAAAGGAGAAAGATGAGGATATGTAAGGAAATATTTTAGGAGTGGTAATTGATGTGTGAATTAATTCTTAAATGAAAATATAGAAGCAAAGTAAACTGATATTTGTAAACAAAGAAAAATAAGTGAATGAAGAATAAGGTAAATAAAGATTAAATTCGAAAGTGGAAGTAAATAAGGAAGCTAGTACAACGATAAAATGTACCTAATTTGGAATTTGGAAGTGAAGGAAGCTGTAATGTATCTTTAAGTAGAACGTTGGATGCAAAGAAGTGAAATTAGAAGTGAGTGAAGTAAAAATTAACAGAATTAAGTTGGAAGTTGGCAGTTTGGTCTAATAGAAGTTGATTGATGTCAATGATGTTTTAATTTCATATTCAAATTAAAAGAAGGAAGGGATGTAGTGTATGTGTGTGTGGGTACATGTAAACTATGCGCACACACACACATATACTATTTGTCGTCTCGACGCGCGCACAGCAAGGAAGGGCATACACTGGCTGGGCCGCCACCCGGAGCGGACGTGTGAGGACGGACCGAGGTAATAGCGCGCGCGTGGGGCCGATAGCAAAGTTATTTTACTTTGGATTACGACGGGAAAGGACACTACAGGCAGCAGTTTAAACTGTTGTGTCTGTTTCTGTGACATTTTAGTTAACCTCTCTTGGACTGGGCGTAATTACAATATATGAAGGTGTTGATTCAAGGCGCCTAGTTGATTAGTTGGTATAATTAAACACAGACGTTGGCATGCAATGCAATCTTCATCAACCAAATGACAAAAGTGTACACTACAACTCATTTAACTAAACAAAATTAGTCTATCTAACTAAGTACCTACTTGTATAAAAAGGCAAGAGAAAATATTTTAGCTTTAATTCAATAGCGTTGATTCGGCAAATTGAATTTGCATTATATGGCAACACCACTTCAAGAACTGTCAAAACGTATCGAACGCATCGCTTGACGGACGCCTCGATTCGATTCGATCTCATCCGCGGCCGATGCCTTGCCGAAGTGCATTGTTATGTTTCTATCAGGGTCGGTGTCTTATCTATATCGTGGCACAATAATAATGTATCCAGTGAAGTGTTTAGTGCACGAATAATGATGCCAATGAAGTCTTACACTTAGTGCTGTGTGATTATTGTGTGTATTTACTCAACCTGTGAGGGTGTTCACAATGACGGAGAAAAACAAATCGGAGAAGATGACTAACGCTGCGAAACCAGTTCCCATGAAGCTTTTTGCGGCCTGGGAAGTGGACAGGACACCTTCCAACTGTATTCCCAGGTAAGTTTTAGTTTAGAAATCACTACTTTTGGTTCATGTTATGTTCCTTCGGGTCGCGTCGAAACAGTTTTATTTGTGATCGGCTTTGCCTCGATAGCTCTGCATTCATACTTCTCATAAAAGAGAAGATACTGAGACACTCCTTCCTGCGATCTGCCCTGGTCCTTTTTGGAATACATGTTTTTGCCTACTACATCAATATTTCATTTTCTTTTATCACATCAAAAACATTCAGTATCACTATCAGTATCAGTTTAATCTCAACCGTCTTTTACAATTACATATAGGTAGGTATGCATTAAAACAGGGTTGGACTGGAGCAATAGGGGCTTATGGGCTTTTTTTTATTATTTTTTGTTTTTGTACTTGTTATTATCACATTGTAATAATAAGGCTCTTTTATTATTTTATGTTAGGTTGTTAGGTCACTTTAAGTACAACCTGAAGCCGAGCTTAGTGGAGCGGAGTGACGCATCCCTATAGTAAAAGACCACACTAATGAAATAAAAACTAAGTGCCTCTAGCTATAAAGCAGATTAATACTATTCGCCGATTAACTTTGACAACTCCATACAAATTTGGATGGAGTTGTCAAAGTTAATCGGAGAATTGTGCTGATCCGCTTTATAGCTAGTGGGCCTTAGTCTTGCCTGATAGTGCCCGTTTTTGCTAATGTCTGACCAAACATGGTTATGTATAAAAAATAATAATCCTATGATCTGTAATTGTAGTGGTGTTGTCTTGTGACTATCCATCATCTTTTCATTTTGTTGTCCTGGTTAGTAAATAGGTATAATTAGTTATTATCATTTGTCACTATGTTGTAGTATTATTGTGGAGATAATGGCTATGTTTTGTTTGTGTATGTTATTTGATATATATTTATTACACATAACAAAACAAATACAGTGAAGATATGCACAAGGCCTAGCTTATCTCTAACAAGAGATTTCTTCCAACAAACAAACAAACAATGGAAAGGTAAATTAAAAGTACAGAAACAGTTTAGCATACTACTCAAGTTGGCACCTGGCTCGAGTGACGTTTGTGCAAAGTACAGTGTATACAGTATTTTTTTACATATTGCTAAATCTAAATTCTCTAATTGATATCAGGTTTACTAACACACATATATAGAGAAGACAATGCAAGCATGGATAAATGAAAGGGGGCTAGCCCAACCCTACAGCTATGGAGATTAAAGGTTTCCTAATGATGATTTCCATCATCGTTAGAATGTTCCAACATTGATGTGTTCTGCCAAATGCACCCATTGGTGTAACACACTAAACTGACTGACAGTGAGTGACAGACAATGCACAACCAAAACCAAATATTGATTATGTACATCAAATTTCGATTTAGTAATGTGTAATAATGTACTGTACACACTGTACTTTTCCCAAAGATCATTTGAGTCAGGTGCCTTCTTAGCCCGCCCCCGTTAGTATGTGCATTAGTTATGGCTTATGTTTAAACAATCATCAAAAATGCACCTATTTTATTACCAATAAATTTGAAACGACCGCCAGAATTAGTAAACGACCGCCAGAATTAGTAAATGACCACCAAATTGTGTTTGGACAAATCATCACCAAATTTTTTTTATGTTTGAGTATTTTTTGTTGTTCTTACATGTTCAACCTAACATGAAGGATAGGTAGCATTTACCCATTTTGGGTAGGAAAAAAATATTTTGGTGTTCATTTTAATTGTTGGCATTATGACATTATCGGATGGTATAACACCTTTTTACAATAGAAGTGACAGCCAGATACAAAGCACCTACATTTGCCTTATTCTTGGCATACACCACTATCTTCCTCAATAAAGCATTGAATGTAAGTCAACACTTTTCTCTGAATAACTATGACAACCCAATATCAATTTATATGGAGTATTCCAAGTTACTCAGATTAGTGTGTGTGATCTCTTCAAACAAGTATAATGGTTATGGTTACTTTTTATTGCACAATGCAGTAAAGTTTAGTGACTAAACTTAAGTGACTTATACTAAACAAACAATAATGAATGTATGAACTAATAAAATGTTTTAGAATTATGTCTGCACTTCAAATAGCAAGTTTTATTATCCGGGATACAGAATAACAAAATAACTTTCAGCTGTGACTAGAATTTTTCCGTAGAATCCACTTCATTTTATCTTTAGAGAATTTATCTCCGGGAGCTATCATTGTATTTATTAAGTAACTCTAACTCTTGTACTAATAAGTGTGTTGCTGATGTGGAAACAAACTGTGCTCTGTCACCCCATATGGGACAAGGTGTGACCTTATGTTTAAACATAAACATTTATACATGTAAACAGGCACATACATAGCTTCTGGCCCTACACTATGATACCTTGTGTCGTGGGAATCAGAAAAACCAAAATGCTGATCCCTCCTTACCATTCCATTCCGTGATACTGTAGTAACCTTGATTTAAAAAAAACAATTTAACTGTCATAGATATGTAGTGGTTCTGCTGCGAATTGTCAACATCCTGGATGCTTTGTGACACCCACATAGCCATTTGCATCATCATTCTGATCTGCAAACTGACTGACTGTTTTTTTTCTTCATCAAACTATATGTGTGGGGTGTCTATAGATAGGTCTTTAAAAATGATGTTGAGGTTCCTAAACCCATTTTTCCTCAAAGTAAATTGTTAAAGAGACAGATCCTTCCAATTGTCATTCATCAAAACAAAGTAATCATTCACTTGTGAAGAATGTTAGTGATAATTTGGCTAGGTGTATCAGGTGTATGTGAAGTAAGTACAAGTGTTAGACATCTGTTAAATTAATGTGCTGCTGACTGTACCACGATATGACACGCTCCAAACGCACCTACTCCAAGTAATTGATGCGCTCAGTGAAGGGTGACCACAACACAAGGTTGACATTCTTATTGTAATGCACCCGACATACATGCCATACTCGCCTCTATGTGCGTCACGAATAGTCGAAAATAAATACATAAGCACATCTTAATTCTTAATGGATACACGCCATACTCGCCTCCATGAGCGTCACGAATAGTCGAAAATAAATACATAAGCACATCTTAATTCTTAATGGATACACGCCATACTCGCCTCCATGAGCGTCACGAATAGTCGAAAATAAATACATAAGCACATCTTAATTCTTAATGGATACACGCCATACTCGCCACCATGAGCGTCACGAATAGTCGAAAATAAATACATAAGTTGTTCTTAATTCATAATGGATATTGAAATTAATCATTCTAGTATATTTCCGTGCTGCGACGACGATGGACTGACCACCTGTCTCGCAGAAAGGTGTTTTACGATATAACTCGTTAACTCTGAACTGTGAACGTGATTTTACAATAATTGGTAGGTTTGTAGGTTCGGTACCAGGTGCTAGGCATTAGTAATTGTAGGTTCGGTACCAGGTGCTAGGCATTAGTAATTGTAGGTTCGGTACCAGGTGCTAGGCATTAGTAATTGTAGGTTCGGTACCAGGTGCTAGGCATTAGTAATTGTAGGTTCGGTACCAGGTGCTAGGCATTAGTAATTGTAGGTTCGGTACCAGGTGCTAGGCATTAGTAATTGTAGGTTCGGTACCAGGTGCTAGGCATTAGTAATTAATAAGTTAACATTACATACCTAATACCACCTAATGCCTAGCACCTTAACGAACCATTTTTGTGATGTGAGGGGGAAAAAAGGGAACAATTTAAATGACCACCAAATTTTTTTTTTCCTACCCAAAATGCGTAAATGATCATCAAAAGTTGCAGAAAATATCATGTCATATCCATTCAGCTCTATTAATTACAGTTTGGGAAATATTAATTAAACTTCACATCAAAAATACTGATTTTCACAGCAAGTATCCGGGCAAAATACTGCGGTACCTTAGGTGAAGGGTAAAGGGGGTGGGCGAAGCGAACTTATTCTGGCGGTGGTTTCAAAAATATTGGTAGTAAAATAGGTGCGTTTTTGGTGACCGTTTAAACATAACCCGAAAAAAAATGGTATTAACCATGCCCGGGAGTCAGATCCTACACATTGAGTGGCCATCAGCTCGTGTAGTATTATTATTATTATTATTATTATTACGAGCCCACCATGTCCCACTGCTGGGCAAAGGCCTCTCTCCCCCTCTTCCACTCTATCCGATCCTGAGCGGTCTCCCTCCACTCCTTGTCCCATAGACCCAACTCAACACTCCATCTCTTCCTGGGTTGGCCACGCTTTCTCTTTGCATGTTCTGGGAGCCAGTCTGTGGCTCTCTTAGCCCAGCTATTCGGCAGCATCCGAGCAACATGGCCGGCCCAGTCCCATTTTAGTTGGGCAGCCTTCTGAGCTACATCCATTATCTTTGTTCGGGAGCGCAGCTCTGTATTCCCGATCCGGTCTAAAAGCCGAACACCGAGAATACTGCGCTCCATGTTTCTCTGGCAAACCCCGAGTTTGAACCTTTGCGCGTCAGTCAAAGTATACTGACTGAAAAATAACCCCAGTGTTTGGGTACAGTTATCGATAATCGATTTAACTGTAAGGCAAAACACAATAGCACAGAAGCCAAAGATATTTCGATTGTCGTGCTTTGTTCGACTACTCAACGGCATCGGTTATGGAAAGGCTACCTTACCTTACCTACCTTATTATATTATGCACATTCACATTCCAAATAACATTTCTATCGTTTTTATTTCTGATAAAACATAAATATTTACATACAGGCACATACATTCCTTCTGGCCCCAAACTAGGATACCCTGTGACGTGGGAACCAGAGACATCGGCGTCGCTCACATATACATATCCAGTTTTTTTCTGTGTCCCCAGCTGGGGATCGAAAACGAAACCTCTCGCAAGGTAGGCAGGGCCACAACCACAACGCCACAGAGGTCGTCTCAACTTGACTCAATTCCGAATTTATTTGTACTTTCGATAACTTCCCAAAACATTCCCGCACAAGCAAAGTTTTACTCGAAGCCTCCGCTCTACAATATATTTAAAACAAGTGTTTCAAGTCTTCCGCCGGGGATGACATCTGGCAATTTAAAATCTGACTAACACTCAGTATTTACGAAAGTTCTGTGATGGAAATCACCGTGAGGAAACCTTCATTACTCCCAATCTGCGGCGATGGGCTATCCCACTGTCACGCAGAATGGACTACTGAACAACTTAGTGAAACTCTGCCTCTGCTACCCCGTATGGGAACTGGCAACAGACGACTGAACCTTCCTAATTAAGACGTCTTCAGAACCCTACCCAATTTGTATATTACAACAACACAATTCACTTCCCAATTAAATATCTACGGCATTTAAATGCCAGAGTTGAATAGAAAACAAATAAAATCGAGGCCATGGTTCCACGTGCGTCTTACAAATCGTACAATGAGCGCTGCTGTACAACGCCTCAGTAACTAAGCAACTACTAACAATCCGAGGCAAGGCCAACAGAATCTGTTCAAGCCACAGAACATTTACCGACTGGAAGTGGAAATGCTTTGTTTACATCGCTTGATGCACTATGTCCTGGGGCTTAATTCCACTAAATTGCAACACAGTTGTGTGTCGATCGGATGTCAGTTTCAAGCTAATGACACGATTGGTACTCCTGTCAAAATAAACAGTTCCCTTCCCTGTTTGATTATAAATACGATATTTATCTCAATCAACGATTTATCTTTACGAAAGGAATCGTGCCGACAAATTAAGATATCAAAAGAATGCTCGATTCCTTTATGTTCCTCCTTTTTCGTTATTTATTCCAAGATTTAGCTAATAAGCAATACCTTAGTTCTAAGAATCTGTTTTGTATTGTCTGTTTGTGGAAAGCAAATTCAAATGTTTTGAAAGATCGGATCGTATTTTTTGTGAATTATATGTACAATTTGCATTTCAAGGATAAAATAAAAATACAGAAGCTGACTATGTCTATTGCAATTAAATTAATCATACTTAGCAGGCAACTACTCCGGATGTAGATTTCGTTTTTTACTGCCCAAGCAAGTAAGTGTGTTCGTGTTGATTCAAATCGACTTAAATGTTGTTCACACGGAAATCTGCCTTGGTACTTTTACGAACATGTAGCCAGGGCTAGGGCCCAACAGCCACCCCCAAAAAAACACGCGAGCCGGAACATAAGTCCCTAGCTCATCGAATGGTCCATTAAACCCTTCATTCTCCCGGTAGGCTCTTATGATGAGGACGGGAAGATACACAGTTGATCATCCGGGAATTTTATAAAGTTGTTCAGTTTTTGCACTAATTGCATTATGTACTCCAGTGGTATTTTAGCCAGCCGCTTAGAAAAGGGAATGTCATGTTTCAATAAGTAGCCCAACTAAGTGGATCGTCACCGCCAGTCGTCGGCCATCCATCACTCGCAGTAAAATACGAGGCAACGTCACTTCGAGGCTATAGCTGTCATCTGTGACTAATTGTATCTTCGTGACGACGTCTTTCGCCCACTTATTCGGTTTAGGGATATTTTCTTCGATACTGGCTGCTTGGCTGAGTGATAATGTCCTGTGCTGACGCAGTGCTGCCTAATGGACCGATAAACTGAGGAATACTTGTGGTGAAAGGCGATTAATAGGTTCAGTACTATTTATAGGTAGGTAGGTTGAGCTTAACACCAATTATATTTTGAATATTTTATGATTTCCGCAAGAAGTCGGGTAATGTCAAAACCTTTATCCAGTTCGCTGGTGAGACCACTGAATGAAGGGTAGCCTTGGCCTCCAATATGGGATTCCTACCGCCTTATCTTATTACACCTCTCTAATTAGGGGTTTAGGGTTCCTGATTCAGAGGAGACACTTTTACGTTTTCTTTACAACTTTAGTACAAAGTTTGATCACCATAAAACAAAAGCAATAAAGTTGTTTCTCGCAACTTAATTACTTGAACACTGGCACAAAAATGAGTTACTACACATTTTTGTGCCCGTGCCTTACTTTACTAAGTAATTAATCATGAACCACGAAGAGAGCTTCTTGAAATTAGTCTGGTTATTTTATGAGCAATTCTCGTTTGTCGTACATCTCAATTTAGCTCGCTATTAGCTTACATAACTTAAACGATTAATCTTCGACCTCTCATATTCGTAACTGTTTGTTGTAACCGGTACATAGTTTGATTTTCGTTTTTTTTTGCCACTGGTCGATGACCTAGCTCCGCGGTACCGGTTCATTGAGCGCCGGCAAAATGAGCTTGTCTCAAGCAAGAGCATTTATCGCTGTCTCAGTACTTTCTTTTTGACGACCTCTGCGGCGCTTCGGTAGTGGCTCTGCCTGCCATGCGAGAGGTCCCGGGTTCGATCCCCGGCTGGGGGTAAAGAAAACAAAAATACTCCAGGTCTTAGATGTTTATGTGTGTGATGTCGTTGTTTCTGGTTCCCACGACACAGGGTATCCTAGTGTGGGGCCAGAAGCAATGAATGCCTGTATATGAATGTTAATGTTTAATGTTTAAAATCGGGGGCCCATCAAACATTGATGGTGAGCCTTCGGTGGCTATAAAATAGATTTTTTGATCACTCCATAATCACTTGTCCATCCATATTCAGAATGGCCCCTGCATATTAAGTGATGACAGCAAATGTAGTTTGAGGCAGGGGAGCCCTTTTATTGTTAGCTTCCTGCTTTGTCTCCAGTGCGACCAGAAACAGTGAACCAAACATAATATCGTTGTCTCTGTGTTTGTCTGACCCCACACTGGGAGTGGCCTATCTCACGGGAACTAGTCAGCCAAAAGTAAAAAAAGACTATGCGAGTTATAGAATATGCGATAGATGTCCTAAAAAAAAACTGTGCGCCATAATTTCCAACTTGACAAAACTCCATCTCTCTGCACTGGTATTGGCCAACCTAGCTAAAGAAATATCAAATTTTTCGCAACAAAGCATGCCCCGCTGAGTCACGCGTCTCTTTGTTGCTTGTGACGAATTGGATTTCGTCATTTCCCAACTACCGGCTCTACCCTGTTGTTATTATAAACTCCCATGTAATTTAGCCAGGTCTCCGAAATTACGGGACATATTCATATTCGCCGCTTTGTGTTGCAACATGAGGCCGGATACGCTTCTGTGAACGGAGAGTGTTAGCTCATTCACTGAATGAGCCCGACACCGGCTTGCAACTTTGCCGTGGTTATGTCGTAGCCATATCGTAGAATTGATCATTTCATGAAACCGCCAACCACTTCATGATCTGGCTGACCATTTCATGAAATGGTCAGAAAGAGTTGAATTTGATGAAATATGTCTTCTTAAAAGCAGTTTTATTCAGTACTACACTTTATTTTTGCTTACAAGGTCGATGTGACGCTTATCGCAGTTCAGTCCGAAGTGAGATCTCTTTACTGTCTGGTATGTCATAGACATATACCAACTCCTTAGTGTATGAAACTTCTATTACAAAACACTACATCTGTTCCTTTTTTTTAACAATAATAATTTTACATATGTTCGCGCTTTAGTATGTTAAGATTTCGAACAGTTTTTTTATACATTAAAATAAACTAAATATCACTCAGATGTACTTAAACATAAATTCACCTTTCGAGTCCCATATTACAATAAATATAGATAATAAATAGCAATCATTAACATACTATTTACAGGAAAACAGCTTAAACAATAATAGGATTAATATTATGTTTCACTTAGAGCTAAAACATCAGTTTGCTTATCTAATTAATTATTATATTCATAATTTTTAGGGTTCCGTACCCAAAGGGTAAAACAGTAGGGTCCCCTATTACTAAGACCCGCTGTCTGTCTGTCTGTCACCAGGCTGTACCCCAGGAACCGTGCTAGTTAGACAGTTGAAATTTTCACAGATGATGTATTTCTGTTGCCGCTATAACAACAAATACTAAAAAAAAAAAAAATGTAAACCATATACAAACTTATTAATGCACCTGGTTACGTAGATGGAGTGTGAAAGTAGCCGCACCAATAACTTTGTAAACAACATTTTGCCATGTAAAATCCAAACTCCACACCATCCCTACCATTGTACGCTGGTACGTAACCCTTCGTGCGCGAGTTCGACTCGCACTTGACAGTTTTTTTTCTATCCTCCATTCTCTCCCTACTTTTTTCAAATGAACAAAATTTCTACAATACTAATGCCCCGTATCATCATTCCGGATTTTCACGCCTCAAGAATTGTCAATGGTCTTAGCAACAGTATAGGTTGCTGCGGAAACAGTTGGTGTTAGTTTGTTTTCCATTACTTATTAAATTATTAACATATATCTTATCGCTTTCTTCCAGCACATTTCGTGTAGCCTTTCTGTTCTGATCGCTGTACATTTTTCCATTAGCTTTATTTAACTTATCCTTGTCTCTATCCTAGCTTCAATATCATCTGTAGCTTTGATTTCGATATCTGAAACTGCTGGAATTTTATCTCGAAATTGTCTCCTGTAAAAAAGTTGCTTTGGAGTCTTACCTGTCGTCGAATGTGGAGAACTATTGTACATCATTAAATAATCTAACAATTTGCCAAGTTCTTCGCTCTTTTTGACTAATTTTAATTCTTTTAGGTATACTTCGGTTATGCCCTTCTCCTTCTCCGTTTTCTTGCGGCCAGTACGGTATAGTGCTGTACAATATTATTCCACATTTACGGAGGTTATTCCGGGATTCATCGCTAGAAAATTGTTTTCCGTTACTTGCAGTTGTGCTATAAGAAAAAGGTATTCTGGAAAAAATATGTAAGCATTTTGATGGTATCACTGATAACCCACCAAGGTTTGGTGCTTAACAGCACCCTGGTATCCCAGGGTACAACTTTTACAGTTTCTTACAACTTTCTCAGCATCTTTGTCTTTGAATACCCTCGTGTGCTGATTCTAGTATTCTCTGTCGTAGTTTACCGGGAATGACTATTTTGTTACCTCGCAACAAGATGTTTTCCTGGAAACACAATTATGTTGCAAAAGGCTTAAAGCTGTTGATTAACGCGTTGACTCAAGATTGACTATATAAAGCCTCCTTAACTTTGCATATATCTTCATCATTGCCCGATTGTAGTTCAATCTCCTGCAATGGTATTGCCACAGGTCTTCCATAATCGTTAATTTGATTCACATAGTTAGAACATTCAAATTCTTGTATATTGGTGTTTCTGCTGCATAATCGGGATAGTGGGTCTGAGATTTTCGAGGACGGTATACAATCTATAGTATAGTTATAAGATTGCAGTCTCAGCACCTATCTTTCAATACTGGCGCACAAGAGATTCCAAACATAAGTCTCCTATACCTCAACATGCCCTTGCTAGTAATAAAAGAAGTAATGAAGCGTGAATTCTGGTGAATCTCAATTTGATGGAATGCCTCTTTGATGTCTAAACGAGGGAACAGTTTTGCTTTCCTGATATTTGGTTTGCAAAATCAGATCCACTGTCGGAAGTCGATTATTTTCACGACTTATTGCAGCATTAACTCGTCGCATTGCTATACAACTTCTTAAATCACCGTTCATGATGTCTGCTTCTACTAAAGCTTTTAGCATATCATTTACTTTCTGTTCTAGGGGAATTGGAACCCTTCTGTATGGTTGACAAACTGGCTTCATGTTCATGTCTATAGGTATCTCTGCCAGCACATCCTTGAATTTAGGGAAAGGACCCGTCATTACCTCTGTCTGCACTGTGTTAACAGCTTTTGGTCATGTATTTGGTTCCGTTCTTAATAACATAAAACAGAGCAGTTTCCGTTTTATCATGGAACTGAATCTTCGACTGGAATGAGCCAATCGCCTTTAGTCGCTTCTTGCTTCCATATGCCCGAAACTATTTATTTGGAGATTTTGATTAGTCCCAAAGTTGTATTTTTTTGTTCTTTAACTTCTCACATAATTTGTCATTGAGAAGGTTGCAACTACTGCTGGAGTCTATCAACAGTTTCTTCACCTAAAACTAAGCATTTGACAACAGAATCATTATCTATTTAGTCCACTTCTTCATTCGGTTTTTCCGACTTGATATCTTGCCTTCTTCGCCTTGCGTGCTTTATAATGCTGGTGTAACATGTTTCTTTTGAATGTTTTTCGAGAAAGGCAACATTTCAGAAAGTGCCCCGTCTTCGAATATTTATGGCATTTCACCGAGATTACTGGATATTCCTTGCCAAGGTGATCCTTACCACACCAGATTTTTTGTTGTTCTTGCATGTTCAACCTAACACGTAGGATAAAGGGCGCTTCGCTTCGCTCACCCCCTTTACCCTTCACCTAAGCTACCGCAGCATTTCGCCCTGATATTTGCTGTGCAAATCAGTATTTTTGATGTGAAGTTTAATATTTCCCAAACTGTAATAGAGATGAATAGAAATGACAAAAAAGGATCGAGTACAATGAAAATATCGATTCTTACTCAGTATAATATTAAAAAGTATCGAGTACTAAATTACTCGGTATCATTACCAAAGTATCGAGTATACTCAGGTATCGATGCTTTTTGCTTATCGCTATTTTTTCCGCGAACTGCGATATTGATGATTTTACCTTATTGCTTCTACCGATTCTCTCAATAAACACAGCATATTGGTATTGAAACTACTCGTAGGCCCGCAATAAAATGAACATCAAACGGTTACAATACATATACAACTGTAATTATTATTGTTTGAAATTAATTCATATGCTACGTAAATCTTTTCAAGTAGGTAGATAACTACTTTCGTTTCTTGTTTTACACAAAGGACAAGATCATTAGGTACATGCGTTTTGCAATAATGTTCGGTTGCAGATGCAGAGCGTTACTCTCACTCAACACAACACAAATACTGTTTTTCTTTTCTGGGTGTCCATTCAACTGGACGATCCCAATGTTCAGGTTGTTTGTTTTCTCTTTTGCTGGGTGTCCATAGCATGTGGACCGTCCTTTCATGGATGACCCTAACTAGTCTTCACCTAAGCTACCGCAGTATTTTTCCCTAAAAGATTTCTTCATTCATTGAAAGTTCTAATTCAACCATGGTTGGCCATTTCATGATATGGTCAATTCTACGATATGGTTACGACACATACATTGAATGCATTGTGTCTCAAAACGGCTTGTTGTTGTTTCTATCTAATTAATATAATCACAAATTCAAATGAGTATCAATACTGCTTTGTACAAGTAAACTGGCAAAAAAGAGATCTTTGCGCTGAAAAAATCCAAAAGATCGCTTATGAACGGTGGTGGGTTGGATATGGCCGCATTTGTGGAACCACACGAACGATTTGGTTCAAAGTTTTCTAGTGTCTGGTCCTATATGGAGACTACAACATGGTTGAAGATGTTGTAGTCTCCATCTACCGTTCTGTGTCGTAACTACGCCATATGTAAGTCAGGACATGAGTATGTTGTTGCTGGATGCGTTAGTCAGTGCATGGGCTTCAGCAATGCGCTCGTATTTCTGCTTCAGGTTAATGTATTGTTTTCTTAATCATCATCATCGCTTGAATATTGCAACAGGTACCTTTTACATGTTTTGTTTGACATGCCCTCCGACTGCTTGTTTACAAATCAGTATTGTATTCTTTCGTTGCCAGTTACAGAAGCAGTGATTGTAAGTTGAAAGTACTAGTAGTAGTTAGTGGCTTTGTTGTCTTCGTTGGGGTCATGATTTTTGAGTGCTAGGCTTTTCTTTGTGCTCCTGTTTCTAAATAATTTGTCAAAAATGTGGTCGAGTCATTTGTGCAGTACCATGTATGTCTATCTGCCTCTGCCACCCTTTATAGTAAAAGGCGTGATGCTATGTCATATTATGTTGGGGCTTTGTGTATAATGTAATTTTAGCCGGTTTGCACAATGAAAACCTTATGTTTTTGAATTGTGTTACTTCCTGATCTCTCATTGTTGGTAAATCGCAGATATTAATTGCCTTTCACAAGCACAACACACCGCTGCGGAATTTCCGTTCCCGTTTGATGTTATTATATTATTCGATTCTCATATTATTACAACACAAATTTATCTACGTTTCTAATTAATATTAAACTTGTCTAACAATATATTCTCGCGCCTTTACCACAAAAGATGGGTAGGCAGAAACTAACGACTTAGGATCTAGGATTCTAGTACAATACCACGATGAAACCGATTTTCTCCATGCTGTCTACTCGTTCTACGTCTACTCGTTCTCGTCACTCAGAGTAGTATGAGTGACGATTAAATCATAAATTAATAACTTAAAGATTGAACTCAGAGTCAGAGACGTTCTACAGCTAGTAAGTTGCAGTTTCAATAATGTTTTCATGTGCAGCAAAGAGCAGTATTCCGAAAGCCCCGTTTATGGTTTGTGGCATAACCATCTTCAGTTTGCAGCCATTATGCATCAGAGTCCATTCTTATTCGAAATTTCAGAATCAACAGATTGCATAAGGCACTTGTCACTAACTCACCGGGCGAAAGTGGTCACACTAAGGGTCAATTGAGGTTACATTTTGCGAGGCCGAGACTCAAACGTTAGCGAATAATTTCACTAATGGATACCTACTCGGTTTTGGACATATTCAGCTGAGTTATGTTAAGATTATGATAGAAAGTGGATTGGTTGGGTTGAATGCCAATTTGAAGCTGGTGTCTAATCAGATGACGCTGACTTTTACGACATTTCGATAGGGGACCAGATGATGAGGTCTCTTATAATCAAAATTATGTTCCCACCAATACACAAACTCATAACTTTATTACCCACAGTGGTCCAATGGTACCTAAGAGGCAAAAATGACATTTACTAAGCACATATATGTCAATATTAAGACTTTGACTTATATACTCCAAGGCTCCATTTAAGAACTACACAACATTCGCAGTATTTTTAAGATCATGTTTAAGCCGTTGCGTCGGGTTCTTAAATTGTTTAATTTATTAGCTTGTTGCATGAATTATCCGGCTCCCGATGCCGGTCTAATGGCGCCGGAAGACATAAACTTTATTTTGTTACCATTAACATTACGTTGGATTCAGAAGAAGGTACACTGTAACAGTGTTTACAGATCAAAGGCACTTTATCGCAAGTGTTACTGTGGTTTTCGGATAATAACCTGTTTTCAGTTTCGGTCTATTTATTCTTCAAACAATTAACATTGTATTAGAAAACAAATCTTAACTTATTACAATATAAAATGTTTAAAATTATTCAGAGGTACATTAATCGAGCACATAAGTATCAAAGAAAAAAAAAAACTAGTGAATATAGACATTTTGCAACCAAGAATTTCGTTAGATTAGTTTTAAAAATACCAGTTTAGTCAATCACCTTCAAACTTAAAGGCATCGCATTGTAGAATTAAACAGCTAGGTAGCGAGCACTGTGTTCCACAACTTTCAAAGAGGGAGACACAGTATTGATGCGAACATCTTTGCGCCTCTTATTTAACCTTCGTACCTTGTCATCTGCAGTTTCTAACCTAGTAATCTGTTTCGAAAAATCGGTTAATAATACGTACATATATGTACGGTTACCGGTACGGTAAACATATCTAGCCTAGTGAAATGATCCTTGCAAGATGTCCATGGTGGAATTCTGACAATAGTGCGTGTCGCCCTTTTTTGCAAGGCAAGTGCTTTTGTGAGGTTATACTTGTAGCTATTACCCCAGAAATGTATGCTACAGCGTAGCCTGTATTCTACTAGGGCGTAATAAACTGTTATGAGATGTTCTGTCCTGCGTCCTCCCTAAAACTTCTTAGTGCGTAGCATGCCGAGCTTCTGCTATTCTCTATCGCTTTTAGTTCCGGTTTCCAAGTTAACCCTTCTGTTACCTTCTGCTACTTATCCGTTATAGGTTTAAAATTTTATTACCATGGCATGGGGTCCCAAATCGCGACCCGTCCCAACTACCCTCGGTTTTTGAGAAGTTAAGCATGAGTCAAGTCTAACACCTAAAGAATTTACCTCAACAACTTCTAAGCTCTAAGCTACCATAGTGCCTTGTACTTTATCATTGAGATAATTTATGTTGTCAGAACTTATTTGTGCATTTGTGTCATCAGCAAATAGCACTAAATGTATCTTAGATCATTAATGAAGATTGTGGAAAGAGTAGGCCCCAATATAGTACCTGCGGTACCCCACGCGTTATCGTGCTGACTTTAGATCGCGCCATCTTTTTTATTCCTTCTCCTCTGCATTTTATCGCTCCATATTGGCGCCTATTTGTTAAATGGCTTTCCATTAAACTCAATAAGCCTTTCCGGACACCATAGTGCTACAATTTGCCCAATAGAATATGGTGGTCAACAGTATCAAACGTTGAGCTGAGATCCAAAAAAGGTTCGGCAACCTTCTTTTTTTCTAAAAGATATTTCACTGTATCATCGATCAAAGTTTCTACCGCGTCTGAAGTACCAACCCCGTTCCTGTAACCGAACTGTCTATTGTTTGTTACTCTATTCAAAGAAAAATGCGTACAAAGCTAATGTTGCAGTAGTTTCTCGAATATTATTAATATATAATATTTTCGATAGTATTGGAAGAAGGGAAATCGGTCTGTACATATTGGCTTCTGTTTAAGCCCCTTTTTTGAATATTTGTATTACTTTTGCCAACTTAAGTTGTTCCGGAGAAATCTCATTTTCACCACATTCATTAAACAAATGTGTGAGGGGCATCTACGCTTATCATTAATTCAACGCATCCCGATGATTTCTTGTTTTCCATGCAAGCACTTACTTTTCTATCTCACACATTTCTATATTTCGACGCATTCTCCATCGATCGCACCGGAGGAAGCGAATTTTAAGAAGAAAGTCACTAGCGTGCTTATTGACGAAATTAATTAGCTAAGCGACATTATTAGCAGTTAACAGTTCGGCGTCATTTAATACACCTATTTCACACATCGTTACGCCGAATTCAAGCTTTGCTGTTTTGTTTGCACAGTTGCTCTGTGACTGTATGTAAAATGATGGCAAAATACATTTTTTGGCTCGATTCACTTTCTCATTAATTTATTCTCCTTTTTTCGATACATTGAGGGTAAGGTATATCGCGTTTTTTTATAAACACCTTATATCGGTATTATTCCGTAGAAATTAAAGAAGATGTTGTGGGTGGTAAGGTGGAATTTGAGATAAGAGAGCTCTTCGTCCCAACTATCCGATGTTAACCCAAATGGCTAAAATTTTGAGAATTTGCTAGATGTTTATTCCTCTCCTCTATGAAGCTGTTACACTTAATGGCGTCATTTTACCGGAACCGGAACGCTATAGTAAATCATATTGTTATGCCAGTCGGAACATTGTCTACTTTTATCACTTCTCCGTAGGCATGTTCACATCATCTTAAAGTACTTGCTATTCAAGTTAAGCGTTTCCACTTAAATCAATTTCCTTATTGCTTCAAAATGCTTATTACACTCATTTACACATTTGTCTCGACGACAACGACCTCTGTGGTGTGGTGGCCGGGGCTGAGCTTCCCAACGAGAGGTCCCAGTTTCGAATCCCGCTGGGGAGGAAGGAAAACAAATCTTCTCTGATCTGTTTCTGGTCCCACGACACAGAGAATCCTAGTGTGGGGCCAGAACAAATGTATGTGCCTCTATGTAAAAGTTTTATATGTTATACTAGCGGCTTTGTGAACTGTAGGCCTCGCGAGCGACGGAAAATTTGCGTTTTTTTTTCATTATTTTCCACCCCTCGCACCCCCGACCCCTTGAAGTTTTTCGGATGGACACATAGAATTTCTATAAAAACTGGCCAAGTGCGTGTCGGACTTCGCACATTTAGGGTTCCGTTACAAATGTGGAATATAGCCTAAAATGAGATAATAAAAATTAAAAGAAGATTTATCAAAATATTGAAACTTGTTAGTATATACGTCATTACATCATAAGTTAGCAAAAACATTATCACCAAATTTTAAGGTCATGATGGGAAGCTTGTATTGGGGAAAGACAAATCAAAACTAGTAGATGAAACTGTATTTCTCGGCATCAATATTGATGCCAAACTACAGTGGGGTCCCCATATTGTAAAATTAGCACATAGACGTAGCTCCGCAGCATATGCAGTTAAAAGAATCAGAATTGACTGACGTTGCAATTGCTAGGCTTGTATATTTTAGTTATTTCCATAGCATTATGTCCTACGGCATACTACTGTGCGGACGGTCTGCTGACATTGAGACCATCTCCATTTTGCAGAAGAGAGAGATCCGATTTATTTATAAGCTAGGTAATAGAGAGTCTCTGAGGGATTTTTTCAAAGAGACAAACATCCTAACAGTTGCAACTCAATATATCTATGAAAGCATAATGTATGTGAGGAAAAATATCAGTAGCTTTAAAACCATTGACAGCCGCCACAATGTGCAAACTAGAAATAAACATAAACTTTCTTTTCCAATGTTCAGACTCACAAAAGTTAGTAGGTCTTTTATGGAACACTGTATACGTTTCTACATAAAATTCCGCAAGAAATAAAAAACTTAACTGAAGCTCGATTCAAAAAATATATAAAGCACACTTTGTACACAAAGGCCTTCTACAAAGTTAATGACTTTTTACAAGGCACCGATATCCGGCATTAAACCAGTTCATTGCACCCTATATATTATGTACTAATAATTAGGCACCTACTTACTGTTTTATTATGCTTACTTGATTATGTTATGACGTTCGTTAAGTCTCAATTTTTGTGCTTTTATGAATAAAAATCTTTGAACTGAACTGAACTGAACTATTCGCTACAAAATTTTGTAAAAAAAGCTAGCTTTAGTGGATTCTCATTACTTAGTTTTCAAACCTTTTTTAAAACAAAAAAGACATTACCTACATTATTTATATACCGCTCTCTATTAGTAAGTAGGTATTTAGTAGGACATTTTTTTAAGGAGAGCCCTTTAAAACATAAAAATATTTTTTGACAATTTGTATGGCTTTGGGTCAACAAGATGTTCATGCTGTGAAAATTTGACGCTTTAACCGTTTGGCTGTAAAACCTGTGTGATAGACGACGGACAGACGGACGGACACGTGAGTGACAGCAATATGGCTCCGTTAGGACCCTTCGGGTACGGAACCCAAAAGACAAATAACACGATGGCTTTTTCATTCAATACCACATACCAACTTATGAATGCACCTGGTAACGTACATGGAGTATAAAAGTGGCCTCACCAATAAGTTTGCAACCCCATATCTCCGCAATTTTGAAAATTTCCAAAAACTGAATCGACAAAAAATAACTGCTCTCAAAATAACACGAGAATTGGTTAAGGACTGCGACCTGTAGAGGGGAACATCTGGCCAGACAGATATACGAAAGCATTTATGCCCAAGGTAAAATGGAGGATTTAGCAAGCCACGTCAAATTCGCCCATCCAATAAAAGACTCGCCATTTCATTTTATTTCCTTACCTTGCATTTTATTTCGGCGTGGCCTGCGTCCCAGCATGCTGCCAGGCTTGTCCTCCGGAAATCTGTCCCACATTTACGACCCCAATATTATCATTGCCCAAAAAAATTTAGGTCGAATTCTCTATAATATCTGAAGTCATAAAATCGTGATTGGGCCGTAAAAGGTGAACGTTTTACGATCTATGACAGATTGATGAGTTGTTTTGACTTCGTTTTTTGGCTTGATTGAATGAAAGTCAAATATTACCGCGACTTGGGCATATGTTCTCCTTTGATTTTTTTTATTGTGTCATCAAACCAATTCCTGCTTAAAAGTATTTAGAGTCAACGGGATCGCAAACAGGTTTGCTCTCAACTACATCCACAATTTTATAAGCCTTACATTACATTTAGGTAGGTGAAGCATTTCGAATGTGTCTCTAATCTGACGATATACTACATATGGCGTCACGCCATTTCCCATACGACGTGGTAGAGGCCCAGCTGTGACCACGCATAGCCAGTTATTCACACTGCATTTTGCGTGACAGGGGGCTAGCACATCGCCGCAGCTATGAAGATTTCCTCACAACGTCCTTATCTAATAACTTATCTCATTGGCACATACTCAGCACCGGAGTCGAACCCGCATCTTCTGCGTGGGAAGCGAGCGTGACTAGACCACAGAGCTCTCTGATATACTATTTGTGCCTTATGGATACTAAGTACAGCCCTACATTACAAAGTTGTCCTCTACTTTACGGGAGCATAAGTAGACGGACAATCACATTACTGCACATTCTACGACTCCATAATTAAATACTTTCTATTGCCGCGACTGCGCACAACCAGAAGTGGTCATGTGTCAATAGTTTTAATTTTATCGCACCGTCATCCGAACATCCTTAGTTTCTCTGAATCTCTCTTACCATGAACTCTCCGTTTCCTTACTTTTCAAACAGGCCTTTGCAAGTTCATTGAATGAGACCGCATATGTTCCTTACCATCTGTATTAACTGATCTTACTGCTCTACATTTTAAAGGTCATCATTAACGTCAAGCTTATTGTGTTCCGTTCTTCATTTCATTGTATTGGGGTAACCCTGCCTGATCGTGCTGGTACCATAACCGTCTGCGCACGTGACTGTGAAATGTGCGGCGGCCACTGACAAATGACACTTTCGCTGTGCGGTCGTGTGGCCGATGGACCGACGGATAGCGGTTTTCATGCGGAAAAGTTCTTGCTCGGAGAACATTAATTTGTTAGTGTTGTTGTTCGTTTAAAGAACATCTTCTTTGGTCTTTTAAATCCACACGGCTTTATCTGGGCTTTCCATTTTTGTCGCTGATTATTAGTGACATACATACGAAGGGGTTTCCTGAGTGATGCTAAATCGATGGTGACAACTGGACAGGTTTTTAAAGTATATTACTTTAATTGGCCGTGAAGGTAAGATGGCAGGAGAGAGGTGAGGCAGACGGGCAGAAATTCGCGTAGCTCTTAGATGAGGAATACTGGTGGTGAAGTACTCAGACGACTCTGAAATGAAATTCAAAGGAAAGTTCCAACTCAACCAGATACAGAATCATTCGCAGTGACCGATGACAAGTGACACTTTCGCTAGTTGCGCTCCGTAAACTTGGCATTTGTCCGTGAACGTAAACGTAATGGTTTACGCAGTTTTCTGCTCATGTGATGCGATGAAACTCAGACATCATGCATGAAAACTCAGACTTAAAAACGTTTTCTAAACGGATATCCTCGTGCTTGATAAGGGAAGTATTTATGAGACCTTATTTGGTTAGCAGAAATCGTGCCAGTTGTTTTCACAAACCTTTGGCACGCAACAGCTTATTAGGGTGCATCTATGTGTCCGTGGATGGATTGATGACCTGGAATGGTGTCACTCTAGGATGCCTAGGTGGATGGAGTGTCTATGACATGGTGGTATCTATGTCATGACATCATACAATATACTTATATAACTTGGCTTCTTGTATTGATTGGGATTTGAACTGTTCTTGATTCGAATCCTAATCGGGGATCTAAGGTATAGTCAAAAATCTGTTTTATGCATGTGAAATGAATTACCCGTCATACTAAACCGTACAAATTTTGCGGAGATGCGCTTAAGTTCGCAAATTCTCAAAGTAATAAAATTAATAGCGCTCACTTTATGATCTGCGAAGAATCAGAAATGGTCCATAATAGCTATTTTAGCGTGTTTAGAGCTGTGTTAAACTTACCCACACACGCTACCTTATGTATTTACAGGTTAAGCAAATTTTGAAATATCATTTATTGTTGTATAGGACCTAAGATCGAGAGGTAATAGACGGTCATCGGTCCAGACTTACCTACCAAAAAAATTGTTGGTTCTTACCATTTTAATGGCATTGATGTCTGTCCTTTGTTCTTTCATCCACTGGCCTAAATATATAAGTTGTCACTTATGCGGGCACACAGCTCACAAAATAGCGGCAACCTCGCTTTCACCACTGTGCATCTGTCGTCAATCGTCATTGTTACATCAATCA
Source organism: Argyresthia goedartella (assembly GCA_949825045.1). Classification (NCBI taxonomy): domain Eukaryota; kingdom Metazoa; phylum Arthropoda; class Insecta; order Lepidoptera; family Argyresthiidae; genus Argyresthia; species Argyresthia goedartella. Next base: position 28,121,695 of record OX463824.1, read on the forward strand.
AGACTACCCGTAGCTTCTATTCCAGGCGCAGCAGTGCCTAGATTGCCTCTTTCATTTTCACGGTCACTTGGTCGACCGTTTTCAGAAACTGTGCGATCATTAGGAGAGCTGATGCGATATTTCTTGTTGTCATGCTATTGTCTCTATTTTGTATTCGCTTCGTAGCTGCGAGCGCAAGTCTATTTGGGATTCTTTGGTTTTGCGTGCAAAATTTACTTTCGCCGCGCTGGCGTGGGGATTTGAGATATTATATCCAAGCGATATAGCTATGATGCCCGTGCGCTGGCATGACTGTTCAATGTAACTCGTAACTTTCATGTAGTTTCTTGAAAGCATAACTGCTTACGAGTATTTAGTACTCATAATTGAATATGTCTATTGTCTAGTGAATTATGCATGCCAGGCCTATTTACTTACAGTAGCGATCGATAACAACAGCGTGATACATTACCTACTTTTATTAACCCGATTTCGACGAGCAAATTTCAAGTCTTCTTCTTAAACTTCAAAGTCCAGCAGTAAAGTTAAAATAATCGTGCTGTACAAGCATTTTGTATTGCAGTTTTTGCGATACTCTAACTCTTACTAATTTTTTAATTGAATTGATTAGTACAAGTGGTGGTGAGATTAATACATATAATTTAATTAGTTCGCACGCTAGCCATGTGGCATGCGTGCATATGAATGTCGTATAGGAATTGGTCTTATTACCCTTAGCATCGCCTCGTCTACCATGCGAGGCTGCAATTACAAGATATGAAGTTAGTAATATCCGCTACATCCAGCATCCAGCTACGCTACAATATTACGCTGCGGGTATTTGCTTAGAGGAAATATTAAACTGCACATCAAAGATACTGATTAGCAAATATCAGGGCAAAATGCGGTAGCTTAGGTGAAGGGTAAAGGGGGTGAGCGAAGCGAAGCCCCCTTTCTCCTTTGTGTTAGGTTGAACATGTAAGAACAACAAAAAATACTTGAAACATAAACTTAGGTACCTACACATAAAATATTTAAAACATAAAAAGTGTTTTCGTTGAACCTTTTTTGCTGTGCAAATCAGTATTTTTGATGTGCGATTACATACTAGACTTTGATTAGTGGCTAAAAGTTGACTTGACGGTAAATCTGCCACCCCGTATTGAAAAACGTGTGGCGCTATGTTTTTGCTGCCCTAAAAATTTAAATCTTCAATATATCCGAAAGTGTGTATTTTCAAAGGACTTCAAAAAGGAGGAGGTTCTCAATTCGTCTGTTAGTTTTTTTAATGTTTGTTACGCGATTATTCGGTCGATCATGCATCGATTTTGATCACTCTTGTTTTGATTAGTAGGTCATACTTCAGAGGAGGTCCCATATAGATTTTATCAAAATTGATTCAGCGCTGTTTGAAAAAATCTACAAAAACTCCAAATGCAACAAATCACGTTTTGATTTGTGGTTCCGTGCAGCAAGTGTTTTGATGAGAACTTTTCATGTTAATAGATTTTATTCGCATCCCGACCGGGATGGGCTGGATGAAGAAATAGGGCTTAAACTTGAAGCCGGTGTTTTTAAGTTTTTATCTTGGTGAATTATTGTTCGTAATTTCGTAATTTCTTTATTGTACCACACAAAACAGACCTACAGATAACTTATAATAGAAAAAAAAAACATGTAAATAGGCGAGATTATCTCTAAAAATATATTTCTTCCTGCAAACCAGGTAGGAAAGGTGATGCTTGAGCGGGGTAGACCTGCGCGTACAATAAAACTCTATAAGTACTACGAGTAATATATACTATAAACAATATTATACTGATAACCCTAATTGCTAAAAATAGACTGTGTACACAATTACTTAAATACAACGTCACATATAATACAATAATACTCCTTTTCCTGGAAAAGGAGAGATAGTGCTTCTTTCTTCTTTAGCCGTTTTTGAATATATTTAGAGGTGGACTGTCCCTGATAGTGCAGGGAAGCTCATTCCACAGTCGTGTGGATCGGATTCTGAATCCGTGCTCGTAAGCTGCAGTGGAGCGGTCTGGAGCTTTGAGCATAGAAGCCATATGAGTTCTCCGAGGCCTGCTTGAAGAAAGAAATTCGAAGCGATCACGCAGGAAGTTAGGGTAACGAGTGATTGGTCTGCTAGCTGGTGGAAATAAAAGTACTTAAGAAATCCAGAGTCTCTCTTTAATTTCACTAGCACAAGGTGTTGTCGAAGTCACGTCTAGCGTCAGAGTACCAAAGTCGTCGTTTTAAAAAGTATAGAATGTCTGTCCGTCAGTCTGTCTCTTCACTGTCGTCAGTCAGCCAGGATCCTCAGCCAGCCAGTGCCGAAGCTGGCCAAGGAGTCGCCGCGACAACGAGAGTTCCAACAAATATTATAAAGGAAACACATGGCAGTCCCGTCGAAGCCGAATCGGTAGCCACTTCAGCTCCCTGCGATGCTGAGATACGTGGTTATACTTGCGCAGTCCGAAGATCAACCGAATCCCGAGATTTTGAATTCGTTCCAGTTTGTTCAGTTCTTCATTTGCGCTGACCCAGCAAACATCAGCATAATCAATGAGGGGAAGTAGAAGAGACTGAGCGATAGTTATTTTGACGATCCGAATAGCCGAGTCGGCAGTGACCCTGCCTACAAAGCCAAGGGTCCCGGGTTCGAGTCCCGGTGGGTGCAAATATTTGTTTGATGAGAACGGATGTTTGTACCCTAGCCATGGTTGTTTATCTATCTAAGTATAATATTTATCTATATAAGTATGTGTATTGTTGTCTAGTACCCAAGATACAGGGAATCCTAGTTTGGGGCTAGATCAATGTGTGTAAATAGTGTCTAAGATATTATTATTATATATTATTATTATTATTTTGGTCTGGCGAGGAATAAAGTTCTGAAGTCTCATGAGAGAGTGAAAGGTTGCGTAAACTCGCCTGCTGACCTCATTATATTCTAATTACATTATTATATTCTAAGATCCGTAGCAATGTTACGTCCCAAATACCTCTCGTCTATTTATGAATACATTGGCCCCTTATCGTACGCTATTTCGGCCCGCGACCCCTATTCCTTATCGGTCAATGTCGTTGACCCGCGCTATCTAAGATCGGCCCAATTACTCACATGACGCCCTCAACTCTTTCTATGTTAACGGGAAGTTTAGAATTTAGAATAGTTTTACTTTGAAAAAAGAACGTTTTATTCATATTCGGACCACTCGATTAGTTATTTCCATCACTACTTACGTCGGTGGAACATCTTTCGGTATGACATTCGGGGTTTCATTTCATTGCGTATTTGTTTTACGACTAGGTACGACGGGTCATACCAACGTCCGTGACTTTGAAGTCAAGCTGAGAATGACGCCAAACGCAGCGAATTAAAAGCCCCACCACCTACGCAATTATTTGCAGTGTGCGAGGATCCTCACAGGGGGAAGATTGGCTACATAAGCCACATACGAGCCCACCAGCGCGATCTACAGCCGACAAGTTGAAGCGGTCGGAGTGACCGAAATAGGTCGGACCACATTATCACAACGGGTGATATGCAAGCTGTCAAAATATCATACTTATGTCCGATTTCACCATGAGTTAAGGGACACTTAGCTCTTTTTCTTAGCCGTCTAGCGATTATTTCGGTGGCCGGACTCTTATATTTTGGGGGTCCCCAAGGAGCCTAGGTGACCCTTACACTTAGGGCAAATCGAAACAACCGCTAGGTGGCCCCTGAAAGAAATAAAGTGTCCCCTAAAAGAGAGGGATCGTTGGTGAAATCGGCCATTAGTCCCTCCGCGAGTGTACATAGCATGTAGAAACATTGGATCAAATCTCAGCCGTGTAGGCGCAGGGGACATGCACAAAGAAATGCCCCGCTCAAGAGCGCCAGATGCAGTCCTTCAACTCCCTGGAGAAGAAGCAAGAGAACAGGAATCTTAGCCAGATTATGAAGGATCAATTCATCAAACTGAGTGTAACGGTTGTATGTTTCTAATTAAATCCAACGCTGAGTATTTGAGGTACTCTCCGGTTCTAGGAATGAGAGATCTCTGTGTATGTCAGTGAGACGAGTCCTGGTATGCCGTTTATTTGGTATTCCCGCTTTTAATTAGGATCGTGTCGTGTCGGTTACAGAGCTGTTTGTTGTGTGGCTGTGTGGAATTTAATCTGAGAATCTTATAGTAAACATGAGTAATTAAACATTTGATACAGGCAGACACAATGCTCCCGGAGCCGTACTTTGACTTTCATCAAAATTCAACATCGTAATCTTGTACAGAGGGCGCTCAATATAATTTTCAGAGTGAGAACTGCACAATTGCTCACCTTTTTTCAGTTAAAATTCATATTTATTATAATAATGACAAAAGAAGGTAAATTTACTATTTACTTTGACTAAATCCATAACAAACAATGTTTGTTCTAAAAGCTGAACATCGTGACAAGGTTACGTCTTTGAACCCTTTGTATTTTTAAACACTAGGAATGTTACCCAAAAATTCGATCAATACATAAAAAAATATTGAATTAAATTAACAGATTTTAAGATTCCGTATCGATTCATTAATTTCAATTAAAAAATGGACCTGCCCAAATGTCCCAAAATAACAAATTTTATAAGAACTAAAACATTGACGTCATAAACATAAACATTCAAATCTATTCTTCTATTTATACTACAGCCGTCTTACCACAAAAAATATTCAACGGCTTTAACCTCAAAACAAATGTCAAATCCCATAAATTTAGCGTGTTACCACAAAAAATATTAAACAGCTTTTAACCTCAAAAAAAACATCAAATCTCATAAATTTTTCTTATAAAACAACTGTTGAATAATATATTTTTTGTGGTAGCTTCACCATTGTAAGTACCTTTGCTTAAACCGTTTACGTTTGTTCGCGAGAGTCATATGTTATCTACCTACTATTTTTCTACTCTGTATCATTGATATTTATCAGTCTCATGTTTTTGTTTCAGGTAAAATTTATCTACGTTTAACGTGAACCAAATACCAACCTGAGATAAGTGGAACGAACGATAGAGTTGCTATTCAATGGGTGAGTAACGCTTGACATCGAGATAGCGAGTTCTGTCAGTCGATGTTCCACTGATAGTGTTTTTCCGCATATGTTACTGAACTGAACGGGCCTGTGGGTTTCTTGTGTGATCCTCAGCCTGTATGGGAATACAGCCGTGCTTCGGACCAGCCAATTGCGCATGCGTACTTGCACAGTCGACGGAATTTGATTTCTGACTAGGTGTGTCCGCTAGGTATGTTTTGCAAACCGTTCCAGTTTGCAAAACATATTCAGTTTGAATATGTTTTGCAAACTGGAACCATGGGAGCTATGCCATTATAGCACATATGTGGCTTTGCCGACGTTGCATGCATTATTTACACGTAACTAGGCACCTGATTAATTATATCTGTGATTGACGAAACCCTTTTTAGGGTTCCGTACCTCAAAAGGTACAAAATGAGCCCTTGTAGGATCACTGTCGTCCGTCTGTCACAGGCACTTTTCTCAGCAACTATAAGAGATAGTCTGGTAATTTCTGCAAAAATACTTATCCTGATAACCGCAACATAATTCAAGTCTAATATGAAAAAAATATTGCCTACTAAAAAGTGGAGAGGGTAAAATGACAAAGAAAAAAAAACTCAAGAGCCTAATTTAATTATGTACAGTAACATAATTTAGTTTATCTACACACGTATCATAAACCCTCTTTACTGCGTTCAAAAACCGCACGTTTCGATCAGCATTATGTTAAACTACTTGGTAAAACTCGTTTCGTATCTGGAAAACTACACATAATGGTCATTATATGTAGTTTTTCTACATATAATGACATTCAAATTTCGAACGCCGACGCCCACCCGCGTGCCGTCCCTAGTTTGTCTGTGAAGTTGGTACTGACATTCAAATTTCGAACGCCGACGCCCGTCTGCGTGAAGTTGGTACTAAAGAACAAGCTAAACAATTGCAGAACCACAATGCCGGTCAAACATGCGGTTCCTGAACACATCAAAGAGAGCTTATGATATGTGTGTAGATAAACTAGTGTATGTAACTGCCTCGCCTTCGGCTTGTTTCATAAACCCACTCTCGAGTTTTAATGCCCTCCATTATGCAGCAGTCACATAAACTACTATTATCTACACACATATCATAAGCTCTCTTTGATGTGTTCAGGAACCGCATGTTCGACCGGCATTGTGGCTTTGATCATTGCTCTGCACTTGTATAGCTTGTGCAGTAGTACCAAATTCACAGACAAACTAGGGGCGGCACGCAGGCGGGCGTCGGCGCTCGAAATTTGAAAGTCATAATATGTCGAATATTGATACATTCATTAAAGTCATAATGTATCAATATTCAGTTAAGAAATAAGTTTTTACTAAGTATTATAACATTATGCTGGTCGTAACGTGCGGTTTTTGGATGCAGTAAAGAGTATGATACGAGTGTAGATAATTAATAACGCGTTTAATAAAGAATTAATTTTATTGCACCTTTTATATGAATGATAATCTGTACTTGAATAATTCTCAAAACTTTACTCAAATAATAAAAAACTCTTAAATAAAAGACTGAAAGTAAAAAACAGAAACTCGTGCGAAAAAGTGGCACTTCCGCACGATTTGGCTGCTCCGAAAACGTATTATTGCTTGTTAAATTATGTTTTGAACATGAGTTAGTTATTAAATAAAGAGTTTCGTTAATCTAGTTTTTGACAATTCCACCAACGACGCTCAGCCACTAAGCCGACACTCCTACCTGGGTCCGGAATCACTATCAGACAATTACAATCTCTGACTCCAATCAATAACAGTCTTAACAAATTACTTTCTACGCCAATTTGCCCACTTCCTGTGCAGATTAACGCTCGGTTATCTGATCATTCTGAGCACGGCCACTTACTTCCTTCGACTCAGACCAGACCGCATAAATTAGGTATGTCTGTATACCACTCTACAAACCGCGCCAAGTTTATTTGGCCCTGAGCGATCTCTCTTTCTCGCATAGGGTAAGTTGATAACGTTAGCGAAGCGCGCGGAGGTTAGCAATTATTTCAAGGGTCAATGCATTCTCTACTTCAACAAGATACCTCTGGAGATTTTGAAATTGCCATTTGAGCAATTTAAAAAGCATGTTAAAGCGACTGTCTAAAAAGGGATATAACAATGTTCAAGATTACTTAAATGACGGGACTGTATGGGGTTAATCTGGCTCAACACAGCTGCTGTTGCCATTATAGTTACAAAATTATTAACCTACTTGCTGTTAATAATTTTGTAATTATTTATCCTGCTTATTATTTATGATAATGATATTACAATATTTGTATGTGGGAATTTCCACGCCCTTTTCTCCCACATTGGTCCAATGTAGAGAAGTGGCATAAAATGACGTTTGCTAAGTATATATATTTACAGTAATAAAGACATTTGGAATTTGAAATTGAATTTTGAATGAGAGAGAGGTGCCAGCTTTTTCAGGGCCAAAATCTTGCCGCGAACAGTACTTACCTAGATATACAGGGTGGAACAGAAAAGTGTATTCATATTATGCTTCTACTCGAGTATTGAATTTGCGACATCGCTAGTCGGCGGCGGCGTCGTCGTGTCAACGAAACAGTCGGCCGCTCACTGACAGTCGTAGCGAGTGATAACAAAGCCATTGGGACTACTAAAGCACAGAACACTTAATAGTACTACGTACAGAAAGATCACTCCTCAAAGACACTTAAATAAATAGCTACTCTCGCTGCCCGGCAATAAAGCGCAATGTAGCTTGCACCTGCGCTACGATCAATAATCGCTAAACACCTACAGAATCGGTTACCCCGCCCGTGCAGGCTAGATTGCGCCGCATCACTTCGCCTGAGAGCTTCTTTTACTCTGACATCTCGCGATGCGACTGCGAGCCAAGCAACCGGCAACCTAAGTAAAATCCCGAACTCCGGGTTGGCCAGGAAAACGTACCTAAACCTCTGAGTGAGACCCCCCTGACTAAAGTCTCTATATTAAGCGGTGAACCGCCCGGGCCAGAATCTATGGATGGAGGGTATCGATAGCTATAGACTGCTGCTCTGATTCTATCGTTGGCATAGTGAAAATTGTTCAGAATGACGTCCCGGACATAACAATCCCATAAATACACGTTTTTCTTAAATTACTGGCTACGGCGCCTTTACAGCCACACTATTACTGGAAGGTAAATTAGGGGTGTTTTTCGTCACATAAATCTACTGTGTTATTTGGGCGGATCAAACGAGTACACTCACCCCTTGGGAAACCAACTTCGGTTAAACACTCGGATTTTTAGGGTTCCGTAGAGAAACAGGGAACCAGAGAATCGGAGTCAGGTGAGCCGGGCTGTATTCTAAATTCTAATTTATTCTAAAGTCTTTTCGGGTTAGTTTGGCAATAGCGGGCATTGACTCCTGCATACCACTGTATGCTCGTGAATGGGTTAGCGATACTTAATTCTTGCGTGCAATGTTCGAAATTTCTGTCGTTTAGCTTATCATGCTAGCGGTCGCCGATCGTTACAATGGTTACCGACTGTTACCTTATGATTTGCTCGCAGTCGGGTCAATGACCGATATCGCAATGCTGAACCACGCCAGGTTCACTTCAAACAAATCAGCGACAACAGCCGCACACACACAGTTACATTGCACTCCGTATAAGCACACGCCACCACACGCACACATTGCCAAGTTTCGGATTGTTTTGGGTGGTACGAGACGAGGCTATGCAATGCATGCGACGAGTCAACGTCATTCGTCCGGGCGGCACGTTTTAACTTGTTTGTGTGATTTGCGCGCAGATTATTATTATTAATTTCATGCAAGATGAGTAAATATTATTATATTTATATATATTATATTTAATAAAGAAATAATAACTTTTTATAATGATTTTTAATAAAGAACGGGATGTTTCAGTTCGCGTATTCTAAAAAGATCAGGCCTGAAGCGCGCCGGTAGTGAGTTTCGCATTATGTAGTCGCGTTAAAGTCGCTTTTTTCACGTTTGCCTAACTTCAGACATGATCTTTTTACAATACGCGAAGTATACCCCCTCCAAGCGGCACTCAGAGGCAGAATACGGGGCATCACCTATAAGTAGGTACTTGTTTTACCGTGCAGCGAGCGAGCATAGCAGGGAGGTCTGACTCCTGGGCATGGGTAATTCCATTTTTTTCCCCTCCAACAAAAAAAAAAAAAAGTGCAGCGAGCGACGACCGACGACGCAACAAATCCGCACCGCAACCCGCGGCGCTAAGCGACAACCCTAGCCGTTTGAGCAAGAGTAGGTAGTTATCATGCGAACAGGGGCCGAGTGAACTTACTATTTCTTATTTATACTATGGCTGAACCGTTTACAAGTGGTTAGGCCGGCCAGAAATCCTATAAATATACGTTATAAAGGATTGATGTACCTAGTAGCTGAACGTAAACCTTGTCTCTGCCACATCGTATGAGAAAAGCCGTGAATCTATTTTGTTATTATTGTTATAGAAATTTTAGAAAAAATCCAACTTAAGCTATGTTCATAAATTGTAGGAGACAGGCTGGGGTATAGTATGATACATCATAATGAAATATCCAACTCCTAAACTTGTTAAATGTCGAATTCAACAAAAGCCGAAATGTTCTATATCACACGTAGCACAGTTAAACAATCCTATATCTTCGTTTTGCACCGTGTGTTCCTTTTCCATTCAGTTTCATGTTTACGATTATGGCGAGTCGATGGTAATTTAAGGAATGGAAGGTATTAAAATCGGAGTTTGTGAGGAGTCATCGACCGACAATGTTTGCAAGCAAAACGAAGTTACACCGCGCAGCAGTTCCCGACTTTCCGAGTGATGGATTTAGTAAAGGTTATCAAAGTTATATATATTTTTTATTATGTAATGTTTAAATAAGTAATGTTCATCACTTACTAGTTATGTATGATTCAGTCTTTTACTGCAAAACTGTTTTTGTTTCAAGAGCCATCTTATTTTTCCTAATTCTGCCGTCTAAAACGTATATATATTTCGCAGCCGTTTCGTTAAATCAGGCACTTAATCGGCAGCCTAGGCCGTTAGCTAAGAACCTGTGTTTAATCTGTGTTCAACCTAACCAAAAGTCCGCCTTTTGACTCTCACTCTCGCTCACTCTCTGTCCGAATACTAAAGTTAGGTTATGTTAGGTAACGATTACAGGTCTGCCTGCTGCCTGGAGCCGAGCGTAGCGAGGCGATCCCACGGAGAAATTTGAAATCCGTCTATGTTAATAATTTGCTTGAGCACGTTTAGGCAACCCGTTACACTTTTCGTTCAATCACTTGCCTGACGGACCCTTAGAAAATTTATTAAACGTAAATTAAGCTGTTAATTAAATGTCTAATTTGATCAAATGGCGGCGACATATAGACTGCGTGATGATTAATGATAATATTCTTGACCACGACACGTTATACCTACGCACAGTTACCATACCAGCCAACCCACCATTAAGCTGTGTCCAGCCATATTATGTGCTTATATAGATTTAAGTGTTCCAAGGCTTTGCAAGTCCAATCGAAACTTCGCCGTTGAGTGCTGTAATAACCTGCCAAGTTTAGTTTCGGAAGCAATATGTTACTACGTGTAATGTATGTACCTAGGTAGTTCCCTAACTTCGGGCCCTTTCGTCGCAGAATGTCCCTTTTCAGGGGACATTTTAAGGATGGAATTTTCTGCCGCCATAGTCGCATTAAATGTACTCGCGAACATAATATAGATAGCTTATGTCCTTTCTCAATCATGGTACCAGTCCCCGATTTGCTTTTGGTCAGTGATTAAACATCGTTTAACCACAAAACAAACGTCAAATCCCATACGTTTTTGTTTTTAAAAAAGTGTTGAACAACAGTTTATTTTTTGTGGTAAGACCCTAATAGTTTGAGTGCAAACCTCCTGTTTAAAGTGATACGTTTTTTTTTTCGAATCCATTTACTCCATTATAAAGTCATCTATAAATTTGATTTTTCAGTTAACTTTTATTGAGTATTAGATTAACATTCTCACTGAAGAAAAACGCGATTGGATAAAAAATTATCGATAGAATTTAATTACGAAAATACCTCTAAATTGATTTATTTTTCCCTGTTATTCTGAAATCCTAACTAATTTCATTGCGGAATTGCATTCAAAATGTGGACATTATGTATTCATAAACTCTCCTTGAAAATCTTTTCGACTGAATAGCGTATCTTATTTTTAAACAATTTCTCTGAGGTTTGGCGCTACGTTATTTTAGTTTGAGTCGAGCGCATTGTTTGCCTTTTTATTCTTATATTTACATTCGTATTCCTTTTATATATATTTTATCGTATCAACTTAAGTAAACTCAAGTGCAATCAACGACAGACTTAGCCGTGGGCGAAGTTTCATCGAACATTCGAATTCCGAAGTTAGCCTGGCGGCGTTGTCGCCAACAGACCTCGTTATTTACTTCGAAGTCGTTCAATGAATTTTAGATGCACTTCCCGAGAACTGCCGGGCTTCAGCTGAAGTCGCGAAACTTGAAACGTCATGAAATATGGACAAGTACATAATAAAAATAGTATTTACAATCTTAATTTAAATACCCACTCACTATAACTTAATAACATTAGACACAAGTAACTATCATTCTTTAAAACTGCTGTATTGAATTGTATATTTGAGTACCTTGTAATTGGCGTAATATCTTATAATGTCACTTGTATATAATACTAAAAGCTGTAAGGTTTACCTAAATAAATAAATAAATAAACTTGTTTTATGTCTCAAAATCATATAGTCTCTTAGCCTAATTGAACTAAAGTCTGTCCGTAAACCACAAAAAATATTCAAGCATAGTTTAACCTCAAGACAAAAGAAAAATCCCGTAGTCTTTAAACAATTGATGAAAAGGAGTTTTTTTATGTAGCAAGACCTTATCGGTGTTACCACAAAAAATATTAAACAGCGTTTAACCTCAAAACAAATGTCAAATTCCATAAATGTTTGTTTTTACACAAGTGTTGAACAGTAATTTATATTTTTGTGGTAAGGCACTATTGGCCTTAATTCACAGGGCTTTGTGAACACCAGTTGCTCCTGGCAACGGTTTTGATGACACCAATTTAATTAAGTTCAAAGGGTTTTTCGTTTGCTGGGGTTGTCAGGGCTCCGATTTTAAGTTTTTGATACTACCGACACGGAGATCGGCTTTGACTGTGAAAACCATAAAGCGTGGCTAGCACTATCTTATTCGTTTTGTATTTTCGTTTGATAAACAGTACACTAAGATTTAATCATATCGCTGTGTCACGTCACGTGTCGTGTGTATCCTGCCTATTCTAATCAAAGTCAAAGTTCTTTATTACTGTAGATATTTTATTTTTAACATTTACATTTTTGCCACTTCTCTACAATTGGATCACTGTGGGAGAAGTAGGGCGTAGAAACTTCCACAGATTGATTTTTAGATATCTTTTAAAAATTGGTTGTGATTACGTTATACAAATATTACAATATTAATTATTATGATTAATAAGCAGGAATACATATTTACAAAATTATTAACAGCAAGGTCTGAGTTGAGCTAGATCAACCCCCAATCCCTTCATTTAAGTAATTTTGAACATTGTAATATCCCTTTTTCGACAAAGTCGCTTTAACATGCGTTTTAAATTGCTCAAATGGCAATTTAAAATCCTATCTTACGGTGCGCAAACTTGGTCGCTGACTGAGAACCAGAAGTCCAGACTCAAGAGTTGTCAAAGAGCGATGGAGCGAAGCATAACAGGTGTTAGAATGACGGACCACGTTAGGAATACGACGCGACGCCCCATCACTGGCATTGCTGATACAGGCGTAAAGACCGCTAGCCTGAAACGGGACTGGGCCGGTTACATTTGCCGCATGTGCCCCCAGAGGTGCGCCAAACTTGCACCGAATGGGTGCCAAGCGACGGAAGCGAACGGCGTTGGGGCAGGCCGGGACAAGTTCCTGCCACACAGGGCGGGGGCAGCACAGGACAGGAATAAGTGGTCTAAGAAAGGGGAGGCCTTTGTCCAGAAGTGAGACACAAATCAGACTACATAAAAAAACTGAAAATTAAAATGAAATTTATTCACCAAATCTGTATCACTGCATATAATAAATAGTAGTTTATGTGACTGCTGCATAATGCCTAATTATGTACAGTTACATACACTAGTTTATCTACACACATATCATAAGCTCTCTTTGATGTGTTCAGGAACCGCATGTTTGACCGGCATTGTGGTTCTGCAATTGTTTAGCTTGTTCTTTAGTACCAACTTCACGCAGACGGGCGTCGGCGTTCGAAATTTGAATGTCAGTGCCAACTTCACAGACAAACTAGGGACGGCACGCAGGTGGGCGTCGGCGTTCGAAATTTGAATGTCATTATATGTAGAAAAACTACACATAATGACCATTATGTGTAGTTTTCCAGATTCGAAACGAGTTTTTACCAAGTAGTTTAACATAATGCTGATCGTAACGTGCGGTTTTTGAACGCAGTAAAGAGGGTTTATGATACGTGTGTAGATAAATACATTTAAGTGTTTTATGGTTCCGTCTTTTCGAAGTTTCGTTCCAATACTTTATATGTTTTCTCTACTTTATGTTTGTTTTACGATAATGCAAATTTTAGACAGACTGTCGGATTGAAAAATGGCTCAATTTATAACTCTGTTTGATCTCAATGGGTTGGATTGAAAGAGTTCAGAAGCTAGACAAGTTCTTTAACCTCTTTTGTAGTGATGAGTGTTTATTTTCCGAGTAGGTTAATCTAGTATTTGTATTCTGACCCAGTTCACTGTGTGGTAGTGTGTTGATGTTAGTGGTTTAAATTCTTTATCTCGCTGCTAATTGATTGCTTTTAAGTAGAGTGATACCATATCGTGCAAATTGTAATAAGGTTCCGTGGCCAAATGGTACCATATATGTTTAATTGTGTACCAAATTGAATAAAAAATACATCCAAAAAATACATTTTCACACCTTTCATTCGGAAAAGTAAGTTTTGCTCCACGACGAGAGGGAGCAAAATGCTACTTTTCTGTTCAAGCTACTTTTTTAATTTATTCATTGGCATGCAGCTTTTACGCAATGTGCCAATTGAACACAGATTAAAATAATAGAATGTAATTATGAAATTACATTACAATCGACAACGATGACGTAGTCGATTAAAAACGAACATGGTTCAAGTTTTAACTTTAACAACGTTATATCAAAATTTATGAATTTTTCGTAATATTTAAAAAAAATGTTACAATAAATTATATGTTTTACTGAAATCAAAACTATCGATGACTGTTATTGTGATATAATGAATATTGATATCCGAAACCATTGAATATTCGATTCGATTATTTTTACACAATAGTAAAAGTACACAGGAATATTTTATCTGTCCCTAATCCTTTACAACCCATCATTATATAAAAAAAATGTTTACGTTGTTCGATTACTGTAAAAGTGGTAAAAGTATAATTCAAAGTATTTTTTTAAAGCAATTTAAATTTTCCTCATAGTCGGTGTGAAAAGTTGAATGTGTCACAGGAGCAAAATTATTTTCGTCATGGGCGTTAACGCTCGAATCCTTCGTTACGCTCAGGATTCAATGTACCGCCCTCGCCGTAAATACATCATTTTGCTCCCTTGTGACACAAATAACTATTTCATTCCAAATTAACTAAAATTTTCACCAAAACGATAAACTCTATTTTGTACGAAACTATAAGGGACACAACTTTATAAGACTTCAGGTTGTATTATAAAGTTGTGTCCTAACAAACCTAACTTCAGTCACAGAAGACTTCATAGCACAGAAACGTACAGATAGATCACTCCTTAATAAATTATACACTTAAATAAAGGCAACAAATATAATGACCACCAAAATATTTTTTTCCTACCCAAAATGGCCAAATGACCACCAAAAGTTGCAGAAAATATTAGGGCAAAATACTGCGGTAGCTCAGGTGAAGGGTAAAGGGGGTGGGCGAAGCGAAGCCCCCTTTATCCTACAATTACATTGTCAGGTTTCGAACCTGCAACTCCTGTGTGAGAAGCAAGCGTGAGACCCCGGAGCTCTATTCACACATGCACGGCTAAAAACAAAAGCACCCAAATGGGTTAAAAGCAATAAAATGCGGGCGTTGACTGTTTGTAACACTTACTGAGGTAAACAGCCGCCCTGGCCGGTCCAGCCGCCTTCCAGCGAGCGCAATCCTTGAACTTTGGTGACTAACCTTACGTTCGGTCAAATGGTTTTAATTTCTATACACATGTGCCTGTTTATCGCTTTAATACGAATTAATTAAAAACACAGGTAAAAGATAACTCCTTCGCTATACGGCAAGTCAGTGGGAATCTAGAACTGAAGATAGTTTCTAGCGCCAGCAGAAAAATGTTAGTGTTTTGGCTTGTATTTAATCGCACATCAAATATACTGATTTTCACAGCAAAAAAGGATCAGCAAAGATATTTTTATGTTTTAAGTATTTTTGTTGTTCTTACAGGTTCAACCTACTACGAAGGATAAAGGGTCTTTACCCTTCACCTAAGCTGCCGCAGTATTTTTCCCTGATATTTGCTGTGAAAATCAGTACATTTGCTGTGCAAATCAGTATTATTGATGTGCAGTTGAATACTTCCCTTTTGGATATGTCAGGTTGTCGGACGTAAATGGGGATGGGTAGCACTGAGCATGATCGGAGTTCTACATAATTAGCCTGGGGGGCTAGCCCATCGCCGCTGGATGGGAGGTTCTGCAATATTCACCTGATGCGCAGTCCTAATTGAATTACTCCGAAATCGAAATGCTCCTACACAAAGCAGCAAAATACTTAAGATTCTCTCCCTGCCACCGGCATTCCAGCGCAACATGATCTGCCTCCTTTGTTATCTGCCTCGGAACTGTTAGCACTGGAGCTGCCATCCATCCATACACTTCCCGCGCTTCCCTCTCTTACCACATGCGAGAAAAAGACTTCGCTCAGAGCCAAAGAAAGTAGGCACGGCCTGTGCAAGATCCTACAGCATGTATTACGTTACTTGGAACATACATATGCGTGAAATCTTGTGACGTACGTGTGTTACCACGGCGAGCGAGAATTCGTGTGTATTCGTGCAAGTATTGCCTCGTCCCCTTCGAGAGAATTGACTTGTGCAATAAAGTAAACTACATGTTGGTAAATGACGGAGTTTTGCGCAGGAGTTTTTTTAACTGTTTACATATACTTCATAAACGTCATTTTTGCCTCTTCTCTACATCGGTCCACTGCGGGAGAAGGAAGGCGAGGGCGAAGAAACTTTTTAGATCTCTTTTAAAAATTGGTTGTGTCTAACTAAAACAAATATTACAATATTAATTGTTATAATTAATAAGCAGGAATAAATAAAATTAAAACATTTTTAAAAGCAAGTTCTGTGTTGAGTTAGATTAAACCCATAAAGTCCCGTCATTTAAGTAATCTTGAACATTGTAGTATCCCTTTTTTGACAAAGTCGCTTTTACATGGTTTTTAAATTGCTCAAATGGCAATTTCAAAATGTTATTCGTTGGGCGGTTCCAGCGTCATATGCCCTGAGTTATCTGCCCTTGGCACGTCAATCTCATTATGCGGCTTAACAGACCGAGACGTACACCAACATACACACTTAAAACGATCCATTATAGCACCTAATAACGAGGTGCGAAGAGCGAAGGGTAAACGTGGTGTGTGCGTGCGCAGGGTATGTGTAATCGATGTTGGACGAATTGATTTACTGGTAATGGGTTTGAATATTATGTGCTGTGTATATTTACATGACAGAAAAATTAAATACAGGCACACACATTGCTTATAGCTCCACACTAGGGGGGACCAGTAACATGTGACGACACAACGACCTCTTTGGCGCAACGGTTGTGGCTCTGCCTACCATGCGAGAGGTCCCGGGTTCAATCCCACAAAAAAAAACCTAGGTCTTGAATGTTTCATGTGTTTGACGTTGCTTTTTCTGGTTCACACGACACAGGGTATCCTAGTGTGGGGCCAGCAGCAATGTATGTGCCTGTATGCAAATGTTTTTGTAAACATCCAAGACCTGGGGATATTTTTTGTTGTTCTCTTCCTCTTCAGCCGGGTTTCGAACCCGGGATCTCTAGCTTGGGAATCACAGCCTCGACCGCAACACCACAGATGTTGTCATTTACATATGAGATGTCGTGTTTGCCAAGATTTGTTTAAATGTTTATGTCGTAACCATATCGTAGAATTTACAATATCATGAATGGTCAACCATGGTTGAATTTGAACTTTCATTGAAAGAAGAAATATTTTATTAGGGAAAAAGACTGCGGTAACTTAGATGAAGACTAAGAATAGTCTTCGCGTTAATTTGGCATGTAAATCACAAAAAACATTAGGTAGTACTGAATAAAAATGCTTTTAAAAAGACATGTTTCATGGGTCGGCCAGATCATGAAATGGTTGGCCATTTCATGAAATGATCAATTCTATGTTATGGCCACGGCATTTATGCCTCTCCGTCCAAGCAAAAATCTACGCGATGACATTGCTTCATTTTGTTTCGATCACAGAGCACTGAATCATCACGCGCGGCGCGCGGGATGTTTCAGTACTCTGTGGTTTCGCTAGACTTTTTTAGGTTACTTTGGTCGCTCACAGACTGTCACTGAGTCACACCTTCAAATCGTAAGTGAGAACTTCACTTTGCGAGCGTGAGCAATTTCACCATTCGAACTGTCAAAATCTCACGTTTTGTATCTCGCACTCGCAAAATGAGCGAGAACGCGTTCACTTCTCGATCGCCCGCCGATAATCGCTCGCACTCGATATTGACAATTTCACTTTGAAAACACGCATATAGAATTTTTGTTTCACAACGATGTGAGATAAAAACTCCTCGCTGGGGGGCGCTATCTCAAAGCCATACAAAGCTGAGTTCGCGTGAACTCGTTCGATTAGTATCTATTAGTTACCAGAACTATCACTATCCTCGCTATGTCACCGAACCGGAACATTTGGCAGTTGTATTGAGAAATCGGCGGGAATTGTGTCTTTGTCCAAACTATTGGAACACAAGTCGAGCCTTCCCACCTAGTTCACGGTTACATTTAATTCCTTCCAACTCAAACAATAGAGGTAAAATACTGTTATCATCATTGTTAGATGTGAATTTATTTGCCGTCCTATTGAAACAGCGAAGTCATGACGTAATTATAGCTGAGCATTGTTGTATTCAACTGAAAGTATAGAAACTATATTGTCGGCATAGCAACACCAGACTATACATCACTACTCTACTTGTATTTATCTAACATAAAGAACGTAAAAAAGCTCGAGGAAGGAAATGAGTCACTAACTCATTTGTCATAGCGTCACATAAATTGACCCTTATTAGCATGTCTCAATTGGTACTGTGATTCAGCATTCAGGCCCTCGACTCCTCGAGTTCTCGCCATATTTTGATTCTCGAGTTTCGAGAACTCTTGCGAGCGATTTCTCGAGTCTCTCGAGTTGAACGAGAATTTTGTTAAACATTGAAACGTATGTAAATTAATAGAAATAAATGAAATGAGAAAATAATCGGTAAACTATACTGAGAGGCTGTATAATATACCTAATGCTTAGGGGTAACAGGAAGAGTAGATCGTAGATAGTAGATTAATCGACCAGTGTTTTTATTAATTGTAATTCTTAATTGATCTTTAGGTCAGTTACCTAAATTCTTAATACCTAATTAATTAACAAACATAACTTGTATTTATTATTACTCAACAGTTATAAATCCATCCGTCTTTATTGATATATTGTGTTTGCTTATTATTATTATTTATATAGCCTGGCATGGAACAGCTAACTTTTTTTTTAATTGTATTTGTCGTATTGTATTGTGTCGACATTGTATTGTTGTCCCTGTAGCGCAAACTCATCGATATGTGCATCCTGCCCATCCCAACCTACGGCGCACAAACTTGGTCCTAGACCGAACATCAGAAGTCCAAGCTGGTTTGTCAGAGAGCGCAGCATCTTGGGAGTGAAACCCACAGACCGCATCAGAAACACCATACTGCGCTCCAAAACTGGCGTTGCTGGTGTAGGCGTGGAAACCGCGAAACTCAAACGGAACTAGACCGGACACTTGAGTCAAATGCACCCAGACAGATAGGCGAAGATAGTCACTGACTGGGTGCCTACAGACGGACGCCGGCGCAGGGGAAGGCCCAGAAGGAGATGGAGGGACGACCTAGATAGGTTCCAGATTGGGTCGGCCTGACGGCCGATAGGGATTTGTGGGTACGATCAAGGGAGGCCTTTGCCCAGCAGTGGGACACAGAATAGGCTATGTAAAATATAAATAGCCTATTGGGTGTCCCACTGCTGGGCACAGGCCTCAACGTTTCGAGCCCACACATCTCTTGTCGCCGCTATAGTGGCCCACTCTGGCTGGAACTTGTCGGCTAAATATCCAACTAAATATCTATAATAAATGTGACTGACTGACGAGTGAGCGATCGGCCAGCTTGCGGTCTATATTCCCCCCACCCCTACCCCGCCGGGATAGCTTCTGGATAGCGTAACGTGTGCTATTTTTTATTAAATTTTCAGTGGTAATTTATTTCTCGAGCCCTCGAATTCTCGATGATTTTTTTCCCCCGCCTCGACAAGGACTAGATTTCTCGAGTTTTCTCTCGGGTCTCGAGAGTCCCGAGCGAGAACCCTATGTGACTCACTGTGCTGGCATGTCGCGCGATACTCTCACTGGCCACAATGCATATTTCGGATGCTAAAACGACAACTCAATATTATCTGTTATTCTGTTACCGCACCAGAGCCTCCTTTCGAGCAGCAGTCGCCGAATGGGATTATATTTGAACAGTGAGAGTGCAGGAGAAGCGACACCTAGTTATTACGCTCCTTCAAATAGCTCTAGTCTCGACCGGGGCTCGAACTGGAACTGATGAGCAATCGTGCAGCTATGTGCATCCGATGCCTACATTAACAGTTTAGTGATGTTATTGATGTGTTGCATGTGTGATGTGACCTGCAGGATTCGTCATCGCACACATTAAGATAAGCAATTCAGCGCAGCGCATGATTCATTGCTCTGTTCGTGAGTCTCCACTATTGTAAGGGGGGGGCATCCTTCCATGGAATTTGGATGTTGCCAGAGTTTCGTGGCTCTTCCCTGGTACCGGGGCAAAGCCGGAAGAACCGGGGACTAAATGACTGTTGGAGGTTGGCGTTCAGCTCTCCACACTCCTTGTTCTTCGCCAGGCGCATCCATTATTCTGCGATGGCCACTTCGATGTGGCGGATGATTCGCATTAGAAGTTAGCGAGACATGCTTCAGCCTGCTGATAGCCCAAGATCGGACCAGATGGAAGATCTGGAACCTAGCGAGGAGTGACAAGATAACATGATGATAAATCTGCTGTTACTACAGTTACGATAGCCTACAATGATGATGATGCATGATGTCAGCTTGATGCATGGTTTGTAATACATAGAATCAAACAGCACTAGTTTATTTGAGGTCATGAATACCCAGCTACTACAAGTATACATAATAACATGATTATTTATGATTTAAAATGACTTTGCAAATGGATCAGCTAGATCAAAAGACCGCAATAACTTATACAATAATTTCTCTCAGCATTCCAATCCAAGAATGAGACTACGCAAATCATCAAACAAGCCAGCGAAACAATCAAAAGTCGAGTGCGTCAAACAACGTGCTAAAAACTCCCACGCTGCGCTGGAGTAGAATAAACATATGATCTAGTTAGATCATGGTGCCAGCACGTTTTGTTGATTTTTTACTGCGCGCGCATGGGGGTCTGCGGGTAGGACGCTGCTGGTAACTGGGTTGCATAGAACTTCTTACAAAGAATTCAAATGCAATGTCTGTAGGTAATACGGTGCAGCCCTAATTTGCGCTCACCTTTATGCGGCAAACCGGTATCGTATGTATGAGTCATACCATTGACTCATCAGCTCATACGCATAGAGTACTCGATCATTCGATCCCGAATTCTGAAGGCGTCAAACAAAACTTACTTTCCAACTAAACTAGCAGCTTGAAATCCGACAGCCGTTGTCTTATTTTCAAAGTAGTTATTTAATTTGTTTATCTACACACGTATCATAAACCCTCTTTACTGCCTCCAAAAACCGCACGTTACGACCAGCATAATGATATACCACTTGGTGAAAACTCATTTCTTAACTTAATATTGACACGTATGACTATAATGTATCAATTTTCGACAAATTATGACATGCCGCCCCTAGTTTGTCTGTGAAGTTGGTACTACTTAACAAGCTAAACAAGTGCAGACCAATTATCAATGTAACAATGCCGGTCGAACATGCGGTTCCTGAACACATCAAAGAGAGCTTATGATATGTGTGTAGATAAACTAGTGTATGTAACTGTATAACATAATAAGTAGGCATTAAAACTCTCGAGTGATATTATTAATAATTATTATGAAACTCGCCTTCGGCTCGTTTCATGAACCCGCTTTCGTGTGTTTATGCCCTCCATTATGTATCAGTCACATAAACTACTGTAATGACTAGACGACTCTGGAATTCGTCAGTATCTTGCTTCAGCGATTAACGGTCGATGTACTTTTTCTTGCAACAAAAGTTCAAAAAGCTAAAAATATATATTTTAGAAATGCCATAGAAATAAATACGCTTGCAGCACCCTACACGTGACAACCCAATGGCCTAGTCGGCAGTCACCCTGCCTACGAAGCCAAGGGTCCCGGGCTCGAGTCCCGGTGGGGGCAAATATTTGTGTGACGAGAACGGATGTATTGTTTATCTTTCTAAGTATCTTGTTTATCTATCTAAGTATAATATTTATCTATATAAGTATGTGTATCGTTGTCTAGTACCTACCCAAGATACAGGGAATCCTAGTTTGGGGCTAGTTCAATGTGTGTAACTAGTGTCCAAGTTATTATTATCTCGTAATTACAACAGAAATTAACCGTGTTACAACAAAAAATATTGAACAGCGTGTAACCACAGAATCCTTAATAGTACTAGTTTAACCACAAAACAAACGTCAAATCCCATACGTTTTTGTTTTTAAACAAGTGTTGAACAATAGTTTATTATTTTGTCGTAAGGCCATAATCGTTTAAGGTAAGGTTAGGTTACGAATGAATTGGCTGAATGGTCGAAAGACTTTGGCCTGCTCAGACGGCTGAAGAATCAAGGTTATTAAAAACAAACCTAAAAAAAAGCGTTTGTTTTTGTACGTACTGTTTCGTATTTGAACAAAAAACAAAACTACTTGAATTAACGTAACAACAATATAACGTCCCATACGGGGCATATCTGTGCCCACTTTTAGCCAGCGATTCAATACTCCATTTTGCGTGACAGGGGCTAGCCCATTGCCACAGCTATGGAGTAATGGAGGTTTCCTCACGATGTTTCCCATCACCGTTAGAACGTCCGTATAAAGTACTTATGATAAATTACTTATCTCATTGGTACATACATGGTCAGCACCGGATTTGTACCCGCATCTCCTGCGTGAGAAGCGAGCTCGAAACCACTAGACCACGGAGCTCTCCTGCCTTAATTCATTAAAATAGAATTAATTAATTTATCAAATAACTTTTCTCTGTCTAATTAAGGTTCTTTATTACGTCTTTATTTTTAAAATAATCTGCTGTGTTAAAAAGCGTTCTAAAATCAATTCGCCCATAAAAAGCCTTCAACTGTGAGTCCCGTCACATATTCTATAATTTTTACACATAAAAAAAATCATAACCTCGCCAAGTGGTTTTACTTCAAAAATTTAATAAATATTTCGATGATGTATTATGAATTGGCGGTGAAACTTTAATAAATATGTTTTTATATAAAAAGCTCAAACGAACCTTGAAAGATGTCGCATGGCTAACACAGTCTTATAATTTATTTTTTTTTTTTTTATTTTTATTTTTTTTTTCATTTTATTGCAATAAATTACAGTATAGTATGATGTTTACAAAAAATGTGGTACAAGTGTAATTTTACCGATAATGGCATAGCAATTTGATAATTTAGAATTAGTATAATAGATAATAATAACATTAGGTACATTATTTCATAGCTCATTAAATAATAAATCAGTAAAATTTCAGCATTAGATCAATAATCAGTATTGAAAACTATTTACAATTTTCATAATATTCGTTCAGATTGTATGGGCACATAACAAGTAGATATTCCTTTAATACCTTGAGGAATCGATCACCAGGGAGAAGCTTGATATTTTTTGGTAATTTATTGTATACAGAAACTGCTGCATGGCTAGTACTTTTACTGTGAGATGTCGTTCTACAGAACTTATCTTCGAGATGATGCCTGAAGCGTTCTTTTAACCTACCACACTTACGTTCAGCGCTGATTGGAAATTTCTCTGGAAGATGCCTAACTAATTTGCACAATTCAATTATGTAGAGCGCTGTAACCGTGTGGATTTTTAGTTTCCAAAACAGATCGCGACAAGACACTCTGTTTGATTTGACTCCGCTTAAAATTCGAACACACCTCTTCTGTAAAATGAAAATTTTGTCTAACTCAACACTTCCTCCCCACAGCGCCAAGCCATAAAGAAGTCTGGAGTGAAAGTAGGCATAATATGCCTGTAATGATGCATGTGTCGTTGTAATTTTCGACAAGCATCTTAATGCATAGCTAAAACTACTTAGTTTCCCCGCAAGGACCTCAATGTGCTTCTTCCAGTTCATATGTTCATCTGCATAAATTCCCAGAAATCTCGCGTGGTCTACTAGTGAAATTTTAGTATTATCCATTGTGAGATCAAGATCCAAACGTGAAGTGTTGTAGTTTCGGAAATGTATCATTTTGGTTTTACTTGCATTTGTTTTTAGTCCTACAGACCGTAACCATTCAACAAGGGTATAAATAGTATCTGATATTTCATCTGATAACTGTGTTACATTTCTTCTTTCGAATTTGAAAAAAACGATATATCATCTGCGAACATTGTTAGTTTTTTATTAACGAGCTCAGGTAAATGATTTACGTACAGTAAAAATAATAACGGCCCCAAAACACTACCCTGCGGCACTCCTTTCCTGGTTTCTGTGCTTCGAGATTCTGTAATTGACAGTGTTTTAGTCCGAGAATCGACCAAGGGAAGTATCACACTTTGTTTTCGATTGGTCAGATAAGATTTCAGCCAGTTTAAACAATTTCCCCGAATACCGTAACGAATGAGAATAGCTGCCAGGACTTGATGATCCACATAGTCAAATGCTTTGGACATATCTAATAAAACCGTTACAACATTTGATTTACTATTAAGAGAGTCCGCCACAAAGTCCATCATGTCAAATACCGCATCTACCGTACACTTTCCCGGTTGAAAACCGAATTGGCTTTTGGACACTATGTTAAACTTAAACAAAAAATTTGATAATCTAATTGAGTAAAATTTTTCAATTTTTTTTGATAATACTGGCAACAGGGCTATAGGGCGATAATTGTGAACATCCATTCTACTATCACTTTTGTGTAAAGGTTTAATGTGAGCTTTTTTTAGTCTTTCTGGAAATTTTCCTGTGGCTATTGACAGATTGACCAGATGGACAAGAGCATCAGCTATAACATCGATAACATCTTTAATAATAGTAATTGGTAAACCGTCATAACCGCAAGACCTTTTATTATTTAAGTTTGATACAAGCTTTAGGAGTTCCTGTCTAGATATGGGAGTGATGAACATAGAGTTTTCATGAAAACTGGGGAGTTTAATATTATTAAATTCATTTTCACCACGATTAGAACTATTTGTGGTAAAGTAGGAATTGAACAAGTTAGGAGCCTCCAACTCATTTTCGACAATTTTGACACCATCGGTAAGTCCTACAAAACTCTCAATTTGTTTAGATGTTTGCCCCTTGACTGTTTCATTCACTATACTCCAGATAGTCTTAATCTTATTTTTGGAGTTCGTTATGATACATTCATTATTTTTCTTTTTTGCATATGCTACAACTTTGTGCAAAATCGAACAGTATTTTTTATAGTGTTGAGACCGTGAGGACTTCTCTTTCGAATGCTTAAGCTCAATAAAAAGGTCGCGTTTTATTTCGCAGGATTTCATTATACCCGGTGTGATCCATTTTGGTTTAGAACATTTTTTATTAACTTGTACTTTTTTCAACGGGCAGAACCTATCAAATGCACTTAGAAGCACATCATGAAATATATTGAAAGATTGATTCATATTAAAATTCGTGCATACCGGATCCCAATTTACACTGCTGAAGAAATATTTTAACTCTTCTCTATTTGATTTATTTACATCTCTTACGTGTTTAAGAACACCATCAGTCTGTGATTTAATTAGGACGATGTCCCATGTAGCATATTGAAGGCAATGATCAGATAGAACTAGATCAATCACGTTAACATTGCGTAAATTTGTATTTGAAATTATATTATCAATGCAGGTACTGCTATGCTCTGTGATACGTGTGGGCTCTTGAACGAAAGGTTTGGCACCAAATGAATTTAGGAGACATAATAATTCGCTAGTTTCCCTTCCATTAACCAATAAGTTAACGTTAAAATCTCCACACAGAAGAAAGTTTCTTTCCATTTTATTATTTAAGTGATTTAAGATATTTTCAAGGTTATCGATAAAATTATCATTATTAATTGTTTTAGGCCTATATGCACAAACTATGTAGGAACCAAATATATTAATTTGTTATTTCTGACATAAAGTGCTTCTGTTAGATAGTTTTAGTTTGATGTATTAACTATAACTGAGCGTTAGTAACGGGTAGCCATAGGTACTTTTTGACCCAATTGCATATGGCTTGTGTTTAAACGATTACCAAAAACGCACCTATTTTACTACGAATACATTCGAAATTACTGCCAGAATGGATAAATGTCCACCAAATTGTGTTTGGATAAATTATCACCAAACTTGTTTTTATGTTTTGTGTACTATGTTTTAAGTATTTTTTGTTGTCCTTACATGTTCAACCTAACACGAAGGATAAAGGGGGCTTCACTTCGCTCACCCCCTTTACCCTTCACCTAAGCTACCGCAGTATTTTGCACTGATATTTTTTGCAACTTTTGGTGTTTATTTATCCATTTTGGGTAGGAAAAAAATATTTTGGTGATCATTATATTTGTTGCCATTGCATTTTAGGATTATCTACATAAGTTGTAACCCATTTAGATCTCAATTCTTTTGTCGGTGAAGTATCTCGAAGTTTGAAGAAAAAGCATTTGACAGTGTGCCACGAGGAGCTAGAAAAGATTGGATGCACGGAAAAGTTTGTAAGACTTCTCAGACTCCTTCACGACGACATGCACTGCTGCGTCGCCGTAGACGGTGAACAGTCAGACGTCTTCCCCTTTACCTGTGGAGTGAAGCAAGGGTGTGTCCTAGCACCCACACTGTTCGCCTTATACTTTGCAATGGTGGTCAAGGAGGTCTTACATACAGTTTCCGAAGGAGTCCGCATCCGCTTTCGCACAGACGGTGGTCTTTTTAATGACCTTGATGCCGAGATCAACAGCAGAATAGGTGCTGCAGCTGCGGCATTTGGAAAGATGTGTTCCAAGGTCTTCTGCTCACATGACCTTAAGCTGGCTACCAAAATATCAGTATACATGGCAATTGTGCTGCTAAATCTCATATACTCCTCTGAATCGTGGTGTGTGTATCGCCGCCACATACGCACTCTGGATCTTTTCTACCTTAAATGCCTTCGATCCATTATGAAAATCAAATGGTCCGACCGTGTGCGTAATACGGAAGTTCTGCGACGAGCCAATGTTGGTGGCATTGAAGCCTACTGAATGCGTCGGCAGCTTCGATGGTGTGGTCACGTATCACGTATGAAGGAGGAGAGAGTGGCGAAGCGCATCTTTTATTCTGAACTGGAGGAGGGCAAGCGAAAACATGGCGGGCAGCTTCTCCGATACAAAGATGTTCAGAAGCAACACATGAGAAGATGCAACATAGAGCCCTCTCAATGGGAAGGTTTGGCAGCACAACGCCCAGAATGGTGCAGGATTGTGAAGAGGCAAGTACGCGAGTTCGAGGATCAGCGTAAAGCTTACCTTGATATGAAACGCGACCTGTTGAAAGCCCGTCCACCTGCTGCCATTACCTACAACTACGCGGGTGGCGTACTTACGTGCCCCCAGTGTGCAAGGAGTTTCGCTGCGAAGATCGGCTACATAAGCCATGTTCGGGCGTACGCGCGCGAAACCGACTAGGAGTAGAAGTGGTCGTCATGAACGAAATCGGCATCATCATCTCGAAGTTTGATTTTTTCACACCTTTCATTCGGAAAAGTAAGTTTTGCTCCACAACGAGAGGGGGCAAATTGCTGCTTTTTAATTTATTCATTGGCATGTAGCATTTACGCAATGTGCCAATTGAACACAGATGTTAATAAAATAATCGATAGTAATTTCATCGCAATCGATTAAAAACGAACATATTTCAAGTTTTAACTTTAACAACGTCATATGAAAATTTCGTGATATTTAAAAAATATCATAATAAATTATATGTTTTGTTGAAATCAAAACTAGCGATGACTGTTATTGTGATATAATGAATATTGATAGCCGATACCATTTTAATATTCGATTCGATTATTTTTACACGTTAGCAAAAGTAGCACAGGAATATTTTATCTGTGGTGACCTTTCCCTAATCCTTCACAATCCGCCATTAAAAAAAAAGTTTTCGTTGTTTGATTTGATTACTGTAAAAGTGGTAAAAGTATAATTGAAAATATAGTTATTTTATTATTTTTAGAGCATTTTATTTCAATTTTCCTCATAGTCGGTGTGACAAGTTGTATGTATCACTCAGGAGCAAAATTATTTTCGTCATGGGCGTTAACGCTTAAATCCTTCGTTACGCTCAGGATTCTATCGTAGAATCCTTCGCTTCACTCTGGATTCAATTTACCGCCCTCGCCGTATATATCATTTTGCTCCCTTAACACACAAATAACTACACATCTCTAGCCGAACCATTTCATTTCATTTCATTTTATTGCGATAAATTACAGTATTTGTTACAGATCTTAAGTAATATAATATAATGTGCTAATGTAATTTTACCAATGGCGGCATGGCAATTTAATAATCATAATTATCAATAGAATTAAATTAGATTAAGTAAATTAGATTAACATTAGAGAAAATTAGATAATAGTATTTTCCGCTTGGAAAAACAAAAAAATACATAATCATAAATAATTCCATAAAAACATTATTTTATTGGATTAGAATTGAATTGAATTGTTATTTTGAGTTAATATTTATGTCGCTAGTCAAAAGTAAATACCTACTTTCTAAGACAATAATTTGCCGTATTCATAAAACTCAGTCAACGTATAAGGACACATAAGCAGTAAGTACTGCTTCATTTCCTTTATCAATCCACTCTGGCAGGAATTTATCCAGGTCATTCCTTCATCTCCTTCTGGGCCTGCCCCTTAGCCGGTGTCCATTTGAAGGCATTCATTCAGTGGCTCATTTTGGCCATATCTCGAAGTTGACTCCCATTATTACAGTAATGAGATTTTTTTACACATCTATCATTATTACGTCTCATTTTCAATTTGGGTTGGACATGGTCACGTGGTACATCGCTGATAGAAATGTACAACTGTACATTAGTTGGTCGGTTCCACATTGTGACCTGACGCTGTCGTGGGAACCCGATTGATTTTGACGTAGAGTTGGGAACCAAATTCAGGTTTTGAGGTATCTTCAACTCGAAGAAATGACGATTGTTGACGCTCGACGTCACTGCGTAGGTAGTTAAATGTGAAGTATATTGTTTGAATTACTATGGCTTGGATGCACAACCTTGTTGGTTGTGCTCAAGAACACTTAAAATCATGGTTGTACTGTCCGCGCCAGTACGACATTTAAGCGGCACTTTTTCTGAGCAGCATTCTGTCAATGAAAGAAACGGATTGACCCCTTTCTTACATACAAGAAAACATGTCAATCCCTTCGGTTAATTTACAAATTTGGCACATATCATTTGTATACGGTTTTATGACCTACTAAAGCAATTCATAGTGACGGCATACCATTAGCAGTAACTGCCGAAAGTAATAAATGACTTGAATAATCTACAAATAATAGCAGTGCGTAACTTACGAACCAACCCACATAGGTTGCATATTATGTCCTATTCATGTAGGAGTGTCAACGACCTATGGCCGGCTTTGGCGCAATTGATGTCAATAGAAATACAATTGCTATTGACAAGAGTTTATCGGAGTGATATGATAACACTCCGCCGCTGTTATTCAATTGTAGGTCGAGTACTACTACTTTCAGGCACTTGTAGTAGAGATAAAAGTACACGCTTTAATGTGTTGCACCATATCTATCAGATATGCACTGCCATTGCGCTGAAAACCTACTGCTGTAAATAATAAAGAATTGAGAGCATATTGATGACGAAACGGGAATTGGTTTAACCTACGCAAGCCAGGAGTGCCAGCAGAACTAAGAAACTAATTTTGTTTTTGTCTGTGGGTATGTTAAGTTTTAGCGTCGAAGACCTAGTTATTATTCTCCTAAACATATATGTATAGTTTGGTAAGCCGGATTGAATAATATATCTACTGGAGAAAGTGGAATTGCATCAACATTTTATAAAAGTTATCCTCCGGTCTGTACGATTTCCAATATTGAAGAAATAAATCCCGCTGCATTTCAGCGCAATCGTTTCGAATCCGCTGCAAAATAAAGTTTTCTTGATTCTTGCAGTGTATAAAATCTTTTACCCAACGAAAGATCGACAAAATAAATCGTAGAAATGGTCGAATGGTTTTATAGGTATTTAAGAGTCGTTCGTTGACTTATCAGTTTTCTTGCGAATGGCTTTCTCGGGAAGGTGGCGTTCTCGGATCGTCTGTCGGACTTAAGCAATAATGTGTCCAGTTCGAATGGAAAGCTTTTATGAGTTTAAAAGCAGAACTGCAGACATAAACTCTTACAAGCTCTCAACTTAATGGACTGGGATGAAAAGTAAACGTGATCAGCAGAGACTGATTCATACAAGCACAACACATACCCTACTAATGCGAAGAGTCACCTTTCAACTTGGGCAAAAATGCTTTTGTTTGTCTGTACGGATGTTCTCCTCTAGAGGTCGCATTTTCCAACCGATTCTCGCGAAATTTTGTGAGCAGGTTCGATAATTATATGGAATATATTGTCGATTTCGTTTTTGTAAATTTTTCAAAGTGGCGGAGATATGGGGATTGATAATGTATATAATATTCCCAAATGGCTTGACAGATTTTAACAAATGAGGTGTTGTATTCGTGGAGACGGTGATAGTGAGGTAGGTGTTTCGGTGAAAAGTCAATAGGTTGGATTGAAGATCGGAAAATGTAGTTTACAAAGGTATTGGCGTGGCTACTTTCATATACTCGTTTCTATGTTAGAAGTTCAGTTTTCAACCAACGTCTGATTTAATACCACCCGTCGCCGCAGCGATAACAAGGCCATCAAACAATTAAGGCAAATGAGATAAGTCATCCGTTCAAGTTCATCTAACAATACGTGGACTAGTCACCACATTGCTGCTCGAGGAATGTTGATGAGACGATACGCGACCGACGAGACATCTGGAGCGAGCATTGTCTTGACGCGCTCACTATCTGGGGAATGCTCGGAGCTAATTGGCTGAGGTATGTGGCATGGCTGGTGGAAGAAGGTGTGGGTATAGAACTAGAAGGGTATAGACTCGGATAGCCGAGTCGGCAATGTCCCTGCCTACGAAGCCAAGGGTCCCGGTGGTTCGAGTCCCGGTGGGGGCAAATATTTGTTTGATGAGAACGGATGTTTGTACCCTAGTCATGGTTGTTTATCTATCTAAATATAATATTAATCTATCTAAGCATGTGTATCGTTGTCTAGTATCCAAGATACAGGGAATCCTAGTTTGTGGGCTAGATAAATGTGTGTAAATAGTGTCCAAGATATTATGTATTATAGTAATGGGTCTTCTGAGCAAGGCCACATTCTCCTTCCAAGAATTGCTTTATCGTCGCTGGGTATCTGATGATTTTGTTTTACTTAGGCTTTTTGGATCTCCAAGTCAATGCAGAAGATATAAATTGATCTCACAGATATGTATGTTAGAATCAAATTCTTTTATGTGTGTAATAATTCTGATAACTTTTGGTTTTTAATTAACGAAACCAAGATTCTAAACTATCACAAAAGTTTCCAAACCAAAAGCAGAAAACTTTCCAAACCAATACCTTTTCGCATTCAGTGAACGAGAATAGATGTTCTTGGCGAACGTAAAAGTTTTCCAATAAGAATTAGAAATGTTGAGAGATGCTAACTTACTAGTTACAAAAAGACTGGCGTTATCCCGCGTCTTCGTCTGCGTAGTTACACTTTTTGGTCTCATTTTTTACGGTTGTGTGAGTGTCCTTGTGTGTCGAACCAACCGTCAGAAGTTTTACAACTGCCCTATTAGAGCCTCTGCCTCTGAGGCATCTTTACTACTATCACCGTGCATCGATAGTAGCCGGGGCCATCAGCTTAACTTGTCATCCGAAACACGGGAACGCCCGAAACCAATGCCACATAGTATCGGCACACCCATGGCATAAATGGCCTATCAAAATGTAATAACCATCCCAATTCTATTTATAACTCTCTTCCCTGTAAAAATAAATTTAAAAGCCACAGTAAAATTTTAACTTCTAAGACCTACTTTTACTTTAGAGCGCCTTTAAACTTTATACAAACTCTTCCTTCTTGTTGCCTCCTTGGTTACTTTTACTCGGAATCATCAAGTCCAAAGAGTTCCACACTGAAAGCAACAAAAAGTATTTGGCGAAAGTTAATTAGATTTTTAGATCTAAACCCCGTCGACACCGTTCTGTTATCACCTAGTATATAGTGCATCAGAAGGGGTGTAGTAAAATTTTAAAGGGGTTATTTGAGACATCCTTCTGAACATCTTATTAGGGAGCTGATTTAATATGAGCAACTTAATTTTTCACATTACGAAACTAATCGGTGGCACTAAGTCCAATACGTAAAAGTGAAAATAAAGTTGCTCATATCAAATCGGGTTAATAATAATTGCTCAGAATGTCCCAAATAACCATTTTAAAACTACACCTTTTATTTACAGCCTGTGTTTGTGGTCATAGTCTGCTTAACCGCGATATTTTTAAATATCGAATAATGTTCTGTTTCATTCATAGCAATGTGACGATTTCAAATGTTTTCCAAGACTCTGGGAAACAAATATGAGAACAAATCAATGATGCAAATTAAGAACACATCCCAGTTAAATTCAAAATTTTAAAGTGTTTTAGACCGCCTTTAGGGCCTGATTTCTGAAAAACCGTTGCTAAGTCCAAATTACAGCCGTCTATCGTTACCTGTTTGTCCCCTGCGATGATGAATCAGTCAATCAGTCAGGACTTGTTCATTTACAGAAAGAGCTACCATATTATCCGTGAAATGCCACAGAACAAACACCGGCCCCGTTTGCGCTTCGAATGAAAAGCCAGTTCATGGAAATCCACATAAAGAAATCGCTTGATATTTTTTGCAGAGCTTCCAAACTATTTTTCTGCCAGCGGAATAGACTGGTCCCTCGCTCAGTTATGCAGCTTCAGCTCTATCAGTCGAGAAAGACCTCTATTTCTGAGAGAGAAAGGGCTGTGACACCTGCATGGTCGTGGCAGCCAATGGTACCAGACGAATAATCGTTGTCATTCAGTTCACGCCACACTGCATCCATGCCTGCGCGGTGAAATGTTTCACCTGGAATTGTGGTACTTCAGCTGTTCATTTATTTATTCGCGACACACAGCAATTTCTATGCAAGTATTTCGAAAAGTAAGACCAACAAGACATGAATACAACGGGATTGTACTGTGGTAGTCATTTATATCAATATACATAATTTTCGCGCCTTTTCAAAAGAGGGGTAGGCAGAGCTTGCTTGCTACGATCTTGGCATACTCTAGGCATATCTTTAGCTTCACATTCATAAAGTCTCCGTTCACGCCTGTCGGTCACCTCTGGTTCTGAATGATTCAACGGCGTAAGGCGATACCTCGTCCATGCAAAAGGTCCCCGTTACTCCAGGCGGAAAGACCCGCAGTGTGAGAGGGACGGAATCGGAAAAAATGTCATAACGTAGCGCTAAACCACAGAAAATTTGTTTAAAAATAAACGACGCCATTTTGTTAAAAAGTTTTTTAAGGAGAGTTTACGAATACATAATATCTACATTTTGAACGCAGACCCACAATGAAATTATTTAGGATTTCAGAATTACAGAAAAAATTAAACAATTTAGAGGTGTTTTCATAATTAAATTCTATCGAGAAAATTTCGTCCAATCGCATTTTCCCTTAGTGAGAATCTTAATCAAATTCTCAATCAACGTTAAACCAAAAATCAAATCTGTAGATGACTTCATGGTGGAGTAAATAAATGGATACAAAAAAAAAACGCAATTTTTTTTCCGTATCACCTTAATATTATAATAACATAAAAGTTCCGGCCATCTCGCAGGTATATGTTTCACCTGATTCCGATGCAAACTCATATATTTATTATTAAATGTATTATCTATATATCAAATACCATATGCCGCCCCGGTCGTATCACGTTCCCGGCGAAATATATCTGAAAACTCATCCCGGCTTGTAATTCCGTTTCCATTACCTCTGCAACATTCATTTTTCCGGTAACCTGACCCAACCTCGCAGCTCCGCGTGTAGTCTGCGGGCAATTTCCCGGTAACCTAGCACACCCCTGATGAAAGTGATGAAAGTAACAGGACTGAGCACGCCTAAAATGTGGATAAATAAAATGAAAATATCTTGCGTTTCACTAAAACATATTAATTTGACACACGAAACTAAGGAATCCGTGCCGAGCGAGAGCCAACAAATAAGGCCGTGTGTCCCGCTCGCACAGTTCCCATACTAAATAAAGGTAATCAGTGGTAGGATAATATTTTATGGGACGACTGATCTAATCATGCATAAATTGCTTTATCTACACACGTATCATAAACCCTCTTTACTGCGTTCAAAAACCGCACGTTACGACCAGCATGTTATATTACTTGGTAAAAACTCATTTCTTATCTGAATATATTCTGATTCCGGCATATTATGACTTTCAAATTTCGAACGCCGACGCCCACCTGCGTGCCGACCCTAATTTGTCTGTGAAGTTGGTACTACTGAACAAGCTAAACAAGTGCAGAGCAATTATCAATGCCACCATGCCGGTCGAACATGCGGTTCCTGAACGCATCAAAGAGAGCTTATGATATGTGTGTAGATAAACTAGTGTAAGTGACTGTACATAATTAGGCATTATGTATCAGTCACATAAACTACTATTATAAGATTCAAATCAGTTAATAATTTTACTAAGATTGTCAGTAAAATAAATTCTTACTAATATTATGTCATTAATTTATCCTTATTAGTAATATTTATAATCTGTCTATTATAAATATTACTAATAAGGATATTATTAGTAATATTTATAATATACAGATTATATATTTTTTTTTTAATTTATTTATTTATTTACACAAAATTTTACATAGTTACTCATTATGGGAACACCACTTAAACCACTGGGGTTTGTGTGTGGTGTGAATACCACTAATAAGATAATTATTTTTTACTTCTTGCTGGTATCCTTTTCGTATGTGATGCTAAACATGCTGAGTGATGTTCGATGTAGGGTGAGTATGCTTCACCAAAGAAAAACCAAAAACGTTACGATCAATATGCAGTAAAATGCCAACAAACACCACCGCGGCTCCGTGTTTAAGCAAATTCGTTGGTTAATGGTGTATTTTTTTACACAGTGGACTTATAATTCCTACACTTCTACAGTAAGACATTCAAAATCAAAATCAATTTGCTAAAGTATTGGTTACAGCGGATATCAGTTTTTAATTTTATTGCATTAATGTATACCTAATCAGTTCTCTCCGCCTTTACGAAACGAACCGGTAGACACCAGATTTGACCTCCTAGGACCAAGGAAACGCGACTAATCGCCAAAAAATTTACCCCTACTTTGCTCAAACTTCTGATTCTCGGAAAATTCAAGCACCTGAAATTCAATTTAAAATTGGACTTTCTTCTTCAAATTATTGCGCAAAATAAAACTTATATCGCATTATAATAAAGCCTTTTGTCCGTCAGTTGTAACATTTTTTTTAATATGTATTTATATCGAAAGCACGCGAGGTCTACTGTTCTCACAGAACCCACTAGTTATTATAATTAATAAGCATGAATAAATAATTACAAAATTATTAACAGCAAGGTCTGTGTTGAGCAAGATTACCCCATACAGTCCCGTCATTTAAAAATTTTTTCGTCCGAAAAAATAATTTCCCGATGCTTTTTTCCCGCGTACCGCTTCAACAAAGCGCGGCATCTCTTCAGTCTCAGGTCCATTAAACGAGCGTCCAAACGATGTCCTGTTTTTCTTCGATATGCCCTAAGCCCTAAGTCTTCATTTAACACCCTTTTCACCGTGGTCCTGATTAACCCCATCTGAAGGGCCAACAGTTTCTGCTTACGTATGGGATTTCTTTGAATTCGCGCCTTCACAGCTTTTATCACTGCTGGAGTCCTAACAGAGCAAGGGCGACCACTTCTTGACCTGTCATCTACACTAGAGTCTTCATTGTATCGTTTTATGGTACGATAAACGAATCTTTTGTTTATATTCAAATTTTTCAGTAAGTCGAAAATCTGAATTGGCGCGTAACCGCAACGATGCAACGTAATAACTGTGACACGGTCTTCTTTAAGTGTCCACTCCATATTTAAAAATGAGGAAAATTCTAAAAAGTACACATTTTTATTTTCATGAAAAATTCGAAATTCGAATTCAATAAACTTTTTTGTGGCCAGCGTTCTAAATTCAAAAGTTTTTATTGTGTGACAGAACTTATGACCTGACTGTGTATAATAAGATTTAATTAGGATAATCCTACTCTTACCATCGCTCAGAGCCAGATAAGTTAGGCGCGGGCTGTACCCTTAGCAAATATGAGATAACGTAGCAATATTTAGTGAAGTAATGCTCAAAATCATTACGAACCAAAATTTAATTTAGCTTTAACTCCGCTCGCATATGGGTCCCTGTGCGTGCGGGGTTCGGGTGAGAGCAGCGGGAGGTAGCGGCAAACTCGAAGCGAACAGCTAGTGCCTATCTTTTAAATAAATATGTGGATGAAATATTTATTTGACGAACTCAATTCGACTGTAGTTCCTAAGTGGATGACATCTTTGGTCACCCTACTCGGAAAGAGACAGATGGCCGTAGTTTGATTGTCCTTATCGGCACCTTATTCCGTCCACCGTACTCAGTCCAGTTTGGGTAATACGTCCCTGGAAAGTAATTAAATGTTTGGCACCGAATGCAATGGGTAAGTCATTAAATTGGACCGCAGTGCTGTGTTTCATATCGCCGGCGGGTCCGATAACTTGCTATTGCTCAAATGCAGTATTAGTGGGAGCAAATGCGTTTTGAACTGCAAATCGCATCAGCTCTACGGAAATGCGATTTTCTTTAGTTGCGGTAACCATCATGGTAAAATATGATGATTCTTTGAAGACATCTTCTGTGCAATGTGAATGTAGAGTCATCAAGTTTCCCGTAATCATTCTAGTATCAGTATACTTACTTGGAAGGGATAAAACCGGACCTTATTAAAATGTTGACAAGGGAAACCTCATATAGGAGTCATATAAAAGTCGTATAAAGATGGAATCCTTTAATTGGCTGTAGTAAATAAGTAATTTAATTAAGAGAATTAAACTGTACTGCTCTTGGTTTTCTAAATAAATAAAATAAAATAAAATATAATTTTGGACAACCCTAAACTAGCGGCTCTGTGAGCTTGTAGACCTCGCGAGCGACACAGGTATTTGCGTTTCTTTTTAATTGTTTTCTACCCCCCCACAACCCCGGTGTATCGGAGGAACAAGTAAATTCATTATAAGAACAAATAACCCGACTGTATTTAATTTCGATACCACATACAAACTTATGAATGCAACTGGTTACGTACTATGGAGTATGAAAGCAGCTGCACCAATACATTTGTAACCCCATTAATCTGCCATTTTGAAAAATTTACAAAAACTGTACTGACAAAAAAGCCATATTATTATCGAACCTGCTACGAAATTTCTCGAGAATCGGTGAACCGATTTCTGAAGAAATGCGACCTTTATATGAGAACAGCCGGTGTCCCGGACAGATGGGAAAGCATTTTTGCCCAGGCTGAAACGGAGCCACTTCGTTCCTCGGTCAATAAATCCACGGTTCAAACTCCAAAGCGTATATTTTAAATATTATATCCGTAAAGAACTCCAATGTCGACTTCTTTCACCTTGAAGGTTTCTCCTTGGCGTGTCCACACCGCGTTCAGTTGCCAACCGGGTCTTCGTCAGATGCATGTTTTTCAGCACACCCAGCCCCGCAGACCAATTTGGCAATGATATTGGCGCTGGAGGAAGCCAAATGGTTATTGCCAAGGTTGAGTTCAAGTGTTCCTTGAAGAGCCCATTTTTCTTCTTGTACTGCCAATTTCTTTGTTATTGAGAGAATTATCGCTATGTGTCGTGTCGCCATTTTGAGCAAATATGTTTGTGCGAGCTTTCGCGACAAATGCAGAACATATCAACAGCAACCGTAGATGACTGAAATATTAGAATCTACTTTTGTTTTTTAGAGCATTTAAAATGAAAAATCTGGCGAGAAAACCTTATTAAATAGTGCCAGCAGAGTGTGCGTGCTTCTCCGCTGCGGAGAGCTATGATAAAAATGCAAAGCTCTCTGAGCCGCAGTAAAAGGAAACTTTTCCGTTCCGAGCGCGAGCTTCTGACTCGTTAGCGATGCATTTTGCTGTCCGTGCTTATTGGGGTCTGTTCACTGCACGAGCTTAATCTTGGATTGCAGGCTGAAGCATTTCGAACATTTATATTAATTAGCCTCTAACTATTGGAAATGTGTCCCTCGGAACAAGCAACATCTGTAAAAGCAAGAAAATATTTTAAGGCCAGTGTTGATTGTGATGAGTGATGATGGACTGCAGCTGAACCGCTGAACCTTTTGCTTGCCAAGGAATGTGTCTTCTGTTTGTCGGTTTCAATTATTTAAACGAACGCACCAATGCTTTTTACACGAATAAACAGCATTTGCCTGACTCTATACCATACATCCCCGATTGGGATAAATCCCATCTATGGAGAAAGTTCTATCTGCAATGTTAGGACTGCAGGTTGGCACTGGCACAGCCTCATTGACCGAGCGACCGCGACGCGTCCAGTTTCGAGATAGGCCAAAAATGCTTTTGACCGTCAGTCCTCGCCTGCAGGTCGCATTTTTCATGAAAATTGGCACACAAGTTCCTTGATTTTATTTAAAATTTAAGTCGATCGCAATTTTTTATTGGCGGGGACGACGGATTTCTATTAGGCGCACTAAGGACTTCATTCTACACAAGATGTTGCGAGAAAAAATCCAAAAGGGGTTTGGTGGAGGGGGGGATAAGGGGGTAAGTTAGCTGTAGCGTTACGGATTTTCAATTTTTGAAATTGAAGCGATGTCTACGGTTCTCTCAGAACTACTGGTTGTATTGTACGGCGAGCTTAGTGGTTTCACAGTAAAGTTTCATCTGTTCGTTGTTTCCACTGCTCTATCAGTGTGTGGGTGTGATTCGAAGTTTGATTTTGTTTGACTTCGTTCCATACATGCGGGTGAGTTGGAGATTAAAATAATAATAATAATAATAATGTACCTTGGGCACTATTTACACACATTTGATCTAGTCCCAAACTAGGATTCCCTGTATCTTGGGCACTAGACAACGATGCACATACTTATATAGATAAATATTATACTTAGATAGATAAAACAACCATGACTAGGGTACAAACATTCTCATCAAACAAATATTTGCCGCCACTGGGACTCGACCCGGGACCCTTGGCTTCCTTGGCAGGGTCACTGCCGACTCGGCCATTCGGGTCGTCAAATAACCGTTTTGGTTGTGTAGCCCTAAAATGGTGCCTCGGAGGCCGCCACCGCGAGCTCGTGATCGTCGGTGAGCTCGTATTGGTCGGAGCTAGACTAGAGCTGATGCCCCAAGATCGATACAAATGGTAACGAGAATGGGCAGATTGGGACCAATAGCGTCAAGATGTATGTCGTTGTATAGGTATTTTCAATAGGAACAGCTTTTGTTATGACAGCTTTGTTGACACAGTTGTCCGTTCAGAAATAAATGGCATATAACTTACGATAAAAAAAGCGTTATTTTGCTGTGCATAGTACTTTTATTTTGTGATAAGATAATACAGTGTAAACTTTTTATAACGAAACTCAAGGGACCGAGCATTTTTATCGTTATAGAGAGTTAACGTTTATATGGAGTGAAGAAAGAAAAACAACTAAATTCACAATATTTTTTTATATGTACTGAGAGCTCTAGTCTATAGGTACCCTGCTCAGGAGTAGAAAGCAGGATGAGATAATGATTCTCGTTCTTTATATTATTTCTCTTGGGAATGTGGTATTATGAAGTCGTTTAATAAATGTTATAGGTATTCTGGGTCCCCTAACTTTGAATTAGGGTAGTGTTAGCAGTTAGGTCGTTTGGTCAGATATTAAATGAATATTCTTAGGGATCACCACGCCATACAACCCTCCTGATCGGGCCTGGATACCGGTTAGTAAGTCTATTACACCTCTAATCAACAGCGTAAATATAGAGGTAGTTATTAAACTGTTCACTGTGTTCAACAGTCGTTCCACGCATAATTACTAGCGGCCCTGTGGGCAGTAGACCTCGCTAACAGGGGGGACTGTGAACCAATTTATAGGTAAGTATTTTAGATTCAATCAAAATCAAGTAGTAAAGTAGCTCCACCAATAACTTTGCAAACTACATTTTGCGATTTAAAATACAATCTATTAACTTTTCACGAAAATAGTTAGTCTATTTCACCCACTCCCATGGTCTGTATAGATCCTCTTTACTAATCCGTCTCCAACTTCGAGGAGTCCAAACTTGGTATGTTTTGTAAATATTTCTTAGATTTTTAGAAAACAGGCGGCCGAAAAGTAATGTTATAGTTATAGTATATTTTTAGAACCGGATCACGAAGCCCGTTAATTTGATACCCCACACGATAGGTTTTAGAAAAAAAAACCCATACAAAATATTCATGACGTCTTAACTCCCCCCCAAGGGGAAAATCGAGAAAAGCTCTCAAAAAAAATCTTTTAATTTAAGGAACACGTGTGCCAAGTTTTGTGAGGATCGCTTGAAAACTGTGGCCCCTAGACCGGAACTGACAGACACACATAGAGACAGACGAAAGCAAAATCGGCCTCCTATCTTGTCGAAATGGAGCCCTTCGCTCTCTTCGCTCGCTCGGTCAATAATTTGATTTACATTTTCCCACAACATCCTTGTATAGGTGACGTTTCTCCAATAATTCAATCAGGCCTAGCATCGTTGTTTAACTATGAAACAAATAGTTTTATTACCCCAGCGCCAATGATCCCCCAAGTTTATATTGGAGTTGTTTATTATGAACAAACTAACTTACC
Source organism: Argyresthia goedartella (assembly GCA_949825045.1). Classification (NCBI taxonomy): domain Eukaryota; kingdom Metazoa; phylum Arthropoda; class Insecta; order Lepidoptera; family Argyresthiidae; genus Argyresthia; species Argyresthia goedartella. The sequence goes on from OX463824.1 coordinate 28,162,462, forward strand.
ACAAATAATAATATTGTGTTTTATTTACGTTTTCATTGCGTGAAATAACTAATTACGAAATAATGTAAACCTTTTTGGGTCAATATCTGGTTTGAATGAATGAATAAGTCATTGTTTTATAAAGGGTTTCTCGCTTGCTTCTCACACAGGAGATGCAGGTTCGATTCCTGACCATGTACTAATGGGATAATTAATTTATCTTAAGTACATTATCGGACGTTCAGTGTTTCGGTTGAAACGCTAAGCTGCACAGAATACTTAATGGTAATACGTAGCTGTAGGTCCCGGCTACTATCGCTACGTGGTAGTGGTCGTAAAACCTCTCCACCAACTCGCACTGAGCCAGCGTGGTGGAGTATGGCTTAGTCTTACTCGTATCCGGGTAAAGCCCTGGGCCCCTCGGTGGGGACATTAATGGGCTACATTTATTATTATTATTATTATTATTTTATAAAGACTTGTCGGTACAATTAGAAATAGATTTAATAATTAACAAAAATTATACCTACTACCTAAGCAATTCAACGCCGGATAAGACATGGACAGAATAAATATCAAAATGCAACGAATACGTCGTCATCGAGTCAAAACATGGCTTTCCTGGAGCGCGCTTTTGGAATACTTAAGCAATTTATTCATGCTTACAACAAAGCAACAGAGCTAATGTAATAACAATAATGCAGCTGTAGCGATTTCAAACAACAATACATGATCGAACGATTACTTACACGTTATGTTGATTGTGCGGTGAGGAGCGCCAAGAGAAATATTTACGTTCCCGTGCCGAACTAAATGGAATCGGAGTCGAGCCGAGTTGGTGTGAGTTGCCAGAACCCAGATATGTTTACAAAAATAAAATACCGTCTTACGCAAAAAGTGGAATTTCGCTCAGTATCAGTCACGCCGTGAAGGAATTTTTTATTACCGCGTCCAAATTCTTGATTGACCTCAAAATCTCAGGAGGTGGACTTCAAATACAACTTATGATGGCATTCTCTACACTCTCTGTGTCGGTATGTCGCAGTTAGTTGGTTAGATCAGACACTTAACTAACTCTCTAGACCGCTAATTAAATGCCGACGTTTAACCAAGTCACTGAAATTCCGTCAGACAAGTGAGTGAACGAAAGGTTTAACGAGTTGTATAAACGTTCCTAGGCAACTAGACATATACAATATAAATATTTTTTTATGTGTTCTTAAGTTTATGTTTTAAGTATTTTTTGTTGTTATTACATGTTCAATCTAACACGAAGGATAAAGGGGGCTTCGCTTCGCTAACCCCCTTTACCCTTCACCTAAGGTACCGCAATGTTTTGCCCTGATATAAGCTGTGCAAATCAGCTGTTGTCGTGACGCCATCTTGTTTTCCAACACCGGCTTTCGGTAATCAAAATGCTAGTGACTTGGTTAAACGTCGGTATTTAATTAACGGTCTAGAGAGTTAGTTAATGTCTGATTTAACCAACCAACTGCGACAGTTACACTCCCAATATCTTAGCTTGTGCTGGTCTATATTTTCCTCTATCTAGACTGCAGTATTTCGTTGGATTGCGTTCGATACATTAAATAATACAATAATTATAATACCTTGGACACATTTACACACATTGATCTAGCCCCAAACTAGGATTCCCTGTATCTGGGTACTAGACAAGGATACACATACTTATATAGATAAATATTATACTTAGATATATAAACAACCATGACTAGGGTATAAATATCCGTTGTCATCAAACAAATATTTGCCCCTACCGGCACTCGAACCCGGGACCCCTTGGCTTCGTAGGCAGTGTCACTGCCGACTCGGCCATTCGGGTCGTCATTTGATGTTAGAATCATATTTAAAATGTCTAAAAAACTAAACCAACTACTAAATTAAAGCTAGCATAGCAACCCTGACTGAGACATGCGTCTGCAAACGGCAATCACCGAAAGAATGCGGTATTTCTGCAGATGGACTTCTTTTGGATCTGGATTGACAGGAATCAATTTGAACCGACTAGAAGTTCAAACGTCTAGAAAGATCTAACAGCAGGCCGCTGGAAAACTTCTGATAGTCGGGTAGCCCGAGTCCTCTCCATCAACCCGCACCGAGCCAGAGCGCGGAGAGTCGCCCAATCATCAATTAGATTTATTTTCATTATTTACGTACCTCCTGAGAGTTCTGAAGCTAAAAAAGTGGCCAAGTGCGAGTCGGACTCGCCCAGGGTTCCGTTGTAGCAAGTAATTAAGTGACTGGATGTTTGTGTTGTAATTTTGTTTTTCATAGTGTTTGTATGAATGACAAAGTTATCTATTCGGTTTTTAGTAAATGTTGTTTATCTTAAAAACTGCTTATTTTTACAAGCTTTTATTTAGTTTCACCTGTCCCGTTGTCTGTCTGTCTGTAATCAAATCTTGCAAGTTAAATTTGATACACTTCCCGGTTTCCGATTGAGCTGAAATTTTGCATGCATGTATAAATCGGATGACAATGCAATATTATTATGACATAGAGCTGATCTGATGATGGAGCTGGAAGGTGGCCCATAGGAACTCCATAATTAAACGACGCAACCCCATCGAGTTTGGGCTCGTTTAATTTGTCTTGACGAGTAATTTGACACTAGATGGTAACCAGGGTCTGATGATGGAGCTGGAAGGTGACCCATAGGAACTCCATAATTAAACGACGCAACCCCATCGAGTTTGGGCTCGTTTAATTTGTCTTGACGAGTAATTTGACACTAGATGGTAACCAGGGTCTGATGATGGAGCTGGAAGGTGACCCATAGGAACTCCATAATTAAACGAAGCAACCCCATCGAGTTTGGGCTCATTTAATTTGTCTTGACGAGTAATTTGATACTAGATGGTAACCAGGGTCTGATGATGGAGCTGGAAGGTGACCCATAGGAACTCCATAATTAAACGAAGCAACCCCATCGAGTTTGGGCTCATTTAATTTGTCTTGACGAGTAATTTGATACTAGATGGTAACCAGGGTCTGATGATGGAGCTGGAAGGTGACCCATAGGAACTCCATAATTAAACGAAGCAACCCTATCAAGTTTGGGCTAGTTTAATTTGTTTTGACGAGTACTTTGATACGAGATGTCCGACCCCAAAGCCGAGTTAAGTCTTTAGCAGGTCTGCAAATCGAAGAACTTGACTGCTCGAAGTAGACTTCGAAGAAACCTTGTAATGTTGATGCTTTAAAAGAAATGGATAGAATGAGAAACGTTACAAATAAATAACTGGTGATTACATAACTAATTTAAACATTATTTTACCTTACTACAAATATGTAAAAAAAAAAAATACATATATAAATAAATAAAATACATAAACTTTTTTGGTTTCAGTTCCATGTATGGGCAGCCCCCTTTAATTATTTTAATTTTTCAAATTTTGTACAAAAATCGTAAAGCGGTTCACAGAATACATCTACATACCAAGTTTCAACTATGTAGAATAGTTTCTACATAAAGTTGCTGCGACATACGGACGGACGGACGGACAGACAGACTTGACGAAACTGTACGGGGTTCCTTGTTTCTCTACGGAACCCTAAAAACCGGTCAAGTGCGGGTCGGACTCGCGGAGCGTACATCGTACGAGATAACTTAAGACGAGCGAATGCAGACAGAACTCGGCTTGAGTAGGTATTTACCAAAATACAAGCTATCTCAGAGCTATAAGAGCGCAATTGCCTAAATTTTCGGCCGAATTATGCTTTTGGGCGGTAACATTTTTCTACCCCTAAACCTTTATGGAATAAGACAAATTTGGTCTCATTCGTTTCCACACATCATAAACGATGCTTGTAGTTTTTCCTTTTTTTGAAAATCTGGCTTGATTGGTTAAAAATAAATAAAATGCTGGAGGGTTTTTTTTGGTCAAAAAAGTGAATGTTTAGGTACTTATATTTACTAAAATACAAAATATTTAAAAAAAAACAAAACGCACGAGCATAGTTTTTCATAGTATCTCAAACATGTGAGAAAATTGTGAAAATCGGACAAGGTTTAAGGGGTGAAAAAGGTTACCGCTTATTGTATGGAAGCTCGCGCCCACACGATTCTTTTAAGATGCTAATTCTCTGTCACTCATGTTGAGACACTCCTCTTGTAAGAGGACCCTCTTATATTAATAAAAGCTCGTGGGCGTCATTATTTGTTGCTCTAGCGGCAACAGAAATACACATTCTGTGAAAATTACAACTCTTTACCTGTTACGGTTCATGAGATACAGCCCGCTGGCGGAGAGACGGACAGACAGACGGACGGACGGAAAGCGGAGGTTTACTAATAGGGTCCCGGGCCCCCCTCGGGTACGGAACCCTGAATAATAATGGCCTATGTTTAAACGATCGCCAAAAACGCACCTATTTTACTACCAATAAATTCGTAACGACCGCCAGAATTAGTAAACGACCACCAAATTGTGTTTGGATAAATGATCACCAAACTTCGTTTTATGTTTTGTGTACTTAAGTTTATTGTTACATGTTTAACCTAACACGAAGGATAAAGGGGGCTACGCTTCTCTCACCCCCTTAACCTTCCCCTAAGCTACCGCAGTATTTTGCCCTGATATTTTCTGCAACTTTTGGTGATCATTATATTTGTTGCCAATAATAATGAGTAACCAGCTAAGCTGTAACTGCATAAACTTTCCTTTGTTCATCTTGAACGCTTGTCGAATTTGCATACTTCGAAAGAGAAGAGATTTGAATATGGCTGTCGTAATACAATGTACGATCTCCATAATGGAATGCCAAGCGCAGGGGCTGGCATGGTCTGCAAGCCTGCAACCGTATGCAGAGCCCCGGGCACACTGCAGGGACGCCATGTTTGGTCCACCTTCGAGGAATTAGTCCTATCCTTCCCGGTGAATCTGTCCCGGTGACGACCCGAATGGCCGAGTCGGCAGTGACCCTGCCTACGAAGTCAAGGGTCCCGGTCAAATATTTGTTTGATGAGAACGGATGTGTGTACCCTAGTCATGGTTGTTTATCTATCTAAGCATAATATTTATCTATATAGGTATGTGTATCGTTGTCTAATACCCAAGATACAGGGAATCCTAGTTTGGGGCTAGATAAATGTGTTTAAATAGTGTCCATGGGAATCTATTTTAATCTGTATTAATTCGTTGTCACATATTTGGTGTAGGAAATAATAATGATGACTCTTTCACCTGTCCATTTGCTGGAACTATAACATAACATTTACATACAGGAATTTACATTCTTTCAGGCCCAACACTAGGATACCCTGTGTGTGTTGTGGGAATCAGAAACAACGTGACATCAGGCTTTTTTTTTGAACCAATGTGGTCCGATAACTTTGACCCCTTAATGATTACTAATGAGAATATTCATTGATAAATTAATGATAACATTCCATTACTTCTGAGCGGCTATGATACTCGAATGTTTTCATTTCATAGACTGTTATGTCACAGATGAGATAACATTATGCCTATGAATGATGGCATCCATTGAAGTTAGCGCGGCGTCTCGTCACGGGCGTATGTGTTCAAAGGTCTTAGCTTTACACGTCACGACATCTGTGGTGGAAAAGCGGTCGTCCAGGTTCTGCCGCACAAACGAGAGGGTTCGAATCCAGGTTGGGGAAATCTGTGACGTCGTTGATTCTGATTAACACGTCACAGGGGATCCTAGTGCGGGGCCAACGGCAATGTATGTGCTTGTTTATATGTAAATGCTTTTGTTTGCATTGCCTTTGCATATGGGGGCACCTTTGCGTCCAAGTTAAGTCTGTAATTTACGGCCGGGTTCTGGGCGGTAGCTGGTGAGGCAGGCAGCGCGTTCGCCCGCCCCGTCTCCGCTACGGGCGGGGGTAGCGGGCGGCGGCGGGGAGAGCGGGCGGACGTGGAATAGCTTCGGGCCTGGAATAGCGTGGTATTTTCGAATTTACTTAAAAACGAGAATAAGAAAATTAGTGAAATGCATTGTGTTTTTCAAAATAACATGTTATATCGCAGTATCCCCTTTTATTCTACTTTTTTTTAACGTTGTCATGTTATATTGATATCTTTTGGAACCTCTGCAATCCTCGTTTCAACCTAGTCTCGATTCAAGCAATAGTTCATCACTGACAGGTGGTATTAAAAGGAAGAATAAACTGATATCTTGTCGCAATTCTTCAACTATGGGTAAGGGGTAAACCAATTTCCGAAGAGGTCCCAAATATCATAATTTCCAATACTTATAAAGGGAATCGGTGGATAACCGCTCAGGACCGCAAAGAGTGGAAAAGGGGGAGAGAGGCCTTTGCACTTTTTTAAAAAAAGTTTCTTGCCGTTTCTTCTTAACCCCGACGCCCACCTTCCGAAACGGTGTAGTCTTCTTTTTATATAAAAAAATTTACTGTTATTTATAAGTAAGTATAATTTTGACGTTGAATAAGATAATTTATTTATTAATATTAAATAAAAAAAAACCTGAATCTGAATCTGCCCAGCAGTGGGACACATTGGGCTCTTCATAATAATAATAATTACCGATAAAAAAATACAATAGAGCTGATATAACCGTGCTGGACAAAATCAAAAAAGCTTTATACCTTGTGGACATTGCAATACTCAACACTCACAATCTCAATAGCACCCAACCTACAAAGATAGCGAAACATACCGATCTGTCAATAGAAATACAAGCCCAATGGAAAGTAAAATCAGTTAAAACAGTACCCATACTAATATCTACTACCGGCGTCATTCCTAATTCACTACAAGCATACTTAAAACAATTCACTTACATCCATCCACATTTACACTTCTACAAAAGACTGTTATTTTCAACACATGCAGGAGCATCCGCAAATTTATTGGGAATTCATCATTATCATAATATCATCACTCATTCATCACTATGTACTTGACTTAATACGCTCGTGCCGTAAAACAACCTCCTTGGAGAGAAATAAAACAAATACATGTAATAATAATAATAATAATAAAATAACCTCCTATGAATAGGAGAGAAAAAGAAAGAAATAATAATAATAATAAAGGGAAGTCAACATACCAAATATTATAATGACAACACTCTCGCCTTAAATGTAGCTCTTTAAGACCGGTGAATCGAGTTGTAATAATTAATTAAGGCTTATGTTTAAACGATTACAAAAACGCACCTATTTTACTACCAATAAATTCGAAATGACTGCCAGAATGGATAAATGTCCACCAAATTGTGTTTGAATAAATGATCACCAAACTTATTTTTATGTTTTGTGTACTTAAGTTAATGTTTTAAGTATTTTTATTGTTCTTACATGTTCAACCTAACACGAAGGATAAAGGGGGCTTCGCTTCGCTCACCCCCTTTACCCTTCACCTAAGGTACCGCAGTATTTTCCCTGATAGTTTTTGCAATTTTTGGTGATCATTTAGCCATTTTGGGTAGGAAAAAAATATTTTGGTGGTTATTATATTTGTTGCCATTAATATTTGTTGCAAATTACTTTTCATGCGGTTAACCCCCGGAATAACCCTTTAATACTCGTACGTACGAGTATCGTATAAGTTATGTGTTCGGGCGGTTACTGTTTACATTTGAACCTGTTCTAAATTCGAAATTGTTTGATTGTTTCAGGTATGTCGGTGTGAAAGCTGTGAAAGCTTCTGCAGCGGCGAAGCTTAACGAACTGAAAGATTCGTTCAATTTGTCGCGTGAATGAATAGTTCAGAATGAACTGAGGCTGGTATGTTCTACGTTTGTGTTGCCGTGGTAATACGTAAATCTTTAGAAAAGAAACAACTTTTTATATCTTATTTACTGAAAAATTTCATTTATTAGTTAAAGTAACTGTCGGTTTAATAAAATTACTCGACGGCGCTACGGCCGTAGTCATACGGACTCTTTCTTCTTCATCTTATTTAAAAAAAGGGGGAAGAGAAAGAAGTTTTTTTATTTTTTTATAAAGTAACTTAACGCAAATTTGGGCACACTCACAGGTCACTGAATTATCACGGCGTGCGCCTTCACTCACTCACTTCTTTTTGCACTCATTCCAATATTTTCGATATGCTCCTAATTTGAAGAAATCTATCATTTCGGACATTTCCTTTTCGTGCCTCTGCCACACCATTTGGGAAAAGGCGTGGCTATGTTGCTTGGTTTTTGTCTATATTTTCACGTCGTCAAACGCAGCACCATTAGAAAAGATAGAAGGGAAGGCCATTTTAAAATTTCTCTAACTTGGGTTTCTTTAACTATCTGAGATAACTTTCAATGATAGGCTTTACTTCTCTTCAATATTTGTAATAGATCAGTAGATTCTGGATAGTAAATTTAATAAACAAACTAACCGAACGCGTGTGGTCTGATAAGGCGTCCGTTATCGTGGCTGGCTTGTTTCTGTAGGTACCCGCATATTAATATTTACGAAAATAAAGTAAATGCAGCCTAATCCTGATCACCGCAGATAGGCAGAGGTTATACCTATATATAATTCGAGAATAAAGTAAGATAGTAAGATTGAGGCAACTGCAGCACGCTGTCTCATTGTGGTTTGTTAAGTATATCGTGCTAGTGAGTGGCCAACCTGACTATAAGAAGCTTCAAAGCGGTCATTGCCATGTTATCCGACCCTGCCAATACATTTGATGATCATTGATCTGCAATAGTATATCTTCTATCTTCTATCATCTACAAGGGGGTTGTAGTGCCTGCACCTGGCCCACTTGCGCGGGGCCTTTGTGCATGTCCCCTTCGCCTGCACATCTACTTCAGCCATCCCAACTCCTGCACCAGCTGGAGAAGGAGGCCTTGGTGTTCTAGGAGCTCGTGGGTGTTTGTTGTGTCTCCTAGGATAGCCATCCTGGTTTCTGTTGTGGATGGACATGCCAGTAGCATATGCTCTACTGTTTCATCCACTTCCATGCACCCCCTGCACAGGGGGCTGTCCGTTGCGCCTGTAATTGTCAAATGTTTGTTGAGTGTACAATGGCCTGTAATAAGGCTTGTTAGTATTTTTATTTTACTGCGTGGCAGTCTCATTAAGTAATTCGTAAATTTATGGTAATACTTGTCTATCAAAAGTTTTGTGTTTTTGCAGTCTTCTCTGCTAGACCATAATAGGTTTTGTTGCTGTACTGTGGCTTCTCTGAGCCTTTTTCGTAGAGCTTCCGCTGATAAGGGCGAGAATGGTGGACTGCAATAGTATATCTGAGTAAGCATGAAATGATGATCTGAACGTTTAATGACGACCAGAATGGCCGAGTCGGCAGTGACCCTGCCTACGAAGCCAAGGGACTGGGTTCGAGTCCCGGTGGTGGCAAATATTTGATGAGAACGGATGTTTGTTCCCTAGTCTTTATTGTTATCTTAGTATAATATTTATCTATATAAGTATGTGTATCGTTGTCTAGTACCCAAGATACAGGGAATCCTAGTTTGGGGCTAGATCAATGTGTAAATAGAGTCCAAGGTATATTATTAATGATAACCAAATCACACCCTGTTAGCAGCTGATGTTGGCACCGACAGTATTTAATCGTTACACGGGCCACCCAATTAGGGACAGCCTGTAAAGTGGCTTCATTGATGTTGAGACACACCCTATCAGTCACGTTGACTTAGTTTCAAGTTTCAATTAAAATTCAAAGACGAAGAGAGCCGGCCCTGTAAATTTGGAGTAAGTTTTTTCCCCTTTTGCGGAGTCAGCATTCTTTCAGTTCTTCAAGAATTTACAGTTTCTGTCCTCTTAGTCACTAACTCAAGTCGACCAAAAATTGTGAAAAAGTGACAGTTTTCCTATCACCAAACGTCAACTTGACAAAACCTGATAGATTCCAATTAAGACATAAGAATATAGAAATTAAAAACTGAAAACACCCGTCATCAATAGGTGTCTTAAGTGGAATCAAATGAGCCGAAACTCGATGGGTTTACAAGTATGGGTCTTAACCGATCGGACGTCGAACAAAAAAAAACATTTATTGGTTTTGGGCTCTATTACCGAGCCATTAGGTAGAAAATACTCGACACAGATCTAAGTTCTGACAGACCAATGGTTAAGGTTCCATCTACCACCTTCTAGGTCCAAAATCAATTACTAGGGATTACTACTATTACATCTAAGGGATCCACACACCAATTCAATGGTACCAAATAATTGTATTATCATCTAAACTACATAAACATAACACCAACAAATACCAAGTTTCGTGGGGATAGACGAACTAGTTGTAGGCAAATTTTTGATTCTTAGATTTGCAAAATTGTGTTACTTATAGGTAGCACAATACGACCGACACGTTAATAACAGGGTGTTAAAAACTAACGAAGCTGTAATCACTCCAGGAACTATTAGTCGATATTACCATTTTCCTACATCTGAAGATCAAATCAGGGCCGCCATGTTTTCGAAGCCAAAGGTGAAACTGTCGTCTACTTCCCTCGAGGGTGAACCTTCCCGGCAACTTTGTTAGTTTAATCGATTCTGTAAGATAGCATCTCGAATATCAAAAGGATCTCCGGATACATGAGCCCCGGGGTAAACGGGCTTGTAGTAAATTAGAATCGTTTCCTATATACGCACATATCTAAGTAATTAAAGTCACTGCCGTATTCCCAACAAGGATAACGTAATGGTCGCGCAGCCATGTTTGCAAATATGAGTAGGAAACTGTAAAATAACTGCTGGGATAAATAACTGATGAAAAGATGACGCTAACAGTAGCGTCATTGTCATCCGCCATGGGATAAGTGGTGGTTGACCCTATGTGGAATTAGGAGTTAACCCTTTCCCTTTCGTTAACGCTTACCGCAGACCCTGAAAAATAGCTAATTTCAACCTTATGCCATGTAATAGCGTGCAAAACTTATGAAAATAAATTTAATTGTACTGACTGACGGAGTCCTTACCCGAGCGAAGGGGGAGTTCTGCCAAGGCAATGGTACAGTCCTCATTAACATTTTCTTCCTGAGTGATTGGAGGTTCGTATGAATGGAGTAAAGTTCTGTTCGTATAAATCTAACTCACTGTCTGATCGTAAATCTCTCGCACGAGAATATCCCATTTAAATATCTTGTTGTAACCGGAATGCGAACCCTTACAACAGCTGTCTCCTACCACCCTTGACCTATAAACTTCCAAGGGGGGAGTTTTGTTGCAAACTTGCCGCAAACTTACTCGCTTACTAAAGGAGACCAACTCATTCTTTGTATAGTACGAGTATAACACGTAAACAAACAAAACCCCTTTTTTAAAAAAGCTTTTATTAGTTGTAAAATAGAACCCTAAAAAGTAACCCTTCCGGCTCAGAATGTTGAATTTGCAAAATGTTGAATTTGCATATGTTGAATTTGCAAAATGTTGAATTTTTTATTTGTTTTTTATTGTTTATTACAGAGTTCCCATGGCCAACTTCCAGCTCCATAATCAGAACCAGGATACCATGACGACTTGTCAAGACGACTTAAAGTAGCCCAAACTCGATGGGGTTGCGTCGTTTTATTACCGAGTTCCCATGGCCACCTTCTGGCTCCATCTTCAGATCAGCCCCATGTCATAAAAATATTGCAGCATAAGCTTTTATATACAAGCACTTACATTTCTTCTGACCCCACACTACGATACCCTATCCTTCCACCTGGTTGACCGCTGTTCCTAGTTAAGCTGATAACTTTCGATCTACGGAACCGATTGTAACAAAACATATCTAAGAACCATCGCAGTGTAGTCTACTACCGTTCAGGGGTAACGCTACTATTTGACAAGCCTAGCACAAGCATATCCCAGGCTTCAATAGTATAATATTGAGCAGCCTAGGACACATTTTCAGGTGTGAGAGAATTCCCTAAACCTCAAAGCTCACAGCGTTCGCCCTCCTCCTCCAAAGTGTCCTAGTTTGTCAATTTAAGGAAATGCCAGCGATCCTCTCACACCGAAAAAGTATCCTAGCTTGCCCAATACGATTTCAATATACTTTATTGCACGTCAATAATGGGTAAATATACATTAACACTTATGCGCAAAGGCGAGCTTATCTCTAAAAATAGATTTCTTCCAGAAAAACTATACAGGACAGGAAAATCTGTTGCTAGTAAGAGCAGTCTAATGCACATTAAATTAAATAACTAACACCTACTATAATAAAAGTCATATAATACATACATATATCAAGGTATATTGTATACATTAACATAATATTTACATACTTACAAGAGAAAGAAGATGGAGTTTCAATCTTTTCTTGAAAATAAAAATGGATGGATTATCCCTAATAGCGCAGGGAAGTGCGTTCCACAGTCGGATTGCCCTTAACCTGAACGAGTGTTCGTGAGCAACGGTGTTGTGCTGAGGAGATGAGAGAAGAGGCACCGTGTGGGATCTGCGATTCCTGTCCCTAGAGAAAATCAATTCGAAACGTTCATGAAGTTAGGTGGGGTAGCGCGGATTCATCAATATATTAAAAAGGTAGGAGATAATGTGCATTGTGCATATCACGGCGAAGAGGAATTGAAAGCCACCCTAGCTCCTTGCGATACTGGGAGACATGGTCATACTTGCGCAGCCCCAACATAAACCGAATCCCGAGATTCTGAAGTCGTCCGAGTTTATTCAGTTGTTCTTCGTTCGCGCTGACTCAGCAAACACCGCGTAGTCGATTAATGGCAGTAGAAGGGACTGAGCAAGGGTGATTTAGGTCTGCCGTGGCAGGAAGTACTTCACGATTAGTTAGTTAGACGGTTTAGGGAAATTCTTTCGCGAAAGTGTCTTCGACTGCCCAATATGATATTACTGAAGCCTGCGATGTGTTTGTGCGAGGCTTGTCAAATAGTAGTATTACCCCCCAGAAAACCTCATTAAAATCCGTCCACCCGTTGTTTGATCGTCGGGGGTTCATAAAATAAACATGACCGGAATGGGGCTGAAATTTTGTAACTGATTTTATACAATAAAATATGATACAAATAAACATTTCAAGTATATTAGGTATATATAATTCGAATGAGCAAATACTATTTGAATACTGACATATAACTTAGCACAAAACACAAACCCCGCACTTAAAGTCTTTTTTCCGATAAGATCAGATGTGAATCGAGTAAATTGCGATATAATTAATCTCTTGTATGAAAATACGCGGTTAAGCCATTATTTGTTGTTATACCGGCTATAGAAATACACACTCTGGGAAAAAATCATCTGTCTCCCTGTTACAATTGTATGGTTCATCATGTACAGGCAGCTGAAGGAGAGACGGACGCACCGCCAGCGGAGGCTTAGTGATAGGGTCCCGTTTGGCACCCTTCGGGAACGGAAATCGAAATTTTTAAGTCCTCAAACTAACTACTAAAAGTACGAAATAATATTTTTATACATACACGACATTAACCACCCAAACCAATTCAAATGTAGCTGTAAAACAAATAACGGTTCAATTTTTTAAATAACTTTCTATTTATAGAGCTCCGTGGTCTAATTGGTTTCTCGCTTGCTTTTCAAACAGGAGATGCAGGTTCGAAGCCTGACCTTGAGATCATTTATCATAAGTATATTATCGGACGTTCAGTGTTTCGGATGACAAGTTAAGCTGTAGGTCCCGGCTACCATCGCTACGACTACTTAGTCGTAAAAACCCCACCATCAACCCCAGTCGCATGATGGAGTATGGCAATCTTACTCGTATCCGAGTAAAGGCCTGTGCCCTCGGTGGGGTGCTACTTATATATTTTTTCCTAAATCGTAATTTTTATAGACCCTCATCTCATCATTCTTCAGGGGCGGTTGGGTAATTCACTTTAGGTACTTATCAGGCAGGATTTATTAGTTCTCTATTCTCCCTCCACAAACACGCGAAAGAACGGTTTGAGCCTAAGAAAATTAATGGATGTTAAGAAAATGTTGGATGCGATGTTAGCTGGTTCCCATACCCTTAGTACATTTTCTCTGCTGAAAAACGACCTTATTGACCTTCCTTGAAGTGTTTGCAGAATTTAAATTATTCGCTCTATAGGTATTCGCCATTGTACAGCGAGATCTATTGGGGTAAAACTTCGTAATTGCTTTATTGTACTACACAAAACAGACTACAGATAACTTGTAATAGAAAAAAAGACGTAAAAAGGTAACAAATAGAATCAGTATAAAACAAATAACCCGACTGCATTTTCTTTCAATACCTTATACAAACGTATGAATGGTGCATTCATACGTTTGTATTTGGTTACGTAAAACAGTATACGTCGCGCCACATGTTATGAGCGGTGGCCTAGAATGCGCAGTTGTCACTTTTCAATACCTGTACATATGCGCAGCAATTCCCGCTAACGTCGTCCAGCGTATACATGGAGCCGCACCAATTACTTTGTAAACTATATTTTGCGCTCTAAAATTCGACATAACAACTTTTCACTCAATTAATATACCCTATGTCATTCCTACAACTGAGACGAATCTAACGACACCTCATTTATGAAAATTCGTCGAGACGACATGTACGACGTCACATACATAAAAAAAACTATGGTAAAACAACACAAAGTAAGTCGAATAATTATTGTCGCATCATGGAAAAGGTTGTATGTGGTCGTGGAACAAACGCTAATCCCACTAATGTATGTATTTTTTAGTGTGGACACGGGTCTGTTTACTTGGGTCCTGCATTTATTTACCACAATATTTATTTTGGAGCAATATACCTGAAGATGCTAATAATTTAATGCTGTTCACGAGGTAGGTAGTAATTTGCATTCTAGGTGTCTATTAGGGTTACTCAATTGATACAGATACAGACGTGTCTCATAACTGAAGCCTTATCCAAAGGCTAGTGTACTTTAACTAATTAATTCATAATGAGTCACCTATATCAATTTCCACTCTAGACATCGTGTAAATATTAGGTGTGCCGCAACACTGGATAGGTGAATTTAGTGGACCCAAACTCGGCACACAACATCCATCAAAGAGACGCAATAACATCCAACGGTCATTAATCAGAAGCCACAGCCACCCCAAGTGACAAGTTACATAACACTTGTCTAACTTTAAGAATGTTTAACAATATATCACACTTGTGTACGTGCTCATGATTTACTTGAACCTAATGGATGGCGCTGAACCGATGATGGTAATGGGATGAGAAACTGTGTGTGAATGGGAGTAAGGGATTTGAGGTTGTAAGACGGTGGATAATGTTGGGAGATTGACGATCGATGTTAAATATAGGATAGAGGGTATCGCAGTTTATGGTTGAGTGTGGCGTGATCTGCACTGGTTAGTTATAGGCACTGGTATACGTATCAGCATGATCCTATATATGCTAGCTCAAAAGCTGTTAGGTATGATATCAGAGATGGAATAAGTCTTGAACGTGGCTGAGATCCGTACGTTCCTTAAATAGCTTTGCCTTGCCTGCTTGTCTAATAATGTGGTATCCAGTGACATGGAAATGTAATTGTCTATATATTATCTATGTGTCAGTTACAATGGATCCATACATCAGGCTCCAATAGCAGATAATTGCATGAAACTGGTGATTATTTTTTACAAATATATATTCGATTGGTTTCGATTTTGCAAAAATCCGTTGGTAATGAAATGCCACTATAACTATATTGCGTGACAGAAAGCCATAAAGACTCAAGTTAACTGTGTATTTTTCCATATAAATTCTCATTTTCATATCGCCCATGCACCACGATAAGCATCTATTGTTGCAATGTGATCAAACATCTATTGTTACCACGATTGATTTGATATTTCCCGATTGATATTGTACATATATGTTACACGTGTGTCTTGACTTCAATCACTGCTTCGGATAAATGAAACAACAGAAAGATTTTGGTAATACGAGGTAAAGTATTTTCTTAGAAATAAGGATGCTTCATCGATGAAAATCATAAGGAAATAGAATATCATCAATCAGCCCACATTCATCCATTGCTGGGTAATAAAATATGATAGAATATGCCTCGAGTTATAATATAAAACATGAAAGACGAATAAAAGGAAAAGGAAAATATATCCAAAACAGAATTCGTGGAATTATTGAAGTTTCCGTTTGCGTGAGAGTGAAACCGCGAACCGTTTTCCCTAGCCCTTTTAGTTATTTTTACCCTCTTGTGTAGTCTGCCGGCAATCCGGTAATGACCGGTTATCGAGTAAGTTAACATGATAATCTATTAGTTCCCAGACTATTCTCCTAAACGTTCAGCCGTGGATCAGTGAATCTCACAACAGAAGAATCGAGAACAGTTCTCGATTGAATTAACATTTGTATTCGATAAGCACGTCTCGATTGTATAACTAATCATGCATGTGTGCGGTCTTTGTTCACTTTCGCTTTGTTTGCTATTACGAGTGCGTTTTGTTTCTTACTTGCTGTGTTATGTATTGTATATGCATAGTCAAGTATGCTGTCTTGTACTTAGAAGATAATTTTGTTGCTTCTTAGTAAATAATTACCGGTACATATAGGTAGTTCATATTGAGAAATTAATGTTACTTCGAAGCTAAATAGAGTTCCCTCGTTTTACAATATTGCTTCCATGATAATTTAATCATCTCTTCCATGTTGTTATTTCAGCGATATAATATTACAAGACTATTTGTATAAGCACGGCAGAAGCCAACTAATAACTGCTGAAAGTTTCAGCCGTACAATTGCTGTAAATGTCTACAAGTAATAGAAGTAACTTATTATTGAGGGGTAGTATGTAAACGCATGACCGTAAATCCAGTTCTTATTAACAAAAAAAAAGTATTTCTTAAATTGAATTACCGAATTGGGCGAAAAACTGTGCGCGGCTAGAAATACTGATTTGCCTGTCAAAATGACTGAATTGCGAGCAAAAATCTGAAAACAGCAACTTGAAAACCTAAGCGAGCGTTGGATTTTGTCGTTCTTACGTGTTCAACCCAACCCGAAGGAAAAAGGAGGCTTCGCACGCTCAACCACTTACCAACCACTTCCCCAGACAGTATATTTATGTAGACAATAACACTTCGCTAATCTATTCAGTATTTTTGTCACGCAATTCAGTAATTCTATTCGCGCAATTCAGTATTTTTTTGGGCATTTCAGGTAATTCCACCGTTCATGACCATTCGCTAAATTATGTTTTTATTCGCATGTTTCATTATTACTTATTATTATGTGGACAGCTGTTATCACAATCGTAAACTTGGCCTTGAATTATCATATTGTTGTGTCGAGCGATGCAGAAGTAATCTGGTGCCAAAACTGAAGAAGGAATACCTGGGCTGGGTGACAATGCTGAGGCTGGTCTTATGAAACTGAAGAAGGAATACCTGGGCTGGGTGACAATGCTGAGGCTGGTCTTATGAAACTGAAGAAGGAATACCTGGGCTGGGTGACAATGCTGAGGCTGGTCTTATGAAACTGGAGAAGGAATACCTGGGCTGGGTGACAATGCTGAGGCTGGTCTTATGAAACTGAAGAAGGAATACCTGGGCTGGATGACAATGCTGAGGCTGGTCTTATGAAACTGAAGAAGGAATACCTGGGCTGGATGACAATGCTGAGGCTGGTCTTATGAAACTGAAGAAGGAATACCTGGGCTGGATGACAATGCTGAGGCTGGTCTTATGAAACTGAAGAAGGAATACCTGGGCTGGATGACAATGCTGAGGCTGGTCTTATGAATCAGAGTTCAAACTCATACACTTGATACAGTTTATCTCTTTCCAACCAACCTTAACTAGCTTGGAAATAACCTTTGCTGCAAAAACCTTTGTATTGTGCCAGTCTATTTCATCATGATAAGCTTGGCTCAGCGCAATAGAAGGTATAGACCTTGCGGCACCTTCCATTACAGCACCAGTTGTTCCTGAATAACAAATATCTTCCGATGAGTGCACTAAACCTTCAATCCCAGTTCTAAATTCAACAAACAATCTATAATCTTCTATACTTGTTACATGACCCTTATGCACATTATCAACAGGATATTTTGACTCTACATCTTGCCAAGGGCTATCTTCTAGCTGCTTTGCATCTCAGGAAACATTCGCTCCTTATCTATTTTTATAATTGTAACTATTATAGCCTGGCCATAAGCAAAAACTGCAGATGGATGACTTACTCTATTCCAAGAGATATCTGTAATATGTAGCAACCCATCTGTAACTCCCACTGCATCATGCAGATTTCATTTGCAGGATCGGTCAGTTTCAAGGTATTTGGGGGTATGAGTTCGACATGTCTCTGAATTATCATACTTTGAAAAAGTCTTGTAGTTGTATTTGTTTTTGAGCTTCTTATCGTTACTTATCCGGTCGTTATCTTCAATCAACAAACATTTAGGCAAATAACAAGCCTTGTAAGGCGCAATTGCTGACTGCGTAGTTTCTTATCATTCTTATTCTTTCGCAATATTTTGAGAATTTTCTTACTAGTATCCGGGTAGAGGCCGGTGCCCCTCGGTGAAAATTAGATAATGTGCTACATTATCTAATTTTCATAAAGCATTTTGTATTTGTTGATTAATCTAAGGCTTAGGGATTCTGTCACATTGTACTGTATCAAATGTATCTATAGAACTAGCACCCTTGTTCAGTTACTCAAATCCACAGAAAATTCAACGCGTTCAACAAGAAGAGCTTCAAATTGATAAAAATCAGGCTTGATAAAATCACGATTTTTAAAAGAAATCCAAAAAATCGGATTTATTTGATTGAAATCGTCTTTTTTTCTTACTTTCTGATCTATTTTAATTTGGTAGTAAGTTATTTATTTTAAAAAACAACATATTTTTATTAATTTTATTAACAAATAAATACATATATAATTATAAAATTTTATGAAATTATCAATAATCTAATATTTCTTTTAAAACTGTATTTTTGGTCATATTTTCAGGATTCAGTCGCGAGTTTAAATTGAGGGAATTCCCGACCTGTGTGGTATTGGACACGTGTGTGCGCGCCGTAGTTTATGTCGGGGGAAGTCCCTTGACAATTTTCGGCTGATTTGGTCGCAGAAAAAAGTATTGATTTAAATCAATGCATTTTTTTAATCAATTGATTTTAATCATATCAACCCTGGTTTGGTGTATGGGAAAACTGTCTCATTTCCAAAGCTTTTGGTCGATTTGAGTTACTGAATAAGGGGCAGGGCATTACATATAGTATACCTATATGTTGACACTTGCGTCACTTTATGAGGAGAGGAGCATTTGCACTGCAACAATATTTTTGGGTGGCATCCAAATGCCGAGTGCTCAACAAATTTTCCCAGTGCACTTAATATCCACGAGGGTGCTCGGGAACCGTTCATTAGTCTACCCACAGATTAACTAAGCCGCTGTCATGGCATTTCAAACTTTAATTTATCATGAGATAACGAAGTATTGGTCAAACCCAAAGAGATAACTGCGGATTACATTTCCTTATACGTACCTACTACATTTAGAGCACTAATGGCCGATTTCACCAACGATCCCTATCTTTTAGGGGACACCAGCTAAGAAAAAGAGCTAAGTGTCCCTAAACTGTTGGTCAAATCGGCATTAGTGTTGCAGCTAAGGGTATAGTTTGTTTTAGTGCCAACTACTACCAAGGTCGTCCAGTTTGTTTCACCGTCTTTTGCAAAAAAAAACTGCCTTCTAAAAGGTGGTGTCCAGATGACCCACAGCAATTTCACCCGGTTTGTATGCATACTGCGTCCCAGCACATGCCGGCGCCACTCCTGACCTCGACCGTGGTCGTGGAGCCGCGAACGTCCCGGCAACTAGGCGAGACGTACTGCGTCCCAGCACATGCCGGCGCCACTCCTGACCTCGACCGTGGTCGTGGAGCCGCGAACGTCCCGGCAACTAGGCGAGACGTACTGCGTCCCAGCACATGCCGGCGCCACTCCTGACCTCGACCGTGGTCGTGGAGCCGCGAACGTCCCGGCAACTAGGCGAGACGACGACGTCGGCCGTTGCCCGAACACACTCGGGCTATTTTTAGGCAACACTAAACAGTGTGAGAAGTGTCTGTCGTTCCTCTGAATACACCCTTATCTATATATTTAAGTTTAGTGCTAAGGAGGTATGTTTGGTTTCCTTTCGATTCGTTTTTTCGTTAAGGTTCCTTCGAACACGCAATTATAATAATACCTTGGACACTATTTACACACATTGATCTAGCCCCAAACTAGGATTCCCTGTATCTTGGGTACTAGACAACGATACACATACTTATATAGATAAATGGTATAATTACATAGATAAAAAACCATGACTAGAGTTCAAACATCGTTCTAATCAAACAAATATTTGCCCCCACCGGGACTCGAACCCGGGACCCTTGGCTTCGTAGGCAGGGTCACTGCCGACTCGGCCATTCGGGTCGTCTTTCAACTCGGTTATGTGCAACCATAGATTGTTTGCCGGCTATCCTCGCTATCTAAACGAGTATGCAGGAGCCACGAGCATTTTGAAGACATCGCCAAGAAGCCGTGTTACATAACCCCAAAATATAGCATTTGAAGCACAAATTTGCCTTTGCGTATTAAACAGGTGACATTTAATTATTTAATTAGATGACCATATTTTGGGAAATGATAGTACCCATAATTATGAACAACTTTCCCCAGGAAACATATGGTCGCAAACGAAAAAAAAATTAGGTCTCCCATAGTAACTTGTAATCAGCTGATCGGGTCAATGTACTGAGGGACGATTTTTGTTTTCATTTGCGACCATATGTTTCTTGGGGAAAGTTGTCCATAATGATCGGTGCTATCAATCCCCAAAATATGGTCGGCTAATTAAATGTCACCTTGACTAATTATAATTAATCGTACGCAAAGGAAACCCCACATGGGTACTGTAGTCTGGACATTCAATAGCTTATGTAGTCCTCCATCCTTGCGAATACTGTACAACTTCTTATGACGCACAAAGCGTTTGCCGCAAGGTAGAGTAGCGGCCAAATAGCCAGGGCCATTGCCGACATAAATATATAATACTTACTAGCTGATGCCCGCAACTTCATCTACGTGTTCCTCGGAAGTATCATTTACCGAGATAACGATACCCTCCTTCTGGTGCAGTCGGATAAAAAGTATCCTATATGATAATCTAGCTCATAAACTATCTCTGTGCAAAATTACATTGAAATCCGTTCAGCCGTTTTAGCGTGATAGAGGCACAAACATACAAACATCCAAACATCTAAACGTCGCTACTTCCACATTTATAATATCTAGCTGATTGCATGCTAACAAGCGACAAGATGGCGCTAGCAGGGAAATACTGAATTACAAGGAGTTTGCCGCACAAAGGAGTACTAATTCGAGACTAGACATATTTATTCCAGCTTATTAAATAAAAATAAATCTCAATTGTATTAGTTAAGCACAACCTATTTTTAAAAGAGATCTAAAAATCAATCTGTGGGAGTTTCTACGCCCTGCTTCTCCCACAGTGGTCCAATGTAGAGAAGAGGCAAAAAATGACGTTTGCTAAGTATATGTAAATATCTACAGTAATAAAGTACTTTTGAGTTTGAGTTTGAGTTTGACAAAATACTCGAAGCATTCTTTCATTCCGCTATTACGAGTACTAGTCCCTCACAGATAAATGAATGGCCGAGTCGGCAGTGACTCTGCCTACGAAGCCAAGGGTCCAGGGTTCGAGTCCCGGTGGGGGCAAATATTTGTTTGATGAGAACGGAGTTTGTACCCTAGTCATGGTTGTTTATCTATCTAAGTATAATATTTATCTATATAAGTATGTGTATCGTTGTCTAGTACCCAAGATACAGGGAATCCTAGTTTGGGGCTAGATCAATGTGTGTAAATAATTTCCAAGGTATTATTATTATTATTATTACATACAATTTCACGCCTATCTCGGAGATAAATTTCTAGGAACTACAGGAGTTGCGCGTGCGCTACTGTATTCTCTGCATTCCAGGACAAGAATATCTACCACGACGGGTTACCTAATGGCGTCTACGACTATAATCTTGTTGCTTCTTTCATAGTCATGTGAGTTACTTTTAAGACGATGGGTATTGTCAAATGCCTAGCTAGCGTTATTCCTCCTAAGGAGACACTTTCCAACTCCAGAAAAATAAATTTTATATATGACGAATATCCCTTTCCTTCAATCGTGTTTGAAAACATCCTGATGTCAATGGAAACTATATGAAAAAAAAAAAAGGTCAAGTGCGAGTCCAAGGGTTCCGTACCACCGTACAATGGTAGGGATGGTGTGGAGTGAATAGTTAGGATTTTACATAGCAAAATGTTGTTTACAAAATTAGTGGTGCGGCTACTTTCACACTCCATGTACGTGGCCAGGTGCATTCATAAGTTTGTATGTGGTATTGAAAGAGTTGTTGTATGGGAGCCCCCTTAAATATTTATTTTATTGTTTTTTTGCATTTGTTGTTATAGCGGCAACAGAAATACATCGTCTGTGAAAATTTCAACTGTAGGTAACTATTTCGGTTGATCCGGCAGAGCCCGGTGACAGACGGACGGACGGAGGGACGGACAGCGGAGGCTTAGTAATAGGGTCCCGTTTAGCACCCTTCGGGTACGGAACCCTAAATAATACTTTAGAGGATCCAGATATATCATCTGTGAAAATGTCAACTGTCTAACTATCACGGTTTATGAGATATAGCCTGGTGATAGGCGGACAGACAGACAGATAGACGGACAGCGTAATACCATGGGACATTGATCAGGAAATTACATCACTATGGAATTAGGGATAACTCTTTAGATCTTCTCTCTTCTTATCTAAATAACAGGATACAGAGAGTTGACATTAATGGAAAACGATCTCCAGGGTCTGTTGTTACTATGGGTGTACCGCAGGGTTCCATACTCGGGCCATTCCTGTTTTTGGTTTATATTAATGACCTGCCACATCTTGTCAGAGATAATCATGAGATTGTACTGTTTGCAGATGACACTTCACTTTTGTTTAAAATGAAACGACGCAGTTTGAACTTTGACGATGTGAATAATGCAACCTCAAAGGTAGTCAATTGGTTTAGTGCTAATAATCTTTTACTGAACAATAACAAAACTAAATGTATTCGGTTTATACTCCCCAATGTTAAACAAGTCTCGGCTAATGTTAATGTTAAAGGTGAAAATTTAGAAATTGTAGATAGCACGGTATTCCTAGGAATCACCTTAGATAATAAGCTTCAGTGGGGCCCACACATAGATAAGCTATCAAAAAAACTCAGTTCCGCAGTTTATGCAGTTAAAAAATTCCGTCTTTTTACGGACGTGGAAACAGCTAGACTAGTTTACTTCAGCTACATTATGTCTTACGGCATACTGCTGTGGGGGAACGCTGCAGACATTAACATAATATTTGTGCTGCAAAAGAGGGCTGTTCGTGCAATCTACAATGTGGGTCCCAGAGAGTCACTGCGTTGTAAATTTAAGGAAATTAACATTATGACAGTGCCGTGTCAGTATATTTATGAAAACCTAATGTACGTCCACAAAAATATTGATAAATTTCCTAAGAATAGCGACAGGCACAATGTCAACACTAGAAATAGGAATAAACTAGCTATACCTACTACTAGGCTCCATAAGCTCCGACCCGAATGGCCGAGTCGGCAGTGACGCTGCCTACGAAACCTAGGGTCCCGGGTTCGAGTCCCGGTGGGGGCAAATATTTGTTTGATGAGAACGGATGTTTGAGCCCTAGTCATGGTTGTTTATCTATCTAAGTATAATATTTATCTATATAAGTATGTGTATCATTGTCTAGTACCCAAGATACAGGGAATCCTAGTTTGGGGCTAGATCAATGTGTGTAAAAAGGTGTCCAAGGTATTATTATTATTATATTATTATTATTATTATTATAAGGTTAATGTATCTTTTAAAGGGCAATGTATTCGCTTTTACAACATAATACCGACTGAGTTACAAGAATTGTCTGTAAATAAATTTAAAAATGTTGTTAAAATCACTTATGTAAAAAAGGTTACTACAAAATATCAGATTATGTAGAAGACAAGAAAGCTTGGGAAGGTGTTTGCTCCAATTCTGTAAAAAATAACGTATAAAGCTGGAGGTTTCTAGTCGCCTCTTTGCCTCCAGCATCTAAAACATTGTGGTGACGGAATTCAAATGAGTTCTATATTTCCCTTTATACATGTGTTAGTTTAAGATTTGACATTCTCCAAATGTTACCTATGTGTTTCTTATGGAAATAAACTCTTTTTGAATTTTGAATTTTCAATAGGGTTCCGTTTTTACCCTTTGGGTACGGAACCCTGAAAACATCAACTAAATAGATTTTTTTCACCTAAAACTTGATATTTCTTGGGATCTAAAAGGAATAACGATTGCCTCAAAAAATATGTATGCAAAATATAAAAAATAAACTTCGAATTTTTAGAAATGAACAGTGGGTTTTAAAAATAATAATAATAAACACACTTTTTGCAATGTTCTGCGGCAGCGACAGACGTAACAGCCATGTTGCGGTGTGAGCTGATATGAACTTTGTTTTAATATGGTTGTAAGCAAAATTTCAACCACCACGAACCGAATTGCTAATGTTACCAATATTATATATATAAATATTTTTTTTCTTACCCAAAATGGGTAAATGATCAACAAAAGTTGCAGAAAATATAAGAGCAAAATACTGCGGTATCTAAGGTGAAGGGTAAAGGGGGTGAGCGAAGCGAAGCCCCCTTTATCCTACGTGTTAGGTTCAACATGTAAGCACAACAAAATAAAAACTTAAAACATAAACTTAAGTACACAAAACATAAAAAGAAGTTCGGTGATCATTTACCCAAACACAATTTACTAATTCTGGCAGTCATTCCGAATATATTAGTAGTAAATTTTCGAATTTTTTGATAATCGTTTAAACACAAGCCTTACCAATACCCGCACCTTAAGTGGGTTCATACTATACCATTAGTGTTGGCAATCATAAAACGATTTTTAGTGTTTTTCGCTAGCCATTGATCGATATTGTTACATACGCAAATGGCTTATCTACGACGGCGCTCACAAAAGCTATTTTCGTGTTGCGTGTTACAAATTGCTAGTTATAGGGTTACATTGGCCTTGTTTGCCTGTTTCTTTGTGAAATTATTCATTCATTCTTCGATCCATCCATCATATATGCCACGAGTAGCCAATTGAATAATTCCTACAAAATGGCACAACACAGGTTGTTTTGACGTTTAGCCTATAAATCAATATTTCATTTTGCGCGTTACGGGGCTAGCAAGCCAGCCTTACTACAATGTCAACATATCCAAGTGTCACAACAGTCCCCACGCCGCTGTTGAAAGATAGTTTACAACCGACTTCAAAAAGGAGGAGGTTCTCATTTCGTCTGTTTTTGTTTGTGTGTTTATTACGCGATCACTCCGTCTATTATGAACCGATTTTGATGATTCTTGTTTTGATTGGTATATCGTACTTCAAAGGTGGTCACATGTAATTTTTTCCAAAATTGATTAAGCGCTTTTTGAAATAATCGACAAAACAAAAAAAATATGTCAAGCGAAGCAGCGATGGTTTTGATGAGGACCTTTCATATAGTTACATAGACTTCATTCATATCCTGACCGGGGAGGAAACAATAGGGCTTGGACTTGAAGGCGGTTTTTGTAAGTTTTTAACTTGGTGAATTATCTTGTACCTAACCTAACCTAACCTAACATAACCTAACCTAACCTAACCTAACCTAACCTATAAGTAGTTACTGAAATTCTGAAGGTAACTGTCGTCCGCCATTTAAAATTCACCCTTGAGAGATACAGAGACCGACTCCATTCCATAGGCGTCAAAACAAAACTAACTAAATGGCGGACTAAGCTGACACTTTGAAATTATACTATTTTATACTATTTTGTGAAGTGCGCATTGGATCAAGCAAGACATCTGTTGTCGCCATGTAGATACATATACTGTATTAACCTCACACCCACTTCACTGTACCGACCATACCAACATAATTCTGAATGTGTACATACTCCAAGTTATTTTTAACTAGGTGTGTCTGACTGAAGGAATGTATGGAATTTTCGGGCTAGTTATGCTTTTTTGAGATTCACATACAATATTATGTGATGTATGCGGTTTTATTTTGTCGCCCATTTACTCTGTACCGAACTACGTAATCTATACGTATGTTATAGGACGTTATCTCATATCAGTGCATTGTTTACCGCTCCCTGCGATAGCATGCCTCTTCAACTTCCGAGTTGTACCTACTCCACTCCACCTCCGAACGAAAGTACCGATTTGTAAACTAAAAAAACCTCAACAACTCGCTGCTCTGTGCCACGTGTTCCTTACGAGAACTTCCTACTAAGCTAATAGTCCGTGAAAAAACTAACGCATTTCCATTTATGACGCAAGTACTCGTGATAAATAACTCCGATTAGTACAACGTAAGATAAACTTCATGCGATTCTTAAGTTACGCGTCTTACTGATAGAACCGTACAGCAATGTGTAACTTACATTGAACCCAATGTCGCTACAAGTGATTTATTACTATTTTCGGCCCGCCAGCCACCTTGATTGATGCGAGCTTAACTTGATTCACGTAAACACAAAGTCAGTCTGTTTAATATTGAGCTATTTTCGGCGAAGAGTAGCATTTTGGAATTGTCAGTCGTAAGGCGTGTTGGTTACGCGTTGAATTACTTGTAGTTACAGTATAAATTGCGGTGCTCTGGATTTTTATAGGCACATAAATTGGTTCATTGCACCAGATGTAAGACGAAAAGGCAAGTATAAGATGTGACAACATCGTTCACCCAACTCCTAGTCGCACTACACTTCTGTGATATGAAAAGTAAATAAAAGCGATAAATGAAGCAAGCCCAAACATCAGCTAAATAACCAGTTAAGGCGCTGGGTAACGTCAACTCGGTTAATTTCCCATCTTTGAAGAAAAAATATATGTTATTGTAGACATCCCTTTTCTTCGATTGGTGTATTTGAAAACATCATAACTACGAACTACGTGGAAAAAATTAAAATAAAACAGATCTTTTTCACTTTAAGCTTGCTGAAACTTGCTGTTTCTTGGGATCTAAAAAGAATGTTGATATGGTTCTTGCGTCAAAAAAGGTATACAAAATATCTTTTATCTATACACGTATCACAAACCCTCTTTACTGCGTCCAAAAACCGAACGTTACGACCAGCATAATGTTATTCTACTTAGTAAAAACTCATTTCTTATCTGAATATTGATACATTAAGATCATAATGTATCAATTTTCGACAAATGATGAAATTCAAATTTCGAACGCCGACGCCCGCCTGCGTGGTGCCCCTATAGTTTGTCTGTGAAGTTGGTACTACTGAACAAGCTAAATAAGTGCAGAGCAATTATCAATGCCATCTTACCGGTCGAACAGCGGTTCCTGAACACATCAAAGAGAGCTTAAGATATGTGTGTAGATAAACTAATGTTTGTAACTGTATATAATTAATTAGGCAATATGTAACAGTCACATAAACTACTATAAATTGTGTTTGAAATTAAGAAACAAGGTGTTTTTGAAGAAATTACTAAAAAAACACTACATTTTCGCAATGTTTGCGCAACGCATCGCTGGTACAACAGCTATTTTGCAGTGTGAGCTGTTATGAACTTTATTTTAATAAGGTCGTGTAGGAATGTTCAACCACCACGAATCGAGTCGCTATTTTATCGATCGACGAGCCTTAAGATGACGTGTTAACATATCGTCAATATGTTACAAGTCTGTCTGTCTTCAGTCTAGCCGTCGTGGCTTTACTGTGATGATGACACTTGTCAAGGTCTAGGATACATCAGCAAGGTCGATCGTGCTGATTGTAAGTGTCTTAACACACTATGCCGAAGATACTCGACCGAAGTTTGGCATGATCACGCCTGCAATGCTATTTGAATTACTGACGACTAAATTACGTAATTGAGGTTATGTAGGTAGGGAGACTAAACACAATTATTTGTGTTTATGTAACAAAACAAGTATCTGAAATTCGATAATGCTTAAATTACGTTGCGTTGTAGCGTACAGCAAACTTCGCTCGGACGTAAGTTCAGCGGCAACTCCTTCTGTAGAGCACACATTATACGCGACCGAAGCTCGCTTCGATTGCCGAGACCTCTACTGAACCACACACCTTCTGCCGCGTAAGTTCGGCACTTATGGTTCGGCGCTTTGTCATATCAGCCGAATAAAATCGAAAATCGAATCGAACGTAAAATCAGCCGCGGAATCATTCCGAACTTCGGTCGCGTATCTTCGGCATAGTGTATTTAGACATGTGTAGATTCCGGATATGCATACGTTTCAGAAGAGCTAATACAAGATGTGACAGTACTAGTCTTTTAACAGTTATTGGGGCATCATCGATGGGCTAGCCCCCTGTCACGCAAAACGGAGTAATTAATAACTGGCATTACGCCTATACTACCAGTATAGGAAAAGGGTATTGATATGACTTTATTATGTTCTGAACATTGTTTCACTTCGATACTCATAATTCCTTTGTACTTTCACATTCTTATCCATTTATCAACAGGCACATACATTGCTTCTGGCCCCACACTAGGATACCCTGTGTCGTGGGATCCAGATAGACATAGATATAGCGACGTCACACACATATAAACATCCAAGGCCTGGGGGTTTCTATTTTTTGGTTTCCTTTCCAGCCAGGATTCTAACCCGGGGCCTCTCGCTTGGGAGGCAGAGCCTCAACCGCCACTCCACAGAGGTCGGTCGTCCAGCATGTACCTAAACTATGGATTGTAGACAATTTTAAGGGGAATGCAGTATTGTCAAATATGTATTGTAATAATATAACATAAAACTATTTCCTGATAACTATCCAAATATGAATAGTAATGATAATACTTGTTAATAAACATGACAAAGTCCGAAGATAAAGAAAATAGTGAATTACCCGGGGCAAGTGGACGTTCAGTGGCTTGACTTACTGACCTGGTTCAACAGACTACTCTACGTTCAAGTACGTACACATAGACAGCGCACACACCGATCAGAGACGCCCAAGCCTCGGGCGCAGTAATTTCTAATACGTTATCATATCGGTCTCAGCTAATAGCCGGGTAATTAGTTGTATAGTCTTATACGCTCAATGTAACTGTGGAAATGCGGTGCAATGCCCTACTATAGAGGTGTATCTTGTCTGTGTGCAGGTGTAAGATGGATCGATTGTCGTTTCTCGACGGACGTTCTGTACGATATAAATAGTCCTGCAAATATTCTAAACGTATTCCTATTCTTTGGCAACCGATGCAACTCATAACAAAGAATGTATAATGTAATATGTACGAGCAAACCGCAATGGTTGGTTCTGAATTGGTTTATCCATTTTATCGCACCTTGAATTGAACGGGGTCGCCCAAAACGCCAACGTTTGCTGATCCTACTTGACTTGATTAGTATCACTAAAGAAAATCTGTAAGACCCCTGTGTCAAACAAAAATCCCAGGACAAAGCCGGGGTTGTAGACTACTCATTTTAAAAACCTTTCTTCTCATAAAAGGATATTGATTCCTTTGAAAAAGTTAATGCATTCGTAACTCATGTATGTTATCTTGAAAAATTCCACTCATGAATTTGTTTACCAGGAATCCCGACAAATTGCAAAGTCAAAGAACTATTCGCATCGAGTCAGTAATCGAGCTGATGGTACCCATATGTACCGACAAATATAAAACTTATTACAATACCGATAAAAAAACTATGTCTAGAATCTTCCGTGATAAAAAACAAACAGAAGTAGAATAACAATCTAGAGAACAGCCCGAAATGTATACGGCGTCGTACATACGATTGCAAATTAAACTATTTAAAGTGGCAATCTTGTCCAGCAGTTGCTTTACCCCTTCCACTAACGTGCTTATTTCTTGAGTTATAGAGGCTACATTCGGAAAATTCGAATTATTCGGATTGATTGTTCGTCTGCAGAACGCAATCGATTCTGGAATCGAATGCGCGCGTCGTCTCTGTTAGAAATCGCCGCACGGAAACTATCGAATGCAAAACTAATTTAGCTAATTTGTTATATACCTCGCGAGGTTTAAGGGACAAAAAATGACGTTTGCTAAGAACACGTGGGGCGCACTAAAACTTTCCGGAATTAATAAGAAAAAAATACTATTAAAGTTCAAAAATATTTTTTTTTGCTTTTCAAAATATGTGTTGCACCTTTTCATACGATTAAACCAATTTTGAAAAAAAATGTGCCAATCCTCCGTGGTGACCTCATAAACGTGTTTTTCATACTCTTCGACAGCCTCTTCTGGCGAGGAAAATCGTTGACCGCGTAATTGGTTCTTATTTTTTGGGGACAGAAAAAGTCACAAGGTGCCTGGTCGGGACTGTATGCAGGATAGCTCATAAGTTTTACATTTTTCACCTTCAAAAATTCGTGTGTCTGTCTGGCCATTTGGGAACTAGCATTGTCGTGGTGCAAGATGATACAGCGTTTACAGTTATTTTTACGGAGTTCGTCAATAATTTCCGGCAAACAAATGGTCGTAAACCAGTCATACACACCATACCATTCACGATACGATTATTCTCTTAATAAAACGGTAGCCACGTGTCCAGTTTTATTAAAAAAGGAAGCAATCATCTGCTTAGATGCACTTTCACGCGCGCCGCTTTGGTTGATTTCGGCTCATCTTGAAATACCCATACGCTCGACTGCTGCTTTGTTTTGGGATCATAGCAATAAATACATGTTTTGTCACCTGTTACTGTCTCAAACCAAATTTGACGCTGTTAAGGATGGCACTAAGTGACGCGGTCCGTTTTTGGAGCCTCGGTCAAATTGTGTGGGAGCCACCGCGAGCACAGCTTTCTCACACCTAAATATTTGTGTAGGATTGATTGTATTTGACTCTATGTCTAAGGATGCCCGAATCTTATGGTAGGTCACATGCCTGTCTGTTTCGATCATACGGCGCACAGCATCGATGTTTTTGTTGTTCACAGCGGTGGACGGGCGACCATCGCGAGATTCGTCACTGAAATTGACACGACCGCGCTTGATTTCTGAAAACCAGCTATAAATAGTTGTCTTACATGTGGCTTCAACGCCAAAAGCAGATTGAAGCCAAGCGAGGCTCTGCTAAGCTGTCAAATCACACTTAAAATCGTAGAAAATCATACTACAAACATTTCCCCGAGTTAAATCCATGTTAATGTACACACGCAATTTTTTAAATGGCGCCACAATGTAAAAGCAATTGACAGTCAGATGAAACAAACTGCATTCAACAGCCAAGAGTTCCATTTTCAAATGTTGTAATTACTTTTTAAATATTGTTTGTGTAAGTGGCCAGTTCCGGAAACTTTTAGTGTGACCTATGTATGTAAACATCTACAGTAATAAAAAAAATTACTTGACTTGATTGCAATATACTTAATAATAATAAGGTACGCAGATATTGTTACCGTCGTGTACGTTGTTACGGAACGGAGGACCTCATTGTAGCGTTGATCACAACTTTCAGGATTTTGACGCCGGCATTCAATACTCCGTGGCGAGAACTTATTTTGAGAGAGGGGTCCAACCGATATCCCCTCGGATAGACTTATTTAACAGGCTGTCTCCAGCTTTGTAATAACTTCCTTAATTAATGCCATACAAGACGCGATGTAATACTTTTTTGCAAACTAACTTTGGTAGGCGTAGGCGAAACTCAAGCAACTTCTAAGAAATCGTTTTATATCAAGAAATTTGCGCAACCCAAGAATATTAAAGTTCCCCTTCAACTGTGCGTACTTAATGAGGTGCTTCGCAGTAATGCTTCCATACCTCCCTCTCTTTCTAACACAGGCGTGATGACGTATCGTGAATTCGTGTTTGAGCTTCTTGGCCATTCCTGTATGGTTCTACTATGTACTGTACGACCTGACTGAATGAGGGTTGCCTGATAAGAGTCGTTTTTTGTGGGTAAATTAAAGCGATATCTCTACGAGGATACTTGTCGGATCGAAGATTAAAGAATAAGTATAGTATGAAAAAGATAAAATGGTGCTTGACGCATGTCATTGTCAGTATTAGTCTGTTAGTGAGGGGATATTGCTTAAAACATCTATTAATCAAATTTTCAAAATCTTTAAACATTTGTGAATCGGGTGCAGAAAGATTAGATAGGTGATATGATTTTGAACAATTTCGATTATTCTGGCAACATATCCAATGTTTAAAAAGTGGATTTTATGAAGGAATAGGCTACCTGTCATATGACTTGTAAGATTTTTGAACAATATGTTTCGTGTTTCTCCAACCTTTAAACCTTAATTTCCATCTAACCTGCCAGAGGCCCAACCCACCTTATTTGCTCATCCACTATACTATACGAAATTGTATCTTATATACCCTTAATATTCAATAAAATACCTGTAACTGGCTTAAAATTTTTGCAAAAATCGGTTTTCTATAATCAGAGCGTGCGTCAAAAACTAAAAGAGTGCACTTTGCCCTGTAAAATGTCGGAATGTCCGTGAGGCACGGCATTTCTGGGCACCCCGCAAAGCATAAATTCCCTTTACTAAGTTCCAAGACTTCCAATTAATTTCCATATTGCACCTCGAACACTGGACACGTCGCGACTGAAACGTGAAGGGAAACTTCGCGCAACCGCCGCTCAAATTAATTGTTGGGTTATTTGAATTGAAGACAACGATGACGGGCCTTCACATTTCTAGCCACGAAACCTTTCGAGGTTAAACACTTGTCTGGTAGTCGTCTCGCGGGATGTTACCAGAATTGCTTAATGGATTTTAACACGTTTTCATCACCTGTGGGAAAGAGCGTGGTGCTTTTTGTTTTGTATCTGCAGTGCAAGCGATTGACACTGGACATATAGGTACAAACGAAGTGGCGTAGCATCAAAAAAACAAGGAAAATGCTGCCATTATACAAATACGCTATCCAAGAGCCAAGTAGCTAAGATACCAATCTCAGTCGCCCCTAACTACGTTCGATTGTGATCTCGGGTCCCAGCGGCTCTCATCCGTTGAACGTTACCGGTACTGTATCCCTAATCCACTTACGTGATACAGGATTGCCCTTGTCAAGATGAAACGCTACGTACCTCCTTTGTCTATCTGTGCTGACGCTGACGCTGACGCTCTGACCCGAAGGAGATGGGGGGGCGCGAAGCTAGGGGGGTGAGATATACTTGAGAGGAGGTTCTGCTCACATCGGTTATAATATCAACCTCACATTCATATAGAGGTATTGGGTTAGATTATTTATGACTGAAAGACATTTATAGACTTCAAAATGTCGTGGGTTGATTTTTGATATATAACTTACTAGTTTTGTTGCGTTATCATACGAGTATACTTCTATTTTTTTGTAGAAACAAGTATTGCGTTTATCGCCTACCTGATAAACCCTAATGATTGAACCTTTTATACAAAACCATCCTTATTCCGCCCACCAGTATACGAGTATGTAGCTGCCTCTGTTCCGAGCTGCGTAGTACGTGACCCAACGTATCTACATCTACGCAGTATTCAATATCTCATTGAGCTCCTTTTGATGCATCGTCTCTGTACCTTCTTTTATCCCTATTTGCTTCGAGTAGGTTTCTTAGCGAACTGTATGGGATGTTATGTATGACGGCATTTTTGTCTATTGAATTTAGATTTAGTACAATTAGACTCCGAACCGTCGTAGAATGAGAAATGCAATTCGTTCGTAGAATCGATTTGTATCAAGTTCTCGTATAGAAGTTGTGGTATTAAATGTCGTACCTACTGATTTCCGGTAAGACCGATGCAAATACGACGAGCGATGTGTTCAACATAATTACGTATATTATGTAGCAATTAAAAAGCAAACTTAAATTGAAACATTAAATCCCCAGGCGAAATAAAAAAAATATATATACTAAAAAAATCCGGCGCACTAATGCCGGTACCAGTTCTGCACGTTCCGTTGCCGTTTGACCTTCTTCTGAAGCTGCAGCATCCCGTACAATAGAGCCTCGGCCGTCGGCGGACACCCAGGCACGTAAATGTCCACCTGACAGCAGACAAGCAAACGTTACATCAAACACATCTATTCCAAATTACAAATGTCTTTATTAATATAGATATTTACATATACTTAGCAATCGTAATTTTTTGCCTCTTCTCTACATTGGACCACTGTGGGAGCAGAAGGGCGTAGAAACTCCCACAGATTGATTTTTAGATCTCTTTAAAAAATTGCTTGTGCTTAACTAATACAAATATATATATATATATATATCATTATCATAATTAATAAGCAGGAATAAATAATTACAAAATTATTAAAAGCAAGCTCTGTGTTGAGCCAGATTAACCCCATTACAGTCCCGACATTTAAGTAATCTTGAACATTGTAATATCCCTTTTTCGACAAAGCCGCTTTAACATGGTTTTTAAATTGCCCAAATGGCAATTTTAAGATCTCCATCCTATCCACAGACGTTCCTAAAGATGCCAATAAACATGTAACAAAGAGACAAACGCCAGTTTAACCAGACCCATCCGTGCAGTCGTTCTCATTGTTGTATGGATGGCAGCAAACATCACATTAACCGACGTGTTCTGACCGACGATCCAGAGAGAGAGAGAGAGAGAAAAATGGTGGGGGGAGGAGAGAGAGTTTTCATCGATAAATACAAATATAGTCTCTCCGATTGTTCGCCCGTTTGAATGAAAACCAGAACCACCGGCAGTCCACCGACGTCCAATCTTTCGATCGAAAAGAGATCCGATGATACCTCAGAAAGGAAATCGACTCACCGGGATAATCCGGTTGCATCCCCTCACAGTGGCATACGAGTAGTGGTAGTACCCCCCTCCATTGGCGCAGCTGCCCATCGAAACCACCCATCTCGGCTCCGGCATCAGGTCGTAGGTCTTGCGCAGCATCGGCGCCATTTTGTTGGTGACGGTGCCGGCCACGATGATCACGTCCGTTTGGCGGGGCGAGCCGCGGAACACCATGCCGAAGCGGTCCATGTCGTATCTGGAACACAATGAAACGCTTGTATGTGGAGGTTTACAAAATCATTGAAACATTCATAAAGTATGAAATGTTTCAATGCCTCCTCAATAGACTTCCAAATCAGAATCAAGACGCTTATTTTTAAATTCCAATTCAAATATTACTTTCAAGGAATCCGTAAAAGCGATAATGAGGTAATAAGTTGGAGATTGTCCTCAAAACGTGCATACCAATTGTTCTCGAAAGCTGTTACGAATAGATCGTTAACCACCTCATTTTATAGAGCCGTTATAGGGTTAGGTATCTTTCGAAGCTTAACACACTGCAATAGAAAAATATATCAAATGTATATTTATATCGATTTGTTTTGCCGCGCCAACATGTTTATTATCATCCTAGCTCGTTTCAATCACTTTGAAAACTCTTACCCATTTTAAGGACAAACCGACGTCAAATGTCAAGCATTGCCCTTTGGGCGACCCTACTCTTTTAGGTGGCAATAACATTATCCTAACTTCAAGGGGTAGCCATCCATACGCAAAACTTTTTCGGAAGTTGGTCATTCATCAATCATTCTTCTAGTATTCTTAATTAAAGTCATATTGTAACTCAAAGGATACTGTAACAATGATTTCATAGCATCGGAGATTCATTGATATTCTCATCGTCAAATTGAGTTTTGGATATCACAGCTCTATCCCAAAACTTTAACCTCAATTCCAATCTCTAACATGATTCGCGAAATCGAAAACTGCTACGTGTCCTTCCGATTCCACTATGCATTTTGCATTATCGTCTCGAACACTTCCTGCCATATATTTCCTCTAAGAGGCATGGGAACAAAAACATGCATTATGCGATATCTTGTAACAACACTGAGAACACGATCGGTCGAACTTGCCTTGCGTAGAGAACAATGGCGTTATTAAACTGCGCCTGCTTGTAGATAAAGGCCGTGTAACTAAATTGCACTAGTGTTCTCAGTTTTAAACGGGTTACCCGATCGAATACGCTTTCAATATCGGGTAGACCGATTACATGGATTTTCGTAATCCGGGTATACAAGTTCAATTTATTCACCATTATTTACAAGCATCTGTAGATGTTTTTGATGATGCTGCGGTGACATAGAAAATAAATGAAGAGACAATAGTCGCGGCAATTCATTACTTTAAGCCCTCGACCCTCGTACTGTGTTGCTCTTATTTCGAGTAGCTATTATACAAGACCCGCTTATTCGAGTACCCGCAAAAAACTCAAGTGCAACCCGTTGGTACATATAAACGCATCTCTTCAAGCTCTCGGACAGCAAGAGCACTATTTGCACTGCATCACTTACAAGCCGGCGCTGGCATGCTTAATAAAACTCATCGCTTTAACGCCCAACTTAGATTATGCAAATTCTGCATAGGCTGCTGAATATTCGGGATCCAAGTTTTAGTCCCTACAATCTCCAATTGGAGGTTTGTGGACCCCCGCACAATTGCGGTCGGGGGGAGTACATTTTATCGTGTCGTAAAGACATCAGACGAAAGCAATTAAGTAAGATCGACGACGCTGGAGCTTTACACGATTTACTGTTGGATTTGTCGACATAGTTTATTGTATTCTGTGTAACTTGCCAAAGCTGCAACTAAAAGATAACTATAAAGTGTTGGTACAGCTCGTGGAAACTTTGTTTTAGATTGCCTAGGCGGGTTGAATTGGCTTTCATTTATTTGTACGGCATGGTTATAATTTCTGTGCACCTGGATTCGTGACGTCAATACGGAGCACTAAAGCAAAGACATTCCAGCGAGGTGCACCAATAATGTGTCCGGGTTGTAGGTAAGGATAACTGACAGCCTGTGGTTATTTCTTTCTTAATCGATGTGTAATACTTCCCTACCTTTAACTCCTATTCCTTTCGGCACCTATGCCTTTCCTATCTTGTTTCGGTCCTTTAACTCCTATTCCTTTCGGCACCTATGCCTTTCCTATCTTGTTTCGGTCCTTTAACTCCTATTCCTTTCGGCACCTATGCCTTTCCTATCATGTTTCGGTCCTTTAACTCCTATTCCTTTCGGCACCTATGCCTTTCCTATCTTGTTTCGTATCTTGTTCCTATCTTGTTTCGTATGTACCTGGGCCCAGCATAGTGCATCATCTCGAGCGCGCAGCAGGCCAGCCCGAAGGTCAAGGGCCACAGGGAGCCTCTCCGGCCCCAGTTGATGAGGTCGTCGGCACGCGCCGTCACCCATTCGCCCATACTCTGAAATGTCACCATTCGAGTCACACCCACTGAGCTTGAGGTTTCTGCGGCGATGGAGCAATGTGGGAGGGGTCTCATTACACGCTGTGCCGACCTCGTATTGAAGACATACAGCCGTCACGACGACACACGCATTCCCCACCGCCACACTACCGCAGGAACTCACTCAGTTATCGTAACAATTCCTTGTTCGTTCTTTAGATCCAAAGCTACATTCACGGCACTCATCATATGTCGTCCCATTAGCTATATAATTTTCGTAAAAAGTAAATAGGTTGGATTTTAGAGCGCAAAATGTAGTTGACAAAGTTATTGTTGCGGCTAGTTTCATACTCCGTTTACAACAAGGTGTGCATTTATAAGTTGCACGAGGTATTGGATGAAAATGAAGTAGGGTTATTTGTTTTATAACAATGGGCCATGCTAAAAATTACGTGCTACTTTTTATTTTCTTTTGGAATTTTTAGGTTATTTTAAGAAACTAATGTGAATATATCGGGTAATGGATGACTTATTTTTTTAATAATTTTTAAAATAACACTCCTAGTGACGTCAATTGCTCAAAGTTTTGAAACGGTTGGACTTGAGGCTGGTGGTATTTCCGATTATAAAACTAAAAAAAGCTGCCAAGTGCAATTTGGACTCGCGTTGAGAGGGTTTCGTACAAAAAACAATCTCCCAAACCCTAGCCTGCATTGCAAGTTTCAGCTCTCTAAGACTTCAGGAAGTACCCTAAAATTAAATTTTTAATACAAACTTTGTACCCCAGATTTAGGGGGTTAGGGCTTTAAAGTTGTGTATTTCGGAGTTTTATGGCATATGGGTGCAAACATGTGCTTGCATACCAAATTTCAGATTTTTAGGACTTCGGGAAGTACCCTTAAGGTTTTGATGACATGCGAATTGTTCATATTATTGAGCACAACTTTTACAAAATTAGTCTTAAAAATATTATGAAAATACATTTGGAATCCTCACACCATGCCCTTTCATTTGGTATGTCACATGGCATATTTTTTTTATTTTGTTTTTCTTTAATTGCCCCCCAAAAGTGGCCCCCATATTCCACATTTATTTATTTACATTGCACCTCTGTCTTTGGGTCATAGATATTGATATGTGTACCAATTTTCAACTTAATCGGTCCAGTATGTTCTGGCTAGTAGAAACGTTGCCGCCGCGGCTGCTATCGGACTTGAGCGGTGGCGTGGCGAGGACTCTACTACTGCGCATGAACAAAAAGTTGTCACGTCGTATCGGAAAAAAACGTTCGAACGAATATTTAAAATTAATTTCTGGACGAAAATCTATGTCTTAGTAACACATTTGATGAAGTATTCGTTTTATTGTACCTTTTACATGAATGATATCTATACTTGACTAATTTGCAAAAAATATTCAAAACTTTGCATCGGGCTGACGACGGAGATAAAAATAAAAATAAAAACTGATAAAGTAAAAAACACAGTGCGTAAAGGTTAATTATTTTTTAGTATTACGCCTTCATAAATTGATCAAGCAATATTTATGTGTTAGCCACTAAAGTGTATTATAGTAATAATATATTTTTGTATACTCAATTTAAAACACAAATTTACTCAAGTCCGACCGAAAAGTGACCTGTCCCAAGACCTCTTTTCTTTCTCCTTGTGCAGGCAATGTATATGGTTATTTGCCTACAGATATAGATATATAAATGTTTTATGTTTAGTGACTTCACCAGCTTCAAACATTTGCGATTTAACCCTTGCTTTCAAATTTTGATACCACCTATAGTACATACTTTTTAGGTCAACACCGCTTCATACAGTACAATGCTTTCTTGCTTTCAAATTTTGATACCAACTATAGTACATACTTTTTAGGTCAACACCGCTTCAAACAGTGCAATGTGTAACCCTTGCTTTTAAATTTGGATACCACCTACATATGTTGTACCTCAAAACCCAGTAGCAACAGATCTAGGTCGTATGTTAAGGCGGATTAACCATAAAGTGTGAGCCGAGCTCTCTGTGGGCAACAGATTCGATTTATTCATCGCAATTCCCCGGGAATCTAGGAAACATGGGATTTTCTAGAAACTGGGTCCACAAGTCCCTGATAAAAGGTTTTTTGTCTAGTGGCCAGGAAGCTGAATAAATTATCACCGTTCCAACCCACGACTTCTGGCAAGGATTGTAGGTACTATCTGGCTTTGCTTCCAATGAGATCGATTGAAAGATCATGTTTTATTAAAGCGTGGACGCCACACAAATATTGACAGTATCCATTACTTCAACTAAGCTTATGATTGCTTGCGATATCACAAAGTCAAGCTAAACCCGGAGGGAGGTACAATCAACTGAATTATCCCGTGGCAAACGAGGTAAGAGGTCTGCAATCAAATAAAGTTGTAGCTGATTTGGTTGCGGACTTCAGGTTTCTGATCCTCGGGTGAACCCCCCGGGGAAGGTCGGCCGAGACGAGATTACGTCTAATTTTCAAACGAAATTGGGATTGGAAAGCAAACTCAGGGACGGCACTAAAGGATAAACGAAAATAGAAGTTCTTGGAATTTAGAGTAATAGGAGCGCCAAGGGTGCTACCAAATGCAAGGGCATTTTACTTTGTTTTAGCTCAGCTTACTTTCAACAGATAATACTTATGGGTGAATATTTATGTTATGTGGGTTCGGATAAGTTTACAAATTCTGAAAAACTGTGACAACCCTGCAGACAAATGCAGACAAAACGTAGGTCCTGTGGTAGATTCCCGTAGAGAGTTATTTGTGAGTTTATTTGGATTACTGTCTCCACACACACATTTAATATCATAAAATACTATGTCTCTTAGCTATGAAAGACTCCCATTACACGACCTTTTCATGATAACAAAATTGAGAATTCGTTCGCCTCACTACGGATCAAATGTAATTCCAGAGTTTTGATTACACCATTTGGTAATCTCATTTTATGAGCAGGAGGAAAATTTGCCGATGAAAGGTTGGCTGATGTAATTCAATAATTTTATGAGATTTTTATCGCTTTAGGGTGCTCTGTGATAATAGGTTTTTGTTGAACTTGTGAACAAAATTACCGTTTTGTTTGACAGCTCCTAAAAAGTACCTATTTATTTTGACTAGCAGTCAAATACCGTATTCTATATATACTTAATAATAATAATAATAATATAGCGTCACGCCTTTTCCCGTATGGGAAAAGGCGTGACGCTATATTATTATTATTCTGCCCACTTTGAGCCAGTTATTCAAAACTCCATTTTGCGTTACAGGGGGCTAGCCCATCGCCGCAGCTATGGAGTAACGAAGGCTTCAGATAAATTAATTGTCTCATTGGTACATGGTCAGGAATCGAACCTGCATCTCCTGTGTGAGAAGCAAGCGTGAAACCCATTAGACCACCGAGCTCTTTTATATATACTTCTTCTTATAATATATGGCAACTAACCTCATTGAGGTTAACTGTGCCAGTGTGAAGTGTATTCGAAAGATGACGTGACGTTTTTGAACCTAACCTCAAATGAATGAAACTCTTTGCCTCTAGCTAAGCCAGGGCCACCAAGCGGGAGCAAAGGCGGGCATAGGAGCCGTTGGTTTAATGTCGGTTGCGCAATGTTTAAGTTCTGGGTTCGAATCCACGTTCGGACATAACGCTATTTAAATTTTTTTGTTTTATTATTTTTAGTTTATAGATACGTAACCCTTCATGTGCGAGTCCGAGCCGCACTTGACCGAATTTCACAATAACTTTAACGGCGACCTCTGTGGCGCCGCGGTTGTGGCTCTGCCTGCCATGCGACAGGTCCCGGGTTTGATCCCCGGCTGGGGATAAGGAAAAAAAACACCTCCAGGTTTTGGATGTTTATAGTGCGTGACGTCGCTATTACTGGTTCCAATTGCACAGGGTATCTTAGGCCTTTATGTAAATGTTTATGTATATGTTTATCTTGCGTGTAGAATGTAACTGAATACCTGGTTCATGTAATACTGTCCCTTAGTGTGTAACCAGAGGACAAGTGCCTGTGTTAATACAAAATAAACAAATATATCGATACGCCTCGTGCCACGTAGGGGGTGTCAGAGACATACTCGTGCACACGTTAAGCCAGTTTTTCAAGTCTAGTATTTAATCGCACATCAAAAATACTGATTTGCACAGCAAAAAAGAATCAGCAAAACACTTTTTATGTTTTAAATATTTTATGTGTACTCAGGTCTAAGTTTTAAGTATTTTTTGTTGTTCTTACATGTTCAACCTAACACGAAGGATAAAGGGCGCTCCGCTTCGTTCACCCCCTTTAACCTTCACCTAAGCTACCGCGTGCTAAGGAGCAGCACATCAGCACTATAAATTCCAGGTTGTCGAAAGAGAGCCTGTCCAAATACAGCGAGATCTAGAAAAACACGTGACATTGGCGATATTAACCTAGATGTTGGACCGCCAATAATTAAGAAATTGAATTGATTGAGACGTCAGCTAAGTAGTATCAAAATAAAATGGATAATATTAACGTCTATAACTAAGAGCTCCGTGGTGGTTTCACGCTTGCTTCTCCAAGAGATGCAGGTTCAATTCCTGACCATGTACCAATGAGATAATTAATTTATCTTAAGTACATTATACGATCGGTCTAACGGTGATGGAAAACCGTGAGGAAACCTTCATTACTCCATAGCCGCGGCGATGGGCTAGCCCCCTGTCATGCAAAATGGAGTCTTGAATTACTGGCTCAAAGTGGACACAATTGTGCCTCTGGCACGCCTATGGGGAAAGTCGTGACGCTATGTTATGATGTGTTATTAACGTCTATTTCATGAAACCTCAACGATACGGATAGTCTTCCTATAATTACCTGTCCAGGGTAGCGGAATGGTGACCAATCCCTCGACTTATTGCACTCGAACACCCGATTACCATGTTCTATGACTGGCGGCACCGGACGCCTAGCTTGGGTCGGGGGACATGGTGGGGCCTCTTTGCTCGCTGACTTCTTTCCAAGAAGTTGGGCTCTACGTGCTAGCAAAGGTTGTGTCTTCCCGTTTCGGTTGAATATAGGGGGGTGGTTGTATTGCCTCACACCCCATAGGACTGGATCTCTGAGGGATTTAGAATGGGGTTGTGTAATGCGACAGGCTTACCTACGGTCACGTAAAGATGAATAGAAAACGTGTTTTGAAAAATTTCCGATTTGGCTTATGATTCGATGCAACACCTTAAGACGAGCGTGCAAAAGGTTCTTCGACTATACAACATAAAGGTTTTAATACTGGAAATAAGAATAAACTGTCCAGCTACCCTAGTAGACTCCACAAAATTCCAATCCAATTCCTTCATCAGCCAATCTATAAGCTTGTACAATAAGGTCCCCGATACTATTCAAAGCTTACCAACACATAAATTCAAAACGTTTAAAAAGTAAATTATGTTTGAAGGGATATTACTCAGTTTCAAATTATCTAGAAGATGTAAATCCTTGGGGATAAACTGCTTTGCTTGTTCTTCCATGTTTTTCCTTTGAAAAAGAGCTACCTCAGAGATTCTTGTGCGTTCTTCTCTGCGAAGTATCTGCTTTTGGAATGTACCCCTAGTATTAAATGAACGACGTACTCTAAGCGATATGTAATTATCCAACAGAATAAAGAATATCTTGTTTGGTTGATCGAGACATATTTTAGGGGGTTGTTAGGGACATCATTCTGAACATCTTTCACTATCAAACCGTGATCAGAGCAACTTTAATTTTCACTTATCCATATAGTTTGGGCCGGGCGATCCGCTGTTTTGTATGGAGAAGTAAAAAAGAAAGTTCCTCTTGTTATACAGTGAATGTTGTTCATATAATGATGCTAGAACTACCTCATAAAATATGACTGCACCTTTCTGTAACACCCTGAATGATAAGAACAATGCTCATGTTTGTTCTAAAGCCTGTTAGAAGGCAGATAACACATCTGAAGAAAACATACATTTCGCATCGTCATGCCTTTACCCACAGGGGCTGCCAGAGACACAGACTTAGCCAGCAAGTCAATACAAAGCTCTCTTCATTTACATACAGCAACTTGTAATCGTAAGTATTCACAAGTCTTCGCATGTATACGCACCGATAAGGTTGACGTAAGCCCATTCATTCAAATCACATTACCTAGTCCGTAGTAGACGTTTCAATACGTTCCCTGAATGAAGAATCATGTCCCCGGAATGCCAGTGACGGATTTTTTCCGAGACTTATTATATT
Organism: Argyresthia goedartella; assembly: GCA_949825045.1. Classification (NCBI taxonomy): domain Eukaryota; kingdom Metazoa; phylum Arthropoda; class Insecta; order Lepidoptera; family Argyresthiidae; genus Argyresthia; species Argyresthia goedartella. Next base: position 28,205,928 of record OX463824.1, read on the forward strand.
TTGCGTGGAAATCCGATGAAACTCGGATGGAAGTTGACAAGTTGTCAGTGTTTCGACGATTATTTTTGTGCGTCTGACACTTGACTGACACATTGGGTTTCGTTCAGAATCCGAAATTAACCACAGTTTCATGATTTCGTGATTATTTTACTAAAGAGGTTGTCATCATAGGCAAGGTTTCTTCTACCTATTTTTTTATAAGGTCCGCAAATTGAGCCTGTTTAACTGAACACACTCTCCTATCGCTTGCCTGTCACTGTTCTCACTGCCCAGTAAAACACTCGAGTATATTCAATATGCAAAGGAAATTGGCATTTTATACAAAACAATGTTCGTAATGCTGATTGTTAGGCTGTGAATTATTCATAATTTTAAATGATAAAACCGCTAACGTTCATGAAGTTTCCTTGTTCCTACGAATTTCTAGCCCCTAGCCAGGAGCATGGGCTAGGTCGATGACCTCACTAATGTATAGCTTACTGTGCCGGGCGTGTTAATATGTGTTGTGTGAATGCACCACCGGTCTACTAGTAATAGCTCTAATGGCTAATGGATAGGAATTTCCTGTGACGTGTCGATCGAACCCGTTTAGTATGTTGGAGAATGCAAACTTTGTTCGCAACGGTTGAGCATTTGATAGAAGCTGAAGTTACCATCATATTAGTGATGTTGATATAAGTTATTTGTATTTTATTTATTTTGTCATTTGTATATGACAATCTAATTGGCTACAAATCGGGAAGAAATTAACTGATCTAAGCCAATGTAAATTCCCCCATCCTTTCAGTTTTCGTCAGAAAATTAAGCAAACATGGCTCCAATAAAAATCTTACCTCTTCATTGACGGACGACTCGCCCTTTAACCCAATGGCCATAAACAATGTTTACGTGCACCCGCGTGACCTGCCACAAGCACTATCTTGATAATTATCTTCTGCACATAGCATTAGTCGCGTGTCTGGCTGAGTCACACCATGTGGCCGTCTGACCTTATTGGTGCAGGCCTCGGCATTCCACGCGTTCTTCCCGACTTGGAATAGTAACGGACTTCACGATAACAATGCGAACAGAAATGTTGACGTTAGAGATAAGTAGCTGTTGTTACAGACGACAGTACGGTGATTTTTGAAGATGGCAACATCAGGTGGTAAGAGTGACCTAGTCTAACCTAGTAGTTCAAATCAAACATTGTAGATTGCAATGTGTGAAAAAATTGGCAAAATTAATGCAGTTCTTTTATCTATCGGGATCTATAGGTTATAGAGCGTACTTAAAATGTATGTAGTCTTCACCTAAGCTACCGCAGTGTTTGGCCTTTTTTTGTTTGCAATTCAAGTTTAAACCAGTTTACTATTTAACTAACTACTACTTTATCAACTAACTCGTCATATAGTAAGCATTACGCTAAAGTTTACAATCAGTCTTGTTGACCAACTAACGAGAGAAAAAACGTTAGTTTATCATCAAACGGTTTCGTAACTAACTTCCGTAGCGCGAACAACACGAAGCGGAAATGAAAATGGCGCGCAGAAATGGCAAGGCAGGGTTCTGCGAGCAGTACAGAACCGGGTATCCGGGTAGATCCTTGGGATTGATGGAATATATGCGCTGACATAGCTTGCCAAGTGGTTCCAGATAAATCTTTTGATTTCCCTTTGCTAGTAGGGAAAACATACACCGAGCAACCTCATGATGTAGTTGTCTATAAAAGCGCAGAAAATTACAATTTCATGATGTTGTCACCGAGACGCCCCGCCGTGATCCCAATCCGAAATCAATAAAAATAAATCTGAAGTTGTTGTCGAAGCCAATGTCGAGAAGCTGGGGGCCAGCGTGATCAGATTCCGTATCTGAATATGTCGGTCCCGTCATCCTGGTGGGAAAGGAAGACGGCCGTAGCTGGCGCCCGAAGGTCACCACGGGTTTATGTGGCGGTTCCTGAGCCTTGTGATGATTGCGATGGTGATAAAAATGACAGAAGTGAGTTAAGTGCTATATAAATAATAGTGTTTGTAAAAGTTTGATTTGATAAACAAAAATGTAATGAGTGCTCGATTGTACATAATATAAAATATATGAACTGTCTTCCTAACAGGAATTGTTTAAATTATATAGATAAATAAGGCCAGTTAATTGATTATATTATAATGAACACTTCAATGTCCAGATTATCTGTAGTCATGGATGATTTCATTGTAGATAAACATGTAAATTATTGCGATTGTTTGCAGTCATGTATGATTGAGTGCAAATTATCGGATATTGACGTTATGGAAAGAATTTCAAATGCGCTAGTTGAGATTATGATGAAAACTTGTGATGACTTTATGGTTAAGATTGTCTACGAGCCCCAATGCAGAATACTTCGCAATGCAGAATAATGTGTTGTAAATTTTCAGTCTAAAATTAAGATAACCCATTTAAAAACAAAAATCTGAAGAATATATACATATGTCATGTTAAAATCAATAATTTCCTAACTGCCTGAAAAGCAAATGAGTTCCTCCTCCATAACCACGCACGCAAAACAGTTCGTCTACCATTTAATAGTGTCTCCTCTGCTCTCAATAACTGCTTTTATCCGCAATGGCATTGCCGCCACCAGCTCTGCACACTCATCATGGGTGATGGAATCCCAAAAACAGAAGCGTTTTAAATCATTTTCTGATTTTCTATATATATTTCCTCAATCCGTTCTTCATTCAGAACCCAGAACCCTTCAGAACCCTGTTTTCTGCGTCAGATCTGATGCAGAGACGGCCTCTTCAAACACGCTACTAACTTGTGATGTTTATAATGCTGGATAATTGATTGGATGTTAAATCTTGGTAGTACCAGTTCTTTAGATATTTTGTATGTTGACTTCCTTTTATTAGTATTAGCAATAATGATTTTTCGGACCTCTTCAGAAATAGCTTTACTCTTACCCATTGTTGAATAATAGTGACCAGAAATCAGTTAATTCTTCCGATTTATACCACCTATCAGTTTCGTCCAGTTTCTGACTTTAACTGAGGTTTAAATCAACATAGCCGATCTTGTTTGCATCGATTAGGGGCTAGCTAGATGAACCTTTTTGCTTGCACCCAGATTAGGTTAAAACGAGGATTGTAGAGGTTCCAAAAGATATTAATATAACATGGCAACGTTAAAAAAAAGTAGAATAAAGAGGGTTACTGTGAAATAATTATAATACATGTTATGTATTATATCACAACCCTGCCTACAAATATATGGGTTCCAAAATCTTGTCTCTCAATGTTCGACTAGACGGAGTATTCTGCATTTGGGCTCGTATGTCATATTGTAGATACTACTTTGAAAATTATCGCGATTGTTGGCAGTCATGTAAGATTGGCTGAAAATTATTGGATATTGACTTCATGGAAATCAGTTCAAATGCGCTGATTGAGATTTTGATGAAAAAATATAATGGCTTTATATTAATATTGTCTATAGTTATGGATGATTGTATTGTGGATTATCTTTGAAAATGATCGATTTTTTTTACAGTCATGTATGATTGGCTGCAAACGACCGGACAATGACTGTAAGGAAATCAGTTCATTTGCGCTAATTGAGATTAGGAGGAAAGACAAGATTTAGTGGGTTCGATTGGTTGTACTGTAAATAATTTTTAACAGTCGTCGAGATTGATTACAACCAAATAAGATTGGCTGCAAATCGTTCAAATTGAGACAAAGAACAATAATTTTATTTTTAATTCAAAATTCGTTATTTTTTGTAAATAGTAACATATGTTACTTAGCCTCTTCTTTATAGTGGACCACTGTGGGAGAGAAGGGCGAAGAAAGTACCATCGTTTGATTTTCAGATCTCTTTTAAATATAGGTTTTGTTTAACTAGTACAAATATTACATATTATAAATAATAAGCAGGAATAAATAATTACAAAATTATTAAGCTAGTTCTGTGTTGGGTTAGATTGACACCATGCACTCTTTTCATTTATGTAATCTTTAATATTATATTATCCCTTTTTTGATAAAGTGGTTTTTACATGGTTTTATAGTAGTTTATGTGACTGCTACATAATGGAGGGTATTAACACTCGAGAGTGGGTTTATGAAACGAGCCGAAGGCGAGTTTCATAATAATATCACTCGAGAGTTTTAATGCCTAATTATGTACAGTTACATACACTAGTTTATCTACACACATATCATAAGCTCTCTTTAATGTGTTCAGGAACCGCATGTTCGACCGGCATGGTGGCATTGATAATTCCTTTACACTTGTTTAGCTTGTTCAGTAGTAACAATTTCACAAACAAAGGAGGGGCGACACGCAGTCGGGCGTCGGCGTTCGAAATTTGAATGTCATAATATATAGAAAAATTACACATTATGGTCATAATGTATAATTTTTCAGATAAGAAATGAGTTTTTACCAAGTAGTTTAACATTATGCTGATCGTAACGTGCCGATTTAGTACGCAGTAAAGAGGGTTTATGATACGTATGTAGATAAAATTGCTTATATGGAAATATCAAAATCTCCAGAGGTATCCTGTTGTAATAGGGAATTGGGTAAAATAGTCACGATAGAGGACCGATCACCCGCCTGCGGTTCAGCGGGCGTCCCACCTCATCGTCATCGTCATCATCATTATCAATAGGGAATGCACTGACCCTTGAAAGAATTGCTAACTTTCGCAGTTGAGACGAATCGACCCCTCTCAAGCTAATAGCTATCCATCTAGCCGGTTACGCTACAGAGCGTGCCAAAGAAATATACATCGATACATACATACATACATACACTCGGAAAACATAACCCTCCTTCTGGCGCAAGTCGGCTAAAAATTATCTACATTTATTTCAATTTATGTAATGTGTTTATTTATATTTTATCAGAATCTGTAGTATGTTGAATGCGTAGTGCGAACTGGTGCTAACCATACGAACAGGAAATGAAAAATGGCGCGGTGACTGGCGCGCCAAAGTGTACTGTACTGTATGTAGTGTTTGATGAAATGGCGCGGTGACTGGCGCGCCAAAGTGTACTGTACTGTATGTAGTGTTTGATGAAAACCGTACATGATACATGAGAAGTTTGTAAGAACGTAATGATCCCTGATAAATTTACTATAAACCTATTGCACTTAAAAGCGATATCACTTATAGTTTCCGCGCACTATATAGAGGTGATATGAACATTTGTAAATATCTCTCGATTTTCTAACTGAAGGCTCATTTTTCTCAAAAAAAAAAAAACAATACCGGCCAAATGTATGACTAATGCAAAGAATAGAATATGCTCAAAAAGAGGCATAATTTATTTCGTGAAACTCAATTAATTTGGCCTGTCAGCGAAATATTTGTACTGGTTAGGAAGTAAATATGTAACCAATTCGTACCATCGTACAGGAAATCGAAGCAAATGAAACCGGTCAAGTGCGAACAGGACATCGGACCCGCACATGAAGGGTTCCATATTGTACACGGAAAAACGTAAAACGACAGTCTTTTGTACGACTACATACATATTAGTAGTTTATGTGTCTGCTGCATAATGGAGGGCATTTTCGGCTCGTTTCATAATAATATCACTCGAGAGTTTTAATGCCTAATTATGTACAGTTACATACACTAGTTTATCTACACACATATCATAAGCTCTCTTTGATGTGTTCAGGAACCGCATGTTTGACCGGCATTGTGGTTCTGCAATTGTTTAGCTTGTTCTTTAGTACCAACTTCACGCAGGCGGGCGTCGGCGTTCGAAATTTGAATGTCAGTACCAACTTCACAGACAAACTAGGGACGGCACGCGGGTGGGCGTCGGCGTTCGAAATTTGAATGTCATTATATGTAGAAAAACTACACATAATGACCATTATGTGTAGTTTTCCAGATACGAAACGAGTTTTTACCAAGTAGTTTAACATAATGCTGATCGTAACGTGCGGTTTTTGAACGCAGTAAAGAGGGTTTATGATACGTGTGTAGATAAACATATTTAATTTTTAATAATAAATATTAAATACTAGGTAGGACTACATTCAAGGCCGTACATCGAAACATTTAAAAATAGTTTTGTGTATGTAGTATGTAAGTATTGAAGTTTGTACTCAGGTTAACGAAACTCTTTGCTCATTGAAACCGGAAGTGGATAGAAATTGAGTAACTTATTTACACAAATAAAATCAACTATGGTAAAAATCTTTATATTATTTATGATAATTTGAATGAGCAATTATTAATCATATAATGACAAATAACTAAGCACAAAACTCATTACCTGCAATTAAAAATCTTTTCCGATAAGATCGGGAGAGTCCATTGTTCACCGATAAACAAGGTACTTCTTTTAACTCATGAAAATCGGTATGTTTCATTATTTGTTGCTGTTGCGGCAACAGAAATGCACATTCTGTGAAAATTTCAGCTCTCTACCTATTTCGGTTGATCCGATAGAGCCCGGTGACGGACGGACGGACAGACAGACGGACAGCGGAGGCTTAGTAATAGGGTCCCGTTTGGCACCCTTCATGTACGGAACCCTAAAAATAATATACCAAAAACAAAACGTCCAAGTGCGAGTCTGACTCGTGGGTCTGAGGGGTCCGAACAATATTTTTTTTTGTGATGGAGCTATAAATTTACAAGTCATTGACATAAAATAAATAAGTAAGAATAAATATTACAGTCGTCAAATTATCATAAGATAAGATGTATATATGATATATATGTATAGATGTATATATGTTATAATTCAATATTATATTAATTTTATCAATTTTTATATAATTTAATGAATTATGTTGAATATACAAAAAAAAAAAAATTATATTCCATACTTATGTATGGGCGCTGTCCTTAATGAATTCCCCATAGGTATAAATCATATCGCGATAGATAAAATAACTGCATTGATTTTGCCTATTTCTTTGCTTTTCTTGTATAACTTATATGGTTGGATAAGAGAACAGGTAAACGGCAACTTTCACATAACCAACCAGATGATACACCTCGGAATAATGCCGCCTCCTGCGGGGTTCCAAAGAAAGTCCTATAAACAAACTCACTTTGAAGGAGGCTTAACGAACCCCAATATTTTTTGTGCCCTATAAAGTTACTAAGTAAATCAGAAAGAATATAAAAAGTCTGCAGCGAGAGACAATTAATGGTAATTCCGGCCTTTGGCTTGAAATCTTTTATTATTCAAGAGGGTTCAAAAGTTACTAATTTTGTTCGAAAAATACCGCAGATTTTTATAAGACTTGGTCGTGGTTTGTTGTGTGTTCGTTCTCAGTTAATATGTGAATCGGTTATGCTTATGACGCTAAGTGGGTTTATAAGACTTGTTCTTGGTTTGTTGTGTGTTCGTTCTCAGTTAATATGTGAATCGGTTATGCTTATGACGCTAAGTGGGTTTATAAGACTTGGTCTTGGTTTGTTGTGTGTTCGTTCTCAGTTAATATGTGAATCGGTTATGCTTATGACGCTAAGTGGGTTTATAAGACTTGGTCTTGGTTTGTTGTGTGTTCGTTCTCAGTTAATATGTGAATCGGTTATGCTTATGACGCTAAGTGGGTTTATAAGACTTGGTCTTGGTTTGTTGTGTGTTCGTTCTCAGTTAATATGTGAATCGGTTATGCTTATGACGCTAAGTGGGTTTATAAGACTTGGTCTTGGTTTGTTGTGTGTTCGTTCTCAGTTAATATGTGAATCGGTTATGCTTATGACGCTAAGTGGGTTTATAAGACTTGGTCGTGGTTTGTTGTGTGTTCGTTCTCAGTTAATATGTGAATCGGTTATGCTTATGACGCTAAGTGGGTTTATAAGACTTGGTCTTGGTTTGTTGTGTGTTCGTTCTCAGTTAATATGTGAATCGGTTATGCTTATGACGCTAAGTGGGTTTATAAGACTTGGTCTTGGTTTGTTGTGTGTTCGTTCTCAGTTAATATGTGAATAGGTTATGCCTATGACGCTTAGTGGGTTTATAAGACTTGGTCTTGGTTTGTTGTGTGTTCGTTCTCAGTTAATATGTGAATCGGTTATGCTTATGACGCTAAGTGGGTTTATAAGACTTGGTCTTGGTTTGTTGTGTGTTCGTTCTCAGTTAATATGTGAATCGGTTATGCTTATGACGCTAAGTGGGTTTATAAGACTTGTTCTTGGTTTGTTGTGTGTTCGTTCTCAGTTAATATGTGAATCGGTTATGCTTATGACGCTAAGTGGGTTTATAAGACTTGGTCTTGGTTTGTTGTGTGTTCGTTCTCAGTTAATATGTGAATCGGTTATGCTTATGACGCTAAGTGGGTTTATAAGACTTGGTCTTGGTTTGTTGTGTGTTCGTTCTCAGTTAATATGTGAATCGGTTATGCTTATGACGCTAAGTGGGTTTATAAGACTTGGTCTTGGTTTGTTGTGTGTTCGTTCTCAGTTAATATGTGAATCGGTTATGCTTATGACGCTAAGTGGGTTTATAAGACTTGGTCTTGGTTTGTTGTGTGTTCGTTCTCAGTTAATATGTGAATCGGTTATGCTTATGACGCTAAGTGGGTTTATAAGACTTGGTCGTGGTTTGTTGTGTGTTCGTTCTCAGTTAATATGTGAATCGGTTATGCTTATGACGCTAAGTGGGTTTATAAGACTTGGTCTTGGTTTGTTGTGTGTTCGTTCTCAGTTAATATGTGAATCGGTTATGCTTATGACGCTAAGTGGGTTTATAAGACTTGGTCTTGGTTTGTTGTGTGTTCGTTCTCAGTTAATATGTGAATCGGTTATGCTTATGACGCTAAGTGGGTTTATAAGACTTGGTCTTGGTTTGTTGTGTGTTCGTTCTCAGTTAATATGTGAATCGGTTATGCTTATGACGCTAAGTGGGTTTATAAGACTTGGTCTTGGTTTGTTGTGTGTTCGTTCTCAGTTAATATGTGAATCGGTTATGCTTATGACGCTAAGTGGGTTTATAAGACTTGGTCTTGGTTTGTTGTGTGTTCGTTCTCAGTTAATATGTGAATCGGTTATGCTTATGACGCTAAGTGGGTTTATAAGACTTGGTCTTGGTTTGTTGTGTGTTCGTTCTCAGTTAATATGTGAATCGGTTATGCTTATGACGCTAAGTGGGTTTATAAGACTTGGTCTTGGTTTGTTGTGTGTTCGTTCTCAGTTAATATGTGTATCGGTTATGCTTATGACGCTAAGTGGGTTTATAAGACTTGGTCTTGGTTTGTTGTGTGTTCGTTCTCAGTTAATATGTGAATCGGTTATGCTTATGACGCTAAGTGGGTTTATAAGACTTGGTCTTGGTTTGTTGTGTGTTCGTTCTCAGTTAATATGTGAATCGGTTATGCTTATGACGCTAAGTGGGTTTATAAGACTTGGTCTTGGTTTGTTGTGTGTTCGTTCTCAGTTAATATGTGAATCGGTTATGCTTATGACGCTAAGTGGGTTTATAAGACTTGGTCTTGGTTTGTTGTGTGTTCGTTCTCAGTTAATATGTGAATCGGTTATGCTTATGACGCTAAGTGGGTTTATAAGACTTGGTCTTGGTTTGTTGTGTGTTCGTTCTCAGTTAATATGTGAATAGGTTATGCCTATGACGCTTAGTGGGTTTATAAGACTTGGTCTTGGTTTGTTGTGTGTTCGTTCTCAGTTAATATGTGAATCGGTTATGCTTATGACGCTAAGTGGGTTTATAAGACTTGGTCTTGGTTTGTTGTGTGTTCGTTCTCAGTTAATATGTGAATCGGTTATGCTTATGACGCTAAGTGGGTTTATAAGACTTGGTCTTGGTTTGTTGTGTGTTCGTTCTCAGTTAATATGTGAATCGGTTATGCTTATGACGCTAAGTGGGTTTATAAGACTTGGTCGTGGTTTGTTGTGTGTTCGTTCTCAGTTAATATGTGAATCGGTTATGTTTATGACGCTAAGTGGGTTTATAAGACTTGGTCTTGGTTTGTTGTGTGTTCGTTCTCAGTTAATATGTGAATCGGTTATGCTTATGACGCTAAGTGGGTTTATAAGACTTGGTCTTGGTTTGTTGTGTGTTCGTTCTCAGTTAATATGTGAATCGGTTATGCTTATGACGCTAAGTGGGTTTATAAGACTTGGTCTTGGTTTGTTGTGTGTTCGTTCTCAGTTAATATGTGAATCGGTTATGCTTATGACGCTAAGTGGGTTTATAAGACTTGGTCTTGGTTTGTTGTGTGTTCGTTCTCAGTTAATATGTGAATCGGTTATGCTTATGACGCTAAGTGGGTTTATAAGACTTGGTCTTGGTTTGTTGTGTGTTCGTTCTCAGTTAATATGTGAATCGGTTATGCTTATGACGCTAAGTGGGTTTATAAGACTTGGTCGTGGTTTGTTGTGTGTTCGTTCTCAGTTAATATGTGAATCGGTTATGCTTATGACGCTTAGTGGGTTTATAAGACTTGGTCTTGGTTTGTTGTGTGTTCGTTCTCAGTTAATATGTGAATCGGTTATGCTTATGACGCTAAGTGGGTTTATAAGACTTGGTCTTGGTTTGTTGTGTGTTCGTTCTCAGTTAATATGTGAATCGGTTATGCTTATGACGCTAAGTGGGTTTATAAGACTTGGTCGTGGTTTGTTGTGTGTTCGTTCTCAGTTAATATGTGAATCGGTTATGCCTATGACGCTTAGTGGGTTTATAAGACTTGGTCGTGGTTTGTTGTGTGTTCGTTCTCAGTTAATATGTGAATCGGTTATGCTTATGACGCTAAGTGGGTTTATAAGACTTGGTCTTGGTTTGTTTTGTGTTCGTTCTCAGTTAATATGTGAATCGGTTATGCTTATGACGCTAAGTGGGTTTATAAGACTTGGTCTTGGTTTGTTGTGTGTTCGTTCTCAGTTAATATGTGAATCGGTTATGCTTATGACGCTAAGTGGGTTTATAAGACTTGGTCTTGGTTTGTTGTGTGTTCGTTCTCAGTTAATATGTGAATCGGTTATGCTTATGACGCTAAGTGGGTTTATAAGACTTGGTCTTGGTTTGTTGTGTGTTCGTTCTCAGTTAATATGTGAATCGGTTATGTTTATGACGCTAAGTGGGTTTATAAGACTTGGTCTTGGTTTGTTGTGTGTTCGTTCTCAGTTAATATGTGAATCGGTTATGCTTATGACGCTAAGTGGGTTTATAAGACTTGGTCTTGGTTTGTTGTGTGTTCGTTCTCAGTTAATATGTGAATCGGTTATGCTTATGACGCTAAGTGGGTTTATAAGACTTGGTCTTGGTTTGTTGTGTGTTCGTTCTCAGTTAATATGTGAATCGGTTATGCTTATGACGCTAAGTGGGTTTATAAGACTTGGTCTTGGTTTGTTGTGTGTTCGTTCTCAGTTAATATGTGAATCGGTTATGCTTATGACGCTAAGTGGGTTTATAAGACTTGGTCTTGGTTTGTTGTGTGTTCGTTCTCAGTTAATATGTGAATCGGTTATGCTTATGACGCTAAGTGGGTTTATAAGACTTGGTCTTGGTTTGTTGTGTGTTCGTTCTCAGTTAATATGTGAATCGGTTATGCTTATGACGCTAAGTGGGTTTATAAGACTTGGTCGTGGTTTGTTGTGTGTTCGTTCTCAGTTAATATGTGAATCGGTTATGCTTATGACGCTAAGTGGGTTTATAAGACTTGGTCTTGGTTTGTTGTGTGTTCGTTCTCAGTTAATATGTGAATCGGTTATGCTTATGACGCTAAGTGGGTTTATAAGACTTGGTCGTGGTTTGTTGTGTGTTCGTTCTCAGTTAATATGTGAATCGGTTATGCTTATGACGCTAAGTGGGTTTATAAGACTTGGTCTTGGTTTGTTGTGTGTTCGTTCTCAGTTAATATGTGTATCGGTTATGCTTATGACGCTAAGTGGGTTTATAAGACTTGGTCTTGGTTTGTTGTGTGTTCGTTCTCAGTTAATATGTGAATCGGTTATGCTTATGACGCTAAGTGGGTTTATAAGACTTGGTCTTGGTTTGTTGTGTGTTCGTCCTCAGTTAATATGTGAATCGGTTATGCTTATGACGCTAAGTGGGTTTATAAGACTTGGTCTTGGTTTGTTGTGTGTTCGTTCTCAGTTAATATGTGAATCGGTTATGCTTATGACGCTAAGTGGGTTTATAAGACTTGGTCTTGGTTTGTTGTGTGTTCGTTCTCAGTTAATATGTGAATCGGTTATGCTTATGACGCTAAGTGGGTTTATAAGACTTGGTCGTGGTTTGTTGTGTGTTCGTTCTCAGTTAATATGTGAATCGGTTATGCTTATGACGCTTAGTGGGTTTATAAGACTTGGTCTTGGTTTGTTGTGTGTTCGTTCTCAGTTAATATGTGAATCGGTTATGCTTATGACGCTAAGTGGGTTTATAAGACTTGGTCTTGGTTTGTTGTGTGTTCGTTCTCAGTTAATATGTGAATCGGTTATGCTTATGACGCTAAGTGGGTTTATAAGACTTGGTCTTGGTTTGTTGTGTGTTCGTTCTCAGTTAATATGTGAATCGGTTATGCTTATGACGCTAAGTGGGTTTATAAGACTTGGTCTTGGTTTGTTGTGTGTTCGTTCTCAGTTAATATGTGAATCGGTTATGCTTATGACGCTAAGTGGGTTTATAAGACTTGGTCTTGGTTTGTTGTGTGTTCGTTCTCAGTTAATATGTGAATCGGTTATGCTTATGACGCTAAGTGGGTTTATAAGACTTGGTCTTGGTTTGTTGTGTGTTCGTTCTCAGTTAATATGTGAATCGGTTATGTTTATGACGCTAAGTGGGTTTATAAGACTTGGTCTTGGTTTGTTGTGTGTTCGTTCTCAGTTAATATGTGAATCGGTTATGCTTATGACGCTAAGTGGGTTTATAAGACTTGGTCTTGGTTTGTTGTGTGTTCGTTCTCAGTTAATATGTGAATCGGTTATGCCTATGACGCTTAGTGGGTTTATAAGACTTGGTCTTGGTTTGTTGTGTGTTCGTTCTCAGTTAATATGTGAATCGGTTATGCTTATGACGCTAAGTGGGTTTATAAGACTTGGTCTTGGTTTGTTGTGTGTTCGTTCTCAGTTAATATGTGAATCGGTTATGCTTATGACGCTAAGTGGGTTTGTAAGACTTGGTCTTGGTTTGTTGTGTGTTCGTTCTCAGTTAATATGTGAATCGGTTATGCTTATGACGCTAAGTGGGTTTATAAGACTTGGTCTTGGTTTGTTGTGTGTTCGTTCTCAGTTAATATGTGAATCGGTTATGCTTATGACGCTAAGTGGGTTTATAAGACTTGGTCTTGGTTTGTTGTGTGTTCGTTCTCAGTTAATATGTGAATCGGTTATGCTTATGACGCTAAGTGGGTTTATAAGACTTGGTCGTGGTTTGTTGTGTGTTCGTTCTCAGTTAATATGTGAATCGGTTATGCTTATGACGCTAAGTGGGTTTATAAGACTTGGTCTTGGTTTGTTGTGTGTTCGTTCTCAGTTAATATGTGAATCGGTTATGCTTATGACGCTAAGTGGGTTTATAAGACTTGGTCTTGGTTTGTTGTGTGTTCGTTCTCAGTTAATATGTGAATCGGTTATGCCTATGACGCTTAGTGGGTTTATAAGACTTGGTCTTGGTTTGTTGTGTGTTCGTTCTCAGTTAATATGTGAATCGGTTATGTTTATGACGCTAAGTGGGTTTATAAGACTTGGTCTTGGTTTGTTGTGTGTTCGTTCTCAGTTAATATGTGAATCGGTTATGCTTATGACGCTAAGTGGGTTTATAAGACTTGGTCTTGGTTTGTTGTGTGTTCGTTCTCAGTTAATATGTGAATCGGTTATGCTTATGACGCTAAGTGGGTTTATAAGACTTGGTCTTGGTTTGTTGTGTGTTCGTTCTCAGTTAATATGTGAATCGGTTATGCTTATGACGCTAAGTGGGTTTATAAGACTTGGTCTTGGTTTGTTGTGTGTTCGTTCTCAGTTAATATGTGAATCGGTTATGCTTATGACGCTAAGTGGGTTTATAAGACTTGGTCTTGGTTTGTTGTGTGTTCGTTCTCAGTTAATATGTGAATCGGTTATGTTTATGACGCTAAGTGGGTTTATAAGACTTGGTCTTGGTTTGTTGTGTGTTCGTTCTCAGTTAATATGTGAATCGGTTATGCTTATGACGCTAAGTGGGTTTATAAGACTTGGTCTTGGTTTGTTGTGTGTTCGTTCTCAGTTAATATGTGAATCGGTTATGCCTATGACGCTTAGTGGGTTTATAAGACTTGGTCTTGGTTTGTTGTGTGTTCGTTCTCAGTTAATATGTGAATCGGTTATGTTTATGACGCTAAGTGGGTTTATAAGACTTGGTCTTGGTTTGTTGTGTGTTCGTTCTCAGTTAATATGTGAATCGGTTATGCTTATGACGCTAAGTGGGTTTATAAGACTTGGTCTTGGTTTGTTGTGTGTTCGTTCTCAGTTAATATGTGAATCGGTTATGCTTATGACGCTAAGTGGGTTTATAAGACTTGGTCTTGGTTTGTTGTGTGTTCGTTCTCAGTTAATATGTGAATCGGTTATGCTTATGACGCTAAGTGGGTTTATAAGACTTGGTCTTGGTTTGTTGTGTGTTCGTTCTCAGTTAATATGTGAATCGGTTATGCTTATGACGCTAAGTGGGTTTATAAGACTTGGTCTTGGTTTGTTGTGTGTTCGTTCTCAGTTAATATGTGAATCGGTTATGCTTATGACGCTAAGTGGGTTTATAAGACTTGGTCTTGGTTTGTTGTGTGTTCGTTCTCAGTTAATATGTGAATCGGTTATGCTTATGACGCTAAGTGGGTTTATAAGACTTGGTCTTGGTTTGTTGTGTGTTCGTTCTCAGTTAATATGTGAATCGGTTATGCTTATGACGCTAAGTGGGTTTATAAGACTTGGTCGTGGTTTGTTGTGTGTTCGTTCTCAGTTAATATGTGAATCGGTTATGCTTATGACGCTTAGTGGGTTTATAAGACTTGGTCTTGGTTTGTTGTGTGTTCGTTCTCAGTTAATATGTGAATCGGTTATGCTTATGACGCTAAGTGGGTTTATAAGACTTGGTCTTGGTTTGTTGTGTGTTCGTTCTCAGTTAATATGTGAATCGGTTATGCTTATGACGCTAAGTGGGTTTATAAGACTTGGTCTTGGTTTGTTGTGTGTTCGTTCTCAGTTAATATGTGAATCGGTTATGCTTATGACGCTAAGTGGGTTTATAAGACTTGGTCGTGGTTTGTTGTGTGTTCGTTCTCAGTTAATATGTGAATCGGTTATGCTTATGACGCTTAGTGGGTTTATAAGACTTGGTCTTGGTTTGTTGTGTGTTCGTCCTCAGTTAATATGTGAATCGGTTATGCTTATGACGCTAAGTGGGTTTATAAGACTTGGTCTTGGTTTGTTGTGTGTTCGTTCTCAGTTAATATGTGAATCGGTTATGCTTATGACGCTAAGTGGGTTTATAAGACTTGGTCTTGGTTTGTTGTGTGTTCGTTCTCAGTTAATATGTGAATCGGTTATGCTTATGACGCTAAGTGGGTTTATAAGACTTGGTCTTGGTTTGTTGTGTGTTCGTTCTCAGTTAATATGTGAATCGGTTATGCTTATGACGCTAAGTGGGTTTATAAGACTTGGTCGTGGTTTGTTGTGTGTTCGTTCTCAGTTAATATGTGAATCGGTTATGCTTATGACGCTTAGTGGGTTTATAAGACTTGGTCTTGGTTTGTTGTGTGTTCGTTCTCAGTTAATATGTGAATCGGTTATGCTTATGACGCTAAGTGGGTTTATAAGACTTGGTCTTGGTTTGTTGTGTGTTCGTTCTCAGTTAATATGTGAATCGGTTATGCTTATGACGCTAAGTGGGTTTATAAGACTTGGTCTTGGTTTGTTGTGTGTTCGTTCTCAGTTAATATGTGAATCGGTTATGCTTATGACGCTAAGTGGGTTTATAAGACTTGGTCTTGGTTTGTTGTGTGTTCGTTCTCAGTTAATATGTGAATCGGTTATGCTTATGACGCTAAGTGGGTTTATAAGACTTGGTCGTGGTTTGTTGTGTGTTCGTTCTCAGTTAATATGTGAATCGGTTATGCTTATGACGCTTAGTGGGTTTATAAGACTTGGTCTTGGTTTGTTGTGTGTTCGTTCTCAGTTAATATGTGAATCGGTTATGCTTATGACGCTAAGTGGGTTTATAAGACTTGGTCTTGGTTTGTTGTGTGTTCGTTCTCAGTTAATATGTGAATCGGTTATGCTTATGACGCTAAGTGGGTTTATAAGACTTGGTCTTGGTTTGTTGTGTGTTCGTTCTCAGTTAATATGTGAATCGGTTATGCTTATGACGCTAAGTGGGTTTATAAGACTTGGTCTTGGTTTGTTGTGTGTTCGTTCTCAGTTAATATGTGAATCGGTTATGCTTATGACGCTAAGTGGGTTTATAAGACTTGGTCTTGGTTTGTTGTGTGTTCGTTCTCAGTTAATATGTGAATCGGTTATGCTTATGACGCTAAGTGGGTTTATAAGACTTGGTCTTGGTTTGTTGTGTGTTCGTTCTCAGTTAATATGTGAATCGGTTATGTTTATGACGCTAAGTGGGTTTATAAGACTTGGTCTTGGTTTGTTGTGTGTTCGTTCTCAGTTAATATGTGAATCGGTTATGCTTATGACGCTAAGTGGGTTTATAAGACTTGGTCTTGGTTTGTTGTGTGTTCGTTCTCAGTTAATATGTGAATCGGTTATGCCTATGACGCTTAGTGGGTTTATAAGACTTGGTCTTGGTTTGTTGTGTGTTCGTTCTCAGTTAATATGTGAATCGGTTATGTTTATGACGCTAAGTGGGTTTATAAGACTTGGTCTTGGTTTGTTGTGTGTTCGTTCTCAGTTAATATGTGAATCGGTTATGCTTATGACGCTAAGTGGGTTTATAAGACTTGGTCTTGGTTTGTTGTGTGTTCGTTCTCAGTTAATATGTGAATCGGTTATGCTTATGACGCTAAGTGGGTTTATAAGACTTGGTCTTGGTTTGTTGTGTGTTCGTTCTCAGTTAATATGTGAATCGGTTATGCTTATGACGCTAAGTGGGTTTATAAGACTTGGTCTTGGTTTGTTGTGTGTTCGTTCTCAGTTAATATGTGAATCGGTTATGCTTATGACGCTAAGTGGGTTTATAAGACTTGGTCTTGGTTTGTTGTGTGTTCGTTCTCAGTTAATATGTGAATCGGTTATGCTTATGACGCTAAGTGGGTTTATAAGACTTGGTCTTGGTTTGTTGTGTGTTCGTTCTCAGTTAATATGTGAATCGGTTATGTTTATGACGCTAAGTGGGTTTATAAGACTTGGTCTTGGTTTGTTGTGTGTTCGTTCTCAGTTAATATGTGAATCGGTTATGCTTATGACGCTAAGTGGGTTTATAAGACTTGGTCGTGGTTTGTTGTGTGTTCGTTCTCAGTTAATATGTGAATCGGTTATGCTTATGAAGCTAAGTGGGTTTTCTAGTGGAACACTATTTTTCCGAAAAAAAGGGGAAAAACGGTTTAGTAAGGCTAGTATTTAATCGCACCTCAAAAATACTGTTTTTCACAGCAAAAAGGATCAACACAAACACTTTAAATTTTAAGTATTTTTATTGTTCTTATATATATATTTTTGGGGAGTAGTGCACTCTTTATTTGAAATTTGTATCAACTTTTTGGTAAATAAAGATTTATTATTATTTATTTATTATTATTATTGTTCTTATATACATGTTCAACCTAATACGAAGGATAAAAGGGGCTTCGCTTCGCTCAAACTCTTTAGCCTTCACCTAACCTCGGTAGGTTATTCAGTATTTTGCCCTGATATTTGCTGTGAAAATCAGTATATTTGCTGTGAAAATCAGTATATTTGCTGAGCAAATCAGTATTATTGATGTGCAGTTTAATATTTCCCATTTAGTAATACCCCAACCAATATGGATACGTTGCGTTGGTTGTATGCTTTTGTTTATTGCATCGTCATACTCCTTATGTGTGGATTCCTAGCACATTAACGTCTAGGCTGTATTCCCTATATCATATCCTCCAGATGCCATAACTCATGTTCTATGACACTTGATAATCTAGTTAGAAATTTCCCTCGGGCGGCGGCGACGCGACGCTCCGTCGTGTATTAGCCTGATTAGTTTTCTGACAGCTCCCTTCCGCCATCTTGGATTCGTTTCGCTGACATTGTGAGTGACAGGTACGCTTCTGGCTTTCTCATCCGTCACAAATGAGCTTGTCAAAAAGTTGTTAACTAGTTGTAGCTGAACTGGCGGGTTTGTTACGATTAATCGGAGGTTAGAAATAGTTGGTTACCATTCGTACAAGAACAGATTCCCGCAGGCTCCTTGATGAAGGAAGAAAGGAAGAGTAGTCTCAATCTCTTAGTTTGTCTCTCAGTGACACTCTTAAAAATGTAGCAGTCGAATGTTGCCAGCAAAAAACAAAACGTTTTCTTGTTTATATCAGTAACCGTCGGTATTACGCAAGAACGTTGAATGAACAAATGTAGCTACACAGATTTCGCACAGAAAAGGTTCCACAACTTTTTACAACGGGTTCACCATTGTCTTATAAAAAGCAAACTTTGTATTTATAAAGGTTTGTTTGGTAGATCGATACAAAGCCTTAAAACGAAGATAGAACAATTTAGGCCAAACTTGTGTCATCCAAAGTGTTACCGTTTCGTTCTCATCGATGTTTTATTGTTTTTGACGCAAAATCCCAGAATTGTACAGTTAATTGCTAATTATTGCTATTTTGAACAATTTTTTATTTTTTTTTTCAATCATAATTAGAATTAATAAGGGATTGCAGAGGCACAATTGTGCCCTCTTTGAGCCAGTTATTCAATACTCCATTTTGCGTGATAGGGGGCTAGCTCATCTCCGCATGTAATGAAGGTTTCCTCACGGTGTTTTACATCACCGTTAGAACGTCCGTATAATGTACTTAAGATAAATTGATTATCACTTTGTTACATCGTCAGGAATCGAACCTGCATCACCTGTGTGAGAAGCAAGCGTGAAAGCCATTGGACCACGGAGCTCTTTTTCTAATTAAGTACTGTTTAAGTAATCTTCTTGAGATTTTTACATACCTTTGAAGTGATAGAAAATTTCCTGTGCTTTTAAGCAAGGTTTTTTGACTGCATTTTTTGAAGAAAAAAGATACAGTTTTAAAAACAACTTTTGCTTGCTTTATTACTTGCATGTTATGTAAGTTTACGCTTGAAAAACAACAACAAACATTTCACGTAAAAAATGTCATAAACTATCACATCAGCGCAGAATCTTATGGGAAAGATAGGCAGTGCCGAAAGTATTTTTTTATTAAACCTAATTTCGTAAACGTGGCACTTTTGGACACCATAATTTCATTGGTTTTGGACCTTATTACCAATCAATAAGGTTGGAATCGCGGGCCATTTTTTGAATAAAGCGCCCTATAAAGGGTTAAGAAATCATGTTACATGACATTTCTTGTTTGGTTGGTGGTCTTCTATCGATCTTACTCTCAATATGCGCCACCAACAAGAAAAAAAGGTAGAATTTTCCTCCCTCAATTTGTTTCAGAGGTCCTAATTTCAATATTTTATGAGATACCGTTGTATATATATCTCAAAAGACAGAACATTAGCCAAACATGTTTTTAAAAAGGTTTGCATGCTAAAACCTCCTCCATTTTTAGGGTTCCGTACCCAAAGGGTAAAAACCGGGACCCTATTACTAAGACTCCGCTGTCCGGTAGTCTGTCTGTCTGTCCGTCTGTCACCAGGCTGTATCTCATGAACAGTCATATAGTTACACAGAATACAGTCTTTCATACAATACAACAATTCTTTCAATAACACATGCAAATTTATAAATGCACCTGGTTACGTAAATGGAGTGTGAAAGTAGCCGCACCAATAACTTTGTAAACAACATTTTCTTATGTAAAATCCAAACTATTCACTCCACACCATCCCTACCATTGTACGGTGGTACGGAACACTTCGCACGCGAGTTAGACTCGCACTTGACCGTTTTTTTTTTACTGTCGAAGAACCTAGTTTAATACACTCAGCGCCGGTGTATACTTAACTATACACCGAAGTACGTCTTTTCCCAGTCCGTTGTATTAATGTAAATTTTGTTTTTCCATCATAACTTTTTAATTTCTGATCATATTTCCAAGCCAAAAATATTCGCGTATTCTCCAGGGCCAGTCCTATCGAATCGCGTCATAAAATGTATGAAACGGTGTATACTTAACTATACACCGGCCCGTAAATATAAGTATATCGTTAAAGATACACCGGCCTGGGAGAAGACGTAGGGGAATTGTGCTTAAGATGACATACTTTTTGTTTGGAGGCAAATATATAAATAAATGAAGTCGTTTTGAGATCAGAATCTAGCGTATATTCATAAAAGTTTCCTGGGGAATGACATTGTTTCAGTTTTAGACCAATAAACATAACTTAAAATTAAAAAAAGAAACATAAATCGCGCTAAGATCGACGTTTGTAAGATGACGATATATTGCCTAAGATGACATAGTATGTCATCTTAAACTTTTATGGTATGTCGTCTTATACAATACAATTGTATAAGACGACATACCATAAAATGCAATTAAAAAATCAAATTTAAAAAAAATTGTTGTTACCATCACCTAATTTTCCAAGCATAATTCACAGGTAAACTGTTTATTTCTGTTAGGTATGTCTGCACATAGTGTATGACACCAATTGGAACACAGTAGACACTTCACCCAGTGTTCTTTTGGCCTAGATTGGCTAAATAGTTCATTGCAGTAAATGCAAGCTGGATCCTCTTCCTCCTCGTCTTCATTAGCGTAAATATCTTCGACATCCTCGAGGTCCTCGTCATCATCCAAAATAACTCGTTTCGTCTGATTTCGACTTCGCGTGGATCTGCGTTTTTTAGGTGTGGGCTGAGGCTCCTCGTCACCTGCTTTTTCGAGATCCTCTTCATCGTCCATAATAGCACGCTTCGTCGTCTTTCGACCTCGAGTGGATCTATTTTTTTTAGGTGCGGACCCTGGCTTCACGTCGTATTCAAAAATAGCCCGCTTCGTCTGTTTATGTCTTTTGAGGGATTTGCGATTTTCCTTTTCTTTTTTCTGCTGCACTGCTTCTTTAATCTCAATTATAAATGGACTAGCCGTGAGAACTTGTGATCCACCGGCTTTTCTGTTTACTCTTGACTTTCCTGTAGAGGCAGCTTTAGGTAGTGGTGATATATCTTTAAGTAGGCACTTCGCCGATTGCAGAAGTATTTGTCCCGTTATACGATGGCAAGGTTCGATGGCATCAGTGGGTTCCTTAGAACTTGACTCTAGAACCATTGGCTGGGGCCGAGATGAAATATTGGCTTCATGATCTTTTAACAAATTTGCAACAAAATTTGCTGTCAACGTTCTAAGGTATGTTGGACAACTTCTATCTTCTCGAGCAGTGGCACTTTTTTTCGGAGCAACGTTGACATCGATTTGTTCGATAGCATTAGTCGATTTCTCAGAACCAAACTCTCGAAGCAGTGGCTGGGACCGAGATGAAATATTGGCGTCATAATCTTGTAATAAATGCGCAACATTGACTGGCAAAATTGTAGGGGATAAGTGACGTTCTTCAACCCCTCGAATAGTGGCGCATTCTTCAAAATCTATTTCGTCATGAAAGTTGGCAACTGAAAAGTTCATCTCGCTAGCGTCAGTTGATTCTGAGGAATCTGATTCTTCATGATTTTGCTGGGGCTGAGATGAGCCACTGGCAACCAGCTCCTTATCTTTATTCAATTTATTTTTGGTTACTTTGCAAGGGCCAGGTGCAACATTCATCTCGCAAGTGTCAGTAGATTCTGAGACTTCGGGTTCTTCGCAATTTTGCTGGGGCTGAGATGAACTACTGGCAACCAGCTCATCATCGTTGTTTAATTCGTTTTCGGTAACTTCGCTGGGTAAGTACATGTCATCTGGGAAAATATGTGGATTAAAGGGGTAGATTCCACTTTTTTGGAAACCACTCGTAATGTTCCTGACTGACGCTGCATTTTCGTAAGCTCTTCCAAAAATTTGAGCAACTTGGTATAGGCCTACGGTTCTACCAGGATGGTTCTTCATCCAAGTGGCCATCTCACGGTCATAATACGTCTGAAGTGGACCAAAAAATGACACATCAGTCGGTTGCATTCGGTGAGTGCAATGTGGAGGAAGACAGAGCATTGTCACACCGTTGGCCTTGGCAAATTCAAGAGCAGCCAGACTTTTGTGGCTGGAATGACCATCAAGAATTAGCAGCACCTTGTTTGTTACAGAAGCATTTACGAAGGACACGAAGTGCTTCATCCACTTAAGAAATAGGTCACTGACCATATACCCAGAGGGATAGCACAGCTCCAAACAGCCTGGTGGAGAACCGTCAAAGAATTCAGCCTTGTAATTTTTTCTTGGTATAATCATTGCAGGTGGAACAAAGTTTCCGATAGCATTAGCACAGACAACAACTGTGAAATGTTCACCACGTTCAGCACTAGTGACAGCACCGACTTGTTTTTTTCCTTTGGATGCAAATACTTTTGGGGGCTTTTGAACAGTGTTTAGCCCAGACTCGTCCATGTTATAAATTCTATGTGCTGGAATCCCATTATCAGTTACTGCCTTTTCCAAAAGAGAAAAAAACTTCATGACTTGAGGCTTATTAAACGCCCTTGCTCTTGCAGCTGAAGTTGGCTCTGGTTCTCTGAGTGAAATATTAGAATTACGCTCTCTAAAACCTTTCAGCCAATCCCACCCAGCAATTTTTTTTTTCCTATTAAATCTGTGATCCAGCCCCATAACTTCCGCAAACTCATAAGCTAATTTTCTTATTTCGGTTGTATTAAATCCGAAAAATCGCCTTTCAAACTCGAGCACATGATCCACTAGCGCTTTTTCCATTTCTGCGGTGAAGGTTGGTTTAAAACGACCAAGGTTTTTCGGAGACCTATAATAATGACGACGAAGCGTTGCTTGTGGCACATTGAAGTGTTTTGATGCTAAAAGCCAACCCATCTTTTTGTTCTTCACGGCTTCAATTGCCCTAGCCATGTCTTCTTGTGACCAACTCTTCCGTGTCGAGGTACGTTGGTAATTGCCAGGCATCCTAGAAAACAAAACAAATATAACTGAATTTTATATTGAAAGGGTAAGATGACATGGTATGGGTATGATGACATAGTATGCCATCTTACACCCATGTCTAGTATGTCATCATACCCAATGGTGAATGCAAATGTTATTTATTTGTTGTGACAAAGACTTTTAGGTTAGAATACGCTTCTTTCGATATTTATGCCATAAAATAGACCCACATTACATTAAAAATTACTTCAGCTAAAAAACACTTACCTTACATGTATTTTCACCACAAATTATAAACGTGATCAAAACTTTATCCACACCAAAATCACGAAAACATTCCGTATGTACAAATCCGCGTTCACTGGCTGCCATATTGAACTTCAAAAGTAGCGACACCTACCGGCCGTCTTTAAAACATCACAGGTTCACCTATAGCGCGAATATTTAAATTGATATTGCTGGTGTGTCGTCTTACCTGAGTATGTCATCTTAAGCACAATTCCCCTACCTCGGTGTAGTTAGTTAGTTGTACACTAACTACACCGACGTACGTCTTTTACGTCGCTCTTGTACGGCGCTGAGTGTGTTAAAAGCGATACAAACTTCCTAGCACTTCAAAGATCTGTAAAAAACAAGTCTCAAGTCACAGATGCCTAGAACCTGTTTTGAGTTTTTTGAAAAAGAAATAAATTATTGATAAAAATCGCTATTATTAATTTATTGTCAAACAACCTCAAAATACCTAGGATTTTACCTAAGTATTTTCGTCAAAAACAATAAAAGATCGATAAAAAACCCAACTTCAGCCTTCATGGTTCTAAACGATCTGTAATATCTTCGTTTTAAGACTTTGCATCGATCTACCAAACACCCCGTATATCTGAACAAGCGTCATCCATCATCATTGTAATTCCGTATTGCCCACCGATCACCTATTATACTTCGGCAACAAATATAATGATCACCAAAATATTTTTTCCTACCCAAAATGTAAATGAACACCAAAAGTTGCAAAAAATATCAGGGAAAAATACTGCGGTAGGTTAGGTGAAGGGTAAAGGGGGTGAGCGTAGCGAACAACACGAAGTATAAAGCGACCTTTATCGTTCGTGTTTGGTTGAACATGTAAGAACAACAAAAAATACTTAATAAGTACACAAAACATAAAAAGAAGTTCGGTGATCATTTATCCATACACAATTTGGTGGACATTTATCCATTCTGGCAGTCATTTCGAATTTATTGGTAGTAAAATAGGTGCGTTTTTGGTAATCGTTTAAACACAAGTTTAAACACAATCTGTGCGAATTCTAAGATTAATTCGCACAGATTTCCCCAAGACTTAATTGTGATTGACTATGGAGTACAGGCGATTGACAAATATGCCCTTCCTAACACATACTAGAAACCGGAGAAAGTCCATCGGAAAGACGTGCCAGTATCATGCATACCCGTTGAGCCTGATTTTACCTGCAATTTATGGACATGTTGCCTAACCGGACGAACCGTGCGCCGGTGAGTGCTGCCTCAGAGACGGTGCAGATCTATCTTTCCCAGCTGGACGTGAACATGACCAGCGAGGACATTGAGCGCCACATCCTGGAAAGACTGGAGAGAAATCCGCCGAGCTGCCTTAAGCAGACGACCGAGATCGCGACAGTACAGATGACCTTTTGGAGTCAGAAAGACCCTAAGGACTTCCTGTCCTTCAAACTTCGGGTACCGACCTCAAGAAGATGTTCCTGGCCAAATATTACTGGCCGGAGGATTACTACCGACGCTACAGGGAAGCGAGACCGAAGAGGAAAATCCCTAGCTAAGCTAGCTAATATTTTTGTGTGTTTTATAAAAAATATGTTATCCCTAGTTGTAAGCTATTTATAGATATAGGTTTTTTGTTAACCTCTGAAATAAAAAATATTATTATTTTTAAACAATTTCTAGTACTTATTTGCTAATATGAGATCTGGCCTTTGTGGCACTAATTTCATAGAACTGAGTCCAAACACGAGTTGAACCAGAGATGATCAAAATTTATTTGCTTTGTGCGCTTGCCCTCTGACGCAAAATTGAGTATTGATTAACAAAACGGGGCGCAACTCTTCTGCCAACCGTTTAGAAAAAGGCGTGACGCTATAGTTTTTGTTACTAGTCTCGGAGTAACAATGTCAGTGTTGTGAGCAACTTTGTTGCTTAGATTTATCTCAAAGTTGAAATTATCGCGAAGATACAGCACCATACATCCATACTGAATGAGAGAGAGGGTGAGATCTTGTAAAAGTCAATGGCGAAAAATGTTATTACCATCGGACATATTTCGTACGAGTATTTCAGCTGCGAGTTGAAGCATCAAAGGCTTTATTTATGGACTAGTAGTTGTTGTTACATTGTTTGTATACAATTACAAATTCTTAGGTGGCACAGCATGCACGAAATTAGTTCACAGTAAACAAGTATATAAAAACATACAACAAGATGAAGTTTAAACTAATAATAAAATCGAATTATGACAGACAAGAATAGAATAGAATCCATTCCAGGAGAGCGCAGCAACGTTGATATACCTGCTCGGACCTTTTGCAATTACATTATGGAGATTTTCAGATTGGGATTCACACCGGTAAACAAGGTGGATTTTCACTTTCTTATACGCGAAAAATGAATAGCTGTAGTAAATCACAACTTATGTATTGCTTGACGACTTTTTATCTTTTTCATTTCATCTTAGGTTTGCTTAATCTCGGCTGGGATCAGAACTGTTCGAAAACTTTAAAGAAATTTCATCACTCACAACCATTTCTCCTCCTTCCAGATTGTGCACCCTTCGCATCACGCGGCTCAGAGTGTGCTGCTCCCTTAGCGACTCCGGCGCAGCGGCTGGGGGCGCAGGCGCGGTCACGCTCGCCGCCCGCATGCACAGCTCCAAGCGCACACTACGCAGTAACGACATCGTGGTGCCGCCGCAGGACACCGAACTGGAGCTGGATCTGTGCTTCTCGCTGCAGTACCCGCATTTCGTTAAGCGGGACGGGAATAGGTGAGACCTCATTAAATTCCTCTTAATCATCATGTGTTGCTCCAAAGGCACACAGCCCAGTAATGACAGCGTGGACTCGTGGTGACACCATAGGACACTGAGATGAAATATGTGCTTCTGTAGTCTATCCAATATAACAATGTTATTTTTATTCGCGTGGCTTGAAAGAAATGGCGTGGAAGCAAATCCTACTTTATTGAAAACTGAGTTGGTCAATTTGGTTAAAGCACATACATCGTCCAAAATTCGATACGTGATCGATGAATTAGCCCTACAGCATGGTCACAAAGTTATCCGATTGCCCCCCTACCATTGCCAGTATAAAGCTATAAAGCTTATTTGGGCACAGGTGAAGGGCTATGCAGCGCGCAATAATACCGAGCCATGCACCCTTCAGCACCGGTAAAATGATGGCCCTGCTGAAAACTGCGTGTGCAAATTTCCCTAAAGAAGACTGGGGAAAAGTTGTATGTAAAACCAAGGGATAAATTTTACAAGATTTACAAAGAGACATTGGAATAGACAATATAGTTGAAATGAACTAATTATATCCCTAAATGCGGATAGCAGTGATGACGATGACAACTCTTCTGTTAGTTCAACTAAATAAATAATTTCCATTCTTTCCGATGGTTTGGTAACATCCCTAGTGTTTAAAAAGTGGATTTTATGAGGTTTTAGGTTAGCTGTCAAGTTGCTTCTTAGTATGGATAAACTATAGATTAATATCCGCATTTGACGGGAGCAGGACTGAAATCCACATTCGACTGTTCTTTATCTTGTTTTTCTTTTATAAATGGCGTCCTTACCTCTTTTATGAGGTTAGTTTTGCCAGTGTCAAGTGAAATTGAAAGACACCATTTGGTCAGGTCCCTCTGTTGAGGACCTAAAAATTAACGTCTTGAGAATGTTTTGTTGCTCTCAGCACTAACTAATAGGAGAACGTTTAGGGTTATGGGATCCGAATATTTGCAACGGACGTGTACGTGCGTGGCGTTGCTCATGAGCGACAGTCTCCATTCTTTTCTTTCATGTCCTAGGCGCTATGGGATCTCAGTAAATCTAAGAGCCGATCCGATAATGTTATAGAATTAATATAATTTCCCGGAACAATACAAACTATTAGACATATGACTGCGATTCGTTTATTGTGATTGAAATATGACTGTTGCTGGCACACAAATAGCCCACACTTAATACCGCTCTGGGCTCAACTCCAAGCTGTCTTGAAGCAGGCCCATGTGCGCAATAGAATGAACAGTTGCATATTCATAAATAGCATTTGATAAAGACATCAATCTTGCCATGCCAGCTGTACGTTACATGCCACCTGCACGTTACATGCCACCTGCTCAGAGATTTCCGCAATTTTTTAAGAGCAGCTTTTTTATCTGAAGCAATAAAACTTCCTTTTGGTACATTTACTACTAAATTTAATGGCTTTTCTCGTCGCAAATACTTTGATATGTATTATCCTGAAAATACACGGAAGTTGTAACTTTTATTCACATTAATTTTTATACCGACTTGAACATACCCTTGCCAAGAATGTAAATTATTTATATAATGAAACGAGACCCCGTGAAAAGGAGAATATACATGACATTTGGACAAAAGTAGGTTTTTAAAAGTCGTTTATAAAAACACTATATTTCTCTTTAAAAATATACTTAAGTATAGTATATTTATGTATAATATAATGTATTTTTAGGTGTCCGTACCTTAAAAGGAAAACGGACCCGTTTTAGGATCACTTGTCTGACTGTCCTAGGTGTGTAAACACAGTGTGTGTAAAAGTAATATTAAACGACCGAATTCTGAACCGATAAAGTTACAATTTAGTAACACGAACGTGGTTACGTAAGCAAATACATTTTGATTTTGGGGGGTGAATTATCCTCATCGGCAGCTTGTTTCCGCCCACTGCTGGATATACGCCTTCCTTTTTGTGCCAACTAATCCAGTATCTATATTTATCTATAGGTATGCATATTTTGAATTTACATATACATAGAAGTTTATGTAAATTCAACTCCCGAAGAGAATAAAAGGTAATTTATGTAGATTTAACGTATGCGAAGTATCGGTTTTTGTTTCAGACAACCTTGTTTGCTTTCGGAAGTAATTAAACCTTAGCGAGATAAATCAACAAATTTTCACTTGAATTTAAATTATCAAGGAAGTGTATTACACTTGAAGCACGTATTTGGAGTTACTTCCATTTATAGACGGGCATATAATTGTAACAAAATTTGCTTTTCAAAATACTGTTACGTTTATTTATGTAACGAGATGTGCTGTTAAGGGCTTGTTTCAATATCTTTGGTTGGCGTTTATTTATGTTACATATCTTAGCCACTCTGTTGAATTTCAAGGCGTTGAGATGAGGTGTGGTGTTGCAGTTGAAGGCGTGTATATTATATCGTAACCATATCGCAGAATTTACTATATCATGAAATAGCCAACCATGGTTGAATTAAAACTTCCATTGAACGAAGAAATATTTTAGGGCAAAACACTGCGGGAGTATAACACAAAAACACCGCGTAGCACTGAGTAAATGCTTTTAAAAAGACTTGTTTTCGTGAAATTCAACCCTTTCTGATCATTTCATTAAATGGCCTTTTCATGATATAGTCGCTCCATGTTTGGCTATTGCATGAAATAATAAAATTCTACGATATAGCTACGACATATATAATGTTACATTATCTGAGATACTCTGTTGAATTCTCAAGGCGTTGAGACGAGGGTGGTATTGCGGTTGAGGACGTGTATATAATGTTACATTATTAAGATAACTCTGTTGAATTCTCAAGACATCGACTAACGAACTAAACTGGCAGCTTGAAATCCGACATCTTCTGTGCGGTTCTATTTTCAA
Organism: Argyresthia goedartella; assembly: GCA_949825045.1. Taxonomy (NCBI): domain Eukaryota; kingdom Metazoa; phylum Arthropoda; class Insecta; order Lepidoptera; family Argyresthiidae; genus Argyresthia; species Argyresthia goedartella. The sequence continues at coordinate 28,234,953 of OX463824.1, forward strand.
TCACGGTTTTAGACGCCCATGGAATCGGTTCAAAATTTTAATATATGTTTAAGCAAACAATACTGCTGTTTTGTTTTGTTCGACGCTGTACTCGTAATATTATCATTTTACTGCTGATATAAAACTTCAGTCAATGGCGTCTTTGCGGAGGATTTAACTCTAGTGGAGTCGCGTCATAAAGTTGCTAGTTTACGACTATACGGTGGCGGGTCGCTATCGCTAATAGTGCACTCAGTCTGAGTAACTTTTGAGGTATTATCCGAACGTTTTGGTCGAGTATTACCCGCCATTACAAATATAGGTAGTATGAGCCCGAATGCAGAATATTTCGTCTATGGATAAAATGTGCTATATATTAATAATTTTTTTGAGTTTGAAATTAAGATAACCCATTTAAATACCAAAAATCAGAATAATTCATATGTTGGTAACATATGAATTATTCTGATTTTTGGTATTCAGTATTCATATTAAGTTATATGCAAGAATAGAGTAAATTTCAGACTGGGAACATATGTATTATTCAGATTTTTGTATTTAAATGGGTTATCTTAATTTCAGACTCATAAAATTTCATAGCACATGTTACCCATGGACGAAGTATTCTGCATTTGGGCTCGTAGTATAGACAAGACTCGCTTACTCGGGTCGTCGGTTGCATAACATTTTCATAATATTCTACTGGATTTTATCAACTATTTGCAATTTGTAGGTACAGAGCAGGTCACGAAAAAATACACGTCGAATAATTACCTGAGCAAATTGTTCTGTCAGTGAGACATTAGACAAAGAAAACAAATACCCGTCGCAACGCGTCGGAGCAGAGTGACCGCGTAGCCCCGAGAGTTGACAAATTATATCAACTATTAATTAACTCGTTTAATAATAACCGTAAAAACAAAATATAACGTAGACATTTATTATATTTTCAACCTTTTTTTGTGTGTTAGTTTCATATATAGAAAACTGATTTCGCCTCCGAGCAAATATCCATTTAATAGAAAATAATGCACCAGGAAGAAAGGTTTTATATTACAAATACGGGTTTAACAGATAGTCTGTATATTTTCTATGAAATTTCTGTTCTCCATAAACTTCCGATAACATATATTTCGCCCACATTTTTCTGATCTTAATCTGGATCCTCTAAAGTATTGAAGTGTTCCTGACCCGAAGCATATACCATAAGGTGGAATTTCCAAAAATCCTTCCTTAGGGGATGTCTACACTATGCAATGTATCTATGTGCAATATATTTTTTTTGTTTTGTGACTTTATACACAACTTCATCCCCCTTTTCACCCTTTTGGGGGTGGAATTTTCAAAGACGCTGGGACACTACTCAGTTATATTCAATCTTCAGCCATAACGCAAAATTTGAAGATCCTAATTCAAAACTAACGGAGTTTCATACAAACTTTCAACCCCTATTTTACCCCCTTAGGAATAGAATAAAAAAAAGCTGAGACACGTGTTCATTAATTTTCAATCGTCAGCCTAAACACAAAATTTGATGATCCTAACTTCAAAACTGACGGCTTTCATACAAACTTTAACCCCCCATTTAACCCCTTTAGGGGTGTTTTTTTAAAAATTCGCTCTTATTCCTTATCTTCATTATAAATGGAACCTCTGTGCAAAATTTCAGCTTTCTAGGTTGCAGGGTTTGGGCTGGGCGTTGATGAGTCAGTGAGTGAGTCAGGCCTTCTTTTTTGATATATACAGATGTATTACATCCCAAAATTTAATCCTTAATAGAAACACTATCGGATAGTGTAATAAATAATACAGGGACTTTTTATCAAAATCGGCGGGTTCGATTCCTATTGGAAATAGTTATTTGTGTCACAAGGGACAAAATGATGTATTTACGGCGAGGGCGGTACATTGAATCCAGAGTGAAGGGAAGGATTCTAATCCTGAGCGTAACGAAGGATTCAAGCGTTAACGCCCAAGACGAAAATAATTTTGCTCCTGAGTGACACATACAAAAAAATTAAATTTGAATTATACTTTTACCACTTTTACAGTAATCGAACAACGTAAACATTTTTTTCATATAATGACGGATTGTGAAGGATTAGGGAAAGGTCACCACAGATAAAATATTCCTGTGTACTTTTACTATTGTGTAAAAATAATCGAATCGAATATTACAATGGTTTCGGATATCAATATTCATTATATCACAATAACAGTCATCGATAGTTTTGATTTCAGTAAAACATATAATTTATTATGTAATTTTTTTTAAATATTACGAAAAATTCATAAATTTTGATATAACGTTGTTAAAGTTAAAACTTGAACCATGTTCGTTTTTAATCGACTACGTCATCGTTGTCGATTGTAATGTAATTTCATAATTACATTCTATTATTTTAATCTGTGTTCAATTGGCACATTGCGTAAATGCTGCATGCCAATGAATAAATTAAAAAAGTAGCTTGAACAGAAAAGTAGAATATTGCTCATCTCGTCGTGGAGCAAAACTTACTTATAATAATTTCATAATTTCTTTATTGCACACAAATCAAACAAAAAAACAAGAGTTACATAAAAAAGTGTACAAAGGCGAGCTTATCTCTAATAAGAGATCTCTTCCAGCAAACCAGGCAAACAAGGGAAAAGTTGATGGTTGAGCAGGGGTAGACCTATGTGTACAATATATAAAATATTAAATTAAATAAATTAAATAATAACTATAATAATATACTAAATACTTATTATATACTACAAATACTATTTTATACACTATACTAATACATACTTACATGCATACTACCTATAACTCTAAAGGGAGAGGTAATGTCTCTTCACACGACTTTTAAAGATATTCAGATTAGGACTGTCCCTGATGGTGCAGGGGAGTGCATTCCACAACCGAATGGCGAATGTTATGCTGTGGAGTTGTGAGCATGGAAACTGCGTGAGTTCTCCGAGGTCTGCTGGAAGAAAGAAATTGAAAACTGTCTCGTAAGAAAGTTGGGTAGCGTGGATTACGTAATATGTTGTAGAGGAAATTGAGGATGTGTGAATCCCGACGAAGACGAATCGGCAGCCACTTCAACTCCCTGCGATGTTGTGACACATGGTCGTATTTGCGCAGCCCGAAGATAAACCGAATCCCGAGATTTTGAAGTCGTTCGAGTTTGTTCAGTAGTTCTTCGTTAGCACTGACCCAGCAGACATCAGCGTAATCGATGAGGGGTAGAATGAGAGATTGAGCAAGAGTGATTTTGGTATGTCGAGGCAAAAAGTACTGAAGTCTCCTGAGAGAGTGAAAGGTAGAAAATACTCGGCGACTTACCTCATTGACATGCGATGACCAGGACAACTGGTTGTCGAAGATTAGACCCAGGTTTTTAACTTTATCGCTATATACGATTGTGGTACCATTAAAAGTGACAGATGGAATGGGATGTTGCTGCAACAAGTTAAGAGAATGTCTAGTACCTATTATCATGGCCTGGGACTTGCTCGGGTTGACCAGGAGTCCGAAGGATGAAGCCCAACTTCTTATTCCCTCAAGATCAGCGTTGAGTGCCTCCACAGCAGAGTGTGCATCGTTGAGAGAGAAGTGGCGATAAATCTGGAGATCATCAGCGTAAAGATGATATGAGGAGGACAGGACGTCCGAGATGGTGTTGATAAAGATCGAGAATAGAAGAGGAGAAAGAATACCACCTTGAGGGACGCCTGTAGAGAGGTCACACCATTCAGTGGATACCTCTTCCGACCTGATACGCTGTTGCCGATCCCTCAAATAAGAGTCGAACCAGCTAGCAGAGAAGGAGGAGACGTTCAGAGATCTGAGAAGCTCAACGAGAATGTCAAAATCTACGCAGTTGAAGGCACTACTGAAGTCAAGTAATGCAAGCACGGAAAGCTGTTTGCGGTCCATGGCTACCTGGATATCATCTGTGACTTTCATGAGAGCCGTGACGGTGCTATGACCCGGTCTGAATCCTGACTGGTACATGTTCAGCAGATTGTTTGAGAGAAGGTAAGAAGAGAGCTGGGTATGGACAATGGATTCAAGGACTTTGGAGAGGATGGGTAGGATTGAAATAGGTCGATACTCTTTAAAAGAGGTGGGACTGGAAGTTTTAGGGAGCGGGATGACTAATGCTTTTTTCCACATGGTGGGGAAGATGCCATTCGATAGGGAAAAATTTATAACATGTGTAATAGCTGGCAGTAGTTCATCCAGGATTGTTAAAAGCATTTTAAGGCAGATTTTATCATCACCTACGGCTTTAGAGCTCACTGCTAGTACCGCCTTCTTGACCGCATAGATTTCAACATTGCTCAAGTTGAATGGTGTGGTGTCGGGTAAGGACTTAGAGCGCAGGCTCTGAAGAGTGGCTTGTTTGACAATGGGATCCATCACAACAGGTGGGGTAGAAAGGAACTGGTTGAGACCGTTGAGATCTACATTACCAGCATGAAAGTCCTGAGTCTTACCTATGCCAAGTGTTTTTAGAAACTTCCACACCTGAGCTGGTGTATAACTTTCAATACTCTCGTGGATGTGCCGACGCTTAGCATCACGACAGAGACGGTTGCAGCGGTTGCGAAGACATTTGTAAGAAAGGAAATTGTCATCTGTCGGATTCTTACGGTATTTACACTTGGCTCTGTTCCTCTTGGCCATTAGACGCTTAATAGTATCTGTTAGCCAAGGGGCGGGTAGGTGTTTCACTCTCACTTTTTTTATAGGTGCATGCTTGTCGTAGAGACCTAGGACTATGATATTGAACTTGTTGATTTTCTCGTCCATGGTCTCGCTGGATATTACAGGGGACCAGTCGATCGACAAGGCATCCGACCTAAGAGACTCTAGGTTAATATCCCTAAAGTTACGAATATTAAGAAATTTTGCCCTGCTCTTGAGAGGCCTGATCTTATACGAAAGATAGATAAGGTCGTGAAACGAGAAAGGAGAGTTGAGTTGACCATGTACAGCAACCTTATCCAAGTTAGAGACGATCATAATATCGAGGAGAGAGGGAGAGCAGTGAGGTTGGAAATGCGTGGCATCAAGAGGCAGAATATGCAGATTGAAAGAGTTGACTATAAACTTGAGTTTGGTAGAACGGGAGTCGTTTTTGAGGAGACAGGTGTTGAAGTCACCTAGAATGAGGGTATCGTTATACAGAGGTGAGAGTTCATTAAGGAGGGATTCTAATGTGTCGAAGTAGTCGATGCGAAGAGAGGGGCTATAAAGAACACCGAGGAGGACCTTACTATGGTGAAGAGTTATTTCGAGAAAGAGATGTTCAGCAGACTCGGAGTACTGGCTAGGGGACGCGCTGATCACCTTGCACGGGATTTCCACTCGCAGATAGATAGCGACGCCCCCATCGGCTTTCCCGACTCTGTCGTTCCTGTAAAGCCTGTATCCTGGAATGGAGTATGAAGAAGATGACAGCGATGGCTTTAGGAACGACTCAGAGACAAGAATGCCGTCCACGCATTGGTCACTAAAAGCCTCGAGCAGGTCCGGATAGCTGGAGTGAATACTTTGAGCATTGATATGCACGATGTTTAGGTTATCCTCCACACCACCGAAAACAGTCCCAATGTTAGCAGAAAGGGGTTCCTCCGAAGCGGAGGTGTTGCTTTCTGCACTCACAAAATCGTCAACATCGTCGTTTGAAGAGCAGGAAAAGAAACTTTGATTGATAATATCAATACACTCTAAATATATATTTATATATAAATATTTATTCAATTAATATCTAGTTATCAAGCGTTATTAACTGGTTTGAATAAGCGCCTTACTTACACCTAGACCAACCATAAATGGAATGTTGATAGTTATATTTATCTTACAAAATTAACTCAATACTACATATATTACATCAAAAGAACAAGCACAAACTAAAGACTCTGCAAACATACGAATTCAAAGTGGTAAGGTGTGTACTTGACACGAGTCAGATTGTATAAGCTAAATTCGGAACGGACACATTTTACACAAATTAATACTTAACATGAACACAACAAAGTGACAGCTGACAGAGATAAGGAAAAAAAAAAAGGAATGATTTGGATTTGTTGTGCCGATTCACGAAAGGAAAAAAATATACACTGAACTTTGGACTGTAAATATTGTCGACTACCTCACAGTTCATAGTGGGAAGCAAATGTTGGAACACATTCAACTACACAAAGAGTGGAGATTGCTGATATGTGGTGAATGTGCGATGGCCCAACCTCACTTCTTCTGAGCACCCTTCCTAGTCGTGACGCCCTTCTTCGAAACAGCAGCTGCGCCCGCAGCTGGCTTCATACCTTGTTCTGCTGGCGTCGCAGGGCTGTCCTTACTCGGGTGCTTTGAGGTCAACGGCTGCAGGTCACCCCAGCACTCCACCCTGTGACGAGACTTGTCTGGCAGCAGCACAATGATCTTGCCTTCGGATGTCCATGCGTTGCTCATTCCAAAGTGTTTGCGCGCTGCTGTGAATACTTCCTGGCGTGACTTAGTCAGGAATTCGGTGACTGTGATGCCTGAACCTTTCAGCGCCTTCTTGAGTCTCCAAACCTCATTGCGGGCCGCCAACGTCGTGAAGCGAACTAGCAGAGGCCGGCATTTCGCCCCCTTAGCACCCAGACGATGTGTGACACTGATGGCACCAATGCAGTCGACGGATGCCTTGAGGCGGTCAGCCAGCACTTTCTTCAGGACAGCTTCCGGCTGCTCATCAGTTACCTCTGGCACTCCATGCACCAGCAGTACCTTCCGCCTTGATGCAGTCTCGTGCCGGTCCAGCCCCAATGTCAGTAGCTGCATCTGCGACTGAAGCAACCCGAGGCACTTCCATATGAGAGACCTGAAGTCGGAAAACTCACTCGCCAAGCTGCTGATGTTCTTGGGAGAGGGAGCAGGTGTGGATGCTTGCAGCTCCTGCTCATACCTCTCCATCCGTTCCCCAAATGACTTCACAATAGCATCCATGTTCTTAGAGAGCTCTGCATATAGGTCCATTGTTGCACTTGTTCTTTGATGATTAATAATAATGTAAGATATCAATTGATTGTGTGATTTGGAGAGTCTAGGTAAGTTTAATTAAATTAATTGTGCATTTGTTGATTGTTTTTATTATTAAATTAATTTAAAATCGGGAGCTACAAAATTTTACTGTTGTCACATAGAACTACCCTCAAGAAAAAAAAAAACTTTTCCGAATGAAAGGTGTGAAAAATATATTTTATTAATTTAATGAAGCAGTTTTGCTTTTATCAAAATCAATTCTAACTCTTAGACGACCCGAACGGCCGAGTCGGCAGTGACCCTGCCTACGAAGCCAAGGGCCCCGGGTTCGAGTCCCGGTGGGGGCAAATATTTGTTTGATGAGAACGGAGTTTACCCTAGTCATGGTTGTTTATCTAAGTATAATATTTATCTATATAAGTATGTGTATCGTTGTCTAGTACCCAAGATACAGGGAATCCTAGTTTGGGGTTAAGTCAATGTGTGTCAATAGTGTCCAAGGTATTATAAGGTAGTAATGTAATGTTAATGTTAATAAAAAAGTACCTAGAAACTCAAAACTCAAACTCAAAACGTTTATTCTGTAAATAGGCCACAAGGGCACTTTCACATGTCATTTCATTTCATTTTTTACAGAACATTTGGTATTATTATCATATTATCAGAAAAAAAAGTACTTAATTATTGTTTCTGAGAGATGTAAAGAGTCTCAAATGTCATAATAAAATAATTAAAATATAAATAACAGAGATGTATAGTCTCTTTAGTCAATAATACAATGATAATAGGAGATGTAAATGGTCCCCACAGTCAACAGTTGTATAATTAAATTAATCTTTGGAGGTGTAAAAGGCCTCCAAGTGTCCAGTAAAAGAAACTCTGGCAGTGAGGATGCTCACAATTAATTAGAACAATTCAGTCCCAAGCATTTTTATCGTCTATGTACTCTTTAATACTGTAGTAAGCTTTAGAAATAAGCCTTTGCTTGATGTATTTCTTGAACTTATTAATTGATAGATCTGTCAAAGTGCTTGGGAGTTTATTGTAAAATCTTACACAATTACCCTTGAACGAGTTTTTTATTTTATGGAGCCGAGTAGTGGGCACTGCAAGTTTGTCCTTGTTTCTAGTATTAAAGTTATGTATATCACAGTTTCTTCGAAAGTTAACAATGTTCTTATGGACATACATAATATTCTCGTAAATATATTGACTATGGACTGTCAATACATTTACTTCTTTAAACTTATTTCTAAGAGAATCTCTATTATTCATTTTATAAATCGCACGAACAGCCCGCTTCTGCAGCACAAAAATAGTATTTATGTCAGCAGCACTGCCCCAGAGCAGAATACCGTAGGACATAATACTATGAAAATAACTAAAATAAACTAATCTGGCTGTTTTTAAATCTGTCAAGTGACGGATTTTCCTGCATGCAAAAGCTGCAGAGCTCAGTCTGTTCGATAGCTTATCAATATGTGGACCCCATTGGAGTTTGGAATCCAACGTTATACCTAGAAACACTGTGCTGGTTACCAATTCCAATTCCTCATTTTTAATTGTTATACATGTCTGATTATTTTTAACGTTAGTAGTAAGAAACTTAACACATTTAGTCTTTTTCTCATTTAATAGCAAATTATTAACATTAAACCAATTTACCACTCTTGATATGGTATTGTTCACGTGATCATCAGTAGCGTGTTGGTTTCGCTTTGTTTTAAAAATAAGTGAGGTGTCATCAGCAAACAGTACCATATCATGACAGTCCCTTCCTAGATAGGGTAAGTCGTTTATATAGATGAGGAATAGGAAGGGTCCCAATATTGAGCCCTGTGGCACGCCCAAAGAAACCAATGATCCTGGTGATCGTTCTCCGTTTACGTCTACCCTTTGTATTCTTCCGTTCAGATAAGATTTTAACAAATTCAATGACGTGTCTCTAACTCCATAATGATGTAATTTCCTGATCAATGTTTCATGACAAACGCAATCAAAAGCCTTAGATAAGTCACAAAAAATGCCTAGGGCATCTTGTGACTCTTCCCAGGCATCAAAAATACTTTCAATGAACTGAATTCCGGCATCTGTTGTTGAACGACCGCGAGTGAATCCAAACTGTTTGTTATGCATTAGCTTATTTGATTCAAAATGATGTAATAGCTGTGATAAGATTAATTTCTCAAAAATTTTACTAAAGGTTGGTAGTATTGATATAGGTCTGAAATTGGTGGGGTCTTGAGTACTACCTGCTTTGAAGAGGGGAATTATCTTACTTTGTTTCATTAAATCAGGAAATTCACCGCAGTCTATACAATTGTTGAAAATGACCGCTAGGTCAGGTGCAATTAATTCGATCAGGGATTTAACGACGTGAACAGAGAGTCCCCAAAGATCATTCGTTTTCTTAACATTTATCAATTTAAATGCCTTTACGACATCTGAACTTGTGACGTGCTTAAAATTCAAGTATGAAGCACACTCTGAGACATTATCTTTTAATATTGCAACAGCAGACAAAGGTGACGAATTTAAATACTTAGTCGTGGAAGCCGGTGCATTAGTAAAAAACGATTCAAATTCAGTTGCAACTTCTAAGCTAGAACTCGTAAGCTGTCCATTGATTTTTAGTTCGTAATCGTGACTCGCTTTTTTACTACGACCGGCCTCCTCATTAATTATTTTCCAAGTCGTTTTTATAACATCGGAACTATTCTTAATTTTACTACTCAGAAAATTACGTTTAGCTGTATGACAGTCTAATTTAAATTGTTTGGAGAACTGTTTGACTTGTTCTTTAAATTCGTCACTCATGTTGAACCGTCGTTCCTCATACAATGCATACAATGCTTGCCTGCGTTTATGCAACTCTGCAGTAGCCCACGTACTAAAGTCGTTTGAACCACTAACCACAACCGATTTTGAAGTGAATATCGCGCTGTACTGTTTCATAAAGGTTTCAAAGAATAAGTTATACATTATATTAGGAGACTGTTCAGCAGCCAAAAACGGTAGTTCCTGGGCTAAAGAGTATCTCATTCTTTCTAACCGGTCAGCAGTTATTGGCACAAACGAAATTTTCTTTTTAATGACAGGTTCTCTAATAGAATCAAATTGAAATAATTGACTTAAATGATCTGAATCCAATTCACTGATAACACTTTTACTGATTGGAATAACATCAGTAAAAATGTTGTCAATGCATGTAGCACTAGTAGCAGTCACTCTTGTTGGCTCCATAAATAAATGGCTAAGCCTAAATGATGAGAAAAGATTTATTAATCTAACGCTGAGAGTAGTTCTTTCTAACAGATTAACATTAAAGTCACCACATATAATTAATCGTTTCGTACTGTGTGATGAAATAGTTAGGACGGATTCCATTATTTTCTCGAACATTTCAAAGTCGCTCAAGGGTGGCCTATAGACACATATAACGATGAACTGTTCTAATTCCACAGCTGCAAGTTCTATAGTTCGTTCAACAGATAAGGAAACAATGTCCTTACGTTCCTTGAATTTCATATGATTGTTTAGTATGATTAATGCCCCACCATGTATTGAATTAAGTCTGGTGAACGAACTACCAACCTGGTGATCTTTAAAGCTAAACATAATTTCATTAATAGTTAACCAGTGCTCTGTTATGCACAAAATGTCAATTTTATTACAATTTAAAAATAACTCTATTTGTAGATCTTTGCCTCTAATACATTGAATATTCTGATGAACCAGGCTTATATACTTAGCATGTGAGCTTCCCTTATTCTTAGGGTTTTCTAATATACTAGAACATATGTTGCCAGAGCCTGGGTCCTCTGTTGTCCTATGAACTAATTTAAATGCATCCTGTTATTCTGGTCTGATACCAGATTCATATTAGGCTGCTCAGTAAAAGCAGAGTTAGAAGCCAAATTTTTGGCTGTAATGTCATATAAATATAATAGTGACATAGCTATTTGTCGTTTACAATAATTTGAAAGGTAAAATGTACCTTTAGTCATAGTAAAATAATTACTAACATAATTGTTAGTGTCAATAATATCAAACTTATTATTATATGTACATAAATTGTACATAGTTATCATATTATGTCTATATACATTTTCATTTTGTGTCAATTGGTTGCAGTAGGGAAATGTGAACAATATAATTTTTTTCACACTAAGACCATTCAATGTTTCATAAAATTTTATTAAATTATTTTTGTTCACATCTCCCCTATTGCCCATGAAAATTATCAGTGTGGCACTGGCTGTGATAGTGCTGTCATTCAAAATTTGATTTATAATATTATCTACAGTGCTAAAAGGTGAGCAATTACTAATAACACTATGTCCCTTAGAGTATGAGTGGAGTGCTGAGCCCATGCCACTTCCAATCTCATCACAGTACATTATAATATCAGGTGTTGTGGTCATATCAGACTTGGCAGAACTATTATCAGTAACACCTTGTGTTGGTAAACTGTCACACAAGCCCGGAGAGTTGCCCGCTGTCAAACAACCACCTTTCTGCTCACAGCGACAAGTATGGTTGTTGGTCAGCGACTCAAACCGCTCACAATTATGGTTCATTTCTTGAATTAGATCATCCATAGCCAATGAGTATTCATTTATAACTTTCTCAGAGTTCAAATATGCACTGTTTAGTGATCTCAATGAATCCTCCAAGCTTTGGATTTTCAAATGTAAGTTTTGTGTGTCAGTTTCATACATCAACTTAGTACTTTCTAATTCTAATACACACATATTCAAATCATGTAATAAGTTTACATTTTTCTTGCTTACTTTTAAGTTTTTAGTACACAATTTATTATGTTTTATTAATTTCTGAGTTTTCCGTATATACCTATTTATTTTACCTAGTTTGTTATTGCTGCAACTTAATAACCTTGATGTGGGCAATGTGTCATTAGTTAAATCAATGACATCATCAAGGCTTCCAGTTGCAACAGTAACCAGCTGCGGGCTGATCCCTACGACTTCACTGTAGAGGCTCTGGGTCTGCAACGCTGCGGTGTTTTCCTTCTCCTCCTGGAGTGCATATATTTGTTCATGGGCATCAAACAATGCTTTCTCCAGGGAATCAATCGATTTCAGGGCTTGCTCGTACTCTGCACTACATACAGTGAAGCTATCTACGGTGACCTGCAGCTTGTCCCGCTCAACAATTACATCACTACATTCTTGTTCTAATACACATAATTGTTTCTTTAGCTTATCTCTACTTTCAAGTACTGATAATAGCTCTTTCTCATTTTCCTCCCTTTCACAGAGTAATTCGGTGACCATTTCCTTTGATTTTTTTAATTCTAGTAAGGTAACTTTGAGCTTGTCATTTTCCTGCTGTCGGGAGGCGACAGCAGCAGCTCTGCGGGTCATCATGGTTACAGTTGAGATAAGAATCAAGGAATTGCACACCAAAACAATGCGAAATTACTTACGTGGAATAGTAACGTTTTTCAGCGTTTGCACATCACTAATTGCTATGAAATATATTTTAAACGTTGTTAAATATAATAATTTAACAATAAGGTAACAAAAAGCGCTGAAAGTGTACGGAAATAACAAATACTTTTAAATTTATAACCTGCAACGGTCACAAATTTAACATGTTTCGAGACACTAGTAAACGTCACTAAAACACACTGCAAACAATAGAAATACTTAACATTACACTATAATCCTAAAATAACACTAAATTGGGCTCAGAATTACACTAAATCATATTAAAATATAAATTTTTCTAGGGACTTAGTCTAGTGAATAAGTACATAAATAAAATAATCTAGGTATTATTAAGTATTATTATTATTATAGTTTCCGATTTGGACCTACTGACCCTTCGAAATGGACCAACCTGTGTACTGTGTACTATAATAACTCTATGTGTACTATTCTATAATAACTCATAAACGTAAACTCATTCGGTGTTGTGTGACCTCGCTTCCAGACTCCAGATCATGCTGCAGCGGCGCAAGAAGTACAAGAACCGCACCATCCTCGGGTACAAGACCCTGGCCGAGGGAGTCATCAGGATGGACCAGGTACGCCTCTTACGCACAAACACACACACAGACTTACCCTCTCACACTCACTTAGTGGCGGAAGCACGAATTCTCGAGACTGTTTCGCAACCATATTGTAGTGTATGCACACCCGAACCCTAATTACATCTATATATAGCCCGGTATTGTATGAATCTAGAGACATTATACGACTGTACTTTGAAGCCGATACTCGTCTTATTCCACGCATATACCACATCCTTACATGGCGACCGTGACAGGACAGCCTACCTCTCGCGAGGTAGTGCTGTGCCGAATGGCAGTGCATCAAATAAATAAATACTTTTAATAATTAGAAAATCCTGGAGAAGAGAATAATTACGAAGAACGTGAAGACAAGTTTGCAGCCAGAGAAAGACAAAGAAGATAAAAGAGAAGATATTAAAGAAGAAAGAATATAATTGAAATAATTAAAGAAGAAAAAATAGAGAAGATAATCATGGAAGATGGATAAATATGGAAGACAGACATTTATTTTAGAAGATACCATAAACAAGAGAGAAAAATAAATAAAGAAGACTTGCTGCCGGGTGCCGGGCGTTTTTTCAAGCCAGTGATGTGGATTGCAGGGCGCCGGGCGTAACCGTACGGGTCAAGTGAGGAGCAGCTGGGAGATGTACGGGTCCCAGGATGAGCTGACTCTGAACAAGAACGACACGTGCGACGATGTCTGTGATGTGTGTTTTGGACAATGGTATCTATTTAATCCTATAAAATGTAAGTGAATTTTATTATTTGTTTAGAAGTATTAATTACGTGTTGGGAAGATTTTTACATTGTAAAAGGGTTGACGATTCGAATCAATATCAATATAATTATTTTTCAAATGAAGAGAGCATAAAGTAAAAGAGTATGTCGAAGAATGGCATAATGAAAAGTTACAGTAGGTACTGTCAGCAAGAGAAGTATGAATGATGGTTGATATATTTTTTTAGGAATGGAGATAATTATGAAGGCCGAAAGAAAAGTAAATTAAATTAGTTTGGCATGAGTTATTTTAGATGATTTTGATAAGTAGTAATATATTTTTTTTTAAGATGATGATTTTGATTGGAAATATGGGTAGAATGTGGTTAATTTGTAAGAAGATACAAGTTTTGTTGTTTTAAAGTCATTAATATACCCAGTACTATTTTATAAACTTATTGCATCTTAATTCCGATTTACTCCAAATGTACAATCAAGTACATAAATGATTCATTTGTTCATTTGACTTGGTTACAGTTCCAGTTTATCTTAAAATTATAGTAATACAATACAGTGTTCGCAGGCGATCCAAATATGGACATGCAACACTGCAGAGGAATCCAAATTAGATTAGAACTTGACACATGTTTTGATTACAGAGAAACAGAATTGTTATTATAATAATTAGTAGTTCAAGTTACCGCAGTGCGACTTATGTAGAATGAAAGGTTTAGTTTCAGTTGACTAATATGGAAGATACTTATAAGGTGATGCATGATTGTTAACAAGTTTAGGGTACCGCAGAGAGATGAAGTATGGAACCCATTGCATGAATTTGAATAAAAGTTTGAGAATGTATGAATTTCAGGTTTTGTTCCTATGTGTAAGATATACTTAGTATGAAAAAGTAGTTCAGCAAAGATTTTAAAATATATTACAAACGACGGAACCACTACCGATGGGTTATTACAAAAGTTTGTTTAGAAATTGCACTTAGTTACTTTTATTTTAAAGATTGCATTCGAGTTTATTAATAGATTAAAGTCTGACCAGCGGATATGGTCACTAAGGATTCGGATACTTCATTTTAAAGTGAGAAAATGTTTGTTTGATAGTGAGTGTTGAAAAGTATGAAAATGAAATGAAATAAAAAGTTGAATGTTGTTATGGAGACTTGAAGTTTTGAGTTATGTGATTACGTATTAAGCACATAGAGAAAAGTTGTATTTTTGTTTGGATTTGGGAATGTTGGTTATGGTTGTCGTTAGGGTTAAAAAGTATGAATTTGAGAGATGGTATGGAATGTGCAGGATATGTTACTCTAGGCCACAGAGTGAGTGAGTTGGGAACACTTCGTTTGGTAAGCTTTCGAGAAAAGTTGGACTGATCATCCAATCTTTACAGAATGTCTTAAAATTCGAAGGATTCATTTGGATTGTGTTTAAGTTATGTTATAGTTTGGTACGTAACTATTGGCGAGTCCGATATGTTATAGTATAATCATCAAAGTCTCAAAGGTACAGGTACAAGGTACAAGGCACGAATCCTTCGCTTCGATCATGACGTGAACGAGCTTCCTTTGTGAGAACGTTGGATATCGATGACCTTATAAGCTCTCGAGTAGGAGCAGGTTCAGGCAGGTAGACCTGGAGCCAGATAATGGTAGTATTGTGGAAATAAAAAAAAGTACCTTATGAATGACGTCGATAAATAAATAATGAAAGTAAGTACCTATATGAAGTGGAAAATGAAATAAAATAGAGACTTTGATTGATAGCGATTGTATGAGAAAAGCGAGTATATTTTGGTTAGTTTTGGAAAGAAGTTTTATATTGATAAATATTTTGATGTGAGTTTTGAGAAGGTATTATGGAAATGAAAAATAAAGTAGTTTGTGATTAATGGAATAAGAGTTGAATAAATAAATACATAAACGAAGAAAAGAAAAAGAGATACAGAAGGTATGAAACATGTGTAATTTTGTAATTGTAGTGGAATAATGTTATAATTTTTTTTTAAAAAATTCTATGTATTAAAAATAAATTTTTCATGTCGTCAACCCTATATCGTAAACAGGTTAGATAATATTTTGTGTATTATAATTAAGTTTCATAAAATATTGGAACAGATATTAACTATGTAATCATTAACTATTTTACGAATTTAATAAGAACATTATATCGTTTTTTTTTAACACATATATTTTTTAATCGATTACAGTGTGAATTTATATAAATGGTAATATTTTGTTTTGAAAGTGTTTTAAAATTGTATCGGGAATATAAAAAAAAATGGTTGTTGTATATTGAATTGTTATATTTACATATTACACAGATTTTGAATTTTAAATTGTTATTTTTACACAGATGATTTATTTTATTGTTATTTTTACAGAAATGAGTTATCAGATTATTGTTTTTATATTTGGTATTCTAAATTGTTTTAAATATCATAAAAAATAAGATATAGTATATTTTTTCTTTCAAAAAAAGGGGGAAGGTGTAGTGTATGCACACCCGAACCCTAATTACATCTATATATAGCCCGGTATTGTATGAATCTAGAGACATTATACGACTGTACTTTGAAGCCGATACTCGTCTTATTCCACGCATATACCACATCCTTACAATATAATTAATTCGCTTCGGTAGTTAGCGGCGTGCCCATATTATATGGAACATGACAGTCGGCGCTCACTGTCAGCCGTAGTGAGAATAAAGCCCCGCTTGCGTGCCACGGTCAGCTAGAGCTGACATATTGGCGATATAGGTTTTGAATTTTATTACCATGGCATGATGTTCAGAATCGCGATGCCTCATAACGCGATTCGGTAAAGGTGTGGTAAAGGTGTCTACCCACTACAGCGTATACGATGCATGCAGGAAAGTAACACGAGACGGAGTACTATGCCCACTAAAACGTATCAAAGGCGTATCATACATTCATAACCCTACATAACGCGTTTAGTGGTCGAACTATCCGCGTCTGATGGTATCCGGTGTTGACCCTTTTGACTGCACTAAAAATACATTCAAAAGTCTCTTAATGAAGATACCTAATAATTAAGCATACTATAATTTCCTTTACTCTCCACCTTAATTTGCCTTTCAAGCACAAACACACCTCCCCACCCCCACACACACTCACCCTCACTCATACATACACGCCCTCCCTTACCTCACACACACATGCACACACACAAACTTACAGAATAACAACACGCAATTTGTTTAACTACTTAATAACTAATTTTAAGCATAGCGTCGTCAGCTCCTTTTTACATTTATGTTTACTGTGCTTCTGCATTGGCCTTATTTACTGTATTTTGTTTTTTGTGTGAATTTATGTGCTGTTGGTTTCCCAAATAAAGAAAATAATAAATAAAATTAAATAAATAAAATTATCAACATCCGTACTGTTTAATATTTATGCTTCGGAACGCACCTCGGTTTTTGTTGCGCGGATCGACCGCGAGTGATCGGGACATCACTAGCTAGCTGTCAGTTGTATAGAAAAAAACTCCCCACCCTTGTGTTCCTCATCCCGTCTCCTGCCTCGAATTGAGCTTTCGAATGCCGGTCCACGGCGTCAAGGTCAGTACTACTTTGTGACATTCCACTGAAAAACAACCCTACCAAGATTTCACCCCTTTCGGTTGAGGCGTGGATTTAACATTATGGTAGTAGAGGCGCGGTTTCCTAGTAGGAAATCGATTCACGGACGGTTGTAGGGTTGTTTTTTTGCCACATTGAGGTTGGGAGAGGGTGGGTACCTCAGATTGGTCGGCAATCCGGTCATGACGTGACCAGTTGCGCCAAATTTAAGGCGCTCGGGGTAGCTGCCCGCAGGAAGATAGTCTTCCGCCACCGATTGTGTTTCGGTTGTTTGGGGCCGCACACGCTGAGCGAGTGCTCGCGCGCGTTCCCCTGTGAGTGCTGTGGTGGCAAGCACCACATCGTGTTGTGCCTGAATCGGTCAGGCCCTTCGGACGGTCACCAGGGCCGGACTCAGGTTGGTCGGCCACAGGGCCCAACCAGGGCCGGACCCAGTCCCCCTCCGGGCAACGGGAGTCACCAACGGGGTGACTGGGGTACCCACGGACGGGACCCCCCCCCCAGAGGTTCCCTTAATCTGGAGACATGTTCCAGGGGAAATGAACCCAGCAGACTGTGCGTCTCGTGGGTGTCACGCTCCGGAGTTAGTTGGACATCCCTTGTGGTGGGGTCCAAAATGGTTGACTCAAGCCGAATCGGATTGGCCAATGAGTCCACGCGTTACCTCGGCGAACGGCGCCTTGACAGTCGGTGTCTGTACGACGCAACCAGAGCCGGAAGAGGAGTTCAGCCTGCTGGAACGGTACAGCTCGCTCGACAAGCTGGTCAATGTGACCGCCTGGATCTTCCGATTTGCGCGGAATTGTCGCAATTCTGAGGCGCAACGAGTGCGGACACAGGTCCTGACACCACGGGAACGGAACCATGCGTTGTTCGCATTGGTACGGAACGTGCAGACGGTGCACTTTAAGTCCGAACTGGACATTCTGAGACGCGGACGCGTCCAACTGAAGGGAGCTGTGGCTCGGCTCAACCCGTTTATTGACCCTCACGGATTGCTGAGGGTAGGAGGTCGGCTGCGGAATCCCTAGGAAAGGGAAGTTGGTCGAACTGTTGATACAGGATCGACACATTCGGAATGGGCATGTCTGATGCCACGCCTTGATGGCGTTTCTCCGGCGCGAGTTCTGGATTCTATCGGGAAGACGCTTAGTGCGTAGCGTCGTATTTCGGTGCCTGCCTTGTTATCGGGCCAAGGCGGCTACGATGCAGCCCCAGATGGGCGATTTGCCCTCGGATAGGGTTGACGAAATCCGGCCCTTTGCGGGTGTCGGAACGGATTTCGCGGGACCATTCATGGTCAGGTCTTCACAGCTGCGGAACGCCAGATTAGTGGAGGCATACCTGTGCGTCTTCATGTGCTTGGCCACGAAGGCAGTCCACTTGGAGGTGGTCAGTGACCTCACTACGGAAGCATTTATCGCATGTCTGGATCGGTTCGTCTCACGAAGGGGCCTCCCGACATTAATCCGTTCGGACAACGGCACAAATTTTGTCGGAGCCAGGCGATATCTGCAGGAGGTCACTCAATTCCTGAACGGTAACCTGGACGCCATCGGTACGGCTTGCTCCCGACGAGGGATTGAATGGGTTTTCAGTCCGCCGGGATGTCCTCATTGGGGAGGAATTTTTGAGGCTGCGGTTAAATCGGCTAAGTCGCACCTGACGAGGATCATCGGTGAGACCTCTCTACGCTTTGAAGAGCTTGCGACGCTGTTCTGTAAAATTGAAATGACACTGAACTCGCGTCCGTTGTGCCCGCTCAGTTCGGATCCAAATGATTTGGAAGCGTTGACGCCGGGTCACTTCCTGATGGGTCAGCCCCTTAACGCCCTGCCAGAATACCCATTCGGTGATGTTAAGTTAAGTCGGTTAACTTGGTGGCAGATGTTGCAGCAGATGGCTCAAGATTTTTGGAAACGGTGGTCCCTTGAGTACTTGCACATCTTGCAGCAGCGCCTTAAGTGGACTGACCGGACGAGCACCCCTCAAGTCGGTGATTTGGTGCTGATTAAGGATGCGAACCTGCCATCATTGAGATGGAGACGAGGACGGATCGTCAATTTGTACACGGGTCGGGATGGCACGCCTCGATCAGCAGAAGTCAAGATGGGGGACTCGGTCTTCAAGAGAGCGGTCGCAACACTTTCTCGCCTTCCTATTGATTAGGGACAGGTTCGGGCCTGTCCGGGCGGGTGACTGTTTAATATTTATACTTCGGAACGCACTTCGGGTTTTGTTGCGCGGATCGACCGCGAGTGATCGGGACATCACTAGCTAGCTGTCAGTTGTATAGAAAAAAAATGTCACTTTGCACATAGTAAAATTGTCGGCGTCAGGCATCGTAGTTTGGCCGAAGGTTATTTATAATAATATCGTTAATAATCGTCAAGAAATAAGTAGATTTCACGTCATCGGAGTGAGTGCTTCGTGCTGTGAAAGGTTGAAGTGGTTCGGTCACCAATTCGTCGCGTTCGGATAGCGACCTTTGTAGTCGGCAGCATCACGACGGCACCGGCGGCGGACTGCGACACGAGTAAGATTCGACTCCCAACACCCCCCACCCTTGTGTTCCTCATCCCGTACTCCTGCCTCGAATTGAGCTTTCGAATGCCGGTCCACGGCGTCAAGGTCAGTACTACTTTGTGACATTCCACTGAAAAACAACCCTACCAAGATTTCACCCCTTTCGGTTGAGGCGTGGATTTAACACGTACAAATAATCTTTTGAATTGAAACTTATAGACTTAGCTCTCACTACACTGTTCCAATACGTCGCGTGCCATGATCGTGTCGTGTCCGCACCGGCAAAGTATTCTCGCCGACAATTTGTGCTCCGTGCATGATACGCGATGATATTGGTCGGTGACGTAACGGTGCTGTGGGAATTGGCTTATATTATAATATTTTTTGCCTGACAAGCTCCTAGCATGATCATGTTATGATGCGGTGTGGTGGGCAGACTCCTTAAATTGTATTTTATTTCAAAGGTCGTCGGGTGTTTTTTGTTGACACCATCTAAATGTATTTTAAATATACATTTAGATTGTGTCAACAAAAAACAAATTTCTAGTCATTTCTAATTTTCTTAGCCGGGCCCAGTGATGGTTTGACAAGACATTACTAGATGCCGCTGTTAAAGAAAGAAAAGACTGCGAGGAGAAAATTAAAGAAGAAGAAAACGTCCAAAAAATTATAGATAAAAAGAAAAATGCTTTGATTACTAACTTCTTCAAGAAATCATAATATCTAATGTTTCTAACTTTTAATATTATTTGCATGATTGGATGTGTGTCATTTGCTTATTAACAAATATTAAAAACTGTTAACTATTTGTAAACTTTTTAATAATAAAAAGGTGGTGATGGTTGGGATGGTGGAGGCCAATAATATATTTTTTTTAATTCCACATGAAACTTTTATTTTAAGTTAGTTCAGATGGTCAGTAAAAGTCAGTGTTCAGATGGTCAGTAAAAGTCAGTTTTTTTAGATTTCTGGTCAGTAAAATCAGTATTTTTGAACACTGAACCTGTTTCGACCCCTGCTGTTACAAACTGGGAAAAAAATACCCAGTTTGTAACACTGTTAACAACTGGGAATGAAAATATAATGTGATTCCCATTTTGTCACACCCTTGAGTAACAGTGTTACAAAGTGGCACTATTACCTTCGCATTCGTATTTTCGTTCCCAGTGTTACAAACTGTTTTTTTTTTTTCAGTTTGTAACAGTGTCACCAAGATGGGTGTGACAAACTGGGAACACACACATGCTACAAATTATAAAAGTTTCACATTCAAATTCATGAAACAATATTATTTACGCTTGTCCGCCTAACACAGCTAGTAAATTAAGCGCTAATTGTATCAAATGACAACTCTATGTAAATGCAAATTAACGCTTGCGTTAATTACTCTGTCATCTGGAGCAGACTCCACCAATATATGTTTAACTAACCGCGATAACCACAGAGATGGTGACATAATCACTTACGACACATAGTAACACATAGCAAGCTATACTCTAGTAAAGGTCTATTTTCTCGATATAATTTAATTACGAAAACACCTCTAAATTGTTCTATTTTTTCCTGTAATTCTGAAATCCTAACTAATTTCATTGTGGAACTGCGTTTAAAATGTAGATATTATGTATTCGCAAAATCTCCTTAAAAAACTTTTGAACAAAAAAGCGTAATTAAAAAAAATACTGTTTTAGCGCTGCGTTTTTTGATTTTTTCCCGATTCCGTCCCTCTCACACTGCGGGTCTTTCCGCCTGGAGTAACGGGGACCTTTGCACGGTCGAGGTATCGCCTTAAATGGTCACAATGCCTGCTTCGTATGATTCCAACGATGACAATATAAGAAACAGAATGATGCATAAAAACTTACTACTCTACCTCTGAGGTACAGAAATTCGCCGAATAATAGCTGTCACTGAAGACCATAACATAACCGAGTGAATTGCTCGAATGCTAGCGTGAACCAACAAGTGTATCGACACCGCCAACAGACATGTTAATTTAACAGATGATTGTGGAATCGGCATTTCGTCGCGACGTCTCTTCCCAGATAATTAAATGAGTATATACTATTTTTGAACACTAACGAGGGACGTCAACTATTTTCGCGTCTCGGCGTCTGTAATTATTGCGACTATATGTAATAGGATACATGAATATATGTTTAGGTTAGTGGCCGTTTGAAACACATTACAATGTCAAAGTCAATTGTTTGTTTTGATAGGTAGACCAAGATTGATGCTAGATCTAAATACTTGGGGTTATAAAGCACTATCGGTATTAAGACAGATACCATTTGTTATTATCATAATGGATTGAGTGCATTTTTGGGTAAACTACAGATATCGTGCACCTTAATTTGGTGGGGGGTAGGGGGAGCTCCCCTGTCCCCCTGGTTTACTTTTTTTTTCTTTGCGAGGATATACAATTTTGTTAAAATTTGAAGTTATATTAACGAAAGTGGAGATGGACTTCAGACAATCTTGTGGCCTCCTTTTAGCGTCGCGCACTAGGGGGACCGGCGAGCTCCTAACACCCCCCCCCCCATTTACAGAATAATAAAAATCGTGTGGACGATATCTATAGCCAACCCAATATTTTTCCAATGGCACAAGTGAAGGAGTGGTCGCCAAGAACATCACAAAGATCATTGAGCAGACCTCTAGCCCAGTGTTCATTCTCAATTAGTTGGCAAAGAGACAACTGACGCTTACGAAAATATGCATTTTAAAGCTATTATATTTTTCACAAACGGATCGCGTCTTCTCAAAATCGCAATATTCTTAAACGTTCTGTTCAAAGATATCCTACAGCAAGGGACCGACGAGAAAAAATTCCTCCCTCCCTTTATTTTGTCAGCGTGATTAATATGTATTGTATACTATGAATACCCGTGCCTACTTACAGGTTTCTAGTGCAAAGAGTATCTGAGGCACTCTGAGCTAAGCCGATAGAGACGGACGGCCATAACTAGACTATAATTCAAGGCCCGCCAGATGGAAAGCGAGTTCGCTGTATTCTCTATTCGATTTTATATCGACTGTTCGACCTCAAATAGAAACCAACTGAAGTGGGCCGATGTCAACGATAAACTGTTTCCTCCAGGTGCTCCAGCGGTCCATGGACATGGAGCTGGAGCTGACCGGTGTTGGCGGCAAGGGCGGCGCGGCTGCAGGACAACCCGTGGCGCGGCTGGCCATCACGGGGCTTGCCTCCACGCCCGTCGACCATGACACGAAGAATAATAACACTCTGCTCCTCACAGGTAAGCATTCCGCCTCAGGTCAGGTGCTTCCATGCAGAATGCCCAAGAGGCCTTTTTGGGGTTCCGTGCCTTAAAAAGAAAAATCGGTCAAGTGCGGGTCGGACTCACACACGAAGAGTTCCGTAGCATCTAATTTAACCACAAAAAAAAAAAGAGCATAACATTCTGTCCGAACGTGGATTCGAACCCAGAACCCTAAGATATCGAAACCTATGTCAAACCAATTGCGCCACCACAACCGTTTGATAAGCCGTGAAATCTACAATCATGATATGGTTTTTGGAATCGCTGGCGGTGTTCAAACACGTCTCTTGTAGTGGGACCCCCTTTATTTAATAAATCTCGTGTATAGGTCATTATATGTTGTTGTAGAGGCAACAGCTAACCATTCTGTGAAAATTTCAACTCTACCTATTGCGGTTCACGAAATGCAGCCCGCTGACAGACGGATGGACAGACGGAGAGACGGACAGAGGAGCGTAACAGGGACCCGTACCCGAAGGGTGTTGGAACCATAGAAAGGGACCCTTATAGGATCATTTCGTTATCCGTCTGTCTGTCAAGACCATTTTTCTCAGGAACGCAGGAGGTATCAAGTTGAAATTAATACCAAATTCTCAGGTCTGTGGTCTCTTGAAGTTGCTTGATTCTCGCAAAGGTATAAATACAACGGGTACTTCCCGTTGCGATAGAATCGTTAAATTTGGCAAGAAGCAAGGTCCATCCATAGGAAAAATTGTAGTTCCATCACAACAAAAAAAGAGAATTGTGCGGAACCCTCGGTGCCTGTGTCCGACTCGCACTTGGCCGGTTATATTTTGGTACCCATTAAGTGTCCCACTGCCGTACAAAGGCCTTTGCAACCAGAGTTCCCTATCCTGAGCTAAAAGTCCGTCCACCCTGGCAGAATCTTATCGAGGCGTTGTGGCACCTAGTCAGTGACGATGGCCGCCACGGTGATCACAAAAAGTTAACCCTGAGTTAATCAATGGACACGGAACTAGAGTTGACGGGAGTAGGCGGCCGGCCATCACGGGACTCCCCTCCACGCCCTTCGACCATGATATGAAGAATAACACGCTGTTTATCACAGACGAGTTTCACAGTTAATCCTGGGTAATAATGTTAGTGACGAGTATAGGTACTGACGCTGCAGTTTCTCTAGCAGAATGCGAGATACTGCCAGTGGAAATTTGATTGTCAGGCATATTTTAAATCCAACATCTTCAATAGGTCTGTAGCATCTGTATCATTGTACAGTAGGGGCCTGTCCACACGATGAATGGCGGTTGCGGCGTTGCGACTGAACTAGGCGAAAGGTGGGAGGTAGTGTTATCCAGAGAGGTTGCGGTGGCGGCGCAACGCATCGTGTGGACATTGGTCTGGGTGCGACCTGTATCAGTACGGCTCCCTGTCCTATTTGCTCACATACTCGTAACTAATACCTCTAGAAATTCCTGACGGGCGGTCGAAATGGACAATACCCCTGGTCTGACAAAGGCTCCACACTTCCCCAAGTGTGCCCGCTCATGGAACGGTGAGGTCTTTGCCAGACCAGACCGGACCAGACTTTGTGAGACTCAAACGGGCGAGGCCTTTGCCCAGCACATAAACAAAAAAGTTTGTCTTTTGTAATCAAAAACTAAAACACAATTCTCCATCGGCAGAGCGCGGCTACTCGGACGAGGAGGAGGAAGGCGAGTTCAGCTCAGTGGAAGAGGCGGACGAGCGCGACGTCACGTACGGCGGCGAGCGCGCGCGGCGCCGTGCGCACCGGCAGCTCGCGTTCAAGCAGGCCGACCTCTCCTACACAAAGGTTGGTGTTTGGCCGCACACTGGGTATGGGTATCCTGTGGAACCAGAAACATTATAAAGTCTTTCTTTAGTCTTTCCTACAACACTACGTTTCGGTTAAGCGCCTTACATTGAGCTTTGAGCTGGATGGCCCTAAATATGGTCCTTCGAGTCGGATGGTCTTACATTTGGGTCTTCGAGCCGGATGGCCGTATATTTGGTCCTTCGAGCCGGACAGCTGTACATTTGATCCTTCTAGCCGGATGGCACATAATGATAGATTTATTTCGTAATCGTAAACGACGACGACCCGAATGGCCGAGTCGGCAGTGACCCTGCCTACGAAGCCAAGGGTCCCGGGTTCGAGTCCCGGTGGGGGCAAATATTTGTTTGATGAGAGCGGATGTTTGTACCCTAGTCATGGTTGTTTATCTATATAAGTATAATATTTATGTATATAAGTATGTGTACCGTTGTCTAGTACCCAAGATACAGGGAATCCTAGTTTGGGGCTAGATCAATGTGTGTAAAATAGTGTCCAAGGTATTATTATTATTATTATTATTAAACGATAAGGACAAACATTTTCTT
Organism: Argyresthia goedartella; assembly: GCA_949825045.1. NCBI lineage: Eukaryota > Metazoa > Arthropoda > Insecta > Lepidoptera > Argyresthiidae > Argyresthia > Argyresthia goedartella. Next base: position 28,260,501 of record OX463824.1, read on the forward strand.
GTGAATTTGTTATTGCTAAGCTTGTCAAGTAATAGCGTGCATTGCATGTTATGTTTGGTATCAATTCGGGTTTCGTATTCAACCAAACTACTTTTCCATTTTATTTCCCGTTAGGTTGAGAATTGAGACCAGAATCGAATCCAATCAGGCAACTTCGCCTTAGTGGCTTTATGAAGGCTTGAACCCAGATACCCCTGAAATATCAAAACTTGATTTAATTTTCATCTTTAGGCAGGACAGAGCGTTTTATTTTTACGTAAGGGTCACATTTGGGGAATGAACAACAACATAGCGTCAAGCCTGTTCTCATACGGGGTGGCCAGGCACTGTAGTGTCGACCTTAACCATTTATTCAAAACTCAATTTTGCGTGACAGGGGCCAAACCCATCGACGCTGCTATGATGTAGTAGGGGCATCTGGGTGTAAACTAGTCCTACCTTACCAGCTGTACGCGCGCCGGGCCGGCGGGTACTTTCGCTCCAAGCAAGAGAGGGACAGCGATAGCGAGTTGGAGGCGCACAGCGCGAAGCGCAAGCCCATAGGGGGGAAGGCTGCGGTGAGGGGCGCTTTTCTAGTATTTGTTGACCTGTAGTTAGACCATTGTACCGGCCCGTCTGCAATGGACACTTTTAAAATTGCGAGTTCCTGGCAGTCGATTCGCTTAGATAGTGCCGTACACCCGCGCGCAAATGTGGTTATTGTAATAAAATAGACATCGTATGATAAATGGCGGCACGTGCCGAGGCGGCGCGACCGTATCTAAGCGAATGTACTTCACTGCATTCCCTATTTTCAGTGTGACTTACAGTTATGTTAGTAGCGTTTAAAAGTGCCCAATGTCGGGCTATGTTGAAGGTTCAGGATGTGAAAAGGGGACGGGGCGATCATCGTCTTGATGCTCAGCCCGTATCAACCCTCTGCACTGGTCTGCAGCAACCGCAACCAGAGGGATACCGTCGACTTGCCACTAGCGTTGTTGTTCCCCTTGGCCGCTACTCTGTTATTGCCTTGGTTCACCATCCGCAGTCCCGTCTATCCAAGCCGACGGAGCGATCCACGTCTAGATCTATCTGTTTTTCACAGACCGAACCTTCTTCATAGCATAAGATTGCCTCACGAAATAGGCGTCTATGTTTAATATGCGTTGGATCACTACAATTAGCTACTTTATGTACCTATGTCCCTTACTAACTCACTAAACGTTGTATCGTCCTGCGATTCAATGTCAATGTGCTAACCCAACAGCAGGACAGTCCATTGAAATGGGCCACTGCAGTGTAATATTTTCGCGAATTCCTGGACTGGACTTTTACACTGAACCGAATTTATAACGTTTAAATTAACGATGAAGGATTCAGAATGGTTGTTACTTCTATATAGTCGAGATACTCGGAAAATACTTACACTTGGCACAACGTATCTGTAGTTACAACATCCTGTGTTTATAGTAATGTAGCTACACCATAATGTTTGTGTAGATAAAGTTTGTTAGACATGCGTGTGTGTTTTTTGTTTGATTTGTTTTGAGGATCATTCTAATATTCCGATTGAGGTCCCGTACCAAGCAAAGAAGGACTACTAGTTGTAGTTATACAATTGACGACCTGAATGGCCGAGTCGGAAGTGACCCTGCCTTCGAAGCCAAGGGTCCCGGGTTCGAGTCCCGGTGGGGGCAAATATTTGTTTGATGAGAACGGATGTTTGTACTCTAGTCGTGGTTGTTTATCTATCTAAGTATAATATTTATATATATAAGTATGTGTATCGTTGTCTAGTACCCAAGATACAGGGAATCCTAGTTTGGGGCTAGATTAATGTGCGTCAATAGTGTCCAAGGCATATAATATAAATTTGTAACTGTTACAAAGTCCACTTCCATAGCGGACTGTTTAGGTAGAATTTTTGGCTTATCATGGTAAACATAGTAGCTTATCTGGTTATTAGCAAGAGATAAGATACCAAATGCACTCCACTCTCTATCCGGATATATTAGTGTAGGCGGTGTGTTATCAGTGAAAGAAATCTGAGCTAATGACAATGGAGGTTAGAATTTGGACCCTATTTTAGATTTTTTGTGGACTAATTATCTAAATACTTGTGTCGTGGATTTGTGGTGTATATTGTATATCTATTAGTAGTTATCCATTTTTTTCACGTGTATATTGTTGGAGTTCCCTTAGGCATTGGTGTAACACTTGATTTAAGGCTCAACCGACACCCGATGTAGACAATGGTCTGATATTATTTTTGAATATGATACATATCGTAGTTTCCATTCTACTAACATTGTGCGTGTAAAATTGTTGTAATGTATCAAGTTCATAATACGTAATATTCCATATTCCCGAAGATGTCCCCCTTCACCTTCTTTTAAGGAAACGCTTGCAAAAGTCCAAAGCAACCTTTGTCTTCCTACTTACCATCATCACCCACCTACGCGCGGCTACGGCCGGACGTACAGACGTCAACTCAAAACTTGGCAGATAGGTACTCAAAGTAATGCTATCACTCGCTCGGGAAATGACTGTGCACAGTATTGCATTTAAGCGGGACTTTAATAGACCAGCATTCTGTCCATTCGGCCATACGTCAAGCAAGGTCCACACTGAGCCTCGCGCCAAGCCTCGGTCGGTCAGGACGTGCCTCGCCCGAGGCAAACGCCTTTGCTGCCTCGCCCGAGCGTGCCTCGGCCTGAGCCATGCATTGTCGGTTTTTTTGGATGCTCAAAGGCGCCTCAGAACGTTTGCCGCGCGCACTATGGACGGTCGTTTAACCTGTTTTGCCTCAGTTGGTCGTGTAACGTTTTGGTGATGGATAAATAACAGTGCGTTACGTTAAACTGAGTGCTCGGCTGTGGCTCAGCCTCGCCGTGGCTCGGCTCGGCAGCCTCGTGCAAAAAGATTACAGATAGGGCATGCACCCTGGTATACCCAGTTCCTAACTATCCGGGTATACCCGGGTATACCAAGGTCTCGAAAGACCCGGTTCTGAAGAAGCATACCCGGTTCCCCCGGTTCTTGAAAAATACTAAAATTAACTACTAAAATGGAAAATTCTTAAAAGAAAAGGTACTCGCAGCGACGACTTATAGAAGCAGCTACACTTCAATACTTAACGAACACGGACCAATACTTTGCTGATTTTCTAAATGATGATTTGGCTGTATTTCCTCGGCCCTCTTGCGATGAAATGAAATGAAATGTGGGTATCGTTAATCTCGTACAGCCATTGTCAATGATCGAACAATGCGATATATGTGAGCAAGGTGAAGATGAGGTGGGAAATGCAGATGAAGTCGATGTAATTCTTGTCCCAGACCCGATTATGTCCAAAAAGATGAGCTTGATATAGAGATGCAAAAAGCTACAGCCGTAAAAAGTAATAAGACGAGACATCAAGACCGCTACGCCTACTTTACAACAGTCAAAAAAGTAATGGCATTGTTTGAAAACTGTGGAAGTCGTGGTAAAAACCTTTCACTAGCATATAACTATTTAAGAACCATACCATCAACAAGTGTAGAGCCTGAAATAATTTTCTCCTCAGCGGGCTACATTTGCAATCGCTTGCGCAGCTCGTTAAGTGACAGGAGCCTAGATGTGATAAGTTACTTACGATCTCACTACCAAGAAAAAAATATTTCCAATAAAGCTATTCATTAAAATTAAAACGAAAATATGGTGATTTGTTGCTTTAGGTAATAAAAAAGAAATTATTTGTTGTGTTTTATCATGTTGCTGTTACTCATACGAGTATAAAAAGATGATTTATGCTGATTTATTAAAAAGACTGATTAATGTGTAGTTAAAGCTTTTTGAGTACCTATAATATTCCTGTTATGTAATGAGAAAAATGACTGTTTGAAACTATAGTGTCCTAATAAATGTTGATTTGATATAATTTGCCAACTTTCTTATTCATACCTCGTAATAACGTTATATACTTTCAGTTTCTGTGTGATTTATTTGATATTACAGTTTTATGAGCCGGGACCGGGTGCACCCGGTGCACCCGGTTCTGACGGCTCCCAGACCCGGGTCTCAAAAATCTGGATCCGTGACCGGTTCTGCATGCCCTAATTACAGACCGAGGCTGCAACGCGAGGCAAACGCTGCGAGGCAAACGTCCGAGTCTGCCTCGCGTGACGCGAGGGTCAGTGTGGACCCTACTATTAGCTGCGTACTGACTACTGGCGTCAGTATCTCCCCCGCTCGAGGCAACTTCGTGCTTTGCCTTAGGCGAGCTTGCCTCAACCCGAGCTTGCCTCAACCCGAGCTTGCCTCAACCCGAGCTTGCCTCAACCCGAGCTTGCCTCAACCCGAGCCAAACGCTCTCGGTTTTTGACGTTGCTATAAGGCGCCTTAGCGCCAGTTTCTGAATTGAGAAATTCACTGAGTTAATATTTAAGTATCGTTCTGTCACTTTCTTTTGTGTGACATCTGCACAGACAGCACGATACTTAAGTATTTGATTAGTGAAATTCTCAATTCGGAAATCGGAGGTTAGTTACTTTATTTAGACGTTTGCCGCGCTCACTTAGGACAGTTTTATTTTGCCTCGCATGCTCGTGGCTTCTTGTGCCATCGATCAAGAGCAGTGTCTCAAGTTAATACCATTGTATAGTAAATATAGACGACTTTGGGTCGCGAAATTTGATGATTTACCTAATAAAGTGCTAAGACAAGATTCTGTTTTCATATTAGGTACTATAAGACAAAGAATTAATATAAACCCATTAGTGGCGACGGCTTGCCGTACGTGCGGTCTAATGACGATCTGACGGACAACGGCTCGGTATTTCTTCGCGAGGTCACCTCGGATAACGCAAAATTACACTGAGGCAGCCTACCGCGGCAAACGGGGCCCTGGCAAACGCCCGAGGCGGCGGCTCAAGTGTCCCTTATCTCAAGCTTCACCTCTCGCATTCCAGCAAAGGAACCTGAAGCAGAAGTTCGCAGCGCTGCTTAGGCGGTTCAAGATGCCGGAGGAGCTCGGCGAGCGGGGCGCGGCGCGCGACACGCATCACGCGCATCGGGATATAGACGAGTTGTTTCAGGTGAGCATAGAGATAAAAACGAGCTGTTTCAGGTGAGCATCAAGATATAGACGAGCTGATTCAGATGAGTATTGAGATATAGACGAGCTGTTTCAGGTGAGTAAGAGATAAAGACGAGCTGTTTTAGGTGAGCATCGAGATATACAAGAGCTGTTTCAAGTGAGCTTTAAATCTTCATCGTCATCTTCAACTTTAAATCAAAATACTTCAACAAACGTAGTTTATATCACCCGGGATATGATTAAGAATCGATAAAGATTGAGACTTAATTCATTAGTAGTTAAGATAAAAAAATTGTAGTTAAAATACTAAAGTGCTTCGCCCTTCTCAGTAAATTTTAGTACATGCTCCATAAAAAGGATTATTATGGACAGGATGCATTCTGATGGTGACGTTTTCTCACGTCCATTTCGGCCTTTTAAGTCGTATACCCCAATCAAACAAGTTCCATCTCCCAACCACCAGGAGCTGGAGTCTCTCTCTTGCGGCGAGGGTGAGGACTCTGGGCCGGACCAGATGGACACGATCAGCATCGGCTCCACGCCCAAGCCCTCGATCAGGCCTTTCTTCAGCAGCTCCAAGAGTCTGGCCAACCAGGAGCACCATCGACACTCCAACGGTGAGAGAGGTATATTGATGAAGCTTGAATAGCAGATCCACAACTTACTATGCACTGGCTGCATCCGACGCGCCGCATGCGGCTAGCCGCATAGTACATTATGGGAGCCATTCCTGCACGCGGTAACCAAGTCTAAACCAATTTTCAACACCGACGCTGCCGATCGCATTAGCACACACATTTCTATAGCTGTCCTCGCACGTCGCAACTTGTCGTAAACTAGTTTCCAAAGGTGACTGAAATAACATTCGTTATTGAGATTGGGCAAAACATGAGTCGCGCTGTGGGAGTACAAGTTGCATCGCGGATGGCGTTGCCGGCACTCCGTGTCAGAATGTCCTTAGCTGAGATTATGATATAGACGCCACAGATGCACCTACTTAGCGTGTCATGCATGCAGGGCTGCCAGTGGAAATTTTTAAATTATTCAGCCATGTTTCTGAAATTATACAAAATGACATGTCAGGATACAAACACTGCATAAACAACAACTGCAACACAATCGAAACTCGAAACTAACCACAACCATGGCTCCTACTCTGTCGCACTTGCATATTTAAGCGACAGAGAAGGATATATCGTGAGTTTCGATTCGACTTTAGTTTTTAGTAGTTAGTAGCATTTGTGAACGTCAACGTAGCGACAGGTCCGAATTGTACTAAGAAAACAACGACTATGAAATCAGATTACAACATATAGGTTTTATGTATCCAATTATACATGAGGATCCAGGTTACAAGGAGGATACAATCAGTCACCTAATTATACAGTTTTTGTATCCAATTAAACAATCTGGCAGCCCTGTGCATTGGTGTTCTACACCTACTGAACTCCGTCACTCAAAGTCCGTTATAACTGTCAGACGTTTGCTGATATAAAAATATATATATATACGCTCGGTTGATTGGTTGGTGCTTGCTTACGGCGTCTACTTCTATGTGTCTGTGGTCGAGAATGAGCCTCGTTATTACATTTTGTGATACTATACATCCATACAGAAATATCCAATAGAATGAATTAGCAAGTTGATGACATAAAATTATGTAAAAAGCTTAGAATGAATCTGCATTTAGAGAGAGTGTACCATGTGTTTCGCTTTACAAAGTTTCTTTTTCATTTGAAACAAAGAAATAACTGTTCAGACCATTTTCAGAACTAATACCACTAATCGAATGTTACAAGCTTTAAAATAAAATTGTGAAGTTGCTTTCATGAAACCATACAATGATTTAAGTTTATTGTAACATTTTTGTTTGTGTTATGTTCAGCTGTGTGCAAGTAGCATTTTTGTGCTTTTGTGTGTGTGTGTGGCGGGGGGATGTCATAGCCATAGAAACCATATCTTTGTTAAATGACATCCTACAATCCTATTTTCCGAACCCTTCATATTTAATAAATCCTTCAATAACGATTGGGTAGAACATGCCGTGCCAACGTGGCCTTTTGTCGGAAAAGAGTCACGAAGGTGGGCACGGCGCCATAGAACTCATTTTATATGTACATGAGCTCTTGCATTGGCTTACATTATTTCTCGTTAGCCACAAATGTCGATTATATTTGTCCAAGCTCTCTGATTCATCCAAGAACGTGCTTTTGATTAACGAAATGAATTTTGAGTTCTAAAGACAAAACTCACTATTGTTATGCTATTTGTGGTCCTTCGAGCAGGTTATGAACCACCTATTTATGATACTACTTAAATTGGGACACAAACATACGTTTTTTTATACAAGATTATAGTTAGACCATGTAAGTTTAAAGTATACTTGTATTGAACTAGCATCGTCCCCAAAACTACGTACAGTATATGAATTTTGAACCTCCCCCGTTCCCTCGAACTAGAATTTGAATTTCGGACCTCCCCTCCATCCCCCCGCCCCACCCGCCAACTGACACGCCCGCATGCGCAGTGACCCGCCACGCGAGCCTCGCCACGGCCTCCGAGTTGCGCGAGCGCCCGCCGGCGACTGTCGCGCTCACAGGTAACTATCGATGCTTCTGTTTGAAGTTAGGGATTTGGATGCGTGTTGGAGAACCGATTAATTGGCAAGGTTGTGATTTAGTCGAGGTGGGGACTGAAATAATGCGCCCTAAAATGTTCATGTGTAGAAACCAGATAGGCGTTCAAACTGGACTAAAGTAAAGACGGGTGCCAACGTCAACAAGTTGCGTTTCTAGTTGCAGCGCCTTCTTTGACCTAGTGGCACCTTGTAACTCAATTAATCAAGAATCTAACAACTACACAGAGGAAATTGCCATTTTCGGACCTTCACACTGTCTCCAATGCCTATGATTAATTTATTTAAAGTTTACTGCAAGCTTCCTTTTGTCTTTTGATTTTGTTTTCACGTTTCCATTTTCACTTCATGATAGCACGATTTGATTGCATGACATGAGTTTTAAGTCTTTATACCAGAATCTCTTGATTTAAATTACGCTCCTTACTAAATGTCTTAAGATCTTCTTCAAGACCTCTTAAACTGCGCACACCTCTGCCACCCAAACATTGAATATTTTATTGACCTTTATGTCAGTGTTAATGTGTGTGTCCGAATTAATGTGTCAGCTATTTCAGCACCCTAACGATTCGATTTGCTCGAATTAGAGTTTTGGAATTGTTCTTATATTCTGCTTTTTGAAATTAATGGCATCTCACCTCTTGTTTTTTGTTAGTCTCAAGTGTTCTTCTTTCATGAACCTAAAAATTTACATCTATGCGTATTGTCTGTTTCAATTGAATTAAAGCAGAACTGGGATGTAATGCTTCTATTAGATAAGCCTCGCACAAGCATATCGCAGGCTTCAAAAGTTAAGTTTTGGGAAGGACATATTTTCAGGTGTAAGAGAATTCCCTAAATCTCACTAAAGCTCACTGCGTTCGACGTCCTCCTCCAAAGTGTCCTAGCTTGTTCAATCTGGTTGAAGGAAATGCCAGCGAGCCTCTGACACCGGAAAAGTGTCCTAGTTTGCCCAATACGATTGAAGGAAATTCTCGCAGACTTTTGAAAAGTGTCCTAGACTGCTCAATATTATACTTCTGGAGCCTGCGTATGCTTGTGCGAAGCTTGTTAAATAGTAGCATTACCCACCTGATATTTAGCCGCAACATCACTGACACAACACGCCATAATGATAACTGACCTCCGATAGGAGGATGGCACCCAAAGAAGAAGAAGTGTGGTCTGTTGCTGGTTAGCATTCCATTAAAGCTCTAACTTTATCGAATCGTTACCGTGCTAGCTAGCACTTCTAAAAGCGGTGTCTGACCCAATGCTCCGGCCATGCAGAATCGGAAGCCATCCGAAGCTCGCTGGGCGACGAGCGCGCCAGCGAGGGCAACAGCGACGGCGACGCGGCGGCCGACGCGGCGGTCAGCGGCGCCTCCGTGTCCAGCTCGCCGCCGAAGGACAACAAGGTAAGATCCGGAATAGAATGACGCCATCCGGAGTTGTATGAATGAATCAGGGAGTGGAAGAATGGAATAAATGAGTTGAATGAAGGAGAATCAGAAGTCATACAACGCTTGTTAGGCGACGAGCACGCGGCGGTCAGCGGCGCCTCCATGTCCAGCTCGCCGCCGAAGGACAACAAGGTAAGATCCGGAATAGATTGACGCCATCCGGAGTGGTATGAATGAGTCAGGGAGTGGAAGAATGGAATAAATGAGTTGAATGAAGGAGAATCAGAAGTCATACAACGCTTGTTAGGCGACGAGCACGCGGCGGTCAGCGGCGCCTCCATGTCCAGCTCGCCGCCGAAGGACAACAAGGTAAGATCCGGAATAGATTGTCGCCATCCGGAGTGGTATGAATGAATCAGGGAGTGGAAGAATGGAATAAATGAGTTGAATTTAGGAGAATCAGAAGCCATCCGAAGCTTCTTAGGCGACGAGCACACGAGCAAAGGTGAGTACTACATCGGTAGGGGAATCAAGTCATCAGGAGTGGAAAATGGCCATCTATAGGTGAATGAAGCCATTTTGAGTGTAATGAAGCCATTCGGAGTGAAATGAGGCCATTGGGACTGGAATGAAGACATCCGGAGTGAACTGAAGCTACCTTGGGTAGAATAAAGCCATTTAAAAAAAGGAATTAATGAATCAATTAGTGTATTGAATTATGATGTGGATTGAATGGAAGAAATGAATGAGTGGAATGTAGGACCATGTAGTCAAGCCTTATAATTACCCTGCCACCATCGTTAACCACATCTCTTTTCCACAACAGGAGGACAAGCGCACTCGTCTCTTCAGACACGCGACTAGTGGCGGCAACTTATTGCCGGGTGTCGCCCGCAAGAAGAACTCTCTAGTGTCAGAGCGGCCGCTGTCGGCGCACGACCTGCCCGCACAAAGCCCCACCACTTTGGAGGTATGCTCGCACGAGCGACTGGCAGATGGTGGCAACTTTTAAGTTGATAAATAGGACATTGTGACGTTGTACATCGTGTAATGTAACACCGTCATGACGTGTGACAGTGCAATTTACTACGATTGGACGACGAAGGCGGGCTAGTTTAAGTTTAAGAATCTTATGTCTTGTGGCGCAGTTTTTTGTACAAAAACCCTCTCATACAGTCCTCTTCCCACCCGTAGCCGCGGCGCATGATGGAGCAGATCAACCGGCTGCTCGGCGAGGACGGCCCGGCGCCGGAGGCGGTCGCGGTGACGTCACCGGGCGCGGTCGCGGCGGCGCTGCTCTCGCTGGGCGTGCCCGCGATGGTGGCGCCGCCCGGCGACATCCGCCCGCTGCTGCACGCGCTCTATACGAGGATGAACAAACCGTGAGTTACATGAACTTGTTGATGTAGCGTACAGGATGTAGCGGTCATCACCGGTGGTAAGCAGCAGCGTCGAGCTGAAGAATTCAAACTTTATCCCGACATCTATTAGCACATCTTATTTAGACATATCAAGTTCTTACCTACTCAACGCAAGCACTCTCATCTAAAATCGAACTGAACTTTTCTGGCATAGGAGTGGACAGGCACGTTCAATCTCCACTCTCCCGCGACAGAAAAGGTCAGAAATGACACAGATCAATTTTTGTTTCCTTCTTATAATGCCTCTCCACTTCTGTAGATTAGAGGTCAGCTCGCCACACTCCTCTTCTTCGCTGGCCACTCCCGTCCATTCCCTTATGTTGCGGAGCCACGACTTCCTCCTATAGCCAGTGCGTCTTTTCATCGAAAGATGACCTGAAGATTGAAGTCGTTACGAAGATTACGAAGATTACGAACATTGTAGCAATGTTCACTTACTTTACTTGGCTGCAGTAACGCGCGGCGCTCCGGCGTGCGCGTGCTGGTGTGCGGCGGCGACGCAGCGGTGGCGGCGGCAGTGCGCGCGCACGCGGACCTGGCGGCGCGGCGCACACACGATGCGCCGCCCGTGCGCTTCCACCTCGTGCCGATTGGTGAGTGACTCGGCGACATAACTAGAAGTTTTACCTTTCACCAATAGATGGCGGTTAAAACGTTAGCCGCTAAATTGGCTACAAGTTGTTAATCTAATGTTTGAATATTGACGCGCCCTGCTTCCATATTGTGCCAATAGGTAAGTTTGTAGCTAGGCGACGGAGCTAGGAGTTCGAGTGATTACTGCTAGATGGCGCAGTGTGCGAAAACACCAAATTGTATGATTATTTATATATAATGTTTATAACACCGTGTGTTCAATGCATAAGTGTTGGTATGCTTTCACCTCGTATCAATAGAGGAATATACATCTCTATTCGGGCAAGAAGTTTGAATTTCACCACTAGATGGTGGTCGAAACTTGGAGCGTCTGCCACTAGAAATACATATGTGATTTCCTCCCTCCAAACCAGGAAGGAATAAATTAATGTTATACAGGACATAGGGTATCCTAGTGTGAAGTTAGAAGCAATAAAATAAAGAATAAACAAATGTTTGTGTCTGACCGCAGGCTCGAACACGGTGTGCCGTCACCTCGCATCTATGGACGCGGGCTACGCGGCGCTGTTCGGCGGCGACACGTGGGCGGCACTCAGCGAGCGCGGCAGTGACTGTGCGGCGCCGGACCTCGGCGAGCTGAGCTGCCGCGTGGCCAGGTGGGGGGGCAGCCTTAGTAGCCACACAATGCCAAGACTTACCTTTAATTGAGCCCGTTGCGTCCCACTGCTGCTGAGCAGAATTTTCAAAAGGATGGGAGTGACTTTCCGTTAGGAATGGAATGGAGGTGTTTTCAATTGACCAATTCCTCATCCTCAAGCCAATAAAGGATATGTTCAATAGGGGGGAAATGGTATGTGGTAAGCAGCAGTTGTTTTCTTCAAGTTCTTGCTGTCCTTCTAGTATACAGTATCATTGCTTCCATATGCTGAATTTTCTGCTTGGTTTTCTTAAGAGCTGTCGGTTTCGCTGTCTTTTTCCTAGATGAATTATCTTTATGGCTTGAGGCATTTGTCTCTGTCTTGTCTTTGAGAAGCACGCAAGTTCTTTCAATAGCTGTTTGAAATCTTCGGTTTTCTTTTGTCTTAAAGAAGTTTGCCTTCGTCTTTTTATCTTCACAACATTATTGTAAGACAGTCACTGCTCGCAGTGCTAAGATTCTACTTGCTTCACTGTTCAACTATTTTTTTTCAATCTCATGTGTATTGTATTATAGCGCCCACATGCGTGCCATGTTTTGAAATGAGCTGGAATTGCCGTTGGACTAGCTAGGCTATTGTTGCGTTGCGTCGTTAAAGGGCTGATTGTATTTATTGTGGACCTTTGAGATTTAAATTAACTAACACGACGCTAAACTACATTTCTTATTGACAATGTTAGACAATCTGCCAGGATGGCGGTCCTCGCTGCGGGCCCATTAGACAGCTGGAAACCTGGCTCACCGCCGTAAGGGAGTCTAAACTGACGGCGATACCCGTGTTACTAACCTGACAGGGTCTTCCTAAGCCCTATGACCTGGCTTCCGAAGCGACGTATCTCAGGCTCGCTCAAGATATCTTCCAGCCAAGTTCACTCCTCCAAGCCAATCTTCGGGTCACCGTCTGGTCAATTTATGTCCATTAATTATTCTAATTATGGGATATTTCCCAGCGAAACACGCAAACCTCACGCTACTATTAACCCTAGTTAATCACGACTAATCAGCCCAGGGCTACCGAACAAATCACGATCACAGGGCGTGCTGTGAATCTCTTTGGCTGTCCACGTAATATTATTCAAACCACTTCAGCCGATCCGCGGTGCTGACCTCAGCAAACCAAACTCGCGGTTGGAAGACGGATTTCTTCCAAACTATAGGCTCTTATACGAAGGAGAATTCACAAAAACATCAGGCATCCCGGCGTGGCCCAAATTCAACCCGTTTTTTGAGGTTACATACTTCTATTCTGCCAGTGGCAGTTCCATCCCGTTCATATTCAAAATTTGAAGGGTGCGTTCAAAAACTACATCTACTACTAAGTCGATCACGGAATCGAACTACGCTTGGTTCCAAACAGACACTGTCATTTCTGATTAATTCCTTAAGCAATACTACTCGTGTTACACTAGTAATTCACAAGCCGAAACGTACTTCATTACTTGTCTAGGATATCAGGACACGACACGGTAGGTATTTTACAGAAATTATGAAACCTCTTTGATGTTCAGATATCTGACCCTTGAGTCCCCTAATAAAACTAGAATAGCAATAGTATATCAATTGCACCAAGGCCGCCAAATGCCATATTCGGCAGTCCGCCTCAAAACAAAAGAAGCGCCACTGTGAAGCCAGGTATGTGTGCAGCGCCACTGCCATGTATGCTCTGCCAGGGTTCAGTCTCTACCGGAACGACAGGATAGGCAAGGCTGATGGCGGTGTTGCTATCTACCTACGTTCTGACATCCCATGCAAAGTCATCAGCCAGTCGCCAAGCCTGTACTCTGGTTCTGCTGAACACCTGTTCCTGGAGATATTCTTGCGTCACAACAAAGTCCTCCTGGGTGTCTATTATAGCCCCTCTCTTCGAATCGACTATTTTAACTCTTTTGAAACCCTTCTCAGTGACTTGACTCCTCTTTATAGCGACCTAATTCTCGGCGACTTCAACACTTGCCTTCTCAAGAATAACGGTCGCTCAGCGAAGCTGAATTCTCTTGTAAGTTCATTTAACAAGCATATCCTTCCTCTAGAGGCCACTCACTTTCAACCACACTGCACCCCCTCTCTTCTAGATCTAATGATTACTTCTGACATGTCTAAGGTTGCTGCGCATGGCCAACTTAACGCCCCTTTCTCCTATCACAATCTTATTTACCTCTCTTATAAGATAAAGCCTCCCAAGCGAGCAGATAAATTCCTTGACATTCGTAGCTTCAAGGGCATGGATATAACCTCCCTTAGTTCAGACGCCTCCTCTGTCGACTGGTCGCCTGTCTACGGTAGTGAGACCATTGATGACAAAGTACGGAACTTCAACTCTATTGTCCTGAGCTTGTTTGATAAGCATGCTCCGGTCAAGAGGGTTAGAGTTAAGTATCTTCCTGCACCGTGGCTTACTGACACCATTAAGGGTCTGATGGCTAAGAGAAACCGTGCCAAGTCTAGATATAAGAGGGATCCGACCGATGAGAATCTTTTAATTTTCAAACGCCTCCGTAATCGTTGCACTCGCCTGTGTCGTGATTCTAAACGCCGTCATATCTACGAATGTATCGAGAGCTATACTCCAGCACAGGTCTGGAAGTTCCTGAAGACCCTTGGTGTTGGTAAGTCCCAGGACTTGGCAACCGGAAATTTCGATCTTCGGGGTCTCAATAGTTTCTTTGCAACTCCCCCTGTTGCGATAGACCCCCTCTTCAAGGATGCAACCCTTCGTAACCTACGGTCCAAGGCAACAGCCCTCACCTCAGCATTTAATTTCATCCCTGTCGGAATCGGCGCAGTAAGGAGGGCAATACTAGCAATCTCGTCGAAGGCCATAGGTGAGGACAAGATCTGTTCTCAGATGATAACAACTATCATTGATGTACTGTTACCTCTCATCACCCACATAATTAATGTGTCGCTTGACCAATGTTGCTACCCCAGCCAGTGGAAATTGGCACTTGTGATTCCCCTCCCCAAAACGTCCAATCCCGCCTCCTTTAAAGATTTCCGTCCCATTTCCACTCTGCCTATCCTCTCCAAAGTCCTGGAATCAATTGTTCACTCCCAACTCTCCTCCTACCTTTCCTCAAAAATGATACTGAATCCCCACCAATCAGGTTTCAGGCCGGGTCACAGCACTACCACAGCACTGCTCAAAGTCACTGACGACATTCAATTAGCTATGGATCAAAAGCAGCTTACGGTCCTTACACTGCTTGATTTCAGTAGCGCCTTCAACTGCGTCGATTTCGATATACTAGTTGAAATGTTTAAGTCACTTAATGTCTCCTCGCACTCTGCTCGCTGGTTTGACTCCTACCTGAGAGACCGCCAGCAACGCATTAAGTCTGAGGAGATCTCAACGGACTGGTGTGATCTCTCCGCAGGTGTTCCGCAGGGAGGCATCCTTTCTCCTCTCCTCTTCTCGGTATTCATTAACTCCATCTCTGACGTTCTTACCTCTAATTATCATCTGTACGCAGATGACCTTCAAATATATCGGCACTTCTCTCCGTGTGATGTGAATCTGACAGTAGAGGCGTTGAATGCTGATCTCGATAACATCAGGAAATGGGCTACCTCATATGGTCTGCTTGTCAACCCGGGCAAATCGCAGGCCATGATTTTGGGTACTCGTCACTCTCATAACCTAGTTCAGAAAATGCCCGTCGACCCTATAGTGTATGATGGTAACATAATTTCATACAGCGAGAAGGCCAAGAATCTTGGGGTTGTATTTGATAAATTGTTGTCCTGGTCGCCCCATGTTTGTGAGGTCAGCAGACGAGTCTTTGCGTCATTTCACTCCCTACGGAGATTGCAGCACTTCCTGCCGCAGCAGACTAAAATCACCCTCGCCCAGTCCCTCCTACCTTTAATCGACTATGCGGATGTTTGCTGAATCGGTGCGAACGAAGAACAACTGAACAATCTCGAACGACTTCAAAACCTCGGGATTCGGTTTGTCTTTGGGCTGCGCAAGTATGACCATGTCTCACAGTATCGCAAGGAGTTGGGGTGGCTTCCGATCCGCCTTCGTCGTGATATGCACGTTCTCTCCTATCTGTTCAACATTTTGCGAAATCCCCGCTACCTTCAAGATATCCTCATATCTTCGAGAACGTTTCGAGTTTATTTCCTCCAGGCATAGCAACCGGAGATCCCACACGATGTCTCTTCTTTCTACTCCTCGGCATAACACTGCCGCTTACAAACACTCGTTTAGGTTAACGGCGATCCGACTGTGGAACGCACTTCCCTGCGCTATTAGAGATAGTCCCTCAATTTTCACTTTTAAGACAAGATTGAAAGAGCATTTCCTTTCTCTTTCGTGATGGGTATTTTTATATATGTTTATATAAGTAGTATATGTTTGATATATATTTTATTTTTTGCTTTTGTATTTTATTTAGTGTATATCATTTATTACATTATTATGTTTTAGTTGTAAACAATTAGATGTGTACAGTTTTATTGCGCACTAGGACTCGCCTGTTGCACAATTTTTCCTGTCCTGCCTAGGTTTGCTGGTAGAAATCTCTCTTTAGAGATAAGCTCGCCTTTGCTCATAAAATGTTTTGTTACCTTACTATTAAGATTTCTGTGCAATAAAGAATAAAGAAAGAAAGAAGCCAATATGATGCTCTTGCGAGCAATCGATATGTCGCAGTTAGTTGGTTAAATCAGACACTTAACTAACTCTCTAGACCGTTAATTAAATACCGACGTTTAACCAAGTCACTAAAATTCCGTCCGACAAGTGAGTGAACGAAACGTTTAACGAGTTGTCTAAACGTTCCTAGGCAACAAGACAACAATATGAATATTTTTTTATGGGTACTTGTTTATGTTTTAAGTATTTTTTGTTGTTCTTACATGTTCGCTTCGCTCACCCATTTTACCCTTCACCTAAGCTACCTCAATGTTCTGCCCTGATATAAGCTGTGCAAATCAGCTGTTGTCGTGTCACCATATTGTTTTTCAACACGCCGGCTTTCGGTAAGACAGATTGTTAAACGTTTTCGACTATGCTTTATTTAAATCAAAATGCTAGTGAATTGGTTAAACGTCGGTATTTAATTAAAGGTCTAGAGAGTTCGTTAAGTGTGTAATTTAACCAACCAACTGCGAAAGATACACTATTGGTATTCGTGTTTTACTATGGTACTCGGCGCCCTGGTCGATCCACGGTTTTCGCTACATTTGTTGCAATTTTTGTCAGCAACAAAAATATTGTGGGTTAGAATAGAAGGGGCAAGTTACTAAACTAGGATTCTGACAAGCCATTCAACTTGAATATATCTTTATTTATGCCTACTATCATTGCAGTTTATCTTTATCACATCATAATCCCACAGGTACCTGAACAGCATCGGGCCCGTGAACAACGTGCCGATCGGCGAGGCAATGGTGGCTTACCGCGAGCGCTCCGGGGACGAAGATTCCAGCCAGACCTTCGTACCGTTTATAGCGGTCAGTGGACATAGCGATCAGTAGACGGGGGCGCCACTCCTTCTACTTGCACTGAGCCAGCGTTGTGGAGTATGGCTCGATTTCACTATAATTCGAGCAATTCTGAACTCGAGGCAGACCTTCGTACCTTTTATAGCGGTCAGTGGACAACATAGTGATTAGTAGAAAGGGACACCACTCCTTCAACTTGCACTGAGCCAGCATAGTGGAGTATGGCTCGATCTCACTATAATTCGAGCAATTCTGAACTCGAGGCAGACCTTCGTACCGTTTATAGCGGTTGTGGACATAGCGATTAGTAGACAGGGGCGCCACTCCTTCAACTTGCACTGAGCCAGCGTAGTGGAGTATGGCTCGATCTCACTATAATTCGAGCAATTCTGAACTCCAGCCAGACCTTCGTACCGTTTATAGCGGTCAGTGGACATAGCGATTAGTAGACAGGGGCGCCACTCCTTCAACTTGCACTGAACTAGCGTAGTGGAGTATGGCTCGATCTCACTATAATTCGAGCAATTCTGAACTCCAGCCAGACCTTCGTACCGTTTATAGCGGTCAGTGGACATAGCGATCAGTAGACGGGGGCGCCACTCCTTCTACTTGCACTGAGCCAGCGTAGTGGAGTATGGCTCGATCTCACTATAATTCGAGCAATTCTGAACTCGAGGCAGACCTTCGTACCTTTTATAGCGGTCAGTGGACAACATAGTGATTAGTAGACAGGGGCGCCACCCCTTCAACTTGCACTGAACCAGCGTAGTGGAGTATGGCTCGATCTCACTATAATTCGAGCAATTCTGAACTCGAGGCAGACCTTCGTACCTTTTATAGCGGTCAGTGGACAACATAGTGATTAGTAGACAGGGGCGCCACTCCTTCAACTTGCACTGAGCCAGCGTAGTGGAGTATGGCTCGATCTCACTATAATTCGAGCAATTCTGAACTCGAGGCAGACCTTCGTACCATTTATAGCGGTCAGTGGACAGCATAATGATTAGTAGACAGGGGCGCCACTCCTTCAACTTGCACTGAGCCAGCGTAGTGGAGTATGGCTCGATCTCACTATAATTCGAGCAATTCTGAACTCGAGGCAGACCTTCGTACCTTTTATAGCGGTCAGTGGACAGCATAGTGATTAGTAGAAAGGGACGCCACTCCTTCAACTTGCACTGAGCCAGCGTAGTGGAGTATGGCTCGATCTCACTATAATTCGAGCAATTCTGAACTCGAGGCAGACCTTCGTACCGTTTATAGCGGTTGTGGACATAGCGATTAGTAGACAGGGGCGCCACTCCTTTAACTTGCACTGAGCCAGCGTAGTGGAGTATGGCTCTATGGTCTATACCGCTATGGTCAGTGGACAGCATAGTGATTAGTAGACAGGCACGCGACGCCACTTCTTCAACTTGCACTGGGTTAGCGTAGTGGAGTTTGGCTTGATATTACTCGATTTTCGACTAAAGGCCCTTAATCGTAAAAGGATTTCAATACCTGAAAGAAGAAAAGGCGAGTGAAGCACTTTTGGGTCAACCCTGACGTTCTAAACAGCGTATTTGGTGCATCGTTTGCCAAATTAACATGGCGGATAGAAGGGGTAATTTTCTCTATCTCCAAGGTCCACAAAAAAAGTTTTGGCCCAACGTATTTGTTTTTTTTAACATTTTTAACTTTTTTGAAAAATCCTCCAGATTAAGATGTCCGCGTATTCTTCATTAGATAATGTAGACATTATTTAATCATCAAAACCACAGCATCAAAAGGTTCGCGGCGCTAACCCGCACGAAAAACACAAAGAATGATAAACACAAACACGAAAAAAACAAATGTTTTAAAAACGCGCCATTTACAGTTTTTTTTCTGGGTACTCTCCCACTGTTGTGCAAAGGCCTACCTTTATCCAGTCCGCCAAACGAAATCAGTGATACGAGTGTCGCCATCCCGCTCGATACAGAGTTGGCAAATTAATGAACTTAGTAATGGTTTTTATGGCGTTATTGTACATTATTAGAAAGAAGATAGACCAGCAAACTTTTTTAAAAACTTTCAAGAAAAAAGCCTCGTTTATTTTTTATTTTTTTAATTGCTAGTCAAAGAAAATTCAGAATTTAACTTCATGAAAAAACATTTATGAGTAAATAAAATTAAAAAATGCATGTTGATTTCCAGTATTTTTGACTACAAAAGAACCGTACAACATTACATAAACAGTAACAGTAAATAATTGCAAGTTTTATCAATAACTTTCAAGTTTAACCTCTCAACACCCGAGCGAGGGTAGTTGAGACGGGTCGCGATTTTGAACCTTATTTCATGGTAATAAAATGTAAAACCTATGACGTAAAAGTGGCGTTATCTAACGCCGGTGGTATTTTAAGAGGTTAAAGGAGTAAATATTAAATTTAAAAATCAAATCAAATCAAATCAAAACTTTATTGCACCATAATGTATAAATAAGGTCTTAAAATTTAATAGCAGTCTCTATTATGGACCCTTTTCGGGTAATGCAAAAACACTTATCAACTGGAATGTATTAAATCTTAACTAATAACAATTATTTAAGCACTTATAGCTATTTCTAGGTTTACAATTTATTGAAGGTAATCCTCAATTGTGTATGGACACATATTAATAAGGTATTGTTTAAGCCTTTTAGTGAATAGTGGCTGGTTTTCTTTATTTTTTATATCAATAGGTAATTTGTTAAAGAGTCTAATTGCCATGTAGTACGGGGTACAGTTGAGCATTTTTATTCGGGATTGTGGTAGATTTAATCTTTCTTTATGTCTGGTATTAAAATTATGTGTGTCTTTTACTTGGGGAAATATTCGGTGGTTATTAAATACGAATAAACATGTATCGAATATATACATGGCAGGAAGTGTCATTAATTCATATTTTTTGAAGTAGGGTTTACAGCTTTGTTTGTTATTAATTTTTGCAAGTATTCTGACCATTTTCTTTTGAATTATAAATATTTGTTTTGCATGCACACTGTCAACCAGGAATATGCGTAGGCATAGTATGCTGTTAATGCAGTTTCAGTATTTGTGCTTAGTTTTGAGTGGAATAGAGCGTAAATAAATTTGGATAATTTGGCTTTTACGTGGTTTACGTGGTCTTTCCAATTTAGGTTTGCATCGATTTGTATGCCTAATAAGTTAAATGTGTTTACTTGTTCTATAATGTTATTTTCAAATTTTATTGCAATCTTTAATGGTGGTTTATTAAGTGGTCTAAATTCTATTATTTTAGTTTTTTGAAGTTGATTTCTAGGTTATGATCACAAAGCCAATTTGATACTAGCGAAATTGTATTTACCATTTCATTTGTTGGGTCTGATTTTTTATCTAACTTCATGAGTATTGATACATCATCTGCAAATAATACAGGTTGATTAATATTGCTATTGAGCACCTTTGGCAAGTCATTTATGTAGATAAGGAAGAGCACACATCCTAGTACACTTCCTTGGGGTATTGAATTATTTTGCTGTTTTTCGTCGGATCGTAGGAGTTCTATGTTATTTTTTTCTTTATTGAGGTATTCTATTTGCACAATTTGTTTTCTGTTTTGTAGGTAAGATTGGAACCATTGGTGTGCTTGTCCTCGTATGCCAGAATTATAGATTTTTTCCAGTAAGATTTTGTACAATACTTTGTCATACGCTTTTGTCATATCTAGGAGAAGGCCTAGGGCGTATTTTTTATCGTTTATGTGTTGTAGTGCCATTTGTATATATTTGTAAACAGCAAGAGTTGTGGATCTATGTTTTCGAAACCCGTGTTGGCTCTCATCGAGGATGTTATTTTTTTCTAAGAAATTATACAATCTATTGCACATTGCTTTTTCGTAAATTTTGGAAAAACTATGTAACAGGGCTATTGGTCTGTAGTTGCTAGAGGTCATTTTATCATCTTTTTTATGAAGTGGTTTAACTAGGGAAATTTTTAATTGATCTGGAAATATTCCTTCTTCGAAGCTTTGGTTTATTAGAGTTGCTAGTGGTGCGCATAGTTCTTCTGCGCATTGTTTAATCAAAATTGGGGGTATCTCATCTATACCATGACTGTGTTTGTTTTTAATTGTCTTTATTATGTTTAGGATTTCTTTACTGTCAACTGGACAAAGGTACATTGAGGAAGATGGGGGATTTATTACTGGACGCCCTTGGGCAATGTTATTTTGTCCAATTTCACCTATCGATAAAAAAATATTCGTTAAATTTATTAGCTATTTTATTAGGACATTTCTCAATTTCATTGTTTATATTTAAGTTTATATTTTTACCTTGGTATTGTTTGTTTTACCAGTTTTATTTTTTATTATTTTCCACATAGTTACAGTTTTATTGTCCGATTTTGCCATTTGTCTGATATAGTCTAATCTTTTTGACAACTTCACACTGCGTTTAAAGATATTACTATATGTTTTGTAATATGTCTTTAATACTTTGCTATTGGTTTCATTTAAAATAATCCGAAGTATTCTCTTGTGCATGCACGCTTTTTTTAAACCTGTTGTTAACCATCCTTTTTTCTGTACATTTTTTATTTTTATTACTTGTTTTGGAATATGATTGTCTAAATGTTTGGATATTATTGTATGAAATAGCTCATATCTTAGATTTGCGTTTTTGGTGTTGTGGAAAATTGTGTCCCAGTTTATTTCTTGTAAGGATTTTTTAAATGCTTGAATTTTACTATTTGAGAATATTCTCCTTTCAGTGTATAGGGTTTTATGTTTCTGGTCTTTAATATTTATATTTGCGTTTACTGATTTATGATCGGACAGGCCATGATCCTCTACGTAGGACTTTTTTATGAGCGGTTTGTAATTTGTGAATAACAGGTCAATGCAAGTTGAGCTTGTAGGTGTAACACGTGTTGGTTCATTTATTAATTGTGTTAGATTAAAGGAGCGCATTGTGTTTAAGAGCTCTTGACTTTGTTTGTTTTTAATATCTAGTATATCTATGTTAAAGTCTCCCCCTATTATCACATGTTTGCTTTTTTCCTTATTGTTTAAGTGGGAGAGAATTCTCCGTATTTGTTCATAAAATATTTCTATTTGACGATCTAATCTATGTAATCCTATAATTATACAATTTAACTTTGGTATTTCAATTGCACATAACTCGAATATATATTCTATTGAAAAGTTAATAATATCTGTTCTATTAATAAATTCAATATCATCTTTAATTAATATACCTACTCCTCCGCCTATATGGTGTTGTCTACAAAAAATCGATGCCACTTGGTATCCTGGGAAAGTGCATTACAGAAGTTTTCATCTCTCCAGAGTTCACATAATGCTAGTACTGCAATATTAGACTTATGTAGTAAATTTTCTATTAGATGTACTTTGTTTCCTATACTTTGTATATTTTGGAATTTTATAACTAAATCAGTAACGAAATGTCTGTTCTTGTTGTCTTGGGATATTGTTATTGTTTCGGTTGTTATTTTCTTTGTATCTATTTTGCCTGTTTTTTGGATGTTGTTGGGAGCTCTCGTTGTTATGTGATGGATTTTTTGTTTCTTCATTTGCTGGTACTGACACATTCTCTATTGTATTTGTTGTGTTGTTCTGCATTTTACTGTCAATTTCTTTGAGTTCTGTGCCATCAATGTAAAGTTTATTATTAAGTATGTGAGCTCGGTGGCCTTCCCGTCGCGATTTTATTAAGATTTCAATTAATTTTCTTCTGTACTCTCGTGATTCTTCGTCAAGGCATTCAAAGATGGTAATGCCTGTATTTTTGAAATAATGGGCTCTTTGTAAAATTTGTTTAGTCATGTTCTTGCTTAGTAATTCAACCAGTATTGTTCGTCTGTTTCTCCTTTTACCTATTCTTTGTATATCCTCGATGTGACCGGTAAGATCTATGTTTAGAATTTCTTGAAATGCATCAACGATTCGGTTGTATAGTTCGTTTTGGTCCTCCCAGGGGTGTTCTTCACCGTATAAGACAATTTTCTTTTTGATATCGGTGTCAGGGGACATATTTATTGGTTGGTTTGCAGTTTGTTTTTGGTGGTTGACGGCTTTTTGGAGTTCCTGTATCTCTGCTTTCAGCTCAGCTTTTCGTCTTTCAAGGCAGGTGATATTGTCATCAATCGTTTGCTCTATTTTTTGCTTGACGGAAGGATTGTCATAACCTATTTGTTCTGGTTTTTGCACTAGTTTAGACTGGTCTTGGTCTTTTTTTTCGTGTATTTCTTTGTCATTTAGTTTGCCTGTAATTGCTGTTCGTAATTCTGTTAGTTCGCACTTTATATCACTAAATTCTTTGGCAATCGCCCTCTCCATATCTCTGCGAAAATTCTTAAGTAGTTTGCCAACATGGTCTAGTATGGATATTTGGGCGTCACCATCAGGAGTGTTGTTCGGGAATCTTGGTTTTTCATCGTACATGATGTTGTTTGTTGCGATGTTTTTCTGTGATGAAGATTCGTCATGGATTATAGTATCCTCTATAGGTTCTTGAAGTGTGTCCCCAACAATGCTTTGGTTAGAGTCCGTTAGGATGGAGTCTTCCAATGTCATCATTGGAGCTTTTTTTCTGAAGGTAACGTTCATATTATTTAGAGATGTATCGTTCTGGATATCGTTCGTGGGGAATAGTTGATGTTGACGTACTGGGGTGTTGATATTGCTCGTCTTTGGCAATTTACATCTACAGCATTGGCAAAGCCATTTTTTCTTGCGTTCTGGAGACATTGTGTTATAGAAGCGTTTTATTGACACGTTAGCACAGTCGAGGTCGTATGTTTCGTTGCATAAGGAACAGGTAAGATGTAGTCTGTCTAGGATAATTTGTAAACATCCTGCACATTTAATTAGAGCATGTGACTGTTCCATGGTTATTCAGGTTGAACTACACGTAACTCCCTCTAGTGGTAGGTAGCGAAACTACTTTTATCGTGTTGCCTGAGTTTATATATTCAGGATAACTACACGTAACGCCCTCTAGTGGCAAGTAGCGAAACTACTCTAATCGTGTTGCCTGAGTTCTTGTAGGACGGTTGTGTAATCTTGACAGGTGCGACACGGTGATGCAGTGGCGATTATGGGAACTTTGATTGTTTATGTTTGGGATTTGAAATGATGACACTGGTAACGGATACTATTGAAATTGTGTTTAGGAGGTAAAATTCTCTATTTTTTGAGCGAACTGTTGATCAATGGTTTATTAGGAATGCTTTAGGAATGTGGTGACTGTGAGCGGTGTGTTCACTGTTTGATTTAGTGGCTTTTCATTGGAATTGTCTGCGGCTTGTTTGGAAGTCGATTTCAATTGAGAGCACTGATAGTTCTTTGTAGATAACACTGTCACTACTAGTTTGTGTTTATCTGAACACTTTTTGATGGTTTTTCACTGTTTCAAATTAGTATTTTACGTGAAAAACATTTATTTTGAGAAGTAACTTGCGCGGTTTACATTTTTTTCAACTACCCAACCAATTTCGGGGAAAAAAATCTGTTAGGCCATTTTTTTATTTTTTGTAGATATAAAATGACCACTTTTATTCTCCATTTTAATTTAGCAAACGATGCACCAAACACCTTGTATAATATGACGACCCGAACGGCCGAGTCGGCTGTGACTCTACCTACGAACCCAAGGGTCCCGGGTTCGAGTCCCGGTGGGGTCAAATATTTGTTTGATGAGAACGGATGTTTGTACCCTAGTAATGGTTGTTTACCTATCTAAGTATAATATTAATGTATATAAGTATGTGTATCGTTGTCTAGTACCCAAGATACAGGGAATCCTAGTTTGGGCTAGATCAATTAGTGTAAATAGTGTCCAAGGTATTATATATTTATTGCTTCACCCGAAATTAACCTCTCAAAAACCGAGGGTAGCTGGGACGGGTCGAGATTTTAAACCTTATGCCATGGTAATAAATTTTTAAACCTGTGACGGAAAAGTGGCTTTATCTAATGCCAGTGGTTTTCAAGAGGTTAAGGTTAACTCACTTCGGATCTTATGGGCCTTAGTGGGCGAGAAAGGAATGTATATAGTCGTGGTCGGCTCCACATTCAAAACAAACGCAACAAGATCTGAATCTGTAAAATCAATCTTGACAGCTTTAAAATTGATGTTTTGAAAGCTGAAGCCGTCTTATCTATTTCTGATATCACTTCGCCAACTTCAAATTGGCGGTGACCTATCAGAGCGGGATTGTTTCACACGGCCTGTAAATTCAGAGCGATTGTAAGTTGATTAGGATATTTGACTGCTAGTCAAAATATATACTTTTTAGGAACTGTCACAACGGTAATTTTGTTCACGGGTTCTAATAAATACTATAGCTTGTCAAATTCGTACGTAGCACTCCCATGGTCTGCGGGCGACGGGCACGAAAGATGCGGGGGCGGGAAAGAAGAGCGCGGGCGGTTCCTGCTACGCGCCCCGCCGCCCGCGCTCTTCTTTCCCGCCCTCGCAGCCCCCGCATCTTTCGTGCCCGTCGCCCGCAGACCATGGGAGTACTACGAATGAATTTTACAAGCTATAGCATATGATGTCAGAGACAAATGCTGAATTTTTAACACAACATTAAGTTTATAAAATACAACTGCTGGAAATAAACGTTATATATACGGATAGGTTCAGCTTGAGACACGTTTCCAGATTTATTGGACTACCTTGCCAAATACAGTACCCGGCGTATAAGTTGAGCCACAATGGCGGCGTCTGCGCAGGGTAAAATGTATTTAAAAAAATTGTGTTTAACTGCACTGTATTTGAAAATAATCCGGGTATGTCAAACGCTCCAGAATCGAGCTATAACAGACAGCGGTGTTCCATTCCAAATGTAAAAGCTCCCTCTCACTGTATCCCCAGGAGGTGCGCGTGGGCTGCAGCGAGGCGGCGTGCTCGCTGGAGGCGGACGAGGGCTCGCCCCCCGCGCGCCCCTCGCCGCCCGCCACGCCCGCGCCCACGCCCGCGCCGCCCGCGTCCGACAGCTCCGCGCGACAGGACCGCAGCATCGAGCTGCAGCTGGACTACTGGCTGGTGAGGCACTCTCCTTCATAACGCGGCAGCTTGAGCAGCCACTGGACTGCCGAGTTGGACCCTTTGCAGACCGCTCTCGATCGACGATAAAGGCGGGAATACACATGCCTGTAAAACGGAACAGTAGAAGAATGAAGAAGAAAAGAAAACTTTTTTTAACGGCATGTAGAAGTAACCGGCGCAATGTCGATACATTTGCAACCTAAACATGCATGCAATTTGCATCCTTGCATGCCTGTATTTGCAAGATGTCCCACGCGTTTTGGAAATTTAGAACATTCAAAATGAAATAAATAGCATCGTATTGCTTCAAGCAGTACAATGTGTGGCCAAATTAAGAGAGGGAAAATAAAAGCAGAAGGCGGATTTTCATGTTCTCTGTACAAATGTCGTATCGTCTTCTCATCTCCAACTTCTCCGTCCCTATCGTGACATGGTGATAACAAAAAATACCAAACAAAAACTTGAAACGAATACAAAAGCAACCAAACCGAAAAATCTTGCACCATCACATCCCACCAACACAACCCATCAATCCTGCTGATTAGGCATGCCAGTTTGCGGATAAAAATAGATGTCACGTGCGTGCGAGGAGCATGCAAGTGTGCCAGTTACAGTCCCGTGTATTCCCGCCTTAAAGGACAGTCATGACAGATGAAAGACTGCTTGTACCGGGTGTCAAGAGGATTTTTCTCCACAACACTCCGTCCTGCCCTTTCCCCGTCGCTCAAGCACGTATCTCTCCGCCTCCAAGTATGCCCTCTCTACTTGCGTTTAGAAATATTATGCCTGATGTGAACCTGGTAGCGTGGGCCCTAATGTTCCCTCTCCCCGCCACGCCCGTACCCTCCGCTGAATGTGACGTCATCCATCGAGCTGCAGTGGACCACTCGCCGGTGGGTGACTCTTGCGGAAACAAATTACACCCGTGGCGTTAATGTGAACGACCTTCCAACACTACGTAATTCTAATCTCACTTCCGTATCAAGCCCATTTTACAATTGCATCAAACCTAAGTTACATCCAACCTGTTTTAAATCTACGAGTCAGTAAAGGTGAAATATTACTATCTTACTCGATGCCGAGTGAATAACTGGGTGAACATGGAACCACCCCGCCTGGGAAAAGGCCAGACGCCATGTTAATTTTTAGATAAATAGTTCTCAAATCTCTTGTGTAGGTACCAGGGCGGCAGACGGACGGCGCGGACGGCAAGGTGACGGTGAAGGCGTCCTTCCGCGCGCTTCACGTGACGAGGCAGAACGCGCACCTGTGCATCACCTACCTCACCAAGGAGAAGAAGCAGAAGAGTACGACACACTACTCATTTATATACTGGCATGGGTAACAACAGGGCAGCCTGTTTCGTGGAAACCAGAAATAGCGACTTCACACACACTCTAGAAACAACTAAGACCTGGGGATTTTGTCTCTGCGTCTCCAGCCGGGATTCGAAACTGGGACCTATCGCTTGGAAGGCAGAGCCTGGAACCGCTACGCCACAGAAGTCGTCTGATGGTTAAACAAACCAGTTTGTGGGGAAGAATCAGTAATCAGTAACGCTAATTCTTACTCATTTACTTGAGAGTTTACTTAAGAGTAATGGCGTAACTTGTGGTTATAAAGAACCACAAGGTACGCGATCACGCCACACACGGCGCAGTCAGAAACCGTTTATTTCCAGTAACTCCAGTGACTTACGTTAAAACTACTGAACCAAACGCGAACTAGCGATGTGTGAAATAACAGTCGATAAAACTATGCTGAAGGAGAATTATGCTATGCTATTTTAAACTTTGAACCCGGTTCAAGGTCAATTTAGGTTCAAAGATTGTAAAGTGTGCCTGCGTATTTTCTTTATTGAACTGTGCCTCCCACAGTAATGCGACTCGGCAAGAAGAAAGAGAAGTCCGGCGAAGCGGAGGTGGGGCGGACGCAGACGGTGGACGGAGTCGCCAGGCTCATATGTTCAGCCAAGAGCTCGCACAATGTGCCGCTCAAATGTAAGTATATACAGGTCCTATGTGTCTTCTGTGTGCCTCTGATGCCCCAAATGTAAGTATACACAGGTCCTATGTGTCTTCTGTGTGCCTCTGATGCCCCAAATGGTCTGATTAAAGGCTCTTTATCCCTTTATTGCACGTAACCACAGATATCGAGAGATAGGTTGAGGGGCGTGGCACGTGCGAACAAATGTAGCTCCGACAGGTTAGATATTAAAAATTCTCGGTAGTCACCGGGTGACCGCAGTGACGAATTCATTTCCGTTGTTTTTCGAAAATGCCGACCTGTGCAATACTCACGTGCAAAAATAGAAGCGAGATTGTGAACTCCAAGAACGCCGGTGTCACATATCACTTGTAAGTCTCATTCCAACTATTATTTCTTCTTAAAACACAAGAAATAAACATTATTACGAAAATAAATCATTCGCGGAAAATTCGTCACGAATTGACATTAAAGTGACAATGTCATGTTGTTCTCGCTAAGTTTACATTGCTTGTTTTGTATCTTTCACTACTTATTGCCAAACCAAAACGCAATGAATATTTCACACTTATCTAAGTACGAATGCAAAGATGCATCGTGATACGGAGGCGAACTGTCACACGCAAACAGACGACATATAGTGATGGGGATAGTGATAGGAGAATTATGTTTTTTAATCGATAGATTTTATCATTCCGCAATTACTAATATAGTTAATGTAATAATTTAGTTATTTTATTGCTCATAATACGTAAGTTTATTGTTAGTTATTCCAATGATTGCCAAACAGGCAGTTTAGATTTTAAGTTTGTTTAAAACCTCGCCCGACGAAGGATAATGGGGTGTTATAAGTATTGATCGGAAATTCCGATGCTTTCAGTCAGGTCCGAAGAGTTCACAGTTATTCTACCTTCAGAAACCTCTTTGCCTCTCTTTCTAGCTGTAAGGATTCTGTTGAAAAAAAGAAGAGAGGCAAAGGGGTCTCGTATGTCGTATGTCGTATAAATATGTCGTATTTACAAACAATTTACTATTTTATTTATAGAACCCGGCATTGTATACGACTGTCTATACCAGTGTCTATAAATTATAATCCATCGATGATACACGCTGTCCTTGCATTGTCCCAATACAAGCTCGACTAGCTAGTATACCTGCGGTAGTGTGGGTGTGTTCGGACGATAGGTGCATGACATTGCACTGACCAATAAAAGCGGAGGGATTGATGTACGAGTGGTGTAAATGTATGCGTGTTCTTAGTTTTTGGCGACACTGGTTCCGATACAAGCTCAGCGCCAAGCGCCTATCTCTCGATATCTGTGCACGTAACAATGGAAAACAGACAAATAAAAATGTAAAACACATGGACTAAGGCGAGCTTATCTTGGCACATGGAGTAAGGCGAGCTTATCTTGGCACATGGACTAAGGCGAGCTTATCTTGGCAGACTAGGCAGGCTTGTGAGTAGGGTTGCCAGTTTTTTTTTTGACAAATATTGTATACGGCGGTTAAATGGATTAAAAAATAAAGTACGCATAGTAAAACATATTTAAGTTAAAAATATAGTACTGTAGCGTACTCTATAAAGTACGCAGAATATTATAAATTAAAAAGTACGCAGACCCAAAATATAGTACAATACTATATAATATAGTACGTCTGGCAACCCTACTTGTGAGTATCTTCGCCGTTCGGGCAATCGTTTCAGCCTGCTTACAGGGTCACATTTAATTAGCTGACCATATTTTGGGGAATGACATTACCCATAATTATGAACAACTTTCCCCAAGAGCAAACGAAAAATAATTGGGTCTCCTACTACTTGCAATCAGCTGATCGGGTCAATGTACTGAGGGACGATTTTTTTTTCCATTGCGACCATGTTTCTTAGTGAAAGTTGTTCATATTGATGGGTACTATCATTCACTATAATATGGTCATCTAATTAAATGTCACCTGTGTCACGTTTGCATGGAAATTATCATTAAGCAAAGTAACGACATCTGTTGACCTGTGTTTCATGGTTGTGATTTTAACCACCATTATTCCACTTGTTCAGTGTACATCGACGGCACAGAATGGAACGGCGTGAAGTTCTTCCAATTGTCGACGCAATGGCAGACGCACGTCAAAACCTTCCCAGTGGCCACCAGCGGCGCGCCGCTCGCGCCCGCAGAAACCTAAACCGGTACCCAGCGATTACCGGTAACCTTTTCATAACCGGTTGACACCGGTGCAGGTTTAGAGACACAGCTTGCAAAGGCTTAGCGAGTTGATCAGCTTGCTGTTTCATGTTAGTCATCTTTGAAAGATGTGCAGTTTCGAGATGTCTCTGGCGGTAGCAACGCCATCTAGTGTCAACTTTTTTAAAGGAGATTTGTAGTCAATACTTACGGAAGTAGCGCAAAGCCATAAAGCGGCTCTTTTTTATTGTATTCGGACAAATTGAGGCTCTTATTGATTTATTTTTTCCCGCATGAATTTGTGTCGTTTCCGCAAGTTATACATTTTAGCGTAAATATTTACGCGATTATATTGATAATGAATTAGATTTTTGGTTTGGAATGATTTCGCTATTCGGCTGCCATGATTGTTTAGCGTTTAGTCCGTAGAACCTGCATTCTGTTATGTGCAAACTGAAACCTGTTATGAACTGCACTTTACATTAAACTTAATAGTACCATATAGAGTACTAAAGTCCTGGGAAATGTGGTTCATTCACATAACAAAAAGCAAGGCTCAAAATATCGTGTTAACTATGCAATATAGTCATTCAAATTAGATATTAATGCTATTGCCCTATTCATGTACTAAATACAATACATATGATATGAAATACATTATAATCGTATAATCTATAATTGTAATCGATTCAATACATACAATGGTTCGTGACATTTCCATAATTGCTAAAGTTAGGCTAGTTATAAACATTTATCTTCGGCCGTAGTGTGGTCTGTGAATATAGAATATTGCAATGTGCAGTCGGTACATATCAGTGTAGGTTCGCGCCGAGTGCGCGCGACTTTATTGTTTTTGTATCTGTGATTTGAATGAGTACGGTTTTCTTAAGAAACTGCTTTGTCGTTATGGTTTAGACTGGACGAATTGAATGGTGCGTTCATACTGCTGGCAGGTTGTTCGCATCCAAGCTAACTATTCAAACTCCATGTGAACGTAACATTAACCGCACTTTTGTAAAGACCGTGAGTCAGCCCTTACCATAGTTCTGCGTGAACGAACACTTAGGCCCACAACTACTACTTTATATGGTGTTGTCAAAATTGTTCAGATTATAGTGTTGACTCGCGTTCGAAGTAGTGGGCCTTAGCCATATATACTCCACAGCGAAACTACTAATTTAATCCAACTAAAATATGCCTAAGTTTTATACTACGTATAGTTTCAATGCAGGGAAGAAATCAATGGTGGAATTAATTTGACATTTCTGTCATATGACCCGAGAACACTTATATGAGAATAGTGATACTTCCTTTGCTTTCTTCCTAGTTCACTCCACGTTTTCTTAACGTTATGGCATTTTATTAAGCCGAAGTCATCTAAGATGTATTCTGCGTTCGCTTGGGCCTCGCGTATTTCCTACTTGTCGAATTTTGTAATAATTTCCGAGCCAATGAAGAATATCGTGGGTCGGCTAAACATTGGTTTTAGAACGTTTTATACAAAGGTAGACAAGCCCTCTAGGGTGCTGGTAGTTTTAATAGAACTCAAGCCAACGACTGCTGCACTGATATCATAGGTTAATCTGTATTCAAGTTGTGTATCGTTAGGCGTATAACTGTGTTTGTGGCTAATATTTCTAGCTCTGGGAGATAGCGTAGTCGCTAGCTTATATCCTCCGATACGTCGTTCAAGTAGTCATGGTACCACAGGTCTTCCAAATATTCGATTTGAAAGTTTTCTCTAAGTTTCGTGAAGGAATTTCGAAAAGTGAATAAGATAGTGCGACATGCTCCATTCTACTAGGAATTTAAAGATAGACCTTGGCGAGTTGCCAGTTTGTTGATACAGTTTGGAAGTCATTGTACATTATATCCTTAGAGTAAATAATCGACAATAGATTGCGTGTTGTTCGGCGTAGCCGTAGTTGTAGGTGGCGCTTTTTTGAAGTAATACGATTTCATAGCAACTTATGCACAGGCGTTAGTTTTCTCGAGCTATCTTTCCGAATAACTCCATACATCAATCCTGAGTATGGAGGTTTTCTATAGAGATATTTACGCCAAAAATACTTGTGTTCTCAGGTCCCCAAAAAAATATGAGGTCAAACTGTAAAACTATACGACTTTGGACGTATGTTCAGATACAGTTTTTACTGTATATGCAGATAGTATGATTGTAAGCTATAACCGCAAACGGGTACATATTGAAATATATAAAATTAAAATATATAAGTTTAGAATGAGTAATAATAAAACGACACAATAAAAAACTATTGTGCTTTAAAAACAGCAGATTTTCCTGAAATGAGCGACAATATTACTGATTTGCGCGACAAAATTACTCAATGGTTTAGCCACCGCTTATTGGCTAAATAAAGACTGTCTGGGTGAAGTGGTGGGTCAGGGTAAGTGTAGGATGAAGGAGGTGAGTGAAGCGACGCCCACTTTATCTTTCGTGTTAGGTTGAACATGTAAGAACAAAACTCCAACAAAATTCCAACACTCGGTTTGTTAATTAAGGTTTTCAGGTTGAAGCTTTTAAATTTCTTGTCCCGCAATTCAGTTATTTTGTCAGACGATGTCAGTATTTCTAGTGGCGCTAATTTTTTGTCGCTATTCATTAATTCAGTAAGGCAAAACCAGTATTTTGCCAAGCATACAGACATGTTTAAATGCTACCTGTTTAGAATATGTTCAAAACGTATGAAACCAGAAAAAATAATTTATCAAAATATAAGTCATTTGATAATGTTCAAAATATATAATTGGCAAAATGTATAATGGTTGAAATGCATAATGGTTAATAAAACATATAAGCTTGAAATGCATAATGCTCTAAATGTATAAGTAAATATGTAAGGGGGATTTATTTAGGTAACGAGGGAATAATAAACCAACTGAATTACACACGAAATCTAAGAGTGAAAGCCATTTGACCAAGAAAATAATCTAAAAAAAACATGTCACCACGAAAAAAAATATTGAACAGCTTTTAACTTCAAAATAAACGTCAAATCCCATACATTTTTATTATGAAACAAGTGTTGAACAGTAGTTTATTTTTTTGAGGTAAGGCCCTATAATTTTAATTGTTTGTATTAATTTCCTTCTTTCTGGATTTTGATTGTTATGACTTCTCTAAGTATTATGTGGTTTGATTTTATGTTTTGAACTTATACATTGAAAATTTATGCATTTCGTCATTATGTATTTCGAACATTATGCATAACGTACATTTTGAATATTGATAGTTTCAAACAATATTTGATCTGATTCTTTATACATATTTTGAACATATATATTCTAAACTTAATTTCATTTGATATATTTCAATATATACCCCCGCTTACTCCTGATGATACCCATATTCCTGTAAATATTACACTTATTGTAAACAGCCACCTGAAATAGGAATAAAACAAACGAAAATTAAATTCATGCATGAATTATTTAATTATCCTATTCATTGGCTTTTTCATATTCTCTGATGTATACATTTACTAATTGAATACAGCTTTCGATGTTGTATGGTGAAAGCACACGTATCCGTCCGGACCGGACGCAATTGACGGACCGTATTTTAGAATTCTTTTTAAGAAATCCTATAAACCTGTCCGCGTCGGAATCCGGAGCGGAGAACCTCAGAAATCGATGACGTCGTCAGATTCGCCACGAATTGGTGGCATTCTGCATTAGGTGCGACAGAGCAACGCGCGAGCAGCGTGCAAGATTCCTTCGGAGAAGTGCGGAGCGTTGCCGATAAGTGTGCGTTTACGCGTAGTGAATAAATAAGCAGAGTAGCTCATAATGATGGATAATGTGCAGTAAAAAGCAAAATAGTAAATATTACCATGGCGAGACCTCAGATGGAAAAAGCTGATAACTTCTCTTCTCAAAACATACCATAAATACATTTGTAGCCCCACCACATAGAAGCAATAGGTAGATACCTATAAGCAGTAAGCATAAGTCATACATGACATATGTTGTCTTTAGTAATGAAATTATGCAGCTTTTCGCCGAACGTGAACGAGAAGGCTCAAACCTTCACAGATATTATCTACAGGCCTAGCCAAACGAATAAATGTTTAAATTAAATTGAATGTATTGATGTAATAGCAATTAGTAAACTAATCGCTAACTCTTTAAAATTAACTTGTATACTGTTTTGTTTAGTATTTGATCTCATAGCTGATGATGACTGAGATATGACATATAATTTGGAGATAAATAATTAGGAAATGATTGTGATGATTCAGTGTCGGTAGGTAGAGATTGTCTAAACATCTCTAAATGCGCCGCTTGAGCCTTTACATTGCTTGGATTCATACATAGCGCATAACTGGTCCTTCGGTAGTATAGTGGTGAGTGGAAGGTGACTATAATCTTAAAGATTGGTAAACCAAACATCATTTAGCATCATTTTAGCTTAGACAATCTCTACACAAACTCTCAAGGTGTTAGTATCATTTTAACAATGCAAGAATGGTTTTATTAAAACAAAGTTTCAGTCTCTAATAACTCTTTTATTATTTTAATGAAATTTTTACATCACATGATTATTACCTGCTCATAGTTTTCTTTAGTATATCGAAGGTTTAAGTTCATTGTCAGTACAAAGTTCTGTTTCTTCCTTTCTTTGTAAGGTGTGGTTTCGAAAATGCAAAACCTATTAGAATAGTCATTGCAATAATTTGAAGTAATTTGCTGCTGTTACAAAAACAGTTGTTTTGTTTTGTTTTACAAAAACAGATTCATTATAATATGTTGTAAGGAAAGTGATGAGATTTTTTATTTTGATCATAATGGAGAGTATGATTTTGTATTTATTGTACAAATAAAATTTACACTAAATATTTCCTTGTTTTAATTATATTATAACTTACCATAAAAACAATGTTTCAATAAACATGTATAAAATTGGTACATTTTGATATAAATATTTTACCTATGAACCTTCCTTAATGATAACCTACTTAGATATATAGCACCTCTAAAAGACAACACTAGCATAATTGATACACCAAAAATAAACTCCTACAAAAGTTGTTTTATAGTCCAAATAATTAATTAATAGGAAGCTAGCAGATGCCTACTCAAATAGAAAAATAATATATGTCTCACCTTTTCAATAATAACTGGCTTCTGCCACAGAATTGCAAGATTCAACAAAATTATCCAACAAGGCCACCCTTATAGAATTACTGTAGTACACACTACAAAATTAATTGCCTTATTATAGCCCTATGAATATAACAAACTGGTCTCTAAGACCATTTGGCCCAGCTATGCCTCCCTCAGGCAAAACATAAACTAGACCATCATTCTCACGCCTTGGGGCAAACTCCCACAGATTACTATTACTCTGACATAGCTCATCAAGTTTCCATGCCACAACATATTTGGACTTACCGTGTTTGCATAAAACATACACATTATTGGAGTCTAAGGTGTAGGCACCTTCAGGATCTCTTATGACAATGACTCCGCATACGATTGCCCAGTGGGCTTTGTGGCCCTGTTTTAGGCAAGGAGCATGGTTGAGGTCTGCATCATATCTGAAGGAATGTTTCAGGGAATTAAGGAATCTTTGCAAAGATGAAATCAGACTTAAAGTACCTACCTAGTGCCTGGAACACCTGTCAAAAGGTAATCACTTATAAATTATTTGTGGCTTCCCTGGCCACCAATTATCCCCTTGAATCAATACAAAATAAATGTGGAACAAAGTAATTTATGCAGTTAAGTATATGTCGCGCCACACGTTAGTAGTGATGACCTTGAATACGAAATCACTTTTCGATACCTGTACATATGCGCAGTAATTCCCGCCAACATTGTCCAGCGCTCTTAGTTCATGGCGCGAGGTATAATAGTGATTAAAAAGGATACGGAACCATCAGTACAGCACCATCCAGTAGCTTCTTGATTAGCTCTTCACTAAACAGTTCACCTTTTTGAACTGATATACTGACATCTTGACTCCCACATACCTTCTCTGCCAACACAAGCATATTCTTGCAACTGAACATTTCACCATTATTTGTAAATCCCTCTTCTAAAGCTATCTTTAAAATGTCAGAGGGGAGTATAACATTGTTTAATATCATTGATAATGCAACTAGTCCGCAAGTAGGTCCTACCTGTTGCACGGATTGGAAATGTTTGTATTGGAATTCATAAGGTGCTTCGTTTAAGCAGATGCGGTATTTTATGCACGCTTCCCGGAGCTCTGGATATTTCGCCGCCCACTGGCATAGGTCCTCTGAAAAAGTTGGGCTGATTTCTGCGCTTTCTTTGGCTTGGACTAGTTTCACTGAAGCGTTAAGTTCGGGCAAACTTGGCGGTGGTGGCGGCGGTGGTATTGTACACATGATAACAGTGTTTCACGAAGAATAATTACATATGGACCTCACTTTCAGATTTTATTAATGCTGAGTTTCTCTCATCTGCGGGTAATAAGCAAGTGAATCGGTCTGCCGGCCAAGCAGAGCAAGCTAAATATAACTTGGATTAAACTTGACCTAAATCCTAACCTATTTTAAATTTGTTTTGTTGACGACTGAGACAGCTGTCAAATTTTCAGCTGATTAGTTGCGTTTCGAAATCAACACTATTTTCTATAAGTAATCTCATCCATCCATGGGAATAAAGAAGTGTTTTTTGACATGACATTTTCAAAAATCTGCAATCGACAATGTGTGGTGTTATATGCTCATATAAAAACATCGCCATGTGCGGGAAACCTATAAAACTATTTTCTTCAACTTGCAAAACTTTCTTTAAAAGTAATTAATGTCGGTCGATTCGATTGCTGTCAGAGTGGGGCATCGATTGTGCATGGTAAATTTCTTGGGTTTTGTGAGTGAAAATGCTGAAAAAAATTAACAGTTGCGTAAGAAAAGTTATTCACAATCTTTTGAAATATTTGTCGGATAGAAAGTCTGAAGGATTGGACTCGTACTACTCTAAATAACATCACCAGCCTTGTTGTCAACATGACTGGTGGGTACGTCATATAGTATGTGCAATGTGAATTGGCTATTTTTTAAGTAAAATATTTTGTTGTATTTTAATCTTATCCCGATCTAACGTAACGAAAATACAAAACGAAGGTGGGACGTCAGCTGTATTTTCTACGCCTAAGAAAAATAAACCTAAAACCAAAAATAAAATCAATCTGGATGATTTTGATTTATGTGTAATTAGGCATAAAACTGTATGCTGTCCGAAAATAAGTATCGAGTTTGAAACGGCTGCTAGCAGCTCTTAAAGAATCCATAACTTTTGTTGGTGGCAGAGAATCTCTTCGTTTACTCGTACACAAATTAGGTTATAAATATGAAAAATGTAGAAATCAAAGGACGGTACTTATGGAGTGACATAATATAGTGGCATGGTGGGACAGGTACCTACATGAAGTCGAAAGATATAAGGGAGAGTGATATGCCTGTTCTATACCTCGATGAAATGCTTCGCTCAATCATGCAAAATGTTGGCAAAGCGAAAATGAGCCCGGCGTATCTAAATTTGTAGCTACAGGACAAAGATACAGAATTGTTCATTGTGGTGGCAAGACTGGGTTTGTCCTGAATTTGTTGTTAATTTATAACGCCAAAGAAAAAAAAGCTGATTTCCATGATGCCATGAATAAAGTTACTTTAAAAAAATGGGTATTGAATAAATTATTACCCAATCTAAATGAACCCTCCTGTATAGTCATGGACATATCATATCATGGACATAACTAGATATCGTTCAAGCCAAATAAACAAACCTCCAAGCTCGGTTAATAGAAAAAATGAAATTGCAGAATGGCTTACATCAAATAATATTGCCTACCCTACCTGACGCAGTACACGAGATTGATAATTTAGTACAGGAGTATGGTCACAAAATACTACGAATGACGCCATATCATTGTGCCCTGAATCCGATAGAAATGGTATGGGGCATAGTAATAGGAAAGGTTGCCACAAAGAATGTTGGTTTAGATAATATCACGTTCCTGCAGCTTGTACAAAACGGTTTTGAGGATATAACTGCTGATACATGGAATAATTGCAGTGAGCATACAAAAAAAAAATAGAAGAGGAATATAGATGCAGGGGACTGGTAATTGATAGAGAAATAAACAACTTATTATAAATGTTGGCAGTGATAATGAAACATCCAGTCTTACAACTGGCATTGAGTCTGATATGTCTAGAATTGAACCAGTACAATCTGATGATGAAGATCATGAAATGTCATATGAATCTGTTAAATATTTAGATTATGAATTTGATGACTAATCAAAAAAATGCATACATAACCATAATGGTTTTATTTTATTTATTTTAACCCAACTACAGCTTTTTACTTTAGTGGAAGATTATTTCATAATAATAAAAAAGTAGTTAATGTAAGTCACATTAACCTGAGTTATGGAAGTCCCATAATGAGAGGCTTTATATACGAGTGTTTCATAATAACAACACACGAATATTTTAATGCCTAATTTTGTACAGTTAAATATGCTGCTTTATCTCTACATATCATAAGCTCTCTATGATTGTTGATTATTAGTTATATTTAAAATGTAACTTCTAATAAGTTCGGCAATTAGCGTAGCGGCCAATTTGCATAGGCATACTATACTTAGTATTGATATATATAAAATTATTTAGCGCCCTCAGACCAGGTTTTTATGTTCCTGGTTGGGCTTTGCATTGA
Organism: Argyresthia goedartella; assembly: GCA_949825045.1. NCBI lineage: Eukaryota > Metazoa > Arthropoda > Insecta > Lepidoptera > Argyresthiidae > Argyresthia > Argyresthia goedartella. Next base: position 28,299,661 of record OX463824.1, read on the forward strand.
TAAAAAATATCTTGGAAAAATTACAGGAGCAATAATGCCAGGTCACTAGCGATGGGATTAGTGCTAGACAGCAACACGTTAGAATTAGTAAATCATACGAAGTTTCTTGGAATAACCATTGATAGCAAATTGCAGTGGGAACCCTACATATATAAATTAGGTGGTAAATTAAGTTCTGAGGCTTACGCTGTTAGGAACATCATACAAAACACGGATGTGGCTACATCTAGGCTTGTATATTTGAGTTACTTTCTTAGTGTCATGTCCTATGGTATCTTGTTGTATCTGATGCTGACTCCTCTTTGGAGTACGGTTTTCAGCGCAACAAAAGAAAGAAGAGTGAATATGACGTCCAACCGGATTTTACAAAATTCCGTGACGAAATTACGCAAGTCATCAAAGAGTTTAAGGATAAACAAAATCTGAACTTCACCACCCTGCGCGTATCCATGGACGAAATTAAATCTCAAAATTCCAAACTACAGGAAAGTAATGATTTCACGTCGGCAAAATATGATGAAGTTATTGTTCAGATGAAGATAATGGAATCCGAGAGACAGGATTATCGCCAGAACATTTGTAACCTGGAAGATAAAGTCGAGTTTTTGGAACGTCAGTTGAGAGCTTCAAGCATTGAGATCAGGAATATTCCTAAACTAAAGAGCGAATCCAAGCAGGATCTTAACAACTTGGTAACGAAGTTCGCTGGCGTTATAAAAGCTCCGATTAATAACTCCGACACAAAAGATGTCTACCGCGTTAACTCTAAGAAAGAGAACAAAGCGATAGTTGTAGACTTCACATCAGTTTTCACGAAGGAACGAATGTTTCAGTCGGTTAAAGCTCAACAAAGAACATAAAAACGATAAATTGAACACCATTAACCCCGAAATCACATGCCCCAAGGAATTCATATTCGTGTCGGAATGTCTCACATTCAAAGCCAAGAAACTCTTTTATAAGGCAAGATAATTCGCTAGCCAGTACTGCTGGTCCTCGTACGTGTTGTGTATCATATAGGTAGTTAACAATAAAGTCAGTCGTCATCCAACTAGCGTGTGCGTTGCAATTCATGGTGACAGCGGTGGCTGTTATTCGTGTTTTTTTGGCAAATTAGTGCAAATAACCCGGTAATAATAGTTGCTAACTGTTTCTTGATTCTTGAAATAATAGTGATGAAGCACGCAAGACCACCGGCAGGCCTCATATTGGAGGGTGGTCCAGCAAGCCGCACCGACGCGTGGCGAAAATGGCAGCGCCAGTCCTGCCAGTTCAAGATATTGCTCAAGGCAAGAAACATCAAATGTCCAGGCTAGTTTATTTATTCAACGTTCCGATTCACGAAAGAGGAAGAACGCGACGATGTTAACAAAATCATTGCGAAATGCGACAAACATTTCAATACCAAGCCGAACACAACCATGGCCAGGTTCAAATTTTTCACCAGAAATCAGGAGACAGGTGAAAGTGTCGAGACTATGTTACTGCGCTAAAACTACTCAGCCAGTACTATGAATTCGGTGTGTTCGAAGACGGTTTGGTAAAAGGTCACTCGAGCAGCGGAAGCGAGTGGTCGTGTTCACGGAGTGCTCACTAGAGATGACTAACGCGCACGGCTGATAAAGCGACCGACATTTCATTTTGGTTTACTTGTGCGGAAGGATAAAATTCACACGGACGTGAGTTATAAAGTGAACTTCCAATAGTAAATAGTGGACAATAAAGATCCCGGGGGTCTCGTAACCCCCGGGAAACGTTATACATATCGTGACATTCGGTGTAAGGGAATTTATAGAATTAAAAACTATTGAAATAACAGTGAAATGGACACGAACCCGCCTGATTTGGGATCAAACAGCGAAACAGTTAAGGACAAAGCGAAATTATTGAAAGTAGACTTATCGGACTTTAACAAGAATATAGTGCAATGCTGGGAATGTGACAATACCTTCCAGATGGACACTCTCCTTTGGGGCATAAATCAAATGAACACCAGGAAGATTCAATGCAAAGTATGTATGCATTTTTTCCTTATCAAGGCTGCGCTCAAAGAAAGAGCCAAAATACGATAACGGTACCCTAAAACTGTAGTCTTCAGTAACAATTAACACGGCGGGACCAGAGACCGGCGTGAAAAACATTCGCCGATGTATCAGCTGTAAAATAAAGAAGGAATTGACGACCATGCCCATCGAGACCTTCACATCTGAGGAGTGGTTTATATGTAAATGCGGCAAAAACCAGTGCGCAATAATTGAATTCATTTCACAAAGCGAGGAACTGCCTTGCCGGCAAGCACCGATGCAGGTGCATGGAGCCAGCGGCGCGCCCGACCCCGCCACCATCCAACAAGCCACTGGAGTGGTGCGAGACAGCGTGAGCGCGACTGTGCCCGCTCCAAACAAAAACGATGCACACAGTTCTCGGACCGTAGGCTCAATACAGACTACGCTCGACGCGTGGAAAGGGAGACCTTCGCTAATGGTAGATGGGTCTAAATTACAAAAAGCAATGAGCGATAGCACTGTGCAAGTAAACCAAGCGACGACGTATAAAACAATAAACAGAGGAGCCAAAAGACAGCGCACAGACGCACCCAATAAAACGACACCTAAACAGAGAAACACTCACATCCCTAATATAATTATTAGGGATGAAAATGCAGTGAAAAATCAAGAGACATTGAAGAAAATAAGAGAATCAGTAGCCAAAAACATTTCAACGCTCAACGTTATGAGAGGCCAAATTTATTTTTAAATCTACCCGGAAAATGCGACAGCGCGCGAAAACTTGTTCGCCACGCTTGAAGCTTGCGAATAACCAAAGTGATAGCACAAAAACCGAAGGCCGACAGACAGGCGGCGACTAAGATCGTGCTCAAAAATGAGACCTACGGCGAAGACATCCCCACCATTGCTGAAGAGATAGCAGTCTGCATCGGCATTAAACCAACAACAATAAAGCCGGGAAGAGCAGGGAAAATACACCTATTAATCTTCGACAGCAAGCATAAATTGACAGATCTTCTGGAGAACTTCAAAGCTACGGGAAGAAAATTCTTCTGCGCACCATCCTTCAAAATCGAACCATTTAGAGAAAATCCGAAGCACATTGTACATCATCATCATTGATAAATAGGCTCATCATCATCATCAATCAGCCCACACCTACCCACTGCTGGGTACAGGCCTCTTCTCTACCTCGCTATCCACCATAAGTTGCTTACTTATTTATTTTAATTTTATTTTAAGGTGTAACATAGACTAGGAAATTCTCTTTTTGTACTAACAATACTATGGAACCGTGTTTTCTGAAAATAAATGTTTTATTATTATTATTATTATTATGTACAATGCAAGAAATGTTTTACCTTTGATCACTCGAAACAATCGTGTTACGGCAAACAAGAGGAACCACAGATGCTTATCACCACGCCCGAGGGTACCACAACAAAAGTCTGCAGAAATTGTAAAGGCGAAGACCACGGCGCGAACAACGTAATATGTCCTGTGTTCAAAAATATGATAGCTAGGCAAGTGGAACAAGCAGAGGCTAAGCAAACGAAGAGAGAGGAGAAAATCAAACGCTCAGTAGTAAGACTGGGTATCAGATATGCAGAAGTCACAAATACAAGGCAATTTCCTACTCTGCCACAAAAGGAATCAATAAAACCACCCAGTGAACAAGTAGCACCGACAGTAGGGGGTCTCACACTAGAGGACCTCTTTCAGATGCAGACACAAATGCAACAGACACTTTTGACGCTGATTGACAGTATAAATATCATACACCCGCATCTCAATGGATAATCTCAACAGCAAAAAAATACAGAACCTCAAAATTTTACACCTAAACGCCCAAGGAGTAATAAAGAAATTCAAAGAAATAAAAGAACTAATCGATAAATACAAACCAGCTATAATAACATTAAACGAGTGTAAGATCGACATTGAGAGACAACAATATCATATAAAAGGATACGATAAACTGAGCCAGAGATTAAAAAAAACACATAGCCACTGCCATGTACATACAGAGGGGACTAAGATGGGTTGAAACGGAAGTCACGCCCGGCTGGTGTGATGACAACAAGAAGATTGAAGGCGTAATCATCAAACTGTTCACCGACCACGCAACTGGACAATATATCAAAATCAAAGGAATATATATTCAAATACCAGACCGACATCATGCTAGAGAAGAACTGGAGGAGACCCTATCGGACGAACCATCCATCATCGTTGGTGATATGAACCTACGTATGCAAACCCTGGGCCACAGCAGGAATGCCGGCCTCGGTAACAATGTTAAAAAAGCAATGAATGACGGAATCTGCTCGATGAAACATGCCAATGCACCATCTAGACCTTTCAGCCCAGGTAACGGCATTCTGGACGTGGCTATAATAACACACCAACAGCTCGAAGCGCAGGGCAAACATGTGGAGTACATCGGCTCGGATCACCTCCATTGGCTGCTAACCGTGAAGATTGAACATAATGTAGAGGAACATCTAACCCGTAATACAAAGAAGATCTACGAGGACGAGAAACTGAAAGCAACGTACCAACAGACAATGTGGGAAGGTCTCTGTGACCTCAACGAAGAAATTACAACAGAAGCCGATTGCGAAGAGTACGTAGAAACAATGGAAAATGCCATTACTGAAGCCCTCGACACTCACGCACCCTTAAAAAAGATAGTGAGGCAGGACCGACTGCCGAAGGAAATAAACGATAAGATAGATATTCGAAACAAACTAAAACAAATCACATAGCAAGGAAGCCACTGCAGTCCCGAACTCCGACACGAATTACGCACTCTATATAACCAAGCCAAGAAAGAAGCTGAAAAAGCCCTTAATGAATACTCTGAAAAGGGCTGGATACACAAATTACAAGATCCGCGTGACAATAGATCACAAATGTGGCATCTCCAACGAAATATGGAGCAGCCAACCGCTAAACTACCAAACATCACGGGATGCAGTACAGAATTAGAAACAATCGACAAGCTCACCGATACAGCTATAGTTAAAGAGGCCAGGATAGCAAAAGAGCATGAGGGGACTGAAAAGACGACACCGTTCCAACCGCTCGATCCAACATCAAATAAAGAAGTCGAAGTTGCGTTGAAGAGATTCAAAAACAACAAGGCCCCAGGGCCAGATGGAATAAAAACAGACGCCTTCAAACTTGGGGGAGAAGTCTTCATCGAGGCATTCGTGCCTCTTGCTAATTTTGTATTGTCCACATGTTATTTCCCTAAGCGGTGGAAAACTGGCATGTGCATATTCCTGCACAAGGCCGGCAAAGACCATCGTCTGGCATCGTCGTATCGCCCGATCACACTGCTCAACATCATGGGCAAGCTGTGTGAGCTACTGATCCTGAGAAGACTAAACTCCACAGTGTACCGGCTGCAACCAACATGCCAGCATGGCTTCACCAGGGCAAGAGGAACGGCAACCCAGATCTTACGTACCGGAAAAATAATCACCGATGCGCTAGCCGTGGAAGACAGCGTCTCTATGATATCAACGGACCTATCTAAAGCCTTTGACTCGATCAACCATAAAGGCCTTATAAACAAACTTCAGAATGAAGATGTTGCTAACAATATCATTAAAATAATAGAGAACTACCTAGAAGGCAGAAACTTGAGAGGTCGACTCAGAACTACCACAACCAGAGACAAACCGATACTTCACGGCGTTCCACAAGGCTCGATCCTGGGGCCGGTAATCTTCAACCTGTATGTCCACAATATTTGGGATATACAAGACCACATCAGAGGACTCAAACTGTCATAGTACGCGGATGATCTTTGTATACTCAACTGAACCCAGATCATGCGACAATGCGTGCCGAATGGGCAGCGGAAGCCATCGTTGACTACTACACGAAATGGGGGCTAAAATGCAACATAGAGAAAACAGAATGCATCATGTTCTCAAAAAAGAAAAATACCGGCCAACAGTGAAACTGAAACAACAAACGCTGCGCTATCAAAAGCAGATCAGATACCTCGGCGTCATATTCGACAAACACATGAAGATGAACCAGCACACCGAAAAGGTCGTGAAAAAACTGAAACAAGCCAGAGGAGCTCTCGGCCCAATAATAGGATACAATGCAAAGACGGAACTAGACACGAAACTGACCATCATTCAAGCCTGCATTTTACCGCTGATGGACTACGGCGTGGTACAATTACTCTCAAGGTATAGCGCAACAAACCTATGCAAAATCGAACGGCAATATAGAATGGCACTGAAAAATGCCGCACAACTACCTAGAGGAACACCTACGGAAGCAATCTGGGAGATGGCTGACATCGAAGCCTGGCACCTACGCGCCGAGGATCTCAACATCAAAATGCTGGAAAACATTGCAAGACCAGAAATAGAATATCTTGAATCTCCTGGCGACGCCTACGAACCGCACGGCGAATTTAACCCCCTCAGGGTTAATCATAGAATAGGTGAAATACTGTATGACCCTAACAAAAAAGGACACAAACGGTGGCCTGCCAACAAAATGAAGGCTCCTCGTCCCCTTAAAATAAAATAATAAATAATTTAAGCATACAACATAAATAAAACACGTAATCCGTTTGAATATTATATTTACTTACATAACGCGGCGCGACGAGGCCAGCTAGGCAGGCGGGTGCTGTGCTGATTGTGGCGGCTTAAGGTGTGATGGTCGGAAACGGTGCCCAGCCAGATCGGCTAAGTGTTTTGTGTGTGATAGGCGTGGTCATTACAAAATTATGTGTCCAGAGCGTAAAAATAAAAATGTCCATGCAATATGTGAAGACGATGACAGTTTGTTTTACGTGTCCACCATCGACGAGAGCTGAAAGGGACAGAACAATAGCATTAAGTGGTACCTATGAGTCATGGTATCTAGCTAGGGATGGTTCAAAAATTTATTTTAAATGAGACACGGGCTCTGACTTAAATTTAATTTAAATGTCAACATTTATAAGTTTGAGTTTTACTTCAAGTTATTTGAAACATTAAATAGTATGTTGCGGATGGGTGTCATTCGCAAGGTTTCGCACCCAACACCATGGGTAAATGCGATTGTATTGGCGGGGGTGGGCTAAGAAATATGGCGAGTTGCGCGTGTGCCTCGATCCCCAAACATTGAACCGAGTTATACGGCGAGGCGAGCGCACTACCCGCTGCCGACACTCACGGAGATCGCGACTAAGCTGCATGGAGCTCTTTTCTTCAGTAAGATGGACGCCAGGTCAGGCTTCTGGATGATCAGTATCGACCAGGAGAGTGCGGACTTATGCACATTCGGAACACCTTTTGGTAGGTACCTACTAGTTTTTGCGTTTACCGTACGCTTGGATTAAATACAAAGACTAGATATCGCGTCAGTATATGAATGAGAGCGGTAAAAACAGGCCAATTTTAGCATGCTAGTGTGCATGTCAACATATTAGAAGCTCGTCTCGTCTTAAGCTCGCGACCTTTTAACCTGTGTGCGTGTTAAAAGTTGCCACATAAAGCAATACTACCGGAAAAAGTAGGGAAACTGTACAATTTGGTGGATTACCTTCGATCATCTATTCTATAAACTAAATATATAAACTCGGATTTAAACTAAACTATTTTTAACCATATATTATTTGCTTCAAAATCTGTGGATCATCTTTATGACCTTTTCTTTGGATCTCTTTTGTATACAATCTGCGTTTTGATGATGGCATGTCTAAGTTATCTGATTTGCACAGATGATGACACCTTATTGCCAGGTATTTTTCAACCACCAATTTTGTGAGGTGCACCTGGTGTAATTGGTGGTCTTCTGCTGCAAAATGACTAGTGCTAACAATTTGTTTTAATTTACTTGACACCATTTTTGAGTGTATTTTGGTTGACAGACCCAGCTTCTATTTGATGAATTTCCGAATTCATGTTTCCGAAATCATACAAACTGAATATACATCCTTTTAACAATAAATTAGTCCACCTTTATCTCTGGCGCTGACTAGTCATGTTGCTGGATCGGCAGAGAGGGGCCTTCCTTGGACTGCTCGTTCACCAGACCTGACCCCAATGGACTATTTTGTGTGGGGCAGAGCCAAAGAACTGGTCTATTCCAACGTAGCCATCAACACAAAATAAGAGTTGATTACAAAAATAAGAATGGCTTTCGACAACATGAAAGATGAAATGATGCTCAAAATCCACAGAAGTCCGAAGACGGTCTTTGTGAGGAACCAAGGATCTCATTTCGAGCATGAATAGCATAAATTTAATAAATTAAAAAGACTGTGTGAAAAGTCTATTTTTCTCCCTCAAACTGGTTAGTAGGTCATAACTTCAAGAATGTTTTTATAAAGATTTGCACTTAAAAAGGGTTCACTTGTTTTTGTTAAATTGGGTTCAAAAACTTATTTAATTGATGATTGAAATTTGCCGTGCTCTTCAATGGTCTGTAAAACCCAAGTCTGATGTAGCAGATTTACAAATAAAGATTCATTAGAATGTATATTAAATGATTTATTAGAATCAATTGTAAAATACTAAGTTTTGCAATGATAATCACTTAAACTGTGAAAATCTGAAAATTTTCTTCACAAACAAACTCTTCACAAAAAAATCATCAATAAAAATTTTACGGTAAGACTTCGCCATATGCATGTTTGGCTCAAATGGTTCTAAATGGTCTGCACTAACTTAGGTTTAATACCGTCTTTGCATCGATCTACCGGACACCCTGTATAAGTAGTATATTTTCGATATATATTTTATTTTTGTGCTTTTGTATTTTATTTAGTATACACATAATTTATTACATTATCATGTTTTAGTTGCGCACAATTAGATGATTATAATTTTATTGCGCACTAGGTCTCCAACCGGATCCCCAGATATAGATTTTGAAGCAAATCGGACTAGTAACTACGAAGTATGACTGATTTTGTTCACAACTGTGATTTTGCCACCCCGTATGGAAAAAGGCGACGCTAGTTAATCACAACATGAGTTCAAAACAACTTTGGTGCGAGCATAGTTGTAATTTTTGGGGAATTTTGCTTTGAAAAACTGGCAACACTAATAAAACGTAAAGTGTGAATCATGTGAAATCAACAAGAATGTTGATTTCACATGATTACTTAATGTTTTACGAAATACAACGAATTTAGGTTAACTTCCCGATGAAATGATGGCTTGTGGTTTGCTTTTCTTCGTCCTTTGTAATTTTGATTTTTGATGACCCGTGAAACTGTACAACGCGTGCGTCTCCAATGTCAGCTCAAAGCAGACAGTTGGCAGACAGTTATGCGCCTTATTTTTCTACGCAATCGCGAAAGTGACAATCCGTCTATAGAGTAAATAGTCTTATGAAACTGAGAGAAAGCTGAATAAATGTAACGAAAGCACAACAAAACTTTTGAAACTATTGTTTAGTGGTCTGTTCTTCCCCGATGCGCTGTCAACATCTGTGTTCCATCAACATTCCAATGTCAACGTTCCATTTTACACGAGACAAACTGTTGGACTTTCCAAATATAAATTTAAAAATATTGAAATAATTCGATTTATAGAATACAAAAACATCTTTTATCTTAAAAAGATAATTTTAAATTGTTATAATCCAAAACAATATACTTTTGCCTCATAATTTTAACCCGTAACATGTTCAAAAACATTACTAGATTTCGAAGAACGGAACGGTCAAGAGGGACAGATTACCGAGCAATCCAAATACAAAAACGGATTGCATCTGTATTTTTTGGTATTGGGAGGCGGATAGGAGATCGATCTACGGATAGAGAACAATCTCAGATTGATTTCAATCTTGGATTAGGGATACATTATTAGGCTCGGGCGTTAAGACCGTACGGCATAAATTTTTAAGTTTTTGAAGTGTGCACGGTGTGGAAGCTTTGAGTTGGTAGATCGTGGATTGATATTATTACCGTGAACCCTAAACACAACATGTACTACAAGAATAAACGTTTATAAACTGAGCTGGTGTATTATTTGTAGCTAGATAGTAAAGAAACAATAATTGGAAATATATAAAAATAGCAGTCAATAGAGAATTCATTTGAGTTTGTGACAGTTGTCAAATTGTCAAACAAATATTTTCATCTAATCATTTGACCAAAGAGATTGTCATAGAAAGACATACAGCCTTCACACCCTCCCAACTTTTTTCAGGATCGAGAAATTCTGTTAAGACCAACCCTCTTGCTCAAATCTTGCAGTCTGGGCCCATAGATTGGTTTGGTCAGCATGTCAGTTAGCTGTAGCTCTGAAGACATTTGCTTCACTTCAAGTTCTCCGTTGATCACACATTCGAAGAAATGCTTCAGCTTAATGTGTTTGGTACGCTTGTGGTACTCATACTTAGGGAACTGCGAAAGCTTGATTGCTGATTCATTATCGAGGTAGACTGTAGGCTTGTTCAACTTCGTTTAGTCCTCGTGGAGGCTGTTCAGCCATATAAGTTCTTGAGAAGCCTCACTGGCTGCGATTGTTTCTGCTTCAGTCGACGAGATTGACACAACACTTTGGCGTTGAGATCTCCAGCTAATTGCAGCTCCGGCGAGTAAGCACACAGTACCAGATGTAGACCTGCCAGTAGATTGATCTCCAGCACAGTCAGAGTCACTATGACAAAGTATGTTCTCTGGTGTGTCTTTCGTGTATGTAAGACCTATTTCAGAGATTCCTTTGAGATGGCGTAGAATCCGTTTCATGAGTGTCTTTTGTAGTTGGCGCTTCAAGATGTCTCGATGCCCTTCCGACAGCGTAAGAATGTCAGGCCTTGTGGCTACTGATAGGTATGTCAGTGCGCCGACAGCCTGTGTGTAAGGAAAGCTATGTTAAGCTTGTGTTCCTTGCTCTTCTCCTCCTCCCATATTTTATTTAACAATAGGTGTCGGTGCAGACTTGCAGTTACTCATATTGAACTTCTGTAAGAGTTTATTTGTATAGGACGTTTGACGGAGAGTGATCTTGTCATCCTTATGTATGATTTGGAAACCTTATGGATCTTGGAATTCGCAAATGTTCCTGAATGCCGTTTCTATAATATTATGTCGGATGAGAGCAAGAAAAGTTGGAAATGTCTAGAGTGCATTAGTAAAATACCCAAAACTGGAAACTTCAATACATCCGTGGGCTCTGCCTATGCTGAGATTCCTGCGAGAAGACTGAATGTCAATGCCGATGATGATCCTGCTCTCCAGACTCCAGATACTGGCTACTCCAAAGTGAACATGAAGCGCGGAGGCTCTAACATGATCGAAGTATTTGATGACACTCAGTATATGGATAATATTCGTACCATCATACGCGACGAGTTCTCGCCATTCACGGGAGAGCGCCTTATGGAAATTGTTAAGACCGTTATTACTGAGAACGTTGCAATTCCAGTCCGCGATAAGCTCTCCACGTTGAGCAAGAAATTGTCAATTCTGGAACTCAAGGTTGAGGAGCTCGCACATGGGGTACATGGTCGGATGTCATGTACGGACGGTGCAACTGAACATAATAATCTAGTTCCAGTTGAGGTAGACAGGGAGAAATACACTCAGAAGAAAAAAAACGCAGTAGTAAGAGACGTGCTCAGCAAATCTTCCGTCAGCAAGTGTTCGGGTGTAGTCTTCTTCTTCTTCTGACGTTTCTCTTCCTGCATCACACCCGGATCCGGTCAGTGCCTTGCGTCAACTTCCTACCTCGGATGTACGGGATCTCCCCACTGCGGCATTGGTAAATGCAAATGAGTCAGACTGGATTGAAGTTAAAAAGAGGCGGCAGCGCTGCAAGTCTGTCCAACGTTGTGCGTGGGACTGTTACCATCATTCCAGGTCAAACACTCTTGGAAGCTGCTGAACGACGCTGCTATCTGCACCTGTATTACGTCAAGACCGGTAGATACGCAGAAGTAGAGATATTAAACTTAAACTTAATATTATTTATCAGAATGTGAGAGGACTCAGAAGTAAACCTCATATCTTTTTAAATAGCGTATCTGCAATGGATTATGACGAGATAGTTGTGACTGAAACCTTTCTAATTACCTCTGTAATTAACAGTGAATTATTTCCCCATGGATATAAAGTGTATCGAAGAGATCGCCCGGAGTTATGTTAGGAGTTAGGGATAGCTTCTCTATTAACGTAATTGATAATATTGACAGTCTGACTGCTGAAAAAGAAATTTTAGGTTTGATTATAACTCATAAACGTGTGAAATTGGTTATCTGTGTAGTATATTTACCACCTAGCTATGATGATAATCGTTACCTGGATGTATTAGAATGCTTAGAAGATATGTACTGTCGGTACTCTACCCCGAATTTCTTGTTATGAGGAGATTTCAACATCAACACATGCAGCTCAAAAGTGAAATCACAGATTATCAACTTTATCCAATTCTGTAACGGTAAGCAACTAAATGTTACACCTAATTCTTATCGAGAGATTCTTGATTATGAAATCTCAAATATTAAATCAGAGCAAGTATTAGTTTCAGCTGATGTTGAACCGTTGGTTCCCCCAGACCTGTATCACCCACCCCTGGAGATAATGCTAGCCATGCCCAGCTCGAAACATTCTTTACCTTTCTATATAACCCCAAAACCTCCCCCGAATGGTAATAAGCAACCCCCTAAATGGAATTTTCACAAAGATGATCTAAGCGAACTGTATCTTGAACTATTTCGCATTGATTGGACTAGCCACTCAGGCGATGGATAAATAGGAGGCAAAGACCTTTGGGCGCTGGCCTGCACTATTGGATACCAGTTTTGAATGTGATAAAGGGATAGTCGTCCAATATGATGCGACCAGCTGATTCGGCGACTAGTGGTGTAAAATGCGATTTAATCAATTACAAGACGAGTCACTGAAGTTCGATTGATTGAAATCGATCCTAGATGGACACTATTGCTGTGAAGCAAAACATCTATGAACACTATGAAAAACAAAGTCGCTGTTGTGCTTTGAAGTTTTGGTTCGTTGGAGGATTGTGGGAAGGTTTCTTCTCTATATTTATCAATGAAGTAAGTACTTTATTACTGTAAATTTGATAGAAATGTGATTTAGAGAATACGTGTTTCAAATCTGTTAATTAGTTTGGTAGAAAATACTTCGTGAAAATGGTTCGTTTTTTTAGGAATCTTTTCATGGTCATTAAAGTGCCTAGAATTGTTTCTAATAGCAAGAAATGCATGCATGCAATGCATAAATAATCTAAGATTAGACATAAATTAAACTTTTCAAATTACTTTTATTTTCAGGAAATATTAGTTTTTGTCAATAATTCTGTATTCAGGAAAAATAAATTAGTGTCTGTGCCGCTGCGTGTCACAAATTGGTAAGAAGTCGGCCATTGAAAATATAAAGGTGTGTTTAGGTTGTTTGACTGATCGTTGGCTTGGGTTGTTTGTTTGCATATCAAAACTCGGCACTCTATTAATGGCTTATTAACCAATTAGTTTATAAGAAAACACTAGAGTTTCGAGTTGGCATGATTTGGTTTTTTGTTTCTATAAACAACCTTGAAATTTCTTATTTCACCTCTATTCCGCTTATTTTCTATTGGCACATTTTGAGTGGTCGAAGTACCTTTCATTACCAGCCATTTCCCATAAATAATTTTCCGATAGATTAGCTCATCGAGGTATCTATTTTGACAGTTCTCTCATACAACTTATTTCAAAATAACTAGTCTATCGAAAAAATATTTATAGGAAATGGCGGTCTCGCTCAAAGACTCATGCATCTACATGAGTGAAAAAGTCGTGGAGCTCGGTTGAGACCAGGGTGACCAACCTGGAGAAATTTCAGGATAATGTCCATAATTTGCAAAAGGAATTAACCAACACAAAGCTCGAATTATCTGCCCAGGAACAAAGATCGCGGCTGAACAATATTGAATTAAAGGGAGTACCTATCAAGAAGGATGAAAACCTCCTTTCAATCGTTGAGAAGGTTAGCAGCAAAATTGGTTACGCTGTGCCTAAGTCTCAGATTAATTATATATCTAGGGTAGGGTAGGGTATATGCACAATACTAAAGAGAAACTGATAATAGTCAGCTTTTTAAACAGATATATTAAGGAAGATTTCATCGCGGCAGCACGTGCTGAAAAGTTGGTGGCCGCGGATATCGGGTTCCAAGGAGCTACTGGCAGAGTGTACATTAATTACCACTTGAGTATGGACCAGAAAAAACTACTCACTTTAACGAAGACCACTGCTCGGGAGAAGAGTTTCAAATTTGTGTGGATAAAGCACGGTAAAATACACGTGCGCCGCGACGACTCTTCAAAAGTGATCGTAATCAGACGTGAAAATGATTTAAACAAAATTGCTTAATATGTTGGTCACCTCATGCCCCATTATAAACAACGTTATTAACTATAAATCATTCTTATATGTAAATATAATTACTGTAGTTTCGTCACTTTGTAAATTGTTGTGCACCCCTGCCTTGCCAACAGCTTGTTACTATCATATCATGTTGTCCTCGCTGAATGAGGCGTCCATCTCATTTGCTCACATTAATTCCGCATACTATCTTTTTTTTTTCGCACGCTTGGCGATTTCACTGTGGATCTGTAAACCTACCCGCGCTCACTGTATCTATTTTCTGTTGAGTTTTTACCAAAATTGTTTATTATTCTGGCTTTTCATACCGCTGCTTATTGTGTTGCTATGTTTGTTTTAATTTGCAATGATTTCGTTTAATGGCTTAAGTATTTATTATCAAAACGTACGTGGACTACGAACGAAAACTGAGGAGGTTTATCGTAATGCGTGTTTGAGTGCATATGATGTAATAATCCTAACTGAGACATGGTTATTGGATAGTATATCTAACTCGGAGTTCTTGGATGATCGGTACCTAGTTTGGCGTAGAAACCGCGACTACTGCTCAATTGATCAAGTAATGGACGGTGGTGTCCTGATAGCTACGCGTAAGCACTTGCAAGTTAAATTATTGCCCCATTTTAACTCCACTGCAGAAGACCTCTGGTTATGCCTACGTATAAAGCAAGCTCTTACACGTAAGTGGATTGACTTGTACCTGTGCGTGATATATTTGTGTGCACAGAACAATGGCTTGTCATTTAGTTCTGAATTATCTAATTTTCTTACTAATCTGAACAACGCTGTTTCAAATAACCCGTCCGATGCGTTCCTTATTGTTGGGGACTTTAATCTGAGCGGCATTGTTTGGGCTACCACACCTACCGATCATTCGAGATTTTACCCGTCAAATATTAGTAGTACGGACGAATTTTTGCTAACTGATAAAATGAGTGCCTTGGGTTTCGATCAGTATAACGGAATAACCAACGCGTCTGATATAATTCTTGATCTAGTTTACTCTAATCAATTGATAACGGTATCTAAGTGTGTTGACTCTCTAACGCCAAAAATTTATTTGCATCATCCTGTTCTATTGTTAAATGCTAAATAATTCGAAACCCCATCATTAGACTACGCGCCGCGTACCCGCTATGTATTTGACAAGGGCGATTTTGAATCAATAAATAATGCAATTAGTAGTGTCGATTGGAATGCCAAGTTTCTATCCTGTTCAATTGATGAGTGCGTTACTCTATTTAATAAATTTATATATGATCTACATAGTAAGTATATACCAATTAAAGGCACCCGTAACTATTCGTATCCTATATGGTATAATACAGCATTAAAAAAAGCTAGGAAAAGTATAAGTTTTTAGTAAAATTAAAAAAATATGGTAATAGATCTGATGAACTAACCTTTTGCGTGACAGAGTTAATCGCTTGGAATCGAGTTGTTATCAAAATTATATTCAGTCGACTGAGGATGCAATTCTGCATGCGTGTATCAATACATTTCTGGAGTTTCGTAAAAAATAGTTCTCAATATCTATCTATCCCAAGCTCGATGACATATAATAATGCTACTTTTTCTAGTGGGGAGACAATTTGTAATGCATTCTCCACATTTTTTCAGTCTACTTTCCTTAACCCTACGAAAGGTTTTAATTCATCTCCCTCACTTAATACTACTGCCATTGGTCATTCAACTCCTAATAATATAACCACTGATTTAGGCAATATTGAGGTTAACCCTATAGAAGTTAAGATTTTGCTGAATAAACTAGATACATCAAAAGCACTCGGTCCTGATAATATCTCGTCGAAATTCCTTCTAAAGAGTTCTTCAACTATCGCCTATCCAATGGCTGCCTTATTTAGTAAATCACTTTCATGTAATATTGTTCCTAGCCTATGGAAATCTGCTTTTATAACCCCAGTCCATAAGAAGGATTCTAAAACGGAAATAAGCAATTATAGACCTATATCCAAACTATGCATTATTGCCAAAGTTTTCGAAACAATAGTTTATAACCAAGTGTACGGTGTCTTAAAAAATAGATTTAGCCCATTTCAACATGGATTCTTAAGAGGAAAATCCACAGTGTCAAAACTCATACTCCTGAATGAATACATCACTGAAGCAATGGATAATGGTCAGCAAGTCGATGTTGTATATATACAGATTATAGTAAGGCGTTTGATAGAATAGATCATAATACATTAATAAACAAGCTTATTGGAACGGGAATACATGGTGATCTGCTGAGGTGGTTTTCATATTATATCGATAATAGATCCCAGGCTGTCGTCCTCAACAATTACGTTTCTAGTTGGGTCCCTGCTCCAAGCGGAGTCCCTCAGGGATCCCTGCTTGGTCCTTTATTGTTTATCATTTATGTGGGAGATATCGAATCGTGTTTTAATTAATCAAATCTATTGAGTTTCGCAGATGATATGAAAATTTATTCTATTATATCATCTCATATTGATGTGATTGCCCTTCAGGCAGCTTCATCTCACTCGCTTAGAAGATTATTGCCGTATCAATAAGTTAGAGCTGAATCCTTCTAAATGTTTCGTCTGTACTTTTACCCGTAAATTCAATGTTCTTCACACAAACTATACTTTACAAGGCCAGGATCTTTCTAGATGTAATATAATGCGTGATCTCGGTGTACACCATGACTCAAGGTTGCTCTTTGATCGTCATGTTGATAAAATTGTCAATAAAGCTTCGACATCACTGGGTTTTGTTATGCGAATATCTAAGAGTTTTACTAATATCAAAACTATAAAACTATTATATTGTACATTTGTAAGAAGTAACCTTGAGTATGCGTCCCAGATATGGAACCCAAACTATGCCACTTAAATAGATCGTATTGAAAATATCCAAAAGCGGTTCCTGAGGAACCTATGTTTTAGAGTTAAAATTCCCTATAAATCCAATAACTATCTAAATCTCTGTAAACAATTTCACTGTTTACCTCTTCAAAATAGGCGGAATATTGCCGATTACCTATATATGTGAAAAATAATTAATAATGACAACGATTGTCCGGTCCTCCTGAGCAAACTTAAATTTGTTGTTCCTCAGAGGTCACTCAGATTCAACCCTCCATTAAGTGTGCCTAGAGCCTCAACTAACTTTAGACAAAATTATTTATGATACGAGCAAGCAGGACTGTTAACTGTTTTAGCAAGTTGTTGGACATTGATGTATTTCATACCAATATTGTCAAGGCAAGGCGGTGCCTAACCCTTAACTTTTTTAGTGCATAGTTTTTCTCTTTTTTAATATCATTTTTGTGTCAATATCTCACTGTTTGTTTTAATTGGCAAGTGAGACAAATATGATGAGTGTTCCCATGTTTAATTTTTGCTCTATTTCTATAAGTGAATAGCTGTAATTGGCTTTCTATTTCTATTTTAGTTTTTAAAGAAATTAGTTTTATAGCTGTTGGTTTTCCAAATTTTAAATAAATAAATATAAATTAAAAATTTATTCAAATAATTTAATTAATGTCATGTATTACTAGAGCCGACTAGAATGACACTTACCAGCCAAACTTGCATAGATAACGTTTTTTGTGCACAGTCACAAAAAACGTTATCACCGTTATACACCTTATTCAAATCATTTACTTTATGTCATGCATTTCTACAGCAGGCTAGAATTACTGTTACCAGCCAAACTTGCTTTGGTAACGGTTTTTGTGACTGTGAATTCACAAGTAAAAATGTAATTAACTGCTTACCAGTTAAACAGTTTCATTCCGAATTGCTTGTAAAGATAAGACTGATACATCATTTTATAGGCCTATTACATCCCATAGACTAAAAACCTACATGAAAAAAATACATATTTATTTGCTAGTACCGGATTTTAACGAACAGAACCCGAGCAAAATCTATTCAGATTTCTTCAACATTATTCAAACACAATTCGATAAAGTTTTTAAATTAAAGAAAGTCAGTGACAACAACGATAAATCTAAATTTTATGACTGGGCAACGTTTGGAATTCCTAAAATTAGAGCTACCTTGTATGACCTTTATGAACAAAAAACCTATAACTTTGATGAAAATTTTCATGACTATGTTAAAAATATTCAAAACCTTTCAAGTTGGTTTGTAGTATTGCAAGAAACTTTACACATTAATAGAAAAATACAAAATTCAAATAATAAAATGAAAACGGTTCGGCAAGTAATAAACCGTGAAAAATTGGCAAAGTTATACCAAGGGGCAATGATTTCCGCTTAAAGATAGGTGATGATGTTGTTTAAATCAACGCTGAGGTAGCTCGAGTCGAAACATTCTACCAATATTCCCTTACTCATAACAGAGCGTCTAAATTCATCTCCATATGAAGAAGAGACTTTGTTAAAAAACAGCACTAGCATCAGTAATGTAGATTTTAAATTTCATCATATATATCCCCAGGAAATTGCCAAATCATAAATTACTTAACTTAAAAAATACTGAAGTCCTGTGGGGTATATCAGTCAAAGTCATTGGTTTAGTAATTCTAGTTTTAGCCCCACACTTATCTTATATATTCAATAAATGTGTTGACGACAGAGCTTTCCCAGAACTCATGAAACACAGTAAACTGATACCTCTGTTCAAGTCGGGAAACAAGGATGATCCTTCAAAATTCAGACCAATATCTGTTCTTCCATCATTAAGTAACATATTTGAAAATATTATACTCAATCAAATGCTCTCACACTTCAACCGTACAAAACAACTCCACGCCAAACAATTCGGTTTCACTAGGGGTAAATCAACGACGGATGCAGGTCTTATAACTGATATTTATTCTGCATGGGAGGCTGCACAAGATGCTATCGGTGTTTTATGCGATCTGTCAAAGGCATTTGATTGTGTTGATCATGATACGCTACTGATGAAATTAAATCATTACGGAGTTAGAAATAAAGCGATCAAGATCTAATCTACTAAGATCACACCTAAGCAATAGAATTCAAAAGACAGAAGTCAACGGTGTTAAATCTGATAGGTAGGGAGAAAAAATTGGCGTTCTACAAGCTTCCATATTAGTCCCGATCTGCCTTTCATGGTGGATAAATTGACTGATATAGTGTTGTTTGCTGATGATACTTCACTGATCTTCAAAATTGAAAGACAAAAAGATGATTTTGATGATGTAAATGGAGCATAATCTTTAACTTTGAATTGGTTCACAGTTAATATTTTTTTGTTAAACGCTGGTAAAACCAAGTGTATCAAATTTTCACTTTCAAATGTCAGGCAAGTTGAGATCAGTTTTGGTGTTAGAGAGCAGCACGTTAGAATTTGTAAATGACACGAAGTTTCTTGGAATAACCATTGATAGCAAATTGCAGTTTGGACCCCACATAGATAAACTAGCTGGTAAATTAAGTTCTGCGGCTTACGCTGTTAGGAACATCAGACAAAACACGGATGTGGCTACTTCTAGGCTAGTATTTTTAGTTACTTTCATAGTGTCATGTCCGATACTATTGTAGGGGAAAGCAGCAGATATTTAAACTATTTTTATTTTACAGAAAAAGCTATTCGAGCAATTTAAAATTTAAAACGCACAGACTCCTTAAGAGAGCTTTTTAAAGAAATTGACATACTAACTGTTGCTAGTCAATTTATTTTCGAAAAATTTAATGTATGTACGCAAAAAACCTTACAACATTTTCCAAAGTTAGCGATAGCTGCAATGTTAACCTAAGAAATAATCACAGCCTAGTTGCTCCTCGGTTTAGACTCGCGAAGGTTAGCAATTATTTCAAAGGTCAGTGCATTATCTACTACAATAAGATACCTCTGGAGATTTTGAGATTGCCTTTTGAGCAATTTAAAAAGCATGTTAAAGCGTCTTTGTCGAAAAAGGGATACAATAATCGTCAAGACTACTTAGATGATGGGACTGTATGGGATTAATCTGGCTCAACACATTCCTTGGGGTTAATGATTTTGTAATTATGTATTCCTGCTTATTTATTTTAGTAATTAATATTGTAATGCGCTTCTCCTCCCACGATGGTCCAATGTAGAGAAGAGGCAAAAAAAAACATTTGCTAAGTATATGTAAATATCTACAGTAATAAAGAAATTTGATTTGATTTGATTATGAAAAACAAAGTAATATTTTGGCTAGGTGTATAAGGTGTATGTGAAGTGAGTACCTTCCTAATAATTTTTTTGGCTTATATTCTACATTTATTATGGAACCCTAAATGTGTGAAGTCCGACACGCCGACTTGGCCGGTTTTTTGCAACGAAAACGATGAAAAACGTTTTTACCCCAATAAAAACCACTTTAGGTTTTTTTTCGGAAAATATTCCTTTTTGATTTTTTTTATGCAAATATAAAGATGGACAAATCTATTTCATTGTATTTTCACAAAACGAATTCCATAGGGTAGTACATTTTGAAACGTGTGCAATGAATGAACGAAATGGAAAATGGGGTGTGGTCGTCTGTCTCTTTCTACTCACTTTTTTGTAATTTATTCATTCATTCAGCAGATGTGGGATTCTGTGAAAGTGCTGACCGTGCTTTAGTGAAAGATAATTAGTATTTGAAGAGAAAGCTTTCTCTTGGGATTCTGAAACCGGTTTTGCAACTCTCGGGCACCATGAGCGAGCCAAGAAAAAACCATCTTAACATAGATGGGTGTCAGGTGAAAGAAGACGAACATATTGCAACGTACAAACCGATCCCTGATTCGGAAACTGGTAAGTTTTGAATGAAATTATATCTCTACATGTTATTGATTGCGCTGAAATGAGTAAAAGCATATTATTACCGCAGTATTATTTAGATTTTACCTATATCTGGAGGTCAATCACATCAATCGTCACTCTAACTAGCCTTGTGAGAGCTATGGATTGCCGTACGAGAACTTCTGATAGGCATTTTACTAAGTTATAATTAGCAATAATTATGTTTTTTCAACATGATGTGCCACTTTCGCAATATACTACGAAGAATCTATCTGAAAATGACAATCAAACAAATGTCAACGGATTTGTAGGAGTAAATAACCGGCCGAATCATAGAGGTTATGCAATTTTCATACTCGATCGCTTCCTTCTCGTCGTGTTTGGGTTTTGTATGTAGTATTTACATATTTTGATTTTTGCAAAAATTCAGAGTGATTTTATTCAATGCAATATATTGTAATAATTAAAAAATAATAAAAGAAAGGTTAAAATTTATACTTAAGTGTGTCAAGCGTACTTTACAATTTGGCCGAATTATACAGCGCTTTGTTCATTCGTCCAGCGCCATTTTGTAGTGCTGAAATCGCTGAGTGATACAACCTCGTATTTTGATTGCGAACTTTAAGCGGTACCATTATCGTCTATTAAAAAAAGGTGTCCAAATTGACAAAATTTTGGAGAGAAAACCCACGGTGTTGTGAACAATGAGCGATTCTGAAAATGGTAAATATATAACCTAAATTCTTTATAAATTAATATTTAATAAAATCTACTGCTAACTTTTGGACTCTAATGAGCGGGGATAAGGGTGAAAGTAGAACTCTGTACTACCTAAATTAAATACATAGCTACATACCAACTTCCCACATATTTGAAGTTGGTGCCCCATCATACAATTTAGTGGATTGAATAGGAACGGTGTGAGCTATTTAAGTACTGCATGGTTATTATTCAATAATGTTGCCAAATGCCGTAATTTACAACCTGAAGATTGGTTTTCCAGCTCATGACATCATGTATGTGGAAGCGGTGGATGGTGAATATCTCCCATTACATCAATCTGATATCACCATGGAAGATGGTGAAGATACAGATGAACACTGGACTCCCAATACCATCATCAACCTCCTTGAGTCCTACCTAGAACACTCTGATAAGTTTAGGAACTCCAAAATGAGAAAAAAGGGTGTTTGGAACGAAATATCCAAAATAATTGGTAGACCTCCAGCATCTTGTGATAAGAAATTTAGAAATCTTAAACAGACTTACATAAGACATTTAAAAAAGAAAGAACAAGGAGCTCTGAAATCCGTTCGATGGCCATACTTTGATCTCTTTGAAGCTATCTACTCCACAAATGGTGAATACCATCCTGATATACAAAAGAGTCTTCAGGAGAAAACAGAAGCAGATGCAAAGCCTTCTACCTCTGTGAGATTACCTTCGAGGAGAATACAAGAAGCATATGAAGAAGGAGAGAGTTCTACTGCACCAGTACAAAGTGAAGACACAAGAAAAAGAATGAATAGAAAAAGATTTACGGAGTTTAAGAAAATGGCAGTCGAAATGAGGGATCGACAGAGAACTGTAGAAGCTAAGTTAGATAAGCTGATTAATATAGTTGAAGAGTCAAACAGTATTCAGAAAGACAGAAACAGGCTATTCCAGCAGTATCTTGAGAAATTAGACCAAAATCACCATGGTGCTTGATGGAATTACTAGATTATAATAGTAGTTAGTGTGACTGTTACATGATGAAAGGCATTAAAACGAAAGTGGGTTTATGAAATGAGCCGACAGGTGAGATAGATAATAACATCAGACAAGTGTTTTAATGGCTAATTATGTACACTGCTTTATTTACACACATATATGCTCTCTATGATGTGTTCAGAAACCCCATGTTATGACCAGCATTGCGGTATTGACATTTAATTTTGAATAGAACATTATCTCAACTGATATTAGAATTGAGATCAAATCAAATTGCATTGTTTTTCAGAGATGATCAAATCGGAATGTAATGAGAACATTGAATTCATGGATATCATGAAGCAGTTTATGATATGTGTATAGATAAATATGGTATTTATAAGAAATTATTATGTATTTTCCATTTTTTATGACTGTATCTTTTGTTTTGTGCAATAAAGTATTCAGTAACGTCAAGCCCTGTGAACTCTCATGAACATTATTTACTCAGAAATAAATAAATAAAATATTACAATAAGATACAAGTGTGGTAAGTTGATTAACGCATACGAGGCGGTTTTATAAGCGCGAGCCGCTAGGCGAGCGCGTTAAGATAGCTAAGGCTGTAATAATCAATGCACACAAGTATGATATGACGTTTTTCAACTCACTTGCGAGAAAAAAAATAGACGCAGCCAAACTTCTAATAATATTCTAACTTTTATTTCAAATTCAGTGTTATTTTATAAGTTATTAAAAATTACAATTATCAAAGTTATACCTAATCGTTTTTGTTAAGTATTAGTAGTAATTTCTTCATTAACATTTTCTTGTGTAAAGGTCGACGATTGTATATTATTTTGATATGAGTTGAATGAATAATGTATATCTACGGGATCATTAGTGGAAGCAGAAGGCACTAAACTAGTAGATGGTCGTAGCTCAGGGCAAGACTTCTTCGTTTGTGGCTCCTCCAAATTAATTGCGCCTGTTATTTTAGCGCTAATTAGTGTCTTGTTATGTATAGAATCTTCCACATAAGATTCAGTGACTGCGTCAGAACGCCATCCGCCATGACGCTTCAAGGTTAATATATCAGCTCCCGAATCAGCCAGCAGTGTAGCCGAAGTTCTTCAAAAACTGGCCAGTGTAAGAATCAGCCTCAGGCAAATCTAAATACTTTGCAATTTCCTTTGGCATTGCTCCAAATTTATTGACACTGATGGTTGAGCTGTACATTTACCTGAAAAAATATTTTTGAATGAAAACAAATATCAAATTTATTCACAAATGCACATTCGATCCATGCAATGCATGCAATTTTCTATGCTTTGACGCAGTTTTGTGCGGATTTGAATAATTTTAGTCTAAAATTTTTAATTTTTGAGTGATTGAATTAAAGCTTAATGTTATCATATCAGATAATAATATCATACCTTTTTGAAAGTTTTGAAAAAAGAGGTCACTTTTTGCTTTTGTTGAACGTAGAGCTAGATATTTTTTTACTATTTCATAAAACGGGCCATCGATTACAAAAGATCGTGGATTTTTGTTTTTAGTATTGGTTATTGTTACGAGAAGCATTTCTCCGTGGGCTTCTACATAATTTGTTGTAATATTATGAAGCTCTTGTGGTCTGCAAAGAGATCAAATAGTTAGGTTAGGTCAAGAACTTAAGCTACAATAACGTACCTTAATTATAAAGATGAAGAATTAAGAAAGAAGGTCAGTTGAACTTTATAAACCGTATGTATGGTTTATAAAGTTCAACTGACCTTTGTTTCCAGGTACTGACTGTCCGGCTTCCGCCCCCTTAGCGACACTCTGACCGAGCTTCTTTTAGAAACTTTTCAACGTTTGGTGACAATACTTTAGATTTCCGACCAGAATATCCGACCGAGCGTCGCTTTAGAATGTCGTAAGTTTGCAGTAGGTTCTGATATCAATATCATTATTGATCTTGACGGTGCTTTTTAATGGAATAGGTAGATAGACCAAAGCGTGCTGGGCTTATATTTATTTGCCAGTTCATTGAAGTAAACCAGGATTACGCTCTCCGAAAATGACTGGGCATGTTTGCTGTTTTTCCACTGTAGGAAAGTTTCGTAGGTCGCTAGGTATCTTTCCCTGGATATTGGTGGTAACAGGGTATCAGTCGCTTTTCGTGCTTCGCTGAGTATTTCTGACGGGGTTAAAGCTATTTGCTCCTTTTTTGACAATATATTGCTAATCGACAGAAACAAGGCTACCAAAGATTTGTTGACCAGACCAGTATGACCAGTTACCAGAGATGACGGCACAGGCAACACCGCTAAACAGCCTATAAAAATAAGGCTTTGAATAAGTATGCAAATTATGGGGGGTAAAATAATAAAATTACGAGCAGGTGTGTTGAAAAGTTTTTTTTTTATACGGATTCTGCAACGGGTTTGTATGTCTACAAAGCCAGCTGGACTAGCTGTATTGAGGAAATTTTGGTATACCTGACAACATATTTCTTAGCGCCTGGAGGGGGTAGCGGGGCATGGGAACAAGAGAGATGCATACATTGGCGAGAGAGAGATGATATCTTTCTTGCAATATCTGTAATATTTATGAACATTTTATTTACTTGGCCAAAGCCTGTAAACCATTAAATAAATACTTATGCTCCACCTTTTTCATGTTTTATTACCCTCACATGGTTAAAAGAAATTAAGTATTTAAAGAAAAAAACAAAAAAAGCTGACTGCGGTACACTAATATTATGTGGATAATTCTTATCGTAATTATTTAGTTTCGATAAAGTTATTATAGTACAGTGTTAAATTAAATTATAGTAGTTTATGTGACTGCTACATAATGGAGGGCATTAATACTCGAGAGTGGGTTTATGAAACGAGCCGAAGGCGAGTTTCTTAATAATATCACTCGAGAGTTTTAAGTTGATACGAAAAAAATATGGGGTTTTTTTTCGAATCCATTTACTCCACCATGAAGTCATCTACAGATTTGATTTTTGGGTTAACGTTTATTGAGTATTTGATTATGATTTTCACTAAAGGGAAACGCGATTGGATGAAATTTTCTCCATAGAATTTAACTACGAAAACACCTCTTCATTGTTTTATTTTTTCCTGTAATTCTGAAATCCTAACTAATTTCATTGTGGAACGGCGTTCAAAATTAGATATTATGTATATGCAAATTCTCCTTAAAAAACTTTTTAACAAAATAGAGTAATTTATTTTTTAACAATTTTTCTGTGGTATAGCGCTACGTTTTGTCATTTTTTCCGGATTCCGCGATTCCGTCCCTCACACTGTGGGTCTTTCCGCCTGGAGTAACGGGGACCTTTGCTCGGACGAGGTAGCGCCTTAATGCCTAATTATGTACAGTTACATTCGCTAGTTTATCTACACACATATCATAAGCTCTCTTTGATGTGTTCCCCATGTGAACCCCATGTTTGACCGGCATTGTGGCATTGATCATTGCTCTGCAGTTGTTTAGCTTGTTCTGTAGTACCAACTTCACAGATAAACAAGGGGCGGCACGTAGGCGGGCGTCGGCGTTCGCAATTTGAATGTCATAATTTGACAAATTTTTGTACATTATGGTCATAATGTACAAATTTTCAGATAAGAAATGAGTTTTTACCAAATAGTTTTACATTAAGCTGGTTTTAACGTGCGGTTCTTAGACGCAGTAAAGAGGGTTTATGATACGTGTGTAGATAAAAATTTAATGCATGCGGTACCAATGAAATCTAATACAGTGGGTTCTGCTTGCATTTTAATTTCTTTAATTTATCACTGAAGTATAATAACTTTATCGAATCACAATAATTACGTGAAGTCTTATCTGTTTCATTTGTGCTTTTTATTATACCGCAGTCAGGGTTTTTTGTTTTTTTAATAACATAAATAATTTCCTGCTTGTAGTACAAATTACGAAAAATCGTAGATGCTTAGTTTAAAACTATTCATAGCTTGTGCAAGATTAGCAAATATAAAATTTACTCACACTTTAACTGCCTTTATTTTGATAACCCACTAGAGGGTATTGCAAAAGTTTTTTTATCCCGCACTATAAATTGCATTAAGTCCACCATTTTGTTTTTTTACCCAGTGACACTTGCACTATCAAGACATTATCAGTTATCAAAATCATGTTTTTGACTATATTTTATCTTCACTACTATTATATTTGCAGTTATTTCCTGAAAAACTTTGGACACACACTTACTAGCTAGGTTCACAGCACCAGACTGCTTATTCTCGAACTACCCTCATTTGAGGACATGACATGCCTTTCCCTCAGGATAGCTCCGGCCTAATTCACTTGTTGTTCAGTCTGTACAATAATTATTTATCACTATTGTTCACTTATAAAGTCAGCATCGAATATTGTCTATTATTATTATTATCTTTTAAGTTACTTAATGTTCTATAACTATCACTATATGGGTATTTTGTTTTTTATTAGACGGTGTATGTCAGACACCAGTTCTTCTTCAGATTCAGTGCTATACTGTCTGTAAGATCTTACTTTCTTATTTGAAGACTCTGGTGGTAAGGTTGATAGTGCAAGTGAATTCATAATGGCCATGGCCTTTTTAAATGCTAAAGTTTTTTTTATTTTTAATTATATCAACACAACCCTTGGAAAACATATTCAACTTTGCCAGTAAATAACGTCAAAAATAACGTAAGGGATGTTTTTGGTCCTGAATCAGTTGCACTGTTTAAAAGCAGGTTAGTTAATGCATGTGATTTTGGGAATGACTTAATTTAGGTAGGTATCTGGAAGTGTATTTTGATTAGATCTTCACTCCTATGACTCTTGACAATAGAAACCTGAATAGCGAATTATGATAGTTACAATCCATTTACACCATATGCTTCGCTTCTCATATTCAAGGGCCTATTCCACAAAATTCCCTGACTGTTTCTATAATAATTGAAACAAAAAGAAAAACTTTGAAAAAACTAACTTCAATCAAACCCTATTTGATTATCAAACATTCAATCAAGAGTATCCCAACAACCCATTTAATACCTAGAATTGAGTTGTTCGGGTTGCCATCTATAGTCTTCATCAGTTCTACTTCACCAAGTCATCCTATGATATTTGAAGAGACTCGATTTCTCCAGGATCAGATCATCAGATCCTGACCTGGTGTCAATGGGGCCAATTGGAAGGTAAACCGATTCAAACAAAAAACAATAATTTTCTCATCGATCCATCCATTTTGTACAAGGGCCATTCTCTACTAACAGGAAAATCGTGGTCCAGGTAAATTTTATACATTTTGACTATATTAATATATTATTTTGTTTACTAAAACACATACAATAAGAAAGTTTTTTTAAGGAGCCAACTTAGTAAATTATAAAACATTTTAGTTACTTATATAAACTCGGTCCAAACACCACTAAAAACAGTCCTCTGTTATGTCCCATTAACGGAACGACTATGATTCGGAAGAATATTTATTAATTATACGAAAAAATTTTTAATCTTTTTATATTATAAGAATAAAAAATACTTAATGCAAGCGAACAAAAAACTATTTTAATTTTGGAGGATTTTTGAGTAGCAAAAATTGTTACTCAAATTTTGTCCTTACCATTTTTGAACAGTCCTCTGTTACATTTTGAAAATCCCGTAATAATATTTTTAACTTCTATTGTAGTTACATTTTGGGTGAAACGAAACGTTATCCGTGTGAAATTTGCGCTAACGCAGCTCTAAATAAGTTATCGCTATTTTGCTTAGTCTTAACTTCGCGTTTGTATGAGAGCCACGCGTTTGGTCAGATTGTATCCACAGTCCTCTGTTAAGTATTTTTAATTGTGTTTTAAGTACTTAAATTGTATTACTTAGACACAACAATTAATCAATGTAATAATTTACAGCCACAACTATGTTATTATATAAGATTAAAAACCATTTTGTGCTATGTCATTTTTATGTAAAAATAACAGTCCTCTGTTCAACAGTCCTCTGGAGCTTAACCCACATAAGTTTAACGTCGATAATTACATAATAATTAAATCTCCTGTCAAAAACAGAAAATATCGTCATGCAGCTATAAAATATATGTTTTGTACTTATTTTATTACACCCTAGCAATTTAAATACAAAAAATCTTAATTGTCAAAAAAGATAGGGTCGGACAACTATGTATGGAAGAGTTTCCAGTTAGTAGAGAAAGGCCCACAAATCCATAAAAAACATAAAAATTATCCCGACGAATAGAAAATCTCCCACTTTATTGAAGATGGTTAAAATGTGCTTAATTCTGTGTTGCACTTCTAAGAATCAAAACAAATAAACATAGCGTCACCTTTGTTCCCATGCGGGGTGGCAGAGGCGAAATGTAACGTGAAAATCAGTAATCACGAATTAAAATTTTCTGTCAAATAGGATTTATTCTAGAGATGGGCTATGGCCGATGAGCCGACTACCGACAAGTAAGTAGGCTTCAGAAAAGGCCGACTAATCAGCCGACTAATCGGCTGACTAGTCGGCCATGCCGATCATTGATGTCGGCAGATATAGGTAGGCTAAAGGGAATGTTAGCCTTCGGTTATTATTATTTGATGTTAAAAAAAAGTAGACTATTCTGAGTTGTGTAGGCTCTTTTCAGAAGATATTATTGTTGATGATCTTCTGAATTCAAAGTAAATTTTATACACTCAAAGGCGACACGCCTTTTCCCATAAACATGGCAATGACACAATTTCGCCCATTTTTACTTTTGGTTACAGTACACAACAACTCAGTAAGACTGATTTTAAAATTAGAAATTAAAATTACTTTATTAACTCCACTTTTATAAAAAAACTTACTACAAAAGCATTTTCGACTAGACCGCCCACCTCTATATACGGGCGTTTCGCCAGAAACTGGGTGGCAACTATTCCTATGATATTTGGCTTTTTTACTCCTCAAGGCTTTTTACATCTTGACAGATGGTTCAAGCAGCGTCCGTTTGAGAACGGCATCGCTGCTCGTGGATAAACAAACCGACCCGTGAACAGCGCCTCCGCCCGCACTTCTGCGCGCGTGCTGAGAGTACGCTGCGGCAGGCGAGGGGGTCGTTGTACACGGGCGTATATTAAGGGTGTTTCGGACTGGGTGGCAGATATTCCTGTTTCTTTTTTACTATTAACCGAAAATAAACTGTTTGAATAGGTATTTACCTGAATACCAATAAACAGTACCTAGATAAAACAAAACAGTCATGTATTTTTTCGCAGATATACAGTGGTGGTCATATAATTAAGAACGACTATTTGAAAACAAGCTTTTTTCAAACTTACGAGAATAACACTTATTGCATATCGTTTTGTATCTCTCTCGGTATCGTAAAACTGTTTTACACAATCGTAGCATACAGTTATAATATGATAAATCCAACAATATTATTATATAAGTAAACTTTTTGTATATAATATATCTTAACATGTTATTGCAAACTTACTGGCTGGCCACATAATTAAGAACGCTGGATAGTTTATTTTTTTATTCAAATTTAAATAGAGAACACTCTGTAACTAGGCCACTATTCGAGTAATTTTGGCGCCATTTAGTTCTGTAAAAGTCAAAAAGTTGATCGTTTCATAATAAAAAAATGGGAAAAAATAAAAGTTGTGATGCATCTACAAGGGAAGTAATAATAAAACTTCGAGATATGAATTGGTCATATAAAAAGATTGCCAATCATTTGCAGTGCTCAAAAACGATGATATTCCACGCTGTGAAGCATTTTAACACACATCAAACAACTTTAAATATTCCTCGTGTACCTAAACAGAGAAAGTCATCTCAGCGAGACGATCGAAATATCGTGCGTTTGGCAAAACAATACCCTTTTAAGGGGTCTAATGAGTTAAAAAAAGAATACTTTGGTGAAAATAACCCTTCAGCGATCTCAGCGCGCACTATCCGAAGGCGATTGGTAGAAGCGAAGTTGAACGGAAGGATAGCAAGAAAGGTGCCAATGTTGAAACAGTGTCATAGGCAAGCCCGGCTTGCATTTGCTAGGAGGTATGAAAGCTGGACAGCAATACAGTGGAAAAATGTTCTTTTCTCTGACGAAACAAAAATTAACAGAGTATTTTCTGATGGGAAACGATATGTTTGACGCCCTCCGAATACAGCATTCGACCCCAAGTACACAAAAATGACATTAAAGCATGGTGGTGGAAATGTGAAAATTTGGGGATGCTTCTCTGGTCATGGTGTTGGACCTGTTAGACTGATAGAAGGAAACATGGATCAATTCCAGCACAAAAATATACTCGAAGAAACTATGTTACCATATGCTGAAGACGTACTTCCGATTATTTGGACATTCCAACACGACAACGATCCGAAGCACACTGCACGCACCGTTAAAGAATTCCTCACATCTCAATCAGTTTCTGTCTTAGAATGGCCACCGAACAGCCCAGATTTAAATCCCATTGAGCATCTTTGGTGCGAAGTCAAGAAAAAGGTTTCAAATCGACGATGTGGTAACCTAACTGAGTTATATAACGTTTTTTTAGAAGAATGGCGCTCTATTTCTCTTGAAAAATGTCAAAAATTGATAGAATCAATGCCTCGTCGGTGTAAGGCAGTTATTAAAAGCCATGGTCACGCTACAAACTATTAACTTAGAATAAAATGTATTAAATTATAATTTTTAACATTGTCACTGTCTTATTTAATGTGATTTGTAAAATCTAAGTATCTACGAAAACAACTCTCGAGCAGCTTAAGAATCGTTCTTAATTATTTGTCCAGCATTTTTACTACTTGAATTTGTAATTATCGATAATCAATTAAATTTGTAAAAAAAATAGTAAATGTTTTAAATATTTACTCCTAATCCCGTTTACTTTATCGATGTAGCTATTTCATAACACAACTAATTACTTTTAAGAAGGAACTTAAAAGTACACATAGCATAGTTTTGAAAAAAAATATCTGGTACTACAAATCGTTCTTAATTATATGACCACCACTGTATATGTGTTAAAACAAAAAATGTTTTGGAAAAAGTATATCTGCTACCACAGACGTTTTATTATCATCGACATGTGTTTGGCGGAAATAAGTAATTGCATCATAAATTTGCCAAAAACGTTTTGTTTTTTTAGGGTTCCGTACCCAACGGGTAAGAACGGAACCCTATTACTAAGACTTCGCTGTCCGTCCGTCCGTCCGTCTGTCACCAGGCTGTATCTCAAGAACCTAGCTAGCTAGAGAGTTGAAATTTTCACAGATTATGTATTTCTGTTGCCGCTATAACAACAAATACTAAAAAACAGGATAAAATAAATATTTAAGGGGGTTCCCATACAACAATACCACATACAAACTTATGGATGCACCTGGTTACGTACATGGAGTGTGAAAGTAACCGCACAAATAACTTTGTAAACAATATTTTGCTGTGTAAAATCCAAACTATTCACTCCACACCATCGCTTCCATTGAACGGTGGTACGGAACCCTTCGTGCGCGATTTAGACTCGCACTTGACCGGTTTTTTTCAATATTTTACTGAGTTACTTAGCTGTAGCTCCCCGGTCGGGATGCGAATGTCGTCTATATACACGAAAACTCCTCACCATGCTGAAGGGAACCACAAACCAAAACATCACCTGTGTATATAATTTGTTTTTGTTGATTTTTTCAAAAAGAGCTCAATCAATTCTGATAAAATATGCAAGGGACCTTTGAAGTATGACCTACCAATCAAAAAGAGGATCCTCAAAACCGATTCATAATTGACGAAATAATCGCGTAACAAACTTAAAAAAAATACAGTCAAGTAGAAAAATTCAGTCCTCTTTTTTGAAGTTAGTTAAAAATAATCCTTATTCATATTCATTCATGTAATATTGCTGACAGAGCCAAATTATTTCATTAATTCATGCAGTTTTAGTATACATAATTCAAATTCAAAGCAGCAGATTCCAGATCCAGGTTCTGGAGAAACCCCATTCACAACTTGTGAGACCTTTGAAGTATGACCTACCAATCAATCGTACAATCGGTACGGTATAAGAGGAAATTGTCTAGACTGGTTAAAGTCTTATCTGACAAACCGCCAACAAAGTGTTAAGCTCCCTATGTTTGACTCCAGGACAAACACACTTTCAAACAAAATATCCCTAAGTACTGAGATGACGCAAGGTGTGCCTCAAGGTAGTGTCCTGGGTCCCCTGCTGTTCATATTATATATTAATCATTTACCCCAAATAGTCAGTAAGAAAATCACTATGTTTGCGGATGATGTCTCAGTATTCTTTAAATTTGAAAGAAATAGTACAACACAGCTGTTTCAATGAAACTATCAATGCCATAGTCAAGTGGTTAAAATCTATTGGACTAAAAACAAATGCAGGAAAAACAAAAATGATTCATTTCCGAAATTCTAATACCCCTAGACTGGAACCAAATCTAACTGTGGACTATACTACGGTTGCCCTTGTAGACCAAGCCAAGTTTCTGGGGATTTTCGCAGATGAGGACATGAATTAGAAAAAGCACATAGATACCCTTGAGACAAAACTAAGTAGTTTTTGCTATGCATTGAGATGCTTGTCAACAGTTACTACAACACATGCCATGCTGCAGGCTTACTATGCGTTTTTCCACTCTAGGCTTCTGTACGGCTTGGCATTGTGGGGTGGCAGCGTTGATATAGAAAAGTTGTTTGTCTTGCAAAAGAGATGCGTTCGTATTTTAAGTGGTGTCAAATCAAATATAGTAACTTGTCGCGGCCTATTTTTTAAATTGGAAATACACACTGTCACAGCGCTCTACATTATGGAGCTCTGCAAATTAATAAAGCGTTATCCTGAAAAGTTTCCCATCAGCTCTGAACGCAATAGTAATAGGCTAAGAGATAGGTTCAAGCATGACCTTAAGACTAGGTACTGTAGAACTACGTCCTATAGTAGAAGTACTAGTAATATGGCAGTCTGCGTTTATAATAAACTACCGTCAAATATAAAGCTTCTCTCGGGTGATCAGTTTCTGAAGGCCTAGAAGCAGTACTTACTGCTTATGTGTCCTTATACGTTGACTGAGTTTTATGAATACGGCAAATTATTGTCTTAGAAAGTAGGTATTTACTCTTTTACGGATTAGACTTTTTATTTTACTATTTTTCATACTTTTGACTAGCGACATAAATATTAACTCAAAATAACAATTCAATTCAATTCTAATCCAATAAAATAATGTTTTTATAGAATTATTTATGATTATGTATTTTTTTGTTTTTCCAAGCGGAAAATACTATTATCTAATTTTCTCTAATGTTAATCTAATTTACTTAATCTAATTTAATTCTATTGATAATTATGATTATTAAATTGCCATGCCGCCATTGGTAAAATTACATTAGCACATTATATTATATTACTTAAGATCTGTAACAAATACTGTAATTTATCGCAATAAAATGAAATGAATGAAAATGAATCAAAAAGAGGATCCTCAAAACTGATTCATAATTGACGAAATAATCGCGTAACAAACTTAAAAAAAATACAGTCAAATAGAAAACTTCAGTCCTCTTTTTTGAAGTTAGTTAAAAATAATCCTTATTCATATTCATTCATGTAATATTGCTGACAGAGCCAAATTATTTCATTAATTCATGCAGTTTTAGTATACATAATTCAAATTCAAAGCAGCAGATTCCAGATCCAGGTTCTGGAGAAACCCCATTCACAACTTGTGAGACCTTTGAAGTATGACCTACCAATCAATCGTACAATCGGTACGGTATAAGAGGAAATTGTCTAGACTGGTTAAAGTCTTATCTTTCAAACCGCCAACAAAGTGTTAAGCTCCCTATGTTTGACTCCAGGACAAACACACTTTCAAACAAAATATCCCTAAGTACTGAGATGACGCAAGGTGTGCCTCAAGGTAGTGTCCTGGGTCCCCTGCTGTTCATATTATATATTAATCATTTACCCCAAATAGTCAGTAAGAAAATCACTATGTTTGCGGATGATGTCTCAGTATTCTTTAAATTTGAAAGAAATAGTACAACACAGCTGTTTCAATGAAACTATCAATGCCATAGTCAAGTGGTTAAAATCTATTGGACTAAAAACAAATGCAGGAAAAACAAAAATGATTCATTTCCGAAATTCTAATACCCCTAGACTGGAACCAAATCTAACTGTGGACTATACTACGGTTGCCCTTGTAGACCAAGCCAAGTTTCTGGGGATTTTCGCAGATGAGGACATGAATTAGAAAAAGCACATAGATACCCTTGAGACAAAACTAAGTAGTTTTTGCTATGCATTGAGATGCTTGTCAACAGTTACTACAACACATGCCATGCTGCAGGCTTACTATGCGTTTTTCCACTCTAGGCTTCTGTACGGCTTGGCATTGTGGGGTGGCAGCGTTGATATAGAAAAGTTGTTTGTCTTGCAAAAGAGATGCGTTCGTATTTTAAGTGGTGTCAAATCAAATATAGTAACTTGTCGCGGCCTATTTTTTAAATTGGAAATACACACTGTCACAGCGCTCTACATTATGGAGCTCTGCAAATTAATAAAGCGTTATCCTGAAAAGTTTCCCATCAGCTCTGAACGCAATAGTAATAGGCTAAGAGATAGGTTCAAGCATGACCTTAAGACTAGGTACTGTAGAACTACGTCCTATAGTAGAAGTACTAGTAATTTGGCAGTCTGCGTTTATAATAAACTACCGTCAAATATAAAGCTTCTCTCGGGTGATCAGTTTCTGAAGGCCTTGAAGCAGTACTTACTGCTTATGTGTCCTTATACGTTGACTGAGTTTTATGAATACGGCAAATTATTGTCTTAGAAAGTAGGTATTTACTCTTTTACGGATTAGACTTTTTATTTTACTATTTTTCATACTTTTGACTAGCGACATAAATATTAACTCAAAATAACAATTCAATTCAATTCTAATCCAATAAAATAATGTTTTTATAGAATTATTTATGATTATGTATTTTTTTGTTTTTCCAAGCGGAAAATACTATTATCTAATTTTCTCTAATGTTAATCTAATTTACTTAATCTAATTTAATTCTATTGATAATTATGATTATTAAATTGCCATGCCGCCATTGGTAAAATTACATTAGCACATTATATTATATTACTTAAGATCTGTAACAAATACTGTAATTTATCGCAATAAAATGAAATGAATGAAAATGAATCAAAAAGAGGATCCTCAAAACTGATTCATAATTGACGAAATAATCGCGTAACAAACTTAAAAAAAATACAGTCAAATAGAAAACTTCAGTCCTCTTTTTTGAAGTTAGTTAAAAATAATCCTTATTCATATTCATTCATGTAATATTGCTGACAGAGCCAAATTATTTAATTAATTCATGCAGTTTTAGTATACATAATTCAAATTTAAAGCAGCAGATTCCAGATCCAGGTTCTGGAGAAACCCCATTCACAACTTGTGAGACAGGCACTACACTAACTTTTGCAGTGAATTGGAGATAGATGGAATGGATATGGATGGACTGGATTGGATGGATGGATACATTGAATGGATTTATGGATGCAATCCCTGAAGTAGACTCAACCTTAAACATACTATAGTATAGGTTTGAGTCTACTTTCGAATACTGGTTAACGTAAAATCATATCTAGTATGTAATGTAAGAAGTCCAGAGAGAGTAGCTTCCGAGAAATAAAACTTAGCAAGTAATTTAGATAATAAGCGATAGCCTATAGTCAGGCCTCACAATATTAATGGTATCTAGTAGCCTTACATATAGTATATCAAATACATGATAAGACTTGATGCCCAGAGAATATCAATTCAGAGTGCAGGTTAAAGTTGTAGTTTTGTGCAATTGGCTCTAGTTTTCCTGTTGTACATAAAACATTGATAGATTCAGTTATCAGATAGAGGCCGTATCTTATTCCATCAGCGAGGGCTTGGTTGACTGGTCGAATCTATATTGGCGGAACTAGTTCATGTTTTGTTCAGTTTGGATGAATATTGGAAATAAGTTGGTAAATACAAGAACTTAACACCTAGTTGAGGGAGTGAGGTATCCCTTACTTTTTAGTAGCTGTTTTTTTACTTGTTTTAGTCGAGTCATGAAATATGGGTCAATCCGTAATTTTCGCCACCTTTAATTTGTTTCATACTTACTTGTTACGTGAGTTGTCTCGGAGGTGTTAATTGACTCCTCTCACAACAAGCCTATTGTGCATACTCTAAAACAGTTTCACAGCACCAATATTCAGTAAATGTTCAAATACAGTGGACGTCCACATCTGCTTCCTGGGGAGATCACTTCTCGGTTACCGTACGATCAATCGGTAAATTAACAAGTTCTCATTATCATAATAACAATAGTTACAACATAGTCCCTTTTACTTCATATGTTTTGTTACCTGCCCATTATGATTTCTGTGCAATGAAGAATGTGAATATGCATCCACTTTGCAAGAATTTGGGAAGTTCACTCTGTTCTAAATTCAAACATTGAGCTTCTCGTAAACTACAATATGTTTTGTTTTATATGTATTAAACTGATGTACATTGCGTTTTGATGATATTGATGGTCTGCAAGCGGAATGTACGACAGCCTCTGGGCACCTCGCGCTCTTAGTCTTAAGAGGGTGTACGTATATCGATGCACTTATATCGTCCTGCGGGTGTACCTCAGTGTGATAGGAGAATAAACAGACTATTATCTCACCCCCCCAGGCCCGCCCACGAAGACCCTCTCCAAGTCCCGCGAGAAGGTCTCCTCCGACGGAGCAGAGGAGAAGTTGCTGCAGAAAGAGGACGAGGCGCGGATCATCATGGCCGACGCCAAGTACGTGCCAGGCGACCACAGGAACGGCGACGCGCAGATAGAGCTGGATGCCAACAAGCGGGTCAGCACACTATTACGTATTGTCCAGCTTGAAGGACCATTTACTTTCCTATGTGGCTCGAAGGACCAAGTGAAAAGGAGGAAATTTAATGTCCTGGCTTGAACGACCAAGTCAATAGGAGGACATTTAACATTCCCATCCGAGTCGAAGGACCAAGAGTGTAGAAGGACATTTACCATTCATGTCCGGCTCGATGGACCAAACGAATAGGATATGTCACTTTCCTATCCGGCTCCACACAACGCGTCTGCTTCTCTGATCGCTGAGAGCACCAATTTGTTTTGTGTCGATAATATGCCTCTTTCACAGTACATGATTAACATTTTTATCGAAAGATCTCCACGTCATCGTTATCGCTGACAAAAATGAAAACACATTCGTCAAGTGCAGCAGTCCGAATGTTTCTGATGATTGAGAAATGATAATACTTTTACTAAGGCTTCAAACAATCGATTCCGCACCATGTTTTATCAACATCGATGTTTACATAATACGAACCTGTATAAATTATCTACAGAATACGTTATTTTCATCATAAATCAGTATGAATCGCGAACTGAAAAAGTCCGTCACTTTCTATTGCATTGTGGTACGATTGAAAAGTGAACTATGAAGGTATTTTTATTGCTTTAATGAATTCGCTACACTAATTTAATGTTTAAATTGAAGGACGCTTCACATTTGCGATCCGAAATTCGCTAATCGCGGCATTGCGTTTGCCCTTCGTTCCCCTTCCGCTGTCCGTTTCATGGCTTTTGTATGACAGAGGAATGTCAAAGGTTTGGACTGCTAAAAAGAGACAGATCTTTAGACAGTCATGTAGCGCTGCGTACCATTTCGAAGCTCTAGCCTTTCGACAAATGTAGTCGGAGCCTTAACGGTGCGTATACTTTTGATACTTTCACGCGGTGTCTTAGCATTCGCGGCAGTAATTCGCAAACGAGTGTAGAGCCGGCTTAAGATAACAGACGTCTGGGCAACCATTTCGTCGCGGTTCATACTGTGATTCCACAAAGCGTACTTTTGTGCCTTAGTATTTTTTCAACAACTGACAAAAACCTCAAGATGCTGAAACGGGGCAGTTCTCGTCTCAGCGATTTTCGCCTCTCGGAACTTAGTTGCAGAAGTTTTGATGCGCCGAATTTCAACGGCGAACCCATTCAGCCAGCGAAACTTGTGAGCATTTCATAGGCGTTGAAGTAACATGAGATTATTTTGTGATGTTATGACACTTTGCTGTGTTTGGGCATCGGGAGATTTAAATTACGATATGCAGCAATAACATTCCTCATGCCATTATTACATTAAAAAGATGCCAGTTATTCAGTGCTCCATATTGCTTGACAGGATCAGGACTTTTGTGATCTCAATATTTACCCAACTGCCCCAGTAGGAGGGTTATGTTTTTCGAGTGTGTATATGTAAGAATGTATGTATATTTCTTTAGCACGCTCTGTAGCCTAAACGGCTTGATGGATTTAAGCTTGAGAGATGTCGTTAGATTCGTCTCAACTGCGGGGATGACTGGGTATATAAAAAAAAAATGGATGATTTTTTGCGACATATGTCTTAATTGTTTTTAAAACCTGTCGGGTGTGGTATCAAAATAAAGGTTTTCATAAATAAAAAAGAACCGGAAAGATTGAAAATGCAATCGGGTTATTTGTTTTTATAATAATTCCTCTTGTTTATATGCATATTTTGTCGTCAGCAATTCGCCGGGCTCACCAAAGAAGAGCTCATGAAGTTCGCGGACGATCCGTTCTGGATTCGCGTGCGCTGGCTCATGTTCGTGGCGTTCTGGCTGCTGTGGCTTTCCATGTTGGCCGGCGCCGTCGCCATCATCTACACGGCGCCGAAGTGCGCCCGGCCGCCTCCCAAGATGTGGTAAGAGGAGGATTTGCTTAAAAAATTGGTTACGCTGACTGTAATAGTGACTTAATTAAAATTCTTGGGTGTTCAAGTCAATCAAGTCTTCTCCCTCAGTGGTCCAATGTCGTTTACTAAGTGTAGGTAAATATCTGGAGTAATAAATAAATTTTGACTTTGATTGATTGATTGGCAAAATCAAACATAAACCAGTGGAGTGAAGAGACCCTACACATTTAAAGCTAGCATCATGAATCTTTGTACAGTTATCCAGGGTACATTGTGAAAATGTGTTAAGCCATTTGTACTTTCTGAACCACCTCCACTTGCCTTAAATTCTAAAAAAGATATTCTGACACTGCTTACGTATTGCACAGACATGATGAATGAACTTATTTTCGATTTCAAAGTTATTTATTGTCAAGAAAATATATAAGAAACATGTAGACTAGCCTAGACATAGTGACAACGGCCTATGGCAAGTATGGCTGACAACACATTCAAAGGTTAGGACTTTGATGAACAATAACTACACTCGCGAGCAATAAACTGCAATCACTTCATCGCGCACTGCCTAACACAAATCCCCACAACTTCCATGCAATGGACCATGGATTGTGGTATATCATTTGAAAGGTAATTTTACAATTTTAAAATAGCTTTCGCCTCGTTCGATATCTCATATTTATTCTGCATGGGAGGCCGCACAGGGTGCTATCGGAGTTTTTGCGATCTGTCGAAGGCATTTGATTGTGTTGATCATGAAACGCTACTAATGAAATTAAATCATTTCGGAGTTAGAAATACAGCGTTGTCTTTAGTAAGATCATAGCAATAGAATTCATCATAGCAAATCATATCAAAAGATCATAGTAAAAGAATCTTAAGCAATATAATTAAGAAGCGAAAAGTCAACGACGTTAAATCTGATGGATCGGGTCTAAAAATTGGCGATCCACAAGGTTCCATATTAGGCCCTTTCTTATTCCTGGTATATATTAACGATCTGCCTTTCATAGTGGAGATATTGACTGACATAGTGTTGTTTGCTGATGATACTTCAATGGTCTTCAAAATTGAAAGACAAAAAAAAGATTTTGATGATGTCAATGGGGCATTGTCTTTATTTAACCTTGAATTGGTTCACAGCTAATAAGTTATTGTTAAACGCTGGTAAAACCAAGTGTTTCAAATTCTCACTTCCAAATGTCAGGCAAGTTGAGACCAGGTTAGTGTTAAACAGCAAAACATTATAATTAGTAAATGATACGAAGTTTCTTGGAATAACCATTGATAGAAAATTGCAGTGGGGACACCAAATAGATAAATTAGCTGGTAAATTAAGTTCTGCGGCTTACGCTGTTAGGAACATCAGACAAAACACGGATGTGGCTACATCTAGTCTAGTATATTTTAGTTACTTTCATAGTGTCATGTTCTATGGTATGTTGTTGTGGGGGAAAGCAGCGGATATTCAAACTATTATTTTTTTTTACAGAAAAGAGCTATTCAAGCAATTTATAATTTAAAACGCACAGACTCCTAAAGAGAGCTTTTTAAAGAAATTTACATACTTACTGTAGCTAGTCAATTTATTTTCGAAAATATAATATATGATGTATGTACGCAAGAACCTTACAACATTTTCTCAACTTAACCTAAGAAATAATCACAGACTAGTTGCGCCCCGGTTTACACTCGCGAAGGTTAGCAATTCTTCCAAGGGTCAGTGCATTCTCTACTACAATAAGATACCTGGAGATTTTGAAATTGCCATTTGAGCTATTTAAAAAACCGGTCAAGTGCGAGTCTAAATCGCGCACGAAGGGTTCCGTACCACCGTTCAATGGAAGCGATGGTGTGGAGTGAATAGTTTGGATTTTACACAGCAAAATATTGTTTACAAAGTTATTGGTGCGGTTACTTTCACACTCCATGTACGTAACCAGGTGCATCCATAAGTTTGTATGGGTATTGTTGTATGGGAGCCCCCTTAAATATTTATTTTATCCTGTTTTTAGTATTTGTTGTTATAGCGGCAACAGAAATACATAATCTGTGAAAATTTCAACTCTCTAGCTAGCTAGGTTCTTGAGATACAGCCTGGTGACAGACGGACGGACGGACGGACGGACGGACAGCGAAGTCTTAGTAATAGGGTCCCGTTTGGAACCCTTCGGGTACGGAACCCTATAAAGCATGTTAAAGCGACTTTGTCGAAAAAGGGATTATTACAATTTTCAAGATTACTTAAATGATGGGGACTGTATGGGGTTAATCTAGCTCCAGTATTACTGTTTATAATTTTGTGTTTATTTATTCCTGCATTCCTGTATTATAATAATTAATATTGTTTATTTATATTAGTTAACCACAAGCAATTTTTAAAAGAGATCTAAAAATCAATCTGTGGGAGTTTCTACGCCCTTCTCCTCCTACAGTCGTCCAATTTAGAGAAGAGGCAAAAAATGACGTTTGCTAAGTATATTTAAATATCTACAGTAATAAATAATTTTGACTTTGACTATGAATATCATATTCACCTCATGTCAATGAATGTAAAAACAAAAATAAAAACATTTTTCAAAACAAAACACCATATTGGAAGTAACATTTTTAAAACAAAACACCATATTGGGAGTCCTGATACTCTATAAATAAAGATTTTCAGATTTTCTATAAAAAGTGGGCGTTTATGAAAATTGTTCATCTGTCCAATGTTTCACGTCACTGGGAACACTGAAGCTAACAACCTATAGAAGCCGGTCAAGTGGTCATACTAATCCAGCAAGGGTTGAGTGAGAGAGACAACTTGTCTCAGCGTACTATCGCTCTAATCTTAACTATCGCGTAAACTGCAAAAAATTGTTCTGAGCAACGGTCGATGATGTGATTCCAGTTTGTTGCTCACGAGTGTTGTTAAATTCCACGCCTCAACCGAACGGGCGTGGAATCTGGTAGGGTTGGTTTTCACCAGGGGTACTGACCTTTGACGCCGTGGACCGGAATTCGAAAGCTCAATTCGAGGCAGGAACACGGGATAAGGAGCACAAGGGGTGGGGGGAGAGGAGTCGTCGAATCTTACTCTCGTCGTAGCCCGATGCTGTCGCCGTCGTGTTGCTTGCCGACACGAGGAGTCGCTGTCCGAATGCGACGAATTGGGGACCGAACCACTTTAACCTTTCACAACACGAAGCACTCACTCCGATGACTTGAATCTACTTATTTCCCGACGATTGTTCCGTGCTTATTATAATTAACATTACGACCAGGCCCGACACCTGTGTTAGACAATTATTACAATTAAAATACAGCCAAGGCCCGAACGCCATGTGCCGACTATTTTTCCCTGTCAAAAAAAGTAACCTCTAACTCGTCATCTCGTTTCTATACAAGTGACAGCTGCTAGTGATGTCCCGATCACTCGCGGTCGATCCGCGCAACGAAAAACCGGTGCGTTCCGAAGCATAAATATTAAGCAAGTGTAGTTAGATCATAAGACATAGTAATGCCTATTTAAATTACATATAGTATATTTTGCTGCTAAGCAGACTGCCACTCAAATCAAGTGCCGCTTAGCTGTCATACTGGCGCTGTCATTTCCGAGCGAGAAACAGTGACAGCACTTTCAGTGCCCATCGAACTCTGTCCTTCCCATCCAGGCCGTGTTTGTACCCAAGGTGTATCGTAGCTCATGTTCCCACCAGGTACCAGAAAGGTCCTCTCGCAGACGCCTCGCCCGCCACCGCCGCTGACCTCCTCTACAAGGACGTCATGCTGAAGAACCTGCAGCAGATCGAGACTCAGGGAGTATTCGTGGCTCATAAGGACGCGTACGCAGTGTTGGACAACCCGTCCGCGCTTGATCAGGTCAAAGGGCTGGTGGGGAAGGCGAAGGAGTATGGGATCAGGTGAGATGTAACTCGATTATAATTTGTGGCAGTGAAATTCGGACAGAAGATCGACAGCTATTACGTCACTTCCGCTGTTGGCAAACTGTCAACTGTCAGTTTAAACCCGTGATTTTGCGCAAAATTATAGTATTTCAATGTTTTAATATGCTCGTGGTCTGTTCGACATTATATAAGTAAAAATGAAAACAAAATAATAGTTTATGTGACTGATACATAATGGAGGGCATTAAAACTCGAGATGAAAAGATCCGAAGGCGAGTTTCATAATAATATCACTCGAGAGTTTTAATGCCTAATTATGTACAGTTACATAATAGTAGTTTATGTGACTGCTACATAATGGAGGGCATTAAAACTCGAGAGTGGGTTTATGAAAGTAGCCGAAGGCGAGTTTCATAATAATATCACTCGATAGTTTCAATGCCTAATTATATACAGTTACATACAATAGTTTATCTACACACATATCATAAGCTCTCTTTAATGTGTTCAGGAACCGCATGTTTGA
Organism: Argyresthia goedartella; assembly: GCA_949825045.1. Taxonomy (NCBI): domain Eukaryota; kingdom Metazoa; phylum Arthropoda; class Insecta; order Lepidoptera; family Argyresthiidae; genus Argyresthia; species Argyresthia goedartella. The sequence continues at coordinate 28,343,638 of OX463824.1, forward strand.
CCGGCATTGTGGCATTGATCACTGCAGTTGTTTAGCTTGTTCAGTAGTACCAACTTCACAGACAAACTAGGGGCGGCACGCAGGCGGGCGTCGGCGTTTGAATTTTGAATGTCTTTATTTGTCGAAAACTGATACATTATGGTCATAATGTATCCATTTTCAGATAATAAATGAGTTTTTACCAAGTAGTATAACATTATGCTGGTCGTAACGTGCGGTTTTTGGACGCAGTAAAGAGGGTTTATGATACGTCTGTAGATAAAGAAGTTAATTGCCTAAAAAGATGACTTGAAAATACACATGACTTGAAAAGAGATTAAAGGTCATTTTACTGTCGAAATCTAATTCCGACCGTTTATGAGGATGATAGTCAGCAGTATTGGGCTGACCGCCAACCTCCAAGAGAGGTAAGATAAGAAGAAGTTGTATGAAGTAGCCACAAGAATCACAAGATTTTGTCTAGCAGTTTAACTTCGATCGGTTGCTCTCTCCCATAGTGGACCAATATAGTGAAGAGGAAAAAAAAACATCAGTGATAAAGAACTTTTGATTTTGATATGACGATGTTTCTCCAGGGTGATCGTCGACCTGACGGCCTCGTTCGTGTCATCGGAGCACATCTGGTTCCAGCGGGCGCTGAACCGCACGCCGCCGTACGACAAGTACTTCGTGTTCACCGACGGCACCGGGGCTGCTGACGAGACTGGACGCCCGAAGCCGCCTAACTGGGTGAGTTATTATTACATTACATTTATATACAGGCACATACATTGCTTCAGGACCCACATTAAGATGCCCGGTGCCGTGGGAGTAAGAAACAGTGACGTTACACTAGAAGAAGTTATAATAATAATAATAAACTATTTACACACATTGATCTAGCCCCAAACTAGGATTCCCTGTATTTTGGGTACTAGACAACGATACACATACTTATATAGATAAATATTATACTTAGATACATAAACAACCATGACTAGGGTACAAACATCCGTTCTCATCAAACAAATATTTGCCCCCACCGAGACTCGAACCCGGGACTCTTGGCTTCGTAGGCAGGGTCACTGCCGACTCTGCCATTCGGGTCGTCAGTTGAAAAAGATTTATGTAAGATTTATAGTAATGGGTGTTGAAGTTTCTTCGCAACTTACCACGAAAAATAAGGTACAGATCTGTGCGGCAATCTGCTTGTCCTTGTTTCGTTAAAAAAGGAAAAGAATAATGACGCATAGCCATGTCCCTAACTATTCCTCGTGGTCATTCAGTGATTGTAGAAAGTTTAAAAGCACCCAAATTATCATCATCATCATACGACCCGAATGGCCGAGGCAGCAGTGACCCTGCCTACGAAGCCAAGAATCCCGGGTTCGAGTCCCGGTGGGGGCAAATATTTGTTTGATGAGAACGGATGTTTGTACCCTAGTCATGGTTGTTTATCTATCTAAGTATAATATTTATCTATATAAGTATGTGTATCGTTGTCTAGTACCCAAGATACAGGGAATCCTAGTTTGGGGCTAGATCAATGTGTGTAAATAGTGTCCAAGGTATTATTATTATTATTATCATTTCAGCCATTACATTACATAACAACAACACAGTAAAGGTTTGTTCCTTTGACGCCGAGACCACTGGGTTGTGGTCTCTGGGGTTCGCAGGGTAGGATCTGTATCTACTTTGACGCCGAGACCACTGGGTTGTGGTCTCTGGGGTTCGCAGGGTAGGATCTGTATCTACTTTGACGCCGAGACCACTGGGTTGTGGTCTCTGGGGTTCGCAGGGTAGGATCTGTATCTACTTTGACGCCGAGACCACTGGGTTGTGGTCTCTGGGGTTCGCAGGGTAGGATCTGTATCTACTTTGACGCCGAGACCACTGGGTTGTGGTCTCTGGGGTTCGCAGGGTAGGATCTGTATCTACTTTGACGCCGAGACCACTGGGTTGTGGTCTCTGGGGTTCGCAGGGTAGGATCTGTATCTACTTTGACGCCGAGACCACTGGGTTGTGGTCTCTGGGGTTCGCAGGGTAGGATCTGTATCTACTTTGACGCCGAGACCACTGGGTTGTGGTCTCTGGGGTTCGCAGGGTAGGATCTGTATCTACTTTGACGCCGAGACCACTGGGTTGTGGTCTCTGGGGTTCGCAGGGTAGGATCTGTATCTACTTTGACGCCGAGACCACTGGGTTGTGGTCTCTGGGGTTCGCAGGGTAGGATCTGTATCTACTTTGACGCCGAGACCACTGGGTTGTGGTCTCTGGGGTTCGCAGGGTAGGATCTGTATCTACTTTGACGCCGAGACCACTGGGTTGTGGTCTCTGGGGTTCGCAGGGTAGGATCTGTATCTACTTTGACGCCGAGACCACTGGGTTGTGGTCTCTGGGGTTCGCAGGGTAGGATCTGTATCTACTTTGACGCCGAGACCACTGGGTTGTGGTCTCTGGGGTTCGCAGGGTAGGATCTGTATCTACTTTGACGCCGAGACCACTGGGTTGTGGTCTCTGGGGTTCGCAGGGTAGGATCTGTATCTACTTTGACGCCGAGACCACTGGGTTGTGGTCTCTGGGGTTCGCAGGGTAGGATCTGTATCTACTTTGACGCCGAGACCACTGGGTTGTGGTCTCTGGGGTTCGCAGGGTAGGATCTGTATCTACTTTGACGCCGAGACCACTGGGTTGTGGTCTCTGGGGTTCGCAGGGTAGGATCTGTATCTACTTTGACGCCGAGACCACTGGGTTGTGGTCTCTGGGGTTCGCAGGGTAGGATCTGTATCTACTTTGACGCCGAGACCACTGGGTTGTGGTCTCTGGGGTTCGCAGGGTAGGATCTGTATCTACTTTGACGCCGAGACCACTGGGTTGTGGTCTCTGGGGTTCGCAGGGTAGGATCTGTATCTACTTTGACGCCGAGACCACTGGGTTGTGGTCTCTGGGGTTCGCAGGGTAGGATCTGTATCTACTTTGACGCCGAGACCACTGGGTTGTGGTCTCTGGGGTTCGCAGGGTAGGATCTGTATCTACTTTGACGCCGAGACCACTGGGTTGTGGTCTCTGGGGTTCGCAGGGTAGGATCTGTATCTACTTTGACGCCGAGACCACTGGGTTGTGGTCTCTGGGGTTCGCAGGGTAGGATCTGTATCTACTTTGACGCCGAGACCACTGGGTTGTGGTCTCTGGGGTTCGCAGGGTAGGATCTGTATCTACTTTGACGCCGAGACCACTGGGTTGTGGTCTCTGGGGTTCGCAGGGTAGGATCTGTATCTACTTTGACGCCGAGACCACTGGGTTGTGGTCTCTGGGGTTCGCAGGGTAGGATCTGTATCTACTTTGACGCCGAGACCACTGGGTTGTGGTCTCTGGGGTTCGCAGGGTAGGATCTGTATCTACTTTGACGCCGAGACCACTGGGTTGTGGTCTCTGGGGTTCGCAGGGTAGGATCTGTATCTACTTTGACGCCGAGACCACTGGGTTGTGGTCTCTGGGGTTCGCAGGGTAGGATCTGTATCTACTTTGACGCCGAGACCACTGGGTTGTGGTCTCTGGGGTTCGCAGGGTAGGATCTGTATCAAGGTTATTGGGCGTCGCTTGAGGGACCCGAGGATTTGACAAACGCTCGTGAGGCTTTCCTAGTCCAGAGGATCTCACGCCGTGCAGCGCGGTGATGCTGCTAGTGTACTGGGTACCTTAGGGCCGGCCGATTCATGGGGCGGTTTGTGTGTGTGTAATTAGTAATTTTGTATATTTTTTATTTATTATTTTGTGACGAAGCTTTGTATGGATTTTTGTCATTTGGTATTTTATTGTCCATGTTCATTTTAATTAATAAATTATCAACAACATCAAAAGAAAGAAAGAAAGAATGACGTAACAGCTGCACCTTCTGATGGTGTAGTCAGTTATAACTGGGTAGCATCCGCGTACGTATTATACGTGCAGTTTTTGAGTATAAAAATAATACGCAGTGCAGTATAATGAACAGGAGAGATCCTAATATGGATCCTTGTGGGACATAACATTTACATACTGGGACATAAATTGCTTCTGGCCCCACTCTAGGGTACCCTATGTCCCGTGTCGTAAAAACCAGAAACAGCAACGTCACAAACATGTAAACATACAAGACCTAAGGATATTTTCTTCCTCTACAGCCGGGCTTTGAACCCATGACCTCTTGCTTATCCTTGCATATCCTAGTATGGAGCCAGAATCAATGTATGTACCTGTATAATGGAGAGAACACATAAAGAAAAAGCGTGACGAACTGAACCACAGATGAAGGTCCCTACAGTGGCTCATGGGTAGGCAGTCTCGGCTTTCAATAAACAATAAACTACTAATATTCAAGACGGTACTAAAGCCAGTCTGGACATATGGGATACAGCTGTGGGGAAAAGCTAGTAACTCCAATGTGGACATTCTGCAACGACACCAAGACAGCACCTTAAAACCCATTGTCAATGCACCATGGTTTACCAAAAATGAAGAGGTAAACAAGTACCTACAAATGCCAACAGTCAAGGATGAAGTAAATAGCATGACAAAAACCTATAAGGGACGGATCGATTGACACCAAAATGAGCTGGCTTCGGCACTAGGCGCTCTCCCTTCAAAAATAATATTGAAGAGGAAACACATATGGGACTGCATATGATCCAATGCAAACCGCACCAGGCAACCCAACGAGGGGGGATTTTATGGCGTGTTAGGCAGGGGGGACTGCCTAACACGCCATAAAATCAAATACAAAAACTGCTTATGGTGTTTGACACCGATCGCAAGTTAGCAATAACGTAGAAAAAAAAACCTGTATATTAATGTTTGTGTATATCCCTTGCCAGGCCTCGCCTCATTTCTGATCAATCCACCTTTGCCCCTAGGTATCTGAACTGGATGCTCCAGCCTTCACATGGAGAGAGGAGCGCAAGCAGTACTACTACCATCAGCTTGGAGAAGACAGTCCCCAACTCGACTTTAACAACCCTGCTGTGGTGAAACAGTTTGATGAGGTGCTCAAGAAGTTCATGCAAGCTGGAGTGGCCGGAGTCAGGTGAATATTCATAGAGTTATTTTGTTTCACTATACAAATGCATGACTTCCACAACCCTGCTGTGGTGCTGAAGGGAAGTAGCAGCTGTCTTTCTCCAAGGTCCCACCTATCTCTATTCCAAAATTAATCAAATATAAGGACTTTATTCGTGAAAATGTGACAGGCAGACAGCTGTCAGAAACTGTGGGTAGCACGAATAATTACTTGACGTACTATTACTAGCAGTAGTGGAAGCCCACTTTAAAACTTATTTCCCTTGCAGCTGCATGTGGCGGTAAACCCTCGCTTTTGTTAAAAAAAATGTCGAATTTCAAAAACTTCAAAACCCATTTGTTTAATGACTTTATGGCTGCATAGGAAAAGAACCCTTACAGTGGTCTTCCACAACTGCTGATGAAAGTACAATGTCATGTGTTCATTTCATCTGAACTCGAACACTTATTCGATCTGTCAAACATTCATGCCCCGGCTCTGATCAGTGACGCGAGTCGCTTACTGGTTTACTTTTGTCACTCGCTGTGTCGTTGGACCACCGCACACGTCGCAGCTAATCCGTCGATAAACTCGACCCTCGCGATTCTCGCCAGACCAATATCGGTCACTGACTACTCACTGACTACTCGCCCGCCGTCCCGCGCCCCGCGGTACATCTGTAACTATGCGTATCGCGTAGTGCGATGAATTGATTGACTGATTCGTGTATCCAGGCTGGTGAATGCGCGCGAGTTGCTGGTCAACTCCTCGTTACCCGAGGAGCTGCCCCTGACTGGCCAGGGCGTGGACCGCTCGGCCGTGCACACAGACCACAGATACTGGCAACACAAGCACACCAGCGACCAGAAGCAGTTAGATGAGCTGCTGACGCACTGGTCTCATATTGTGGACAGCAACACGCCTGTGGACCCCGGCACTGGTAAGAAATTGTTGGAGATTGTGAACATTATAGTAATTTAAAAACTGAAAACATCCTCTTGAAATCTATAGGTCTTGTTAACACGAATCAAATGAGCCAAAACTCGAAGGGTTTACAAGCAATGATCTTAAGGTCAGAGGACCGTAATGTCATCCTGTAGCTATATTCAGTAACTCTTGACATGTTCAAATTCCTTTATAATCTAATTACAGTAACTATAAATGGCAGATCTTGTGACATAATCGCAACAAAGAAAGAGGGTCACGGAACATACCACATTGACCCAGGTTTATAGAAATACAAAATGCAAATAAAATACAAAAATGATTATTTGGTCATCATCATCATGCTAGGTTTTATATTATTTACAGTGTTTCAAATGATGGTACCCAGTAGTACTGGGTGTACAAATATTAACCTTAATTATATAACATCTTAAGTCTAAATTTGACAGAAAAGTGACCTATCCCAATTTGTATAAAACATGGAATATAATGTTGCTTCATGAATTTCTCCAGGCGTAATAATGAAAAAGTGAAAAAAATACATTTAGCAGATGTATCTCTCTGGGATTTTGCGGATGTTATCTTGGTGACAATATAATACAACTGGACTCTGGGCCTCAGATGATAATTCTTCTTTTAAATGGATTGCGATAGAAATTCCTAGACAGATTATATTTAGTGTGTTTTTTATATTACATTATGTATCTCTAGTTGTAAGGTATTTATAGATATGGGTTTTTTGTAAGCCTGGAATAAAGATTATTATTATAATAGAGCTATCATATCCAATGTATTTCCAATCAGACCAATCAGAACACGATTAAAGTAAAAGACGACCTGTCTTGTATTGTGTCTTTGTTTGAAATACGGTATTTGACACGGTAGTCCAATAAATCTAGAATTGTGTGTGAAAAAACGCTTGACAATATCAGAATTGTATATTTCCAGCAGTTGTATTTTATAAACTCTTTTGTAAAAAAGATAGCGTCTGACTATGACGATACATACTAGCATTTCATAGAAATTGTGAACGAAATTATTGTTCCTAAAAAGTACATATTTTGACTGGCAGCCAAATACCGTATCACTGGTTGGTCGAATTTTCAATAACACATATCAGAAACACATAATAAGGCTACTGATTGGTCAAACGTCAATTCGAAGTGACCGAACATCTTTCCAATCATCAATCCGAAAGGGATTTTGATAGAGATTTGTAGACGACAGATCGAGAATAGAGCTACTGCATATCGCTGCTTGCAGGCAACACGGTGTTCACGATGTCCGAGACTGGCAGCCGCCCGGAGCTGTTCCTGCTGGCGCACGGCGCCGTGCTGCGGCCCCCCGGCGCCGCGCCGCGCGCTCTCGCCGGCGCCGGGGGAGCCCTCGCCGTCGCCGCGGGGCTGGAGAGGAGGCTGCCCAGCTGGCCTGCGCTGCAGGTCGGTCTAGCTAGCTGTTGCTGTTGTGGTGCACTCACAGGCCATTACCAGACCACCTCTGGCGCTGCGGTAGTGGCTCTGCCAACCATGCGAGAGGTCCCGGGTTCGAACCCCGGCTGGGAATAAAAAAAACCCAGATCTTGGATGCTTATATGTGTGTGTTATGTCGCTGGTTCCCACGACACAGGGTATCCTAGTGTAGGGCCAAAAAATATATGTTCCTTTATGTAAATGTTTATTACTACTCCCGGTAATCTACATAGAAAAGAGCGGTCGCACACAGCCGCCACACGCACTCATTGCCGAGTGTCGGGGTGCTGATCATCTGGTGCGCCAGGTGGTGGTGCAGGCAGGTTTGCCAGCCGGTGCTGCGCTCGAGTTGATTCATTCGAGTTGTGATGTGAACTTGTCTTCCATCTTGCTCTTTTTATAGCCCCTCGTATTCGCACGCTCGACGCCTGAGCGGAACGGCAACCCTAGCTGTTTAAGCCAGAGTAGGTGGTTACAGGGACCTTGTTAACTTACTTATTCTTATTATACTATGCCTGCGTGCACTGCCTACCATTTTATGATACTTTTCCCCATTACGCCCTAGTTTGCTAGAACAAATACCTTTTTAGAAATAAACTCGCCTTTGTATATGCATTTTATTTTAATGTAACTGCTGAAATATTTTTGTAAACGGTGTGAATATAAATCCGAGAATAATATAAAAACCTTGATGGCCGATGGAGGGAAGAGAGGCACCACTTTTAGGCACTGTCTATTGTAATTGTTAAAAAGCATAGTAACTTGTCTAAACATAGTCATATACATAGTTATCTCATTGATACACGATCTGAACCTTGTATTTGAACCCTCACCCCCTCCCGTGGCCCTAGACCACGGAAACTCTACGGAGTATACGGAGTGTTTGTGATACAAATGTATTATTGAATTCTAGTTGACAAAGGCGGACGGAAGCTCGGACCTGGAGACGGCCGCGTTCTCGATGCTGTTGCCGGCGACTCCAGTCCTGCCCGTCAAGGAGTTCGAGAACAACGAGACCATCTCACACGAGGCGGTGAGATTATATCCTCTTTCCATTTCACTCGCAGGTTTAAGATCGCCGGAATGGTACGGGCGCACCGCCCTCCTCCCCCCGCCCCACCCTCGCCTTGTCGCCTGCGGCGTGGATTTGTACTATTTTGACAGCTGCTACATTTTAAACGTGTTTAGTCGAAAAAGTGACATCTTTTGAACCATGAAGATTTTTTAAATAAAGACGGTTTAGTAACTGTACTATAACGCCAATATTAAAGGCATTAAAGACCGTTAGGCGATGACGCGTCATGGTCTTTGTACAGTTATTAAATGGACAAAGCTGTGGATGAAAAGCGAGCGCGCACAACATTAAAACGCTTTTAAGGGTTTTGTACCCGAAGGCTTACAAACGGGACGATTTATATTATCACAAGAGAGTATTTTTTGAGCATTTTTCTTCTTGTATGATGTTACGGAACCCTTCATGTACTCTACTCTACTCTCTCTCTCTCTACTGTTTCAGCTCTCGGAGTTTGGCAAGCTGGCTGCCCTGCGCCAGGACGCGAGCATCGAGCACGGCCGCTACAGCGTGCTGGCTGCGCCGGCGGCCAGCGACAACAGTACTGGGGCAGGCTCGCTGCTGGTCTGCGCTAGGTGAGTCGAGAGTGCTTCTTTACACAATGGGGCTTTTCTAGGTCTTTTGACGGAGATATGATTGAGCATGTAACCTTTGCGGGTATCTTGAGATGACGCGAACTTTCTTGAAATAATAATTGAAAGCAAATTGCAGTGGGGACCCCACACAGATAAATTAGCGGGCAGGTTAAGTTCTACGGCTTAGTCTGTTAGGAACATCAGATTTTGTTATGGGAAAAGCAGCGGATATTTAAACTATTTTTAGACTAAAAACGAGCTATTCGAGATATTTATAATTTAAAACGCACAGACTCCATAGGAGACCTTTTTAAATGTATTAACTGTAGCAAGTTTATTTGTTTTCGAAAATATAATGAATATATGTTTACAAGAACCTTTCAACATTTTTCAAAATTAGTAATAGTTGTAACGTTAACAATGAAATAATCAAGACTAATTGCACAACTTATTGTGTGTAAATAGTGTATGGTAGTTAGTGGTGGTATTATTATCATTATTATTGACTGTTTGGACTCGCGAAAGTTAGCAATCCTTTCCAGGGTCAATGCATTCTCTGCTATAATAGGATACCTCTGGGGTTTTTGAAATGCCATTTGAGCAATTTAATAAATAAACGGCCAAGTGCGAGTCGGACTCGCGCGCACGAAGGGTTCCGTACTACCGCACGATGTATTCAAGTTTCTTGCATGGGGATTAGGTATCTTTAATTTTCCTGTATGCTAAGAGAGCAAAATGTTGTTTACAAAGTTATTGGTGCGGCCACCTTCATACTCCATATGTAACCAGGTGCATTATAACTTTGTTTGTGGTATTGAAATAAACTTTCCCCCCACTATTAAAACCATACATTTCTTAATATTTTTCTTGTAATGTTGTAATAGAAACCTATTTTTTATTTTTTTTATTTAGTAATTTTCGAAGATAAGTTTTTTTTTAATTGAAATGCTTCAGGTTTATGAAAAAAATATATTTGAGATGCTTGCAACAGGCCCTATCATTAGACACGATGTTTATAAATACTGAATGAAACTTTTTTTTTATTTCTGATTTGCCCCCCAAATGTTTCCCCCCATATTGAAACCATACATTCCTCATTATTATCCTTACCATTATTTCTCGTTTATCATAATTTTTTCTGCAATATTTAAGTAATGGCCTATACTGCGTTTTTTTTTAAAATTTTAGGATCAGTAGTTTCGGGGATATATAGGGGGAAAGGTCATTCTTTGCCTATTTTCTTAAATATTTTTTTAACTAAGCATGTCAGTTTTATAAAAAGAAATATTGAACTAAATCTGTGCAGGTCTGGCTCAACGCCCAATGTTGTAAGCAAGCAATGAGGTTGAAAATCGCGAGCCATTTCGGGTAAGGCCATGAGTTAAGGGGTCGGTTGCTCTTGCTATAAGATCACTTTCAGTCCTAATACTAAAGTTAGGTTATTTTATGTCATTATGCCACAATTTTACAATTCAACTTAGAGCCGAGCGAAGCGGAGCGGTGCGAGGCGACTGCATGTTGTTTCTCAGAACCGAATTGGTTGCTATTGTTGTAAAGGGAACGTGAAATTATTGGCTCAACACTTTCCGCAGGCAGGTACACTAATTTTGTTTATGTTGAAGGGCAATGCCCATCCCCCATAGTAACTTAGGCGCAGGGCGCCCACTCCTGAAAGTATGCAGATATGATTAATTGTATCCTTATTGAAGTATTCACTACCATCTTGGTTCAAAAAAACCTTGGGGTTTTCAAGTTATTAACGATTTTTATAAAAAAATATGGCATTTTTTAAATCACTTTTTAACAGATTAATAACACTATTTTAACAAATAATTAGCTCAAAATAAGAACTTCTACAGTGATAAAGTACAAATGTTATGCGATAATGGTATTTTCGCCTGGGTGATGTTGATATATTAATAAGTTAAATAGCAACGGGTGTTGGTACCGTATGCAAGCCGTGGCCGTCAATAGAAGTGGAGTCGGAGTCCATGTGCAAGCCGTGGCCGTCAATAGAAGTGGAGTCGGAGTCCATGTGCAAGCCGTGGCCGTCAATAGAAGTGGAGTCGGAGTCCATGTGCAAGCCGTGGCCGTCAATAGAAGTGGAGTCGGAGTCCATGTGCAAGCCGTGGCCGTCAATAGAAGTGGAGTCGGAGTCCATGTGCAAGCCGTGGCCGTCAATAGAAGTGGAGTCGGAGTCCATGTGCAAGCCGTGGCCGTCAATAGAAGTGGAGTCGGAGTCCATGTGCAAGCCGTGGCCGTCACTAGAAGTGGAGTCGGAGTCCATGTGCAAGCCGTGGCCGTCAATAGAAGTGGAGTCGGAGTCCATGTGCAAGCCGTGGCCGTCACTAGAAGTGGAGTCGGAGTCCATGTGCAAGCCGTGGCCGTCAATAGAAGTGGAGTCGGAGTCCATGTGCAAGCCGTGGCCGTCAATAGAAGTGGAGTCGGAGTCCATGTGCAAGCCGTGGCCGTCAATAGAAGTGGAGTCGGAGTCCATGTGCAAGCCGTGGCCGTCAATAGAAGTGGAGTCGGAGTCCATGTGCAAGCCGTGGCCGTCAATAGAAGTGGAGTCGGAGTCCATGTGCAAGCCGTGGCCGTCAATAGAAGTGGAGTCGGAGTCCATGTGCAAGCCGTGGCCGTCAATAGAAGTGGAGTCGGAGTCCATGTGCAAGCCGTGGCCGTCACTAGAAGTGGAGTCGGAGTCCATGTGCAAGCCGTGGCCGTCAATAGAAGTGGAGTCGGAGTCCATGTGCAAGCCGTGGCCGTCACTAGAAGTGGAGTCGGAGTCCATGTGCAAGCCGTGGCCGTCAATAGAAGTGGAGTCGGAGTCCATGTGCAAGCCGTGGCCGTCAATAGAAGTGGAGTCGGAGTCCATGTGCAAGCCGTGGCCGTCAATAGAAGTGGAGTCGGAGTCCATGTGCAAGCCGTGGCCGTCAATAGAAGTGGAGTCGGAGTCCATGTGCAAGCCGTGGCCGTCAATAGAAGTGGAGTCGGAGTCCATGTGCAAGCCGTGGCCGTCAATAGAAGTGGAGTCGGAGTCCATGTGCAAGCCGTGGCCGTCAATAGAAGTGGAGTCGGAGTCCATGTGCAAGCCGTGGCCGTCAATAGAAGTGGAGTCGGAGTCCATGTGCAAGCCGTGGCCGTCAATAGAAGTGGAGTCGGAGTCCATGTGCAAGCCGTGGCCGTCAATAGAAGTGGAGTCGGAGTCCATGTGCAAGCCGTGGCCGTCAATAGAAGTGGAGTCGGAGTCCATGTGCAAGCCGTGGCCGTCAGAGTAAGAGGGGTTATCCGGGTTCATTGCTAAGCAGAGTCGTCGATTTTAATAGCTTTTAATAGAAAATGAAACAAGATTCAAGAGTTTCAAGACACACAAATGACACTTATAATAACAATACTTGTCACAGAGCAATTTCTGCCTGGGTATTATGACATAAGCCTGCGATTTGGGAGCGTATACTATGCAAACTAATTAACATGGTGTGTTTGAAAATGGAATCTGTGGCCACCGCGCAAGTGCTGGCGGATTTGAAGTTGTCAGTTTAGTGCCTTTACGCCCATTTGCACTAAACATAAGTTAGGCTTGTCCTAGTTATGATTCACCTAAGCCTAAGAACAGCCTAGCTAAAAAATGTGTAGCACTGACAGATTGGACTTAGGCATGGCTTAGGGTTAGAGCAATCTTTTTTTTTTGCTAGGAGCAGCCTAAACAAGATAGGAAATAACTTATGTTATATAATAATTATGTTTAGTGCAAACAGGTGTTAGTTCCTTTAGTTTAGTGATTTTGACACCTCCCAAATAGCCCTAACTTATTATGATTAAATTTCATACACGTCCTCTATGACAACACTGATGTCAAGTAAGATTTTTGTATCTTGGGAGGATGAACTACATTTTCAATAACAATACATTTTATATTCATCCACGTATCCCTATATTTATCAATATTGATAAATAAACATGATGATTATTAGTAATTATCTCGTGGTTGGGCAGTCTTGGGCCAAAAATGGGCATCTTCCTTTCCGAAAGAGCTTAAAGAGAGGACTCGGATTTACGCGGCCCGTAGTCAAATATTTTTGGTTTGAATGGTTCCGTTAAAATTGTTGGGAGGCTAACCATTCAAATAAATAAAACCGGTCAAGTGCGACTAGGAAGTCGGACCCGCACACGAAGGAAGTCGGACCGGTCAAGTGCGACTAGGAAGTCGGACCCGCACACGAAGGAAGTCGGACCGGTCAAGTGCGACTAGGAAGTCGGACCCGCACACGAAGGAAGTCGGACCGGTCAAGTGCGACTAGGAAGTCGGACCCGCACACGAAGGAAGTCGGACCGGTCAAGTGCGACTAGGAAGTCGGACCCGCACACGAAGGAAGTCGGACCGGTCAAGTGCGACTAGGAAGTCGGACCCGCACACGAAGGAAGTCGGACCGGTCAAGTGCGACTAGGAAGTCGGACCCGCACACGAAGGGTTCCATTGTACACGGAAAAACGTAAAAAGACAGTCGTTTAATTTTTTATAATAAAATACTAGGTAGGAGACTACCTTCAATGCCGTACATCACTGAAAAAGAGTTTTGTGTTTGGTGTTTGTAGTATGTATGTATGTATTGAACTACTCAGGTTAACGAAACTCTGCTCATTGAAATCAATCAATCAGCCCACACCTACCCACTGCTGGGTATAGGCCTCTTCTCTTCTACGCCATCCACTCCGGCCCTGTGCCTCCCGCATCCACTGCTTACCGTCTTTGGAGGTGATGTCGTCCGCCCACCTGGCGGGTGGTCTGCCTACTGGTCGTTTTGCGGTTCTGGGTAGCCACTCAGTTACCGCTTTGGTCCACCTACCGTCTTCCCTCCGTGCCAAGTGTCCTGCCCACCTCCACTTCAATCTCGTGATTCGCTTGCCGACTGTACGACGTCTTATTTATGTATTGCGAATACGCCTAAAGCTACGGGGTTGGTTAGCTCATGCAGACGCACCTGCATCGTCGCGGAACAGTAGAGTTCCCGGAGGATACTCACATATCTGTCGTCAACTCCGCAACGAATGAAGAGAGTGGAACACCGCCTAGTGTTAGACCTTGTCGATTGCTTTTTCGTAATCTATGAAAGCTAGACAGAGGGGGCGATTATACTCCCTGCATCTCTATCAGTTGCTTGATGGCTTGTATGTGGCCGTAGAATATCCGCGCCGGAAGCCCGCCTTCTCCACTGGCTGGTATTCGGCCAATACTCAGGTCAGTTTATTACACAGGACCTTAGCGAATAACTTGTACACCTGGGATAGGAGACTGATAGGGCGGTAGTTCTGCAGTAAGCTCTTGTTTCCCTTGTATAAAATTGTTACTACCGCCCTTTTCCAGGCGCTTGGTGTTGAGCAGCTCACAAAAACCTTAATATTATTAATTATAACTCGAATGAGCAATTATTAATCGTATAATGACAGATAACTAAGCACAAAACTCAATACCTGCTATTAAAGACGTTGCGATAAGATCGGGAGAGTCCAGTTAGTTCACCTCTGAACAAATAAAACAAAATGGCCATAATCTTTTGTATGTGTACTATACTACTCAAAAGAAAATAGGGGCCACTAAGTATTTTGATTGCTACGTGAAAAATATAGTAAACAGTAATGTATATTTATTAAAATAACATGTAACAAGGCTTTTGTTTTAACTTATGCTAATAACCATTTAATTGTGTAGTCAATTGTTTCACTTATTTCAATTAACATGAAATTAGTCCATTGTCAACAGCAAAAACTAAACAGAAACTCTTTGCAAAACAAAACAAAAACTGACACAAACTGTTTTTTTTAATGGTTTAGTAACGGGTGTGTCCTCCTCTCCTGTTTTCACACACCTGGAGCCTTGAATGCATACTCTCGACGAAGTTTCTGATGTTTTCATCAGGCATCTCTTCCCACGCACGTTTCAGAGCATCCATAAGCTGTTGCTGGTTGTAAACCTCTTGCTCATGCTCCCTAACCCTTCGTTTTAATTGGTCCCACATATGCTCTATTGGATTTAAATCCGGACTATACGCTGGCCATGGTAGGACACGAATATGGGAGTCATCCAGTACAGTCTGAGTGGCCCGAGCTGTGTGTGGGCGGGCATTGTCATGCATTAACCAGAACCCTGGCCCCACTCTCTGAGAATGGAATCACATGAGGCCTGATGACTTCATCGATGTGCCGTTGTGCAGTTACTGTGCCTTGATTTAAGAAAACCAGCTCAGTTTTGCCTTGTAAGCTAATCCCAGCCCAAACCATCACACTAGGACCTCCAAAGCGGTCAATTTCCTTGATGCAGACATCGGAAAATCTCTCACCCTGTCGTCTCCATACTCTAATCCGCCGATCATCACTACAAAGCTTCACTTTACACTCATCTGTGAAGAGCACCATACCCCATTGATTCATGCTCCAATCTGAATGTTCGCGGCAAAAACTTGAAACGATTTCCACGTTGAACCCTAGATAAAGGAATTCGTACTACTCGGCGTCTGGACCTTTGCTGGTCTTCATGCAGTCGATTACGTATCGTTTGGTCACTAACACGAGTCCCCGTTGTCAACCGTAGGCGATTTTGTAACTTACGTGCCGTCACAGAGCGCTCTCGACGGGCACTCAATCGGATGTAGCGATCCTCTTGTGGTCGCTCGCACCCTGCCCGATCCAGGCCTTCTTGCAACACTGCCAGTCTCTTGGAACCGATCCCACACATTGTGGATGGCTCGGCGAGAGAAACCCAACGAAAAAGCTACAGACCGCTGTGAATGACCTTCAGCAATCAATGTAACGGCTCTGGTGGCAGTAATGGTATTCATATGCCTTCGTTGACGTGGCATTATTAACAAAAGATGTTAAAAGAAGCAAAAGATGGACAGAAATAGTTTTTTAACAGAATAAAATTGTGATTCCATCTGAAAGGAATTTGATCTGAAACTGGTTTTTTTTATTTGCTTCAATTTCTGGCCAGCTGTAAGACTTAAACACCAGCATTAAAGAGGTTGGATACTGAAGGAGGCCGGACATCATTAATTAGTCACTTATTAATTAGTTTACATCTAAAAATTTACTCAAAAACAGAAATATGTAAGTGGCCCTTATTTTCTTTTGAGTAGTATACTTTGAATTCTTACCCTTATGTTTGTTTCATGATTGTTGCTAAAGCGGCTACAGAAATTCACCCCCTGTGAAAATTTAAGCTCTCTAACTCCTTCGGTTGATCCGGTAGAGCCGGGTGATAGACAGCCGGACAGACGGACAGAGGAGGCTTAGTAATAAGGTCCCGTATGGCACCCTTAGTGTACGGAATCCTAAAACAAAAACGATGAATGTTTTCCTCCCCCCGCAGATGGAAGGCGGGCCACACAGGCTACGCGGCGGTGTGGAACGCGGGCGCGGCGCCGCTGCACGCCAACCTCACAGGAGTCGCCTCCGTCGCCGACAGGCTGACGCTGCACTACGCCAGCCCCGCCGTCCTGCAGCTGTGAGTTCCTCTTGTACACACTTGTGCCTTTAGTCCCACGTGTTCATAAAGTCCCACTGGTGGGAATAAAGGGGCTGAAGTATGTCCGTAGTCTAGTGGTCTCGCCTGTCATGCCGCAGATATTGGATCGAATTCAAGTGCCGACAATGTACCAATGAGATGAGAAATAAGATAGCAAGGGTGTAAAATGCCGCATTTGGGGCTTGTCGGCGGCGCCTATTTTGTTTGGAGTCTGACTGCCAAGGCATTTTGCGCCCTTGGGTGCAATCGATTTGTTATCGCTATGCATTTCCCATAAGAGAATGGAGCCCGTGCTGTCTTTTCCATCCACAATGATTCGTTTCCTAAACTAATAGGAATCTTCAGAATGATGTCTTATTTGCAGAATGTATTTAGATAAAATGAATCCAGGGGGTGGGGGGGGGGGGGGGGGTGGGGGGGGGTATTCCGTCTTTCATACAAAAGTTCTCATTTCAGCTTGACGGTGCGCAAGGACATCCCCAGCGACAAGGTGTTCGTGCCGGCGGAGTCGACAGTGGTCGTCTCCTACGTGCCCCACACTAAGGAAACTAAAGAAAACTAAGTGTTATTCGCCTATAACGCATACAGCAGCTTGAACAATTACCACGATGTAGTGGTGCCGCTTTTGATTGCATTTAAATTGTTTTTACAGATTGAATTGAAAATATAGTGTGATGTATCCTGTACATTGTTTTCCTGAATAAAACGGCAGGGAATAATGTAGTATATATTTTATAAATCAAATCACATGTTGCTAGTGTTAATAACATTATTAAAAGCACAATTTATTGTACATTTGTACAGGTCGAAATACAAATTATGTTTTTACAAAACGATGGTAAATGTTCCCACAGTTTATAGGAGTTTTAAAAAAGCTACGTTAGATTTACATTACTTAATATCGGGTCCCTAAGTTAAGTTTGTCTTCTTTCTATACAAGTCTATTCTCGATCTTGCTTATCCGAATACAAACGAAACACGATATCTCTTTAGCATTCGTCTGCCGGACAAGAAGATCATTGTTCTTCGCTCGGAAAACATATAAGGTCTGGTCTGGTCGCGCCGTTTGCTAGTGTAATCACAATCAGTTCTATAGCGACAGTAAGCGGACTAGCTGTCATGTGACCCCGTGGAAGTAGTCAGTGTAACTCGAATCGCTAACTCTGTCGATTGTTAAATTTTCCCGATCGGGCCTCAATCCTGATCTTGTCGGTGTCAGAAAACAGGGCTGATCTTGTAGGCATGTTGGCTTCTCTCCCGACCCCTTCCCACCGGGCGTAGGCACTGCAGCGTTCTATCCGCCGGAAGCCGCACAACAGGCATACAACGATGAATGCCACTGTTGCATAAATAATTGTGTATAAGGTTGATTATAATCCAGAATAGATAGTACAGCACAGTCGCGATAAACGCTCTGAGGGCAAACTCTTCCAGCACGTCGGTAGTCTCAGTGAAGACCGAGCTCTTACTGCCACTGGGTTCCATCGCTAGGTCTGTTGCTCGACGAACCCATAAAACGCTTTCGTCAAGTAAAACAGCACGTACGTGAATGCTATTTGCACGAATGCATCAAACAACCGAGCTGAGAATGAAATTGTGTTGGTGTCTACAGGATAGCCAGCCTTTTGCATATTTTTTTTAACCTCGTAATCCGAGCCAAGTCAAATAAAGGAACAGTTTCTTTCGAAAGATGTCAATATTGTCAAAAGCCGTCTCTACGTCAGGGTAAGTACCAAAAATACTAGACTATGCTACCGGTGGTTCTTGTTCCGAGTTACCGTTTCTTCACGTTGCTAGGCTTGGGCTTGTTGTATTGGAAGCTCGCGCACTTCGGTATGTGTCTCTCGGCGGCCGCTGCGTTGAAGCGGCGGTTGCAGTGGGGGCACTGCACGTAATCGGGATTCTCAGACGGGGGAGGGGGGGGCAGGTCGCTCAGTTTACCTGGGAGGGGAACAATTAAAAATCGGTCAAGTGCGGACTCGCACACGAATGGTTCCGAATCATAATGCAAGAAAACAGAGGCGCTTAAAATTATGAAACAAAAAGAAAATAATATTTGTCCGAACGTGGATTCGACTCCAGAACCAACCAATATCAATCTAATTGTGCCCCCACAACCATGTGAACAGCCGCGAAAACGTCGATAATATTTGAATCACTAATAATTACTAAATTTGGGTCCCTAAAAATTACTCATAATTGGGTCCCGTTTGGCACCCTTCGGGTACGGAACCCTAAGAAGGAAAATATAAATAATTATAATAAAATAATAAAAAATATTATAAGCAGAGGGCACCCCAGATTCTGTGATCGATATACTAGTTAAGGTGAATTCGGAACGCACCTTTTTGTCTATGATAATAAAAAAAAAATGTTACATGGTTTCCGAACAGACGCGTGAGACGTGTGAGACGAATAAAAAATATGGCAATGTATAACTTTAAAGCCTGTTGTTTTTGGCGCGATATTTCGAGGGTTTTCTGAGGCCTCTTCGTATTGAGCCGAAAGTTGGGAATGGAGCCGTCTTCCAAACCCAAGAAATGTGTTGGCCGGGAGTCGGCTCCGCGATCATTGGTTTGAACAATATTTCGGGTACAGCCAGAATGTTTTCCACGCTCGTGCGAAGTGAAGGGTCAAGGACCCGCCGAGTTGTTTTGTCGGGGTTACTGGTGTGGATAGTGGCGTGACATTGTGTGTTTCAACAGCCAGGCTGTTTCCCCGCCAAACTTATATATTTATAAGATAGGGATTATACTTGATCTGGCGGTGACCTCAAGCGGGAAGCAAGATGAAGCATCGGAGCTAGGTCATAGGTCTAAATGGGCCCGAAGTTGTGACCGCTGCCCTGAGGGGTTCTCTAAAACCACCTTTACTCCTAGTACCTACTTCATAGCAATTTTGCCTTTCCGAAAACTAAGTAACCAATGACTAGGAGTAGTACACCTAGACAATGAACCGTACTCCTAGCAGCTTTGTGCTCCTAGTACTTTTTGTATAATCTGTAGCCATAATATGTATATCAGATATCAGTCGCAATGCCATTCAAATTCGAAATCGACGAATCAAATCCCAAGGAGAGGGAGCTCGTGTAAAATAATCGTGTCCTGATTGGTTCATTTGACTGGCGTTGCGTGGGATTACCGTCAGATATAAGTACTTTGCTACAGTCCTATATCTATGCTATATCAAAACCCCTTTGAACTGTCTACAAAGCTCACAACTAACCTCCAGCAGCGAGATGCGCCTGCACCTGCTTGGCAGCTCGTATCGCGGTGACGAACTCCTCGTGCTTCTGTCGCCAGGTGCTATTGAGGGGTTTGGGCTTCAGTTTCGTGTTAGAGGGTGCACTCTTGCGCAGCTTGTTTATAAACGGCTCCGCTTCGGTGCCCTGCGGGGAGATCGTATATCATCATCAAATCTATCAGCTGTCATCCCACAGGTGAATTGAATCTGACGTGACGACCCGAATAGCCGAGTCGGCAGTGACCCTGCCTACGAAGCCAAGGGTCCCGGGTTCGAGTCCCGGTGGTGGCAAATATTTTTTTGATGAGAACGGATGTTTGTACCCTAGTCATGGTTGTTTATCTATCTAAGTATAATATGTATCTATATAAGTATGTGTATCGTTGTCTAGTACCCAAGATACAGGGAATCCTAGTTTGGGGCTAGATCAATGTGTGTAAATAGTGTCCAAGGTATTATTATTTATTATAAAATCTCGCCCGTGAGGAAAAGGCATGGCAGCCGTATGTTCGTTTGTTTGAAATGCGAATGTTACGATGTTAAATTTAAAGCAAATGTACGAAACCTCAACGGTTTTCCAGCCCTGAGCACGCACACAATCGCAATTCTCAGGCCTCGCCGTGCCTGTAAGTACGTGGAACTTAACTTAGCGAATAAGAAGGCTGATGAGCTAGACCACTCACCGCCAGCCGATGACCACCAGCGCGTCAAATTTCATGTCCTCTTGCTTCGCGCGCCGGTCGGGGGCGAAGCGCCGGCCGCACTAAGCGCTCGGATTTCCCCCACTACTACCTGTCTCTGGTAGCCTTGTAAGAGTAAGTAGTCGCCGTTTAAGTCTGTGGCTCCACAGCTACTCACCGCCAGCCGATGTTTCAGCGCATCAAAAGGCTTCCGCTTCTTGGCGCCGGCGCGCCTGCATATGTCCTCGTGCTTCGCGAGCCGGTCGGGGGCGAAGCGCCGGCCGCACACGGCACAGGGCTCGCCTCCACCGGTGGCGCCCGGGCGCGGGGACTGCGCAGTGGGGGCGCTCGCGGATGTCGCCGCCGCCGTCGTCGATCGCGCTTTGCTGCCACCCTGCATTAATTCCCTCATTATTATGATTACTTATATATAGCCTGTATCTTCCCACTGCTGGGGAAAGGCCTGGATCCCCCTCTTCCACTCTTCATGCTCCTGGGCAGTTTCCCAACAGATGTCGTGATCCCGCAGCTCGTCGCTCCAATGTTTCCTGGGGCGACCAGCAGCCTTATGGCGTAAGTCGTCTGAGCTATGAACTTCATATAGACTTTTTTTACGTTTGACACCTTGCACCAGCTTCATCTGTCAAATTGGTATCACGCAAGTAGCATCATAATGGAGGCCAAACCCAAGCTCATTGAATGAAGCTTAGAAGCCTTCGGTGATACCCCGCAATCGATGAAATTGTATGAGCATGAGATGAACCCTATGGTTCATCACACTATACACACGCTATGAACTTCAGAGAGTTACGCCATAAGGCTGCAGGTCCCCCCCTACGTACATACGCTTGTAATTTGTTATCGTCTTGTGGAAATATGAGTACATTGTGAAAGAATATACAGATAGTATAACGAGCCAGAAGGGCGAAGGCGGAAACGGGCGATATTTTCGGTTCCTCAGGTATTGTTGACGCCACAGGATACTACAGACTGCCCTAATGCCTAAAGAAGTTCAGGTGTAGTCATGGGGTATGAGCACTTGGTATATGGAGCGAATAGCTCTCCCTTAAAAGATGCCAATAGTAGCGCTCACATTTCCTACATCCTAGTAGGAATTTTTAGATACTGTACAAACGTGTTATGTTCATAAGAAGAATAAAGTAAAGTTAACAAAACATACCCCTGGATTTCTTTTTGGTACCTGAGAATGGAAAACAAAATAAAATAAATAAATATTGCGTAGGAATGGAAATTTAAGATCGCGTACAACCCGCAGAATTTGTAACATAGAATCCGGCCTCCTGTTTAATTGATAAGAGGATTGCTGCACGATTTCAATGATACCACCCTCATTACAAGGCAACTCATATATTTTTGCAAAATTACAAAAATACATATTTTAATATTGCTGGTGCACCTATGCGTTCTTGCCTCACCTAACCTAAAGGTTTCGCACTGTTCGTGTTTGTTTTGAGAGTGATATCATAATCGTGAAGCATTATATCAACTAAAAACACCCTTCGTGCTACTAGCTAGAAAGCGAAATAACTCTATATGAATTTGTATGGAGTTTGTCAAAGTTTACTCGAGTTAAGTCTTATTCCGCCTTCTAGCTAGTCGCCCTTACATGCGAAAGCCGAATGCCGGTTTCTAAGTCCGACCGCCCACAGGTATATAAGCATTATTAATACAAATATATGGAATAGACGGCTCTGAATAACTCATAATCTTAAATAGAACTGCCTTTGGAAGTGTTGTAAGTACTTACAGGCTTAGAAGCTTTCTGCATGGGAGTCTGGGTCTTGCTGTGGTTGGATACCTGCACAGATCAACACATCGAATTTTGAATTCTGCTGCGCAGTAATTTACATAGAATCGATGTAAATTACATTATTTTTGTTTATTTGATGTAAAGCCTGACCGGCTTGACATGTGTTTTGATTTGACTTTTGAAATTGGAAACGTCAAACATAACAATAGACCTATGATCAAACCTTTTTGATTTGAAACTTATAGTCCACTATCTGATCATGCTTTCATATCACGAAAGCTGTTGCTCTGCACTATTTGGAAACTAGCCGCTTCTGATAGCGTCAAGTCTGTCTCGCGACAGTCGCGCTGCTTAGTAAGCGCTCTCAGACTCGTATAATAAACCGTCCTCAGCTCTGAGACCTATCTCAAGCGCGTAAAAAGGACTGATTTCATATTACAAATTTGAGGTGACTGTTAGCGATGAACGAAAAAAGATCATCAGAAATAAAAGTGAAGCCTATCATAGACAAGACCGGAGAGTTTATGCAACAGGACAGTCCTAGTGCGCAATAAAACTGTAGATTACGTACGAAAATTACTTTTAAAACTTAAATAAAATATATACCTCAACTATATAAAAAATACTTACAATAGATAGCATGCACATATATGTCACCGTAACATTGTCAAAACAGTTAGTTGATAAACTAACGCTTTTTTTATCTCGTTAGTTGGTCAACTATCGACAGATAGTAAACTGTAGCGTACTGCTTACTATATGACGCGTTAGTTGATAAACTAACGGTCAAAATCGTAAAATAGTAAACTGGTTTAAACTTGAATTGCAAACGAAATACCAGGGCAAACACTGCGGTAGCTTAGGTGAAGACTAGAGGGGGCGAGCGCAGCGAAGCGAAGTGTAGGGATTCTCAAATGTCATCATATGATGACGCCAGTTACAGAGTTATGTTTACCTAATTTCAGGCTCCGTGAAAATTGATTGCACATTTTAATCTGTATCGTATTATATATGTGAGATACTTCGTGGCGACAAGTTTTCGAGACTCTCTTTGCACACAGATAAAAATATACACGTAAAAATTCAGAAAAGCTTTTCTCTAAAAATCTAACCTAGGCAGGACTCACGTTGCCTGTGCGCATTATAATGGGAGAAGGGATCGTACATCTCTCTGATATACCCAGTGTACTCACATTCTCAGCAGCGGCAGCGGTCCGTCTTGGCGGCGCGACGGGCGCTGGCTCTTCTCTCTGGTGAGCGGGTTTTGGACTGTTCTTTACAGCTGGACTCCTGGAGGAGAAGAGGCATTTTTATTTGTAATTCCACTGCTGCAGGTGTCATGTGGGGGAAGAGACAATAATGGAGTTCACAGCTTCCTTCCTCTCTTCCTCTTGAACTAATATCGAAAGAAAATTGTGGAAAGAGTCATTTTCCATATATACAGTTCCATAGTAAGGCCGCCCTGATTTTTTGTTGCTCAGTTAATTCATTTGGCTTCACCGAGATGTTACACATGGTTTTTCCGTCAATAATCGAATTCTATAATCATTTATAAAGAACTGCCTGACCCGACACGCAAATACCCACACAAAAACTGGTCAAATGGGAGTGGGACTCGCACACGACGGGTTCCGTACCCATGGTACAAGTAAAAAACATCAACACTTATATGGGACCCCTTTTTGTTTAGTCCCTGTTAGCATCCCTCGTGTTCAGTTCCATATCCATATACATTCCATTGTGTTGAAACAAACTGCGTAGATTTTGCTGTAGATAGTGCTACACACTACAGACCAGGTATAGCATACCTACACATATCACTTTAGTCGGTGGGTATTGTCAAATGCCGATCTTTAAAGCAGTATTCCGCACACGACACTTCACACACACACAGATATATGTTATGAAAACATCCTTTTCTTTCTAGCTCGTTTAATGCGGAGGAGTAACTGGCTAAGGGGCCTTGCAAAATATCGTCCCAACCGATCAACAGATTCAACGAATCTTAGATAATAACAGATCTTGACTATCTGATGAAACTTTACTGTTAAAATTGGAATACCACGGTATTAAAAATAAAGCTCTGGAATTTTCAGTTCTTATTTCAATAATATAATTCAGAAGGTTTAGATTAACAGAACCAAATCATTAAGATCTCGCGTGAAAATTGGCGTGCCTCAAGGATCCATATCAGGTCCATTCTTTTTTTTGGTCTATATTAATGATCTCCCTTGCATGGTTCAGAATTTGTCAAATATTGTGTTATTTGCTGATGATACATCTCTTATATTAAAAGTAGATCGACATGTACAGAACTATGACGAAGTAAATAACGCTCTTGGACAACTTTATAATTGGTTTACTGTTAACAATCTAGTGCTTAATGCGAAAAAACTATATGTATAAAATTCACTTGGCCTAATGTGAATTCCTTAAAAAAATAAAAAAATAATAAATGAAAAGTTGACTTGACCTGAAGCTACAATGGAGACCTCACATTACATCTGTATCGGGAAGACTAAGTTCAGCTGCATATGCTGTAAGACACATCAGACAGCTGACGGATGTAGCTACGGCGAGACTTGTTTACTTTAGTTATATCCACACTATTATGTCCTATGTAATTTTGCTGTGGGGCCGAGCTGCTGATATTGACTTAATTTATAACCTCCGTAGTCGTGACTCCCTGAGGGAACTGTTCAAAGAAATTAGCATTATGACTGTACCATGTCAATATATTTATTAAAATATCATGTACGTTAGAAGAACATTAATAGCTTCACTAAACATGTTGAGGCACAAGTGAAATAATATAAGAAGCGGAAATAAAATTTACCAACCTTACTATAGACTAGCTAAAGTTAGAACTTCATTTGTGGGTTTAATTATACAACAATATAACAAAATAACGGAAGAGGTATTCAATTTGTCAGAGAAGAAAATTAAAGGCACTGTTAAAAAAAACATTATGTTATTATAAAGCATATTAAAGGTTAGGATGATTTCATTACTGACAAAGAGATATGGAGCTCTGATTTTCGAGCGCAGCACAAGAACCACCTTAACATACTTAAGAACATTGTAACATAGATCGATTTTTGAAAAAATAATAAAAAACATTGATAAAAGGGCTTTTCGTGCAAAAAATGCACCCCATTGAAAGTCAACAATATGGAATACAACGCACGCGCGCTCGTTGATGTCTTTTGTATTACCGTTCCTTTGTGCATTTTTCCCTCCAGGTTTACTTTGTGCACATTATCATTTCATCCACATTCTCATCTCGTACACATTCCCAACTCGTCCACATACCAATCCCAAATCGTCCACTTCCTATATCGTCCTCATTCACAACTCGTCTACAACCTAACTTAGGACTGTAGGGCTATTTTAAATCAAGCTTAAGTGCAAGTATGAGATCTGGGCAAATTTGTGGCACTAACTACAAAAAATTGAGTCCAAACAGAGAAGTTGAACCAGAGATGATTAAAATTTACTCGAACAACGATTAAACAGTGAATAAAAAAAAATGTTTCGAGTTTTAGTTATGTTGTGTATTATGTTGTTATGTTATGTTAAGTGTTCAATTAAATTATCAAAAAGTTACTGAATGCAATTTATTTATATATCTGTATATATGATAAATTGCATTGTATTATATAATGCAATTTATTATATATCTGTATATCTGTATAAAATTGTGACACCTTGCAGAAATGTCATATCTGTCAAAATTCGTGACTGCTATCAAAAAAGTTGTCATCTTTAAAAAATGACGACACGTCAATATGGACGAGATAGGAATGGGGACGAGATGGGAATGTGGACGAGATGGGAATATGGACTAAATGGGGATGTGGACGAGATGAGAATGTGGACGAAATGGGAATGTGGACAAAGTGAACCTGAAGGCTTTTTTCTAAACCATATATTGGATTCAAATTTGTTATTAATCTTTTTATGGGACGTCATAATAATATTGTATGTTTGAAACTAGTGCCACGGCTGTTGGCAGTGTAGACCGTGCCTATACAATAATTTGCGTTGTCCTTTGTCTCTGTCACTCAGTGTGGTAAAGGCATGGCTATGTGATTTGTTCACCTCCTGGGCGGCCTGGCGGGCTCGGGCTGCGGCGAGCGCGGCGTGGCCAGCGGCGCCAGCGCCTCGGGGAACGTCTCGTCTTCTAGGCGGTACGTGTCTCCGCGGTCCAACGAGTCCAAGCCGTGAATGTTGCCGTTGGGGTGTGATATCTGGAAGATAAACAGACAAAAATACACTTACTGCCTTACTCAGAGTCGTTTAATGATACATTATTGATAAGGTAATTAGTAAACGACTTTGTAGGTAAATTCAAATTTGGAATCGGATTAAATGTTCATTACCACTCAAACGAATAAAATACGGGAAATATTAAATTGCAAATCAATAATACTGATTTGCACAGCAAATATACTGATTTTTAAAGCAAACATCATGACAAAATAATGCGGTAGCTTAGGTGAAGGGTAAAGGGGGTGAGCGAAGCGAAGCCTCCTTTATCCTTCGTATTAGGTTGAACATGTAAGACCAACAAAAATACTTAAATCATAAAAAGTGTTTTTGCTGATCCCTTTTTGCTGTAAAAATCAGTATTTTTTATGTGCGATTAAATAATAGCCATAAAATACTGACTGAGCGATAATGACACGCTCAAGAGCTGTGGCTCAGTTTGTAAACTGTCGCTCGGCTAGTATAGAAGGTATTTCGGATAGGTTAGGTCAATAAGACTTTTTCGATAGTAGGCGCCGGGCCCACGTGCCCTGACATGCTTGTCTGATAGTAGGCGCCGGGCCCACGTGCCCTGACATGCTTGTCTGATAGTAGGCGCCGGGCCCACGTGCCCTGACATGCTTGTCTGATAGTAGGCGCCGGGCCCACGTGCCCTGACATGCTTGTCTGATAGTAGGCGCCGGGCCCACGTGCCCTGACATGCTTGTCTGATAGTAGGCGCCGGGCCCACGTGCCCTGACATGCTTGTCTGATAGTAGGCGCCGGGCCCACGTGCCCTGACATGCTTGTTTCAGATCTGAAAAAGAACCGCGTTTGCACGGCATGTTCCACCCAATCGGAATTGAAGGATTGGGCATGCCGTGCACACGTGGGCACGATGACGCCTTAATCATATCTATCTATTGCAGAATTGTGTGGTCAGCTGTAATTGACCGTAAATGATCATTTATATCATTTCTTTCATTCACCTTATGATTAGAATTCAGGTCTGCTTTGTGATTGTGGTTGACATCACTGGAGACGTTCGTTAGGTTCTCTGATATCTGAAAAAAAATACATCATTCACTACACAAAAAAAGGCAATCAACCACCCCTTCGACGTATTTCATCAACACATTTGGAAAAAAATATACACGTGACGTGCAGAAAGAAACAGCATTAGCTGGGCCAGCCAACATATACATAAACATCACAAACATAGGATACCCTGTATCGTGGGAACCAGACACAGCGACGTCACACACATGTAAATAAGGTACAGCCGGATTGTAAGGCCCACTTTTTTACAAATTGAAATATAACCTTTATTTTACCACCCCTAAGGAAAAAAGGTTTACAATAATAGCTATGATTATTTCAAAACCCGAATTAATGTAGTTTTTAGAGACATAACGATAAAGGGTTATTTTTTTTAATAAAAAAAAATATATAAAAATAAAACACTATATAGGGATTTACTCAATATGGTGTGTATAACAAGGCCCGTGCCGTTTATAGGTCGATAGGCGCAAAAGTATGCATTAAAGACCTCAAAGATTGTATAAAAATGGTCATTGTCATATTCGTGAACTTAAAAACAGCAAGCAGAAACTAAAACCATTAATATTTTGTTAGAAAAATATACTTTTCCAGTGGGTAAGAAAACAGCCAAGCTATTGAATTTTTAGGTGTTTTGTGTATAAATGTTAGTATTTTAGTTTAAAATATTCTCATTCATGCTAGAATTGAGTAGTTATTGTCAAGGTTTGTGGTTTATTATTTTCCTGTTTGAGCCTTATATTACACATATTTGCTTTAAAAGTTCCATATTTTGGGTAACAAGGCCCTGGAAAATTCAGTATCGAAATGTAGTTAAGAAGTATTAGATTTAGATTTTTGAATTCTTAAATATTAATTAATTTATGTATGAGGTAAAATTAAAAAAGACAGTATTCATAATAAAAATTGAGTATTCTTATATTGAGAACTTACATTATCAAAAAATAAAGGGCCTTGACTGCAGTAGGGTTGGAAGGCCCAGCTGAGTCCTGTGAAGCCCAAGCAACCACTTTTTTTTGGCCTTCCTAAAAGACGCGGCAACACAAATTCATAATTTTATAAATAATTAGAAATAAAATCGCACATCTCTATGTAAATATTAAAAGAATAATGATGAAATAAACATCCTAAATAAAATTCTACTTACAAATAGCAGTATGGGCAAGTAAAAAGTTACGTTTTGTGGGAGCACAAATTAGTAATACGAGTTACCGTTACCTACGTCCGCGAGTAACCGGGCGCCACTGGCAAGATGGCGGCCGCGCGCCACCAGATGCTGTGTTTCTGCGTTCCTATTGGTTTGTTTCATACGTACTATGAAGCTGGGGCGAAACAAATGTATTTTTATTTGGTTTTCTGCGCTTGGGCCTTGTAAAACTGTGGGCCTCGTTACCCGGTTGTAGCTTACGTCACACTAATACTAAATTAGCATGCAGCCGGTCCAGCTGATTCCATTTCTCACTGAACGAAATAAATGCGCATAAATGCGCATAAATGCGCATAAATGCGCATAAATGGCACACACTAAGGCCCACTACTTCGAAAACTATTCTCTGAATTTTGGCCACTCAATATAAACTTATATGGAGCTGACTCACGTATGAAGGAGTGATCCTAAAGAAGTTAACTCACATGTTTCCTTACAACGTTCTCGACCTTACTAGTCTTCTTCTCCACACATGTTCTTGTGGTAGTCTTACTGACTCCATTGTAGGCCTTCCTCGGAGCTGGACGGTCAGTGTTGTGAATTGGCTGAAGGGGGTAGCTCTTGTCTCGGCCGGCCATTGTGCGACGCTCCTCGAACATTTGACGGACCTGGATGAAAATCACAATAATAATAATGCGGTTTTCACCAGTGGTAGTGGTATTGGCAGTCGTGGCTTCGCAATGAACGGGAGAGGCCAGCGTAGAGCGGTTTATGCGCTTGGCGAAAAACAAGGTGGATCTCTCCACCAAACAGCAATAGTAGAGAGGCACAATAAGACAGCCAGTATGTATTTAGATATACTCAAGTACATCTAAATACATACTGGTTTTCTTATTCTCATTGCACTGAATTAGAGATAATATAAAGTTATCTTAAATTCAGTACAATCTATCGCATCGAAAGAACCTATCGGACAGACAGAACTCATGACGGTATTGTTATTTCTGGTCTAGCTATGGACGCAGACACCTCCAACTATACGCAAATTGTAACTAATTCCTTGAATTAATATCAATTATTATTATTATTCATTTTTCATTGCACTCTTGTTTTAAAGACGTTTTTTCTGACTTACGGGCTTACGCTAAGTTCTTCTAAAAAGATCAAAAGTCATGTTTCTTCCCATGAATTTTCTTACAATTCAACAAGTATTCAGTATGGTGGCTTTTTGAAGAAGTATGTTTCTGTGTAATATATTATTATTATGAACTAATGAGTTATTGACAGTAGGGTCTACATTAATTGAGGTATGAAAGTTTCCTTAGGAAGTAATAGGATCATTATCTTATACATACTTGAGTATGGTGTGGGTTAATGAGATGCCCCAGGAAGGCAAAGATTATTCCTAGACACACTCGTGTCTAGGAATAATCTTTGCCTTCCTGGGGCCGCACTAATATACTGCCATGATAGACGCGGAGTTTTAGCAGTACAGGCAGACGTGCTGGCGGGCTGGCAGTACTAATCCCGTTGGTGGTGGCTGGTGAGTACCGCACCCAGTCCAAGGCCCTGGCCTGCTACGCCTCATATAGAGAGGCTTTAACAAAATACAGGCACACGTATGCGGCTATAAGAGACTACCTTCCTCTGTAAAACTTCCCTTTTTAACATTTACCACCATTTGCAGGGGGATTCCTCAAATAAGCGTCTATGTCGTCAGTTGGCTACCTCACTGCTGAATTAAGCAATGTCAACTTCTATAAAATACTTGCCTGCGAAAGATACACCTATAGGGACCAATAACAGGCCTTACCTTTCCAGGTGGCACAGGCGCACCTGCAGGCGGGCTGGCAGTGCTGTTTCCGTTGGTGGCTGGTGAGTGCCGCACCCGGTCCAAAGCCCTGGCCTGCTGCGCCTCGTATAGTGAGGCTATCTTGTGCTCGCGCTCGGCCATCTGCTTTTGTTGAAACCGCGCCTGGAGGGAGGAAGATCTACTTATAACATGTATATAGAGGCACATAAATCCATCAGCCAGGTGGACGGGTGATGTCATTGCCATAGCTAGTAGGCAGTGGATGTGGTAGGCATAGCACCGGAGTAGAAGGCGTGGTAAAGGATAGGCCTCTACCCAACAGTGGAAGAATGTGGACTGATTGATGATGATGATGATGATACTGCTGACTCCATACTAGGGTACTACCCTGTGTCTAGAGAACCAGAAACAACGACGTTATTATTATTATTAGCCAAGGTCTTCCCACTACTGGGTAAAGGCGAGAGGCCTTTACCCAGTAGTGGGAAGACCTTGGCTAATAATAATAATAACGCACATTCCCCGTTTCGAAACGGGGAGTGTGCGTGCCCAGGAGCGTGAACAACAGCACTCTTTCCCACCAGTACTTGTCGTGGTCCCTCCTTCCTGGGACAACCACGTCATCGTTTTACATTTGGGATCCAGAGAGATGTTAATTTGGCCCATCGGTGCGGTTGCACACCAGCGAATGTTATAAACATATAAACATCCAAGACTCGGGGATTGATTTTCTTCCTTCAAGCCGGGATTTGGAAGTATGTGACGCAGAAGCTCGACCTCTACGCCACGCCGTCGTTTGAGAAGTTTTTAGGAACTCACACCCGCAACTGCGTTTAGCCAGGTAAGTAACGCAAACACACTATTATGTGATAAAAGAAAATTTGGATAAGTCAGGCCGATTAGACAGTTCGCAGTTATCTTGCAATAATTAGTGATGTCGATATTTTAATAACTATTTATTCTACTAGTGCAGAATTTAGGTGATATTTGACGTGTGGCATTTTTGTTAACGAGTGAGCGAAGCGCGCGACTCCAAAAGTATATACGAGTCGGATATTATTACGCATGTGTATCACACATTTTTTTACAATGCATGGTGCGAGGACATAACAATTATATGAATTTAACAAGATATTAGTAAAATGGCGGGCTTATTTTAAATATATGCGCCCTTTACATATCTAAAGTGATGGGCGCTCATAGGACTTGAGTGGTGGCGGGGACTCTCCTAATGTGAATGTGCTAATTGCTAATGTGCATTAATACTCGAGAGTGGCGAGTTTCATAATAATATCACTCGAGAGTTTTAATGCCTAATTATGTAAAGTTACATACACTAGTTTATCTACACACATATCATAAGCTCTCTTTGATGTGTTCAGGAACTGCATGTTTGACCGGCAATGTGGCTCTGCAGTTGTTTAGCTTGTTCTGTAGTACCAACTTAACGCAGGCGGGCGTCGGCGTTCGAAATTTGAATGCCAGTACCAACTTCACAGACAAACTAGGGGAGGCATACAGGTGGGGGTCGGCGTTCGAAATTTGAATGTCATAATATGTAGAAAAATTACACATTATGGTCATAATGTGTAATTTTGTTTTTATATATATATATGTAATGAGTTTTTATCAATTTGTTTAACATTATGCTGATCGTAACGTGCGGTTTTTGTACGCAGTAAAGAGGGTTTATGATACGTGTGTAGATAAATAACAACGCATTTAATGAAGTATTAGTTTTATTGTACCTTACATATGAATGATAATCTAATTTGTAAAAATTTAATCAAATAATAAAATCCCTTTTGCCTCGGGCTGACGACGGAGTTAAACATTTTTTCGGATATTTTTATTGCACATAGGCAAGCTATTTCAACAAGAGATTTCTTCCAGCAAACCCAAATGAAAAGGATAAATTTAATAGCAGTGACAGGTAGACCTTTGAGCAGAAAAGTGTTTTTACCAAACTAGTAAATATATACTACATATAGAAGAACAAAAATACCGTACATCAAATACATTTACGAAAGAGAAAGATAATGCAACTTCAGACGATTCTTAATGATAAAGACGGATGGACCACAGATATATTGCCCTATACGGTATTGTGAGGGGGAGTAGAGAGCATGGAGGCCGTGTGGGATCTACGAAACATTAAAAAAAAAAAACATAAAAATAGAAAGCACTAGTGCAAAAAGTGGCACTTCCGCACGATTTGTCCGCTTGGAAAACGCACTTTTCGAGCAAATGCATTGTAAAGGTACTTCCAATTGAACGTGTCATTGAATCAAGTCAGTAAACCCGGCTTCACGGGTTAAACAGCTGTAACGGTTGATTGAACCGTCTTGTCTGGGTAAAAGTACAAATAACACCGGACCTCCGTTATGCCATTTGGTATCTACCTACTTAACAGTTTCCTAGCATACCAGTTTTATTTTACATTGTTTAAAATTCGTGTAATCATCAAAGGTGCCCTTTTAATGTTTAATCGATAATCAATAAATGACGACCTCTCTGGCGCAGAGGTTGTGGCTCCCAGGTTCGATCCCCGGCTGGGGAAAAAAAAACGAGATCTTGGATGTTTCTATGTGTATGATGTCGCTGTTTCTGAATCCCATGAAACAGGGTGTCCTAAAGTGAGGCCAGAAACAATGTATGTGCCCGTTTATAAATATTTTATGTTTAAATCAGACAAAATTACAAGTTTTTCGAGATATGCAAAGATTTAAAAAAACATCAAATAAATCCTACTCTATTATAGTACAGAATAAAATCCCATAAATCAATCATTCATTATTGTGGGGACAAACCTTGGCGCCAAAAACTTGACGTTTAATTAAAAGAATTAAACGCTCTTCTTTGCATAAAGCATTCCTTAATAGACAACACTCAAATACAAGTTCATGTTGGATTCCATCAATCAATCAATGATTTATCACGGACAAATCAAGGTCTTTGGTTTTTGCTGATGTAGAAAATAAATGGCCGAATGCCCACACTGCTGCTCAGTTAAAGTGCCGGTTAAATGATACTTCCCGAGCGGGAGACAGTGACAGTTTGACATTGAGTGACCGTCAATGGTTGAGTTGTCGGCTGTGCATACGGAAGCCTGTGCAGTGAAGTGAAGGCGGGAGGTCGTTGCCTACGCTATAGATTGTAGTCTAACTGTAGACGGATCCTAATTTAATTCAGAATAAGTATGGTTTTGTATAATTTATATTGTAGTATATGTCTCAAGTGCTTCCGTCGTGGTTTTTTCTGTAGCCTATAGATTAGTCGTATTTGCATAGCACCTTAGGTAAGAGATCAACAAGGTTAGGTTATAGTCCGGCTGCCAAGCGCCCAATTCTAAATGAATCGTGTTTTCGAGTCCGCATACAATATATTTACAAGTTTAATATTCTATACAGGCATTAGTAAACAATTATAGGAAGGGTGTCAACCTGAAACCATTGAGCTTTTCGTATAAACCCCATGATTATGCAAAGTAGCTTCCGCCATTAGAGACACTTCTACGTGAGTTCATATCTACCCTATTTATTGTCTTATGACAAATATATATCCAGGTCAGGCAAGGTAACTCACGTCCCTACTGCAAGTTCCAGAACCCCGTCCAGGTCCAAAAGCCCGAACATATATTTCTATCACAGAACAGATAATTCGGGTAAATATGAACAAATATAGAATTCTCTGTAATGGCAGCATCTAATTTGCGGCAGATATTATGAAAAATGCTCAAGGGTGTTAGGGCGAAAGCCTTTCTTATCTGTTCAGTAGCGTTTAAAAGTCATGAAAAATAAAAATAATATTATGCGGACTCAATAGTACAGTTCCACCAGCCGACTGCGAAACGTAGAGTCATTTTGCAGGAGGCTACAATGTTATATATATTTTTCGAGCTGTACTTTTTAGCCCGCGAAGAAAAAAGAGGGGTGCTATTAATTAACAGACAGACAGACAGACAGACGTTTGTTGCCTATCTGTGTATCAGCAGACTTCCCTGCGATCATGGCAAAATTTCCACGGTTTCATTCATTTTGACGGGTATGATTTATGTATTTTATTTATAGTTATGTATATTATCACTCGTACAAAACAAACATCGTAGTAATGCCTACTCTAGTTAGTAACACAAGTATGCCTTTAACTTTCCCACCTAAACCTAACCTAACCTAACCTAACCTAACTTAACCTATGCATAGGTAAAGGTCCACGGCACAGATATCGAGAAATCGAGAGATAGGTTGAGGGGCGTGGCATGTGCGAACAAATGTAGCTCCGACAGGTTCGATATTAAAAATTCTCGGTATTCACCGGGCGACCGCAGTGATGAATTCATTTCCGTTGTTTTTCTAAAATGCCGACCTGTGCAATACTCAAGTGCAAAAATAGAAGCGAGATTGTGAACTCCAAGAACGCCGGTGTCACATATCACTTGTAAGTCTCATTCTAACTATTATTTCTTCTTAAAACACAAGAAATAAACATTATTACGAAAATAAATCATTCGCGGAAAATTCGTCACGAATTGACATTAAAGTGACAATGTCATGTTGTTCTAGCTAAGTTTGTTGCTACATTGCTTGTTTTGTATCTTATCGTATTTGTATTTAATGAATTATGTGTAATAAACAGTGCAATATAATTAGTATATAATAATTTCTATTAATAGGTTATAATAATCTTAATTATGACGTATAATTTAAATCAAATTTTAAATGTATTTCTAAATGTGTATTGACCTGTAATTGACAATTATAAATAAATAAACTGAAACTGAAACTAACTTCACTTCGTATTGCCAAGCTAACACGCAATGAATATTTCACACTTATCTAAGTACGAAAGCAAAGATGCATCGTGATACGGAGGCGAACTGTCACACGCAAACAGAGACGACATATAGTGATGAGGATACTGATAGGAGAATTATGTTTTTGAATCGATAGATTTTATCATTCCGCAATTACTAATATAGATAATGTAATAATATAGTTATTTTATTACTCATAATACGTAAGTTTATTGTTAGTTATTCCAATGATTGCCAAACAGGCAGTTTAGATTTTAAGTTTGTTTAAAACCTCGCCCGACGAAGGATAATGGGGTGTTATAAGTATTGATCGGAAATTCCGATGCTTTCAGTCAGGTCCGAAGAGAATTTCTCGGCTAAGTCCGAATCAGAATGAACTCCGTTCACAGTTATTCTACCTTCATAAACCTCTTTGCCTCTCTTTCTAGCTGTAAGGATTCTGTTGAAAAAAAGAAGAGAGGCAAAGGGGTCTCTGGAGGCAGAACAACTGTGAACGGAGAATACACGGGTAATTTCGACGCAAAAAAGTCGGGATAAGGGGGTTGTATAGTTATTAGTCCGATTTGACTCAAAATCTATATCTGGGGATCCGGTTGAGGTCCAATCATGATTCTGTCATATTTTGAAAAAGTTGCCGACATTTCGAACTTCGTAGTTACTGGTCCGATTTACTTCAAAATCGATATCTGGGGACCCGGTTAGAATACAATTATGATATAGATGTCAGATTTTGAATATTGGACGCCATTTTGATTTTTATATTTACTGTTCCGATTTGCTTCAATGATAAAGTTATGTATTTTATTACGCTAATCAATGTTTCAGTTTTCCTAGTGAACCAAAAATAAAAGAAAAATGGATCGAAGCGGTAATGAGAGGGCCTCGCTGGTTTCCACAAAAACAATGTAAAATATGCTCAATTCATTTCGAGGAGAAATGTTTTCAAAAATTAAAGAAATACAGGCGAATGTGGCCATGGGCAGTGCCGACGATGAAAATACCAGTTATGATGTCTCATGTTAGTAATTTATATTTAATTTCATACAATGGATAGGTTTAAAATATTTCTTACACCATACCACTATAAAAAGACTGTTTCTAGATTATTAATTGAATATCTACTTGAAATTATAAATTCCTTTACTAACTACATATAACTTTAAGTAATGCATCTTATTTTATTAGGGTACCAGAGATCCAGAGAAAAACCATATCAATGAATGCGTCTCTGTAGGAGATAGCAGCGATCAGGTATATTTTTTTGAAATTTTAACATGAAAAACTGCGTGATACGTATTTGAATACTGATTGCTTGCACCTTTTTGTCTCAGGATACCATAAAATCAGAGAAAACACATTTGAATGAATGCGTGTCTGAAGGAGATGACGGCAATGATGTAAATCGGGTCAAATTAAAACAATTTATAAAAATTCGGGTTACTTATTTACATCTTTATTTTTAGACATCAAAACAAGCTGAGTCTGAAGAACCGTCTTTGCTGACCACAGACAGAGTAGGTAATGAAAATGTAAGAAATGTATTTGAATTATTATTTGAATTGTAATTTTATTTAATTTTATAAAAGTAAACATACAGACAGTGTCACGCCTTTTTCCATGCGGGGTGGCAAAGGCACATTTGATCCCAATTTATCTTAATTTAAAGGTACCTTGCTTTCTTTATCATACTTCTATCGCCCATTCATATTCCTGTGATAAGAAGACTAACAGCAACTAAATTAAACATACAAATTACAGGACAAGGACCAAGAAAATCACAGCATTTTCGAGACCCCACGCAAGAGGAAGCTGCGCCATCGGATAGACCAATTGGAAATCGTACTCGAGCAAAAAAATAAGAAAATTAAAACTCTTCAAAAACAAAACAGCCGCTACCGCAAAAAAATTTTAAACATGAAGGATGTTCTGAGAGATCTTAAAGATCAAAAATTAGTTAATTCTGATCAAGTCACACAATTAGAAGGTTTAGGTGTAGGAGTGGCTGATCTCATTGAACGATGTGAGAAAAAACAATCTGTCGACAAAAAATCCACTGAAAAATACTCAGCAGAATTGAGAACTTTTGCCTGTACACTTCATTTTTATTCGCTTAGGCGAATAAAAATGAAGTGCCTACGAATATGTGCGGCAAAAGTTTCAATCTTGCCTTCCCCACGTTCGCACCATAAGGAAATGGTACGAGGCGATTGACTCCGACCCCGGGTTTACAAAGGAGTCATTTGAAGCTATCAAGCTGAAAGTTGAAAATACAGATTATACACTGGTGTGTAATGTTGTACTCGATGAAATGGCCATTCGCCGTCATGTAGAGTGGGACGGTGAGTATATGCATGGATATGTAGATATATGCAATTTCAAAATGGCCGATACAGATTCTTTGCCCGAGGCAAAGGAAGCTCTAGTTTTTCTAGTAACCGCAATTAATGCCCCTTGGAAGATACCTGTCGGGTATTTTCTAGTAGCTGGTGTTACTGAAGAACAACGAGTGAATCTAGTTACACAATGTCTTGAACTGTTACAAGAAACGGGAATCGAAATAACATCACTTACTTTTGACGGCTGCCCTGCAAATATGACGATGACTAAAGAACTTGGGTGCTCACTGAACAAAGAAGACTTAAAAACAAATTTCGAACATCCCGTTACAAAGAAACCGATCTTCATCTTTCCCGATCCATGTCATATGTTGAAGTTATTGAGGAATGCTTTTGAAGCCAAAGGAAGCTTTGTTGATGAAACCCAAAAAGAAGTGGAATGGGCACATTTAAAAAAATTGAACGATGTCCAAGAAGAAGAAAAGATGCACTTAGCTAACAAATTGCGTCGAGGCCACATATTCTTTAAAAACCAGAAAATGAAAGTGAGATTGGCATCCCAATTGTTCAGCACCAGTGTGGCAGTCGCATTAACATTTTGCTCAGAACTAAATTTACCAGGTTTTCAAAATGTCGATGGCACAGTCAACTTTCTGAAAATAGTCAACAATCTATTTGATATATTGAACTCCAGACATGTAGCCCAGTTACATTACAAAAAGCCAATCTGTGAACAAAATAAGGTTGAAATCTTTGATTTTCTGGAAAAAGCCGAAAATTACCTGAAAAAATTGAAGCTTGTGGATGGTACGGCAGTAATTGACTCATCGAGGAAAACTGGTTTTGTCGGATTTTTGATCTGTATAAAGAGCCTCAAAGATTTGTATGTTCGGCTAGTTGAAAAAGAACGAAAACTAAGCTACTTCCCTGTTTACAAGATTAGTCAGGACAATCTTGAGCTGCTTTTTGGCCAAATCCGAAGCCACGGGGGTTGTAATACAAACCCAACAGCACGACAATTCAAATCAATATACAAAAAAATTATGGTCAAGTCAGAACTCCGAGACGTGGACAGTGGGAACTGCCGAGCACTCGAAAAGATGTCCCTTCTGACATGTTCATCGGCTGTTCGCATCAACCACACTATCGATCCCCGATTACGAGATGAAGAGTGTGACGACATAAATATATTACATGAAATGGCAGTATTCGACGAAGAAGTAGAAATGATGGTTGATGTTCTAACACAATACAGCTCACAAACCATAACTTACGTAGCTGGCTTCGTCGTTCATGCTCTGATTAAAACTGTGAAATGCGACGTATGCACAAGCGCGCTACTGTCAAGCGGCCCGGACGATACACATAAGTTTATAAAACTCAAGGATAAAGGCGGCTTAATATATCCTTCCCATGACGTTATAACAATTTGCAAAAACATGGAAGTGATCATAAAATCAACTGTGCTTACCAAAGACAAAATAAAGGTTAGGGTTAAAAATTTAAAACAATCATTAATGTCTAAGGCACTACCCCGATTCATTGGCATGAATCTGTTCAACGAAATAGATTTGCACCAATTCGAACAAAACCCAATGGATAATCATCTAATATTACTGATAAAAGCTGTAATGGAAAGATATACCAATATAAGACTGCATTACTTGGCAAAAAACGCTACGCCTCAATTGTCAAAACGGCAAGTTCTTAATAAATATTAACATTTTTCTGGTCAATAGATAGTATTTAACTGTACAGGATTTTACAGAAAGGGTATATATGCCGAAAGACGGTTGTTAAGGCCATCATTCTGAACATCTTTCTTGATTAAACTGATTTGATCAGCATTGTTTTTCACTTTTCACGACATTTTGGGCCGAGCTGCAGGTCAGCTGATTTGTATGGGGAAGTAAAAAATAAAGTTGCTCTGATCAAATCAGATTCATAGAGAAAATCGTTCAAAATATGTCGCAAACAACTCTTTTCGGCTTGTCACCCCGCATCTGTTACACCCTGTATACACAGTAATAGGTATTTCTTGTAAAATAAATATGTCGTATTTACAAACAATTTACTATTTTATTTATAGAACCCGGCATTGTATACGACTGTCTATACCAGTGTCTATAAATTATAATCGATCGATGATACACGCTGTCCTTGCATTGTCCCAACACTAGCTCGACTAGCTAGTATACCTGCGGTAGTGTGGGTGTGTTCGGACGATAGGTGCATGACATTGCACTGACCAATAAAAGCGGAGGGATTGATGTACGAGTGGTGTAAATGTATGTGTGTTCTTAGTTTTCGGCGACACTGGTTCCGATACAAGCTTAGCGCCAAGGGCCTATCTCTCGATATCTGTGGTCCACGGTGTATTTTTACCGCGCCGCGGACGACAACGCGACATTCTAATAATCAACATCTTATGACACGCATAATTTTATTCATAACTTTACTCTGACTCAGGAGACGTTGTACCTTTCTAGTAAATATAGATAATTAGTACCTAGCTACATTGTTAGCATATAATATATGCGAGGCAACTATAGTTGGTTAAACCGAGTTCAACTTGGCATCAGCTTTTGACAACAGACTAATCAGAAACCTGCTAATGTTAAGGGTAAGATGACATGCACCCCTAGTGGGAATTCACCGGTTAATAATACTTTGTATGCAACATTGGAATCTGTTCCATCCAAGTAATTTAAATTAGTTCATAAGACATTAGAGGAAATCTCTAGCATACAAGAGCCACTAAATATGTCAAATGGAATTAAATATTACTTATCAAAACACTTAAATATTACCCATCAAAACATCCAGGGGCTACCTGGCAAAGAACTGTATTAGAATTATTTCTAAAAAAAATTGACATCGATGTTATTTGTATTACAGAATACTGGTTAAAGGAAAAGATGATGTCTTTTAACATAAATAACTACAAAATTGACAGATGTTAAAACAGAAAGACTGCTGATAGAGGTGGCTCTTTAATCTTAGTAAAACATAATATTAAGGTGAAACAACGGAAAGATTTCTTGCACTTACTGTTGAAAGACAAATAGAGGTATCATGTGTTGAGTTAGATAGCCATATTATTGTTTGTAGCACGTTAGAATTAGTAAATGACACGAAGTTTCTTGGAATAACCACTGATAGCAAATTACAGTGGGGACCCCACATAGATAAATTGGCTGGTAAATTAAGTTCTGCGGCTTACGCTGTTAGGAATATCAGACAAAACACGGATGTGGCTACATCTAGGCTAGTATATTTAAGTTACTTTCATAGTGTCATGTCCTATGGTATCTTGTTGTGGGGGAAAGCAGCGGATATTCAAACTATTTTTATTTTACAGAAAAGAGCTATTCGAGCAATTTATAATTTAAAACGCACAGACTCCTTAAGAGAGCTTTTTAAATAAATTGACATACTAACTGTAGCTAGTCAATTTATTTTCGAAAACATAATTTATGTACGCAAGAACCTTACAACATTTGCTAAACTTAACGATAGCTGTAATATTAACCTAAGAAATAATCACAGACTACTTGCGCCCCGGTTTAGACTCGCGAAGGTTAGCAATTCTTTCAAGGGTCAATGCATTCTCTACTACAACATCACTGTACTGTACTGTACTGTACTGTACTAATCACTGAAAAACGGCTTCAAAATCGGACTCGTAGTTGTGATTTTGCACAAATAAATGTTTACTGCAGCGCCCCCTGGTGAGTTGTCACCATAACAGCTATCTAAGAACATGCCCAATCAAACCCGAACCTATCACTGAAAACAATCAATCGGACTTGTAGTTTTTGAGAAAAATAGCAACATTGGTTTGCACAAACATCCTCTCACCCCAAACGCATATACCATCTCTGTTCCGTCGTGGGTAAAAAGAAGATTTTGATGATGTTAATGGTGTATTGTCCTTAACCTTGAATTGGTTCACAGTTAATAATTTATTGTTAAACATTGGTAAAACCAAGTGTATCAAATTCTCACTTCCAAATGTCAGGCATGAGACCAGTTTAGTGTTAGACAGCGACACGTTAGAATTAGTAAATGATACAAAGTTTCTTGGAATAACCATTAATAGCAAATTGCATTGGGGACCCCACATAGATAAGTTAGCGGGTAAATTAATAATTAGGAACATCAGACAAAACACGGCTGTGGCTACATCTAGGTTAGTATATATTAGTAACTTTCATTGTGTCATGTCCTATGGTATCTTGTTGTGTGGGAAAGCAGCGGATATTCAAACTATGTTTATTTTACAGAAAAGCGCTGTTCGAGCAATTTATAATTTTAAACTAACAGACTCCTTAAGAGAGCTTTTTAAAGAAATCGACATACTTACTGTAGCAAGTCAATTTATTTTCGAAAATATAATGTATTTACGTAAAAACCTTACAACATTTTCCAAACTTAGCGATAGCTATTATATAGCGCCACGGGTTAGACTCGCGAAGGTTAGCAATTCTTTCAAGAGTCAGTGCATTCTCTACTACAATAAGATACGAAGATAAGATAAGATAAGATAATAAGAAATTTAAAAAGCATGTAAAAGCGACTTTGTCGAAAAAGGAATATCACAATGTTCAAGATTACTTAAATGATGGGTCTGTATGGGGTTAATCTGGCTCAACACAGACCTTGCTGTTAATAATTTTGTAACTATTTATTCCTGCTTATTAATTATCATTATGATATTATAATGTATTAGTTAAGCACAACCATTTTTTAAAAGAGATCTATAAATTAATCTGTGGGAGTTTCTACGCCCTTTCTCTCCCACAGTAGTTCAATGTAGAGAAGAAGCAAAAAAATACGATTGGTAAGTATTTGTAAATATCTACAGTAATAAAGAAATTTGAGTTTGACTTGACTTTGACTATGTCTCTACTTATTTAGTAGTTTCATATACTCGTGATCATTTCGTAATTTATTTATTGTACTACACAAAACAGTGATTCAGATAACTTATAATAGAAAAAAACATGTACAAAGGCGAGCTTATCTCTAAAAAGAGATTTATTCCAGCAAACCAAGATGGTGGGAAAGGTGATGGTTGAGCGGGGGATTATTTATTTATCCTTATTGATTTGTTTGAATGCATGATACAGAATGGCATATAAATAGTTCCTTATGAGCGCTGGTACATAAATGGTATTGGCTGTGTGCCTATATTCCTACCTTCAAATTCGCTAATGGCTTTACCATTCAAGCAGTTCAAGCAGCACAATGTAAAAGTTTTTTTAGACACCTTACTTATAAAGGCGAGGGACAACATTTTAATCCGACAACATAGCTTACACATACTACTGCACACTGTACATAGTAGCTTCGATATTCTACAATGTTGAAGACATTAGGACACAGTTTTCTATGCACCAGTTAACACTCAGTGCCTAATTGTATAGGTAATTACAAAATGCTAATTAGTTCTTTCTTGAATGGTACTGTAGCCCATCCGCAATAAGTAGTACTTAGGCTCCATTCGTACTTAGCCCGAGAGTTTGAAACATACACACAACTAAATTGTAAAGTAAGATTCGTTGACACTCAAACATTAAAGGATAGACTTTCGCTCAAAGACCAGTCGCGAGGGCCAGCCAGTCAGTATGCTGCACGCTGTTATTTAATTAAGTATTCTGTGATTTAAATTCAGTAGCTGTTTGTGGATTAGATCAATAAGCTTTTAATCCATCTTAGAAGTGGGCATTCAGGTTCACTCAAAGCATATTGTTCCAATGCTGGGTAGGGAGAAGTAGTTGAATATTTTAGTAGATTC
This sequence comes from Argyresthia goedartella, assembly GCA_949825045.1. Lineage (NCBI taxonomy): Eukaryota > Metazoa > Arthropoda > Insecta > Lepidoptera > Argyresthiidae > Argyresthia > Argyresthia goedartella. Next base: position 28,387,148 of record OX463824.1, read on the forward strand.
GCTTCAATTACCATTTCCAACCTGTGTCGGTGTAATAATAACTCATGTTAGTAGGTGGATAATCGATCGACGCAGCTTGCAACCAGACCAAGGTAATGTCAATAATTACTGTGCTATGGTAATGTACTAATAAATGAAGCAGATAATTTGCATTCTGTCAACTAACCTATAGTTTGCGTCAGGATCTCGCTAAGACATTATACACTACGACGTAAGTTGTAAGATGCAGGGCACTACCTATCTTTTCTTGAAGCGCTTCGTCGAATTTTGGAACCGTCACAACTTGGGTTTGAATGATAGTAGTTGAACAAAATTTTCGGGATGTGTTGTCAGTAGTAGGCTTAATATACTTAAAAAGTTTAAATAGCATAGCTCTTATACTTGTGATTTTATTGACATCTAAAATACTCCGATTTCGCCACTGACTCACTGATGATCATCAAAATTCTTAGGTACTTCCTCAAGTCCTAGAAAGCTGAAATTTGGTATGAAAGCTAGTATTAGTACACAAACAATAAAAAATAAACTTTTTCTTTTTACCCCAAAACCCCTTAAACTAGGGGATGGAAGTTTATATGGGGACTACTTGTTAAAAATAATGAAATACATATTTCAGGATTTTAAGTGAATCACCCTCCACCCTTTATGAAAAATGATTTTATTTAAATTAGTATATTACGAAATAAGAAAATGCGTGTTTCAGGCTTTAAAAAAAACATCCCTCAACCCCTTAAAGTAGGAGATAGGGCTCTTGTCAGGTTTCAGAATTTAGTAAATGATTATACGAAAAATATTACTCCACTTATGTACTATCGAACCATGTGAATCATGACCCACCATAAGCTTATTTTGCTAAACCCCTTAAATGCAAGTAGGTCGAAATTTGCTTGAAGGTTTATTTCCTTGGTAACGAACTTGTTATCATTTGATTAGACACTGACATTACGATAGATCTTACAAGTTTGAAAGTTTCAAACGAATTATCAGGCAAAAGGGTCATGATTCAGTTGGTTCGATGTACTTCGTTAAATATGTACAGTCAAGAAAAAAATCTAAAACTTGTAATTTTTACCCCCTACCCCTTAAACTAGCGGATGGAAGTTTGTATGAGACTTCCGTAAATTTTGATGCTAGAGATCTGAAAATTTATAAAGGGACTTCTTGTTATAAAAAATAAAGCACATATTTCAGGAATTTTTGTAAATCGCCCCCCAAGTTTAGAATCAGGGGATGGAATTAAGCGCGCGCAAAATGCCTAATGTATACAGGCACATACATTGGTTATGGCCCCACACTAGGATACCTGGGGATTTTTTTCTTTACCCCCAGCCGGGGATCGAACCAGGGACCTCTCGCATGGTAGGCAAAGCCACAACCGCTGCGCCACAGAGGTCGTCATATGTGTATTTAGGTAACCTAAAATAGTTAAATTATTCACAAAAATATTTATTATTTTTAGGCAAACAAACTAACCGAGATTGTAAAAAGTGATGTTAAGTAAAAAGCAAAATGCAAAAGCAAAAAAACATTAATGTGCGCAATAAGCTCCATTGCGAACGGCAAGTGTGTCGAAAAATATAGAATTAACTTACTTTATAAATTTACTTCCATTGTCTCATTATAATAATCTCTACATTACTGCTAATAACAAAAATCTGATTAAGCCTCTTATCGAGGCAAAGTAGGACATAATATTGGATTTGCATAAATATCCTATAAAGTTTAACTGAGCCACTCGAAGTCGTATAAGGTAATCTAAAGTGACTATTAAAGAACATAATCCTATTTATTTGCATTTGATGCCGGCCGTGTCATTCCAAATAAGTGAATCGGCAAAACCGAGAGAATATTTTATTGGTACCTAGTTATGTAGGTACCTATTAAGATATACAAAGGTTACAGACACTAAAGTCCCGGTATAATTGTATTAAAAATAAAATATTAGAGGACAATCTTGCACAAACAAAACTAGGCCCATAGTAAGCTCAATAGGTACTAGACTACGATATATTTAATAGAGATAAATACTTACGTAAATACATAGAAAACATCCAAGACTAAGAAGATGATCGTCATTTGTATGGAGAGTGTAACAGCCGAATACAGAGACCCTGCTCAAATAAAGTGTTATACTGGGTCTGTCAGTTCTCGAAAGAGAAAAGTTAAGAATCCGTTTGAGAATCTGGCTGGAAAAAACCGCCTTGAGGATTACTTTGCGCTGTACTCAGAGTCATTAAATGAACGATTAATCCGATTCCAAATTTGAATTTAAATACAAAATCGTTCACTTAGTAATCCTTAATGAATCAATAAACGACTCTGGGTATGACCGTTAATTAACGATATTGTATGTAAATTCAAATTTGGAATCGGATTATCGGTTCATTAAATGACTACATACGGCTATTGGTCTTTAAAATTGAGCATTTAGCTAAAGTCATCTCTCAATCATCTTCATTTCCCGTCATCGTTGAATGGAGATTCCACAAGTATCCCGCATTTAAACTTTCGATCCTAATACACTTGTGATTGCTGATTATAATAATAAACATTTTATTTTGGACAACTAATTGTTCCATATTTGGTTAGTAGCACACAATTTATTTAATTCTATGTTAGCTTCTTATAACAACACACTTATATATGTCACCGTAAGATTGTCAAAACGTTTGACTATCTTACGGTGACATATACATACATACAATGACTGAGGCGCAACTCAATTTCCCACACACTGTCTATGTCCCTGTCACTACATTCACCCAGTGCTTGAGTGTTGCGCCATCGAGCCTCCCTGCGATGACCTCAAGAATGCTGTTGGTGCTGTTTCGCGTTCCGCTCAGTAAGGAGGCCGTTCTCTCACGTATGATGGCGAGAAATCCATCAGTACGTGCCTCAACAAACATACCCGATGCACTACGATAGCGTGGCAGCCCCAGCAACATCCTAAAGGCATTGTTATACTGGACTCGCAGGGAATTGAGAGTCTTTTGGGTAAAGTTGATCCATAGGCTGCACGTATAAAATGTTTTACAATATGCCTTGAAGAGAGTAATTTTGATGATGACTTACTTTGTACAACGAGCAAACCTACGAACCAATATATTCGCCCGAACTGCCATCGCCCTGCGCTCCCGCTCAATGTCTTGGTCATCCTTCAAGTCTTCTGTCACTGTATGACCAAGATATTTAAAACTTCTTACTCTGTTGAGCTCTGTACTATATAATCTAAAGGCCGGCAATATACTCGGCAGTTTATTACCGGCCTTAAATACCATAAGTTCACTCAAGGCCATGACTCTCCGCATACATCTCACAAGTGCCCAGTAGCCTCCTTAAGCCCCCCCAGCGATGGACTCGGCAGCTCCATGTTATCAGCATAGCTTCAATTATTGCAGATTTTGCCATCGATACAGCATCCTGCATGTATGCCGCTGAGTTCACCGACCAGTTCGTTCACATATGCTGTTCAGCATAGGGGATGTTAGCCCCCCTGCCTAACTCCAAATTCCATCTGGTATGAATCCGAAAAGACGTTTCCCCATTTGACTTTATTACTTTGATGTTTATACCAATATTTAAATAAATCAACAATCTCCCCTGGTAGGTTCTATTCCCAACACTTATCTCACAGAAAATCATAGTACACCAAATCAAATGGTTTAGAAAGATCTTGGAAACAGGCGTAGACATTCGGTTTGCGGTCTGTATAGTATTTAACAGTATGCTTCAGGCACAGAACTTCTGTAGATAGCCCCCGGTCTTTAGCCATACTGAGCGTCATTTAGTCGAAGATAGGCGCTCAGCTGAGCATCAAGCAAACCATCAAATACTTTCAAGCAAACCATCAAATTTTTACTACTACACTATGGTTGCTAACGAGATAGGTCTATAGTTATTTATATCAGATATATTTTCTGTTCTATTTTTTACTATAAGCACCACAAGAGTCTCCATCATATCCCCCAGAAGATAACCATTTCCAACACAGAAACTATAAAACATCTTCAAAACTCTGGGTAGATGAACCCCGGCTTGTTTCAGGTGATCCGGTGACTTCCCTCCCGGCATATTTTTTAGTACCGTTGCTACGTCTTTAGGGGTAAATCGAATCTACAGGTCAATACGACGTTGTTCAGCATCGTTCACACGATTTGAAGGAGCTATCAGTGATTGATTACACCTTAAAATGTTCACGAAATGATTTAGCTATATTCTTTAGGTCAGTCACCCCATCAACAGATACGGGAAGGCTAGGTTTAGTATTAAGCTTATTTGTAGACTTCCAAAACGACTTTCGCCCTTTGGTGTGTAGCTAATATGTCCATAGCTATTTGTTCTTGGTTATCTTGGTTATTATGATTCACATTATTTAGGAATGAGTAGGGGGAGATAAAGACTGTATCTCCGCAAAGCTGTTCAAATAGTGGGTCGCACAGGTTGGCGAAGAATGTCTATAAAAGGCATGTGGACACTTCAATGACTCATGCATGAGCGGCCAGTCAATGACCTTCCATAGGTGGATAGTATGGCGCCAATGTATTGGAGATCTTATCAGCGATTGCACTGTCATTGCACCCCCTTGCGCCTTCGCCACATTCACCGTGACATCGGTCGCGGAAAAATATCCATAATACGAAAGTACCGATCATCCGCGTAATTAGTCCGACGGTAATTACATTAGACGTTCCGCGACGTTTCGCTGGATGTGGCAAAGGCCTTAGATTGGTGACAAATTCACGGCGAAGTTGACGTCGTTCGTGGAGTTGGTCACCACCACCAGATCACAGTTAACATATTATGTAGGTAGTTAAGTAGAACAGAAGATGACAGAAGTATTTAGTTCGAAAGGGATATAACACGACTTGAAATGAACACGAAGAAGTGGGAATTTTCGGAACCCCTTTTGAGAATGGAACTTTGTAAAATATCGTAAGTAAATTAGTCGGCAAAAGCTTGTTGTTGTTATTGTACGATTCATACCAACAAAACTGCATTACTCATTCATCATCAAGCAAGCACCTTGTAGGACACAAGCGTGATGTAATCTCTTTAGCATAACTCCTTGTGCGTGACTCACTACCAAAAAGGATTATTGACGACACTCGCAAAAAGTTCTGTTGTTTTTGAACATTCGAAGGCTTTGCTGGGTTACGAAAATAATATGATCATCTTCTCGCAATAGAAGTCGTGCAACAGCGTGTTTCCTCCGAATGTACCCATGATTGTGCTGTCGCAGACAAAGAGTGTAGAACCTCAGTCGCTGGTAGGAAAGATTATGAGGTTATCCTACGGTGCTTAATTGGGAGGTCTTGAAAAGTACGATTTTGCGTCTAGAGCTTCCAGTGCCTTTATAGGAAGCCTTAATTGGAACTTAGCTGAGCTCACCTTATGACACACAATAGGAATCATGAAATAATTTAATTCTCGCTTTCATTTCACGCATATCATGTCCTATAAGTAGAATACATAATTGAATGCCAAAAAAAAATTGCTAACAGTTTGGCGCGGAAACTACAGCGGAAATGACGTAATAATAGGTACAGAAGTGGAAAGGGAGAGATGCGTAGCTCTGTCCCTTACTGACAATAACTATTACGTCACTTCCTCTGATGTGGTGTTTTAAAACAAGTAGGTACCTAGGTACTGTTTGACGTTACTTTAAATTCGTATTTTTGTTATAAAATAAAATAAAAACGTGCAAAAGTGCAGGCCCCTCTGTTATGTTTTTAGGCCTAAAACTATTATTAAATGTGATAAATATCTTAACCGAAGCTTCTCTAACATTTTATTAGTTTTGCTATTGTTCCCGGCAGGTCTAGGAAAAATACTTTTAAAGATTTAACAAAGTTAGTGACAGCCTCAATATTAGTCCCCGTCATGAGAATCTAGAATGTTTGTAAATAAATAACTTCTACTAAGTTACCTACGTAGCGACAATTCAATCAACAACAAATAATCCCAAATTCAATCAACTCAAAGTAACATACGTGTAATACGAAACCAACGAGCAATTTCACTTGTTCGGGTGATATTTTAGCGATATGAAGCGCTGTCGTTCGCGCGCGAAGCGCACTATTTTATGTTACTGGACGTCCGACTCATGCAACGTAAACATTTGGGCCGTAATATCAAAAGTTCTTCAGGCAGTCAATGATGATGTTGAATTAACATTTTTTGCGAAACGACAAGCAGGCGGCTATTTAGGCATTTGCCCTTTAAATATATAAAACGACAGAGAAATAATGCGCTCATGGATAGAGAGACGATATAATAATATGGCGGTGAACATACTTGAGAAAAATCAAACAATAAAGGGAGCAAGAGCGGCACATATATTACATGGATCAGATACATGGATAAGACATGGGTAAATGAAGGTTACTGTTTAAAATTGACTAGTGGTTTTTAAATTATAATATATATTGTAGTATATAATATATGTTGTTATATTATAATTATATTGATTTGATTGAGTTAATGACTGTATTCTTTTTATTAACAGGACATACTGTTACCAAAACTTGGGTAGCGAAGGAAATCAAAAGCATGTAACAGGCTTTCCGTATTGTTACCCCCAACCCAAAATCAAAGGGTAGGCGATTAATCATCAGACACATTTTTGTAATTCACACACACGTTTTTTAGATGGAGGCGAAAATATCTAAGAAGACGAGGGATTACCATGAGTCAATTGACGCTACACATTTCGAGAAATGGCTTGAAACGGTGCTAACTAAACTTGGAGAAAATTCTGTGGCAGTAATGGATAATGCATCATATCATTCAAGGCGTCTCGAAAAGGCCCCTACTACTGCCTAAAAAAAGGAACTATACAAAACTGGCTTTTAACAAAGAATTTATCTTTCGATCAAAAATAAATTAAAACCGAATTGCTGATTTTTTTTATAGGGATGCAACGATGCCGATACCGATTATCGTATACCGCCGACTATCGGGTTTTATTACGATAATCGGCATCGTAAGAACATTATACGATTTTTACAATACGGTATTTGAAAGAAAACATACATGTTTTGCTTGAAATGAAACGCAGCTCGGTGTTAAATTTTGCACTGGCAACACTAGCACTAGCCATCTGATTATTGACTTTGACATTTGTGTGTCACTTGGCGGCCTGTCAATCTTGTTTTCACTTTTTTCGTTTCTTTCAAAGTATGTATGAAGGTTTAAGTATACTTAACTGTACCTTATATACACTTAAGTAGGCAATATCAGAAACAGGCTGAAAGAAGACATTTAAGTATTCGCTACTAGTATTATTATATAGAATGAATAATTGTTAAGTTACCAGATGTTAAACATAAAAAGTATATAAAAAAACCGGTCAAGTGCGAGTCTGAATCGCGCACGAAGGGTTCCGTACCACCGTTCAATGGAAGCGATGGTGTGGAGTGAATAGTTTGGATTTTACACAGCAAAATATTGTTTACAAAGTTATTGGTGCGGTTACTTTCACACTCCATGTACGTAACCAGGTGCATCTATAAGTTTGTATGTGGTATTGAAAGAATTGTTGTATGGGAGCCCCCTTAAATATTTCTTTTATCCTGTTTTTTAGTATTTGTTGTTATAGCGGCAACATAAATACATAATCTGTGAAAATTTCAACTCTCTAGCTAGCTAGGTTCTTGAGATACAGCCTGGTTACAGACAGACGGACGGACGGACGGACGGACGGACGGACGGACAGCGGAGTCTTAGTAATAGGGTCCCGTTTGGAACCCTTCGGGTACGGAACCCTAAAAACTATAATAGATGTTGATTTCAAAGAGATTTTTAGTTTTTATTTAAAGTATCGTAATGTATTCGTATTCGTATCGTAATGATATATCGTGATGGTAATAGCTTATACGATATTATCTGTATTCGTATCGATATCGTAATAAAGATATCGTTGCATCACTAGTTAAAACCATTAATGATCATTTTAAAAGTTATGCAGTGGATAAGCTCGCAAAAAAATAAGGTGAAATTCTTGGCATCATTGCGAGCTTAATCCAGTTGAGCTTGTTGGGGCCGAAGTTAAGGGATATGTTGCTCCTAACAACACAAAATTTTAATTTGAGAAGGTGAACCAACAAGACCTGCAGCAGGTAACTAATGAAAGGTGGAAGCGTTGTGCGGAGCACGTCATCAAGGAAGAAAATTACTTTTATGACAATTCGATGAAATGATAGATTGCACGGTAGACAGTTTTGTTATTCAGAAACTGATTTTGAAACAGAATACTCGGAATTTTCTGACGACAATAATAAGATTTGTGTGTGTACTATAATTATATTCCCGTATAAAAATCATTACAAAACTGTTTTATTTTATTCGATCCAAAGGTTTCGAAGCCCTGAATGTGTGTTTACAAAATATCAAGCTTCTCGTGACAGCGATTGTTATAAATATGTTGTTTATTTCGAGTTCCACAACTCATAGTCAACAATAGCCTATGTACGTACAGCCATAACGACAATAATGTAAACAAAGAACAACATGTTTTGATCAGTTTGATGAGCTTTCGTAGAAATTTTGTCCAACACAGAATTAAGTATATACTACCCTTTCTGTCACACATGGCGTTTCCCATATTATAGACAGTATTATAGAGTGTATTTTAAGCGACATTGACCGGTGAAGGTGCCTTCAAACTTCGGGATACAATATATATTACATCTCAAGATGTCTTTTGTTTTGTATAAATAAGTCAAGTATACTTCTCGGAACGGTCTACGAACGAACGAATGAGCGATACCATTTTACATCTTGAGAGATAATAGATATATTATATCCCATAGTCTGAAGCCACCGCACCAAAGTACCGTCTGTCTTCGATACCTTGTTTTTTTATACAATCACTTTTATAATCACCGTGGTAGTTTTTATACATCGACGTGAAAAGAGGCATGTTATAGTTAGAGTAAATAGTCTAAGGTTATATTATTATAAGTTGACGTATCGTATCGTGCGTCTGTATTTGCGACAACGTAGCTAAAGCGCATGGTCAGATTTTTATTGTTTTTTTTTGTTTATAAGATTAATTTATTCGGGAATGTTCTTACATATAATTCATGAAAATAATAACGCATTTTTTGGATGCCTCTTTAGAGTAGAACATAAGCATTTTCATTTATCCATGGATACTTAACATGACATTGACAATACCACAAACCACATACGGTTGAATAATAAAATCTATTCAATTTTGTCTTTGGGAACCGGCACATGTCTAACAAATAATAGATTTCCCATGTTTTCCATGAATTTTGTTTAAATATGGAATTTAATTGCAGACGAATTACACTAATTAAAATAATAATTTCATACATACATACTAGTTTTACATTGGTGACCCTGATGATTAGGAATAAGTGTAGTTATGATAAGTTAATTAATATTAATTTACTAGACTTCTGAGTAGACTCGAAAAGGATAAGTAGGCTTCCGACCAGTAGGAAAAAAAAACGCTCTTAAACGCGATATTTTTCTTTACTTATGCTGTAAGACCTTATTACCAAATTTCATGATTCTAGGTCAACGGGAATTATAGGAACCCGTATAGGGTTTGATTCCCTTGCGCGTATCAAGGAAATTCAGCAAATTTGATCTATCTTAATTGCGTTGATCAAAATGTTTTTTTTAACCGGAGTAATTGATCTTAATTTCAAAATGATTCCTCGACGCGTTCCTGAGAAACAGGGGTTGACAGGCAGACAGACGACGGATACTAAAAGGATTCCTTTTTAAAAGCTTTTATTTAACTTGCAATGTATGTTGTAATTTCTTTTTAGAAATAAGCTCACCTTTGCATATTGTTCGTTATATTTTTTCCATTGTGTTTTCTGTGCAATAAAGAATTATTATTATGTGGTATGTTGTATGTTCGGGTCAAATATTTGACCCACTTGCCGATTTCCGATTGAGCTGAAATTTTTCACGCATATGTAAATCGGATGGCTATACAATACTTTGTTAACATGGAGCTGATCTGATGATGGAGCCGGGAGGTGGCCATGGGTACTCTGTAATAAAACGACGCAACCCTATCGAGTTTGGGTGCGTTTGATTCGTCTTGACATGTCCTTTGGTATACTATATATATTTATATACTATACAGTATTTTCAGGACATGGAGCTGACTGATGATTGTGCCGGAAGCGTCTTCTGAAAAGCCAGAGCGCTGCAGCGCGAAACTGCGCTGAACCACACGGGGTTTTTTAGCGCTCACATTGACAATTCATCGACTGAGTTGCAGGGCTAAGCGTTAAGAGAAAGCCGATTAGCGCACCAAGCGCGTGCGACGCTGATGAGAAACTGGTTTTGTGAAATGACAAAAATAATGTTTATATGTAACTGCTGGTTGAAAATAAATGCCAAATAAGCAACCAATACGGTTCTGTGAAACTACATGGGGTCGCCTCGCTCCACTTCGCTTCGCTCGGCTCCAGGATGTACATAAAGTTTTGACCAAACATAACCTAACTTTAGTATTGGGACAGAAAGTGACCCATAGCAACAAATTTAGCTCTAAATTATAGTATAAACTAGGCGCGGTGAAGAAGGGGGCAGGGCGAAAAACAAAGAATGAATTTTTGGCCGTAACTTGAACAAACTTGATCTATAAGAAGTATACATTTTTAATTACTAAAATTAGGAAACACATAGGCGCGTTGTAGCGCTCCAGTTTTTTAACTAGAAGCTAATTCACGAAAAGCCAGAGGATCACAATTCTCTATGTGAGCACTGAAAAACCCCGTGTGGTACAACGCAGCGTCACGCTGTAAGTAGAGCCCTGGATTATCGACCAGTTCAAAATTCTGAAAATCCAGTAGGGCACAACGCGTCCCAGCGCTGTGCCACATGGATGTTTCAGAAGACGCGAGCTGGAAGGTGACCATAGAAACTCTGTAAAATTAAACGACGCTACCCTATGGAGTTTGGGCTCGTTTGATTCCTCTTGACAAGTACGCTGGTCCTAGATTCTATTTTTAGTCAAAGCATCATATTTATGAAAAAGTTAAAAAAAATAAAAAAGTACACAATATTTTTTTAGAAAAAGCTCTAAATGCTCTAAAATTAAGAAAATAAAGTTAAATCAAACCCATTAATTAATTGAATGAATTAAAAAGTTAATCTCGAAACAAGCTTATATATCATATAAATTGTGTAATATAATAAATTGATGGGTTTAGTTTAACATATAGTTTATTTTCTTCTTTTTAGAGCATTTAAATAAAAGCTTATTCAAAAAATATATTTTTAAGTTATTTTAATGTATTTCTTTTAAGGTACGGAAACCAAAAAATAAAGAAAAATGCTGTTTTACCTTCGGGTCATTCAGCGTGGCCCACCCATTGCGGATGCTATCTGGGTCCACATCCAGGTTGGCTGAAGAAACAGTTCGTATCACACCTGTTTTCCAATGTTCCGGTTCCCACCAGTTCACATGGTCCCACGATTTAGATAAATTACGCGTCTTCATAGCCTGGTTAGAAGAATTTCAAAAAAAGGTGCTAATGTGATGCGACCTATATGCTTAGCTGTCATTAATTTACTTTTTCTTTCTAATCCTTGACTATTTCCGGCTAGGCCTTTGCATACATTTTTAATTTCAACATATATTTTTTTTACGGTAGTTTCAGTTGCAGCCAGTTCCGCAATAGATGCAACTTTTTAATTTCCACCAAAACTTTGCGAGGGTACGTGTTTGCGCGCCAACGAAATGGAACTCTTTGGTGTTGGTCAACCACTTTGCTAGGGGGTGGTACATATGTTTGGTGGAAGGTTGTCTAGCAACGGAGCACGTGGGGTGGTTTCAATGTCACGACCCTGCCTTTTAGGTACCGGTGCATCTTTTCCACGATAAAGTATTTATCCATTCTGGTTTACAAACTATTCGAGTATCAAGTGAGACCGATGGTTTATATGGCGTTTAGTGACGTGGCGAAGGTTGAGATCATATTTGATTTGACGACCGGTTTAGCCTAGCGGGTTGTGACCCTGCCTACGAACCTGACGGTCCTGGGTTCGAATCCCGATAAGGGCAATATTTGTATGATGAGCTTGAATGTTTGTTTCTTAGTCTTGGATATTTTCTATGTATTTACTAAAGTATTTATCTCTATTAAATATATCGTCGTCTATAGCCATAACACAAGCCTTGTTGAGCTTACTATGTGGGCCTAGTTCGATTTGTGTAAGATTGTCCACTAATATTTATTTTATTTTATTTATTTGTCGTATGGTGCATTGTTAACATGCCTATTTATGTACCTTGTATTTGGCGTCTGACAGTTTTTACATCTAACTATAATTTATTGATACCTAACAGAGAAGCTTCGGGATATTTATCACATTTAATAACAATGTGAGAACTAAAACCACAAAGGCCCCGCTTTTGCACGTTTTTATTATTGCAATGATTTTCAACCAAAAATACAAATTTAAAGTAACAAACAGCGCTTGATTTATAACAACCTCATCGGAGGAAGTGACGTAATAATGGCTGAGTGATTTGTGTTCAAAGAAAATAAAAATGAAAAAAAGTTGTTGTCAATAAAGGACAGAGCTATGCATCAGTCTCCCATTCCTCTTCTATGCGATAAAAGGAAGAGGAGATTGACGCATATCTCTGTCCCTTACTGACAACAATTATTACGTCATTCTGCTGTAGGTCAGTTTTCGCTTGGCCAAGTGGCCAAGTTCGAGTTGGGCTCGCCCATGAAGGGTTCCGTTGTAGCAAGTAATTATGTGACTGGATGTTTGTGTTGTAACTTTGTTTTTCATAGTGTTTGTATGAATGACACAACGTTATCTTTGCGGTTTTAATAAATGTTTGATATCTTAAAAACTGCTTATTTTATTTTATTCAAACCAATTTTCGCTGAAAGTGTGTATTGAGATACACAGCATATATTTTTTGTAGATTTTTCGCGCTCTTACTTTAAAAGTTAGAGGAGGGGGGACAGACATTTTTCCACTTTGGAAGGGTCTGTCTCTTTAACGATTTACTTTGAGGAAAAATGGTTTCAGGAATTTCAACGTCATTTTAAAGACCTATCTACAGACATCCCACACATATAGGTTTGATGAAAAATATATTTTTTGGTTTCAGTTGTAGCCCCCTTTAATTATTTTAATTTTTAAATTTTTGTATAAAATCGTAAAGCGGTTTACAGAATAAATCGACATACCAAGTTTCAACTATGTAGTCCTAATAGTTTCTGCATAACGCTGCTGTGACATGCGGACGGACGGACGGACAGACTCGACGAAACGTAAGGGTTCCTTGTTTATCTACGGAACCCTAAAAACGATGCATCATGAATTATGATATTATACATTATGCTTATCCACAAACGCCAATTAGAAGTGAAACTCATGTCACTTTCACAAAGAAAATAAATTATCTCTCCTTTAGGTTATGAAAGTAAAAATGTAATCTAAATCATCCAAAGTCGCAATAAACACGCCAAATTACACTCTATCAACACAGGCACACAGCTCATTCTATTAAATTTAAATATCACAAACATCAAATCTCACAGACAGAAAATAAAACCTAAAGGGATATACGCTAAGGCGGTGTTTTGAATGGTGACTGATATCGCCCACACGCGTAAGGAAGGACTGCCCGTAAAAGTGCAAGTGTTGAACAATGTGACGCCAACTTCTGAGTCATACCTGGCGCCCGGCCGGCATGGCGAAGTTAGGAGAGTCATATCTGGCGCCCGGCCGGCATGGCGAAGTTAGGAGAGTCATATCTGGCGCCCGGCCGGCATGGCGAAGTTAGGAGAGTCATATCTGGCGCCCGGCCGGCATGGCGAAGTTAGGAGAGTCATATCTGGCGCCCGGCCGGCATGGCGAAGTTAGGAGAGTCATATCTGGCGCCCGGCCGGCATGGCGAAGTTAGGAGAGTCATATCTGGCGCCCGGCCGGCATGGCGAAGTTAGGAGAGTCATATCTGGCGCCCGGCCGGCATGGCGAAGTTAGGAGAGTCATATCTGGCGCCCGGCCGGCATGGCGAAGTTAGGATTATCAACAATCATTCGTAATGGGAGTAAGTTAGGATTTGTTTGCTGGTTTCTTAGTATCCTGCCTGTCTGCCTCCTACACCGTTCGGGTACACCACCGCCTCTTCGTTTCCAAGCGTGCAATTTTATTGGAGTGTAGTTCGGAATGGAGTATGGATTGAATTACTGGCTGAACCGGGCATTAAACTGGGTACTAAACTGGTCACTAAACTGGTCACTAAAATGGTCACTAAACTGGTCTCTAGATTGGTCACTAAAGTGGGCACGTCTGTGCCTTTGCCACCCCAGCATTACGCTATTTAGTAGTTGTACTAGTAGTAGATACAAATACAAAGACACAAATGTTTATTTGTTCATCATCGTTTGTAACTAGGTTTTATATTATTTACAGTGCTTCAAATGATGGTACCCAGTAGTACTGGGTGTACAAATATTCACTTTAATATATAACATCTTAAATCTAAATGTAATCTAAATAATTAGAGTAGTGGACATATTTAAAACTTTACCACATACATTTTTTAGGGTTCCGTACCTTAAAAAGGAAAAACGGAACCATTAAAAAGGATCAGTAGTGTCTGTCCTCGGTGTGTCAAAGTAATCGTAAACGAATTCTGAACCGATGGAGTTGTAGTTAACATATGAATTTATATAACCCAAACACGAATGTGATACTTAAGCAAATACATTTGAATTTGGGGGACAATTTCGGGGGGCAAATCAGAACCTTGAAAAAAAAATACAACCTGTATTGTGTGTCGCGTCAAACCCCACACCAATAACTTCGTAAACAAGATTTTGCTACCTTGTTTAGATACAACACTCTGTTGATATAGCAAAATTAAAGATACCGAATCCCCTTGCAAGAAACTTGAATACCATTGTGCGGTGTCACGGAACCCTGGGTGTACGAGTCCCATCCGCACTTGACCGTTTATTTTCTTCTTTCCTTCAGTAATAAGAGTAACATACATAATATTTCCGTCAGGTCGCGTTATAGTTTGTATGCTATCTATGGTACTAATGGCCCTGGATAGCCTTCACCAGCCATCACAGTATTAACTTCCTGATGTATAACCGTAATTGTATAAAAATATCCAATACAATGGCGTGTGGGTGGCGAATAAACACATGTTTGTACAAATAAGGTTTGAGTTCATTTCGATTGATCAAAAGTGACTCTGTTTAATCGGTTTTGTAGAACAGCTGCACCACTTAAGGCGGAATACAAAAACTGCTTCAATCACAGACGAAAAAAAATGGGGTATTTTTCGAATCCATTTACTCCACAATGAAGTCATCTACAGATTTTATTTTTGGGTTAACGTTTATTGAGTATTTGATTAAGATTCTCACTTAAGGAAAACGCGATTGGATGAAATTTTCTCGATAGAATTCAATTACGAAAATACCTCTAATTCTGAAATCCTAACTAATTTCATTGTGGAACTGTGTTCAAAATGTAGATATTATGTATTCGTAAAATCTCCTCAAAAAACTTTTAAACAAAATAGCGTAGTTTATTTTTAAACAGTTACTCTGATCTGGTTTAGCGCTACGTTATGATGACATTTTTTCCCGATTCCGTCCCTCTTACGCTGCGGGTCTTTCCGCCTGGAGTAACGGGGACCTTTGCACGGATGAGGTATCGCCAAGCCATTCTGACGATCTCTAGTGGATTTAACGCAGAAGATGCAGGTTCGTATCCGGTGCTGACCTGGTGCCAACTTAAGTTAAATAAAAAAAAAGTACTATCGGACGTCGGCCTCTGTGGCGCTGCGGTATAATGGCTCTGCCTAGCATGCGAGAGGTCCTGGCTTCAATCCCAAGCTGGGGAAAAAGGGAAAAAAACGGGTCTTGGATGTTTATATGTTTGTGATGTCGCTGTTTCTGGTTCCAACGCACAGGGTAACGTAGTGTGGGGCCAGAAGCAATATATGTGTCTGTATAAAAAAAAATGCGTTCCGTGACTCGGATGACAACTTAAGCTGTAGGACCCGGCTACTATCGCTACTTGGCGGTAGTAGTCGTAAAAACCCTCCACACCCGCACTGAGACAGCGTGATGGGTTATGGCTCAGTCTGACTCGTATCCGGATTAAAGCAAGACCTCGATGGGGACATTAACCCCTCGATACATATTTTTTTTGAGGGTTCCCGATTATGAACCTTTTGCCATGGTTATAAAATTTTAAACATATAACGGGTTTTTGGGTACTACAGTACCCAAGTGTGCTCGAGGGGCTTCATTTATTATTTATATTTTTATTATTTAAGTAATTTCCCGAGCGAGATACTGTGACTGCATGATTTTAATTGATTGGCCGTCAGACTTTGAAGTGTCGGTTGAGCATCCGAGCCGACATGTATCTTCATTTAATTAATTGTATGATACTGCGCAGATGTTAGGACTACAACTTTACGGGCAGTCCAGTCTGCACCCTAACTTGCACCATAATAAGCACCATAATAAGCACCATAATAAGCACCATAATAAGCACCATAATAAATCTATAAGTAGTAATTTCTTCTTATTTTTGTCACTCATATTCATAACCAAGTCATATCTTATATTCGTTTCATATTTAAAAAGAGTATATCAGTGCAACTCTACACACCCTCTCACACACACTCATTCATACTCACGATATTCAAAGAGAGGTTCTTCCTTACACTCACCAATTCCGCTTTTTTTGTAAAATAGTTATCTAAATTCTCGCAGTTTTCAATGTAATTTATCTTAGTTGTAAGTTATTCGAAATGTTTTAAATTGTAATTGGCTTTTAAAATTAGATTTATATTAATAGATTTCCTGTTCTCAATCTTTGCTATCTACAGCAAGTATAATGTAACTTGGAAGAGCGCTGAATCTGAAATACAGGTTAATCACCTAGCTCAGGTTCAGATGCTTCTGTTTTGTCTGACTCAAAATGTTTTGTAATGATTATGTCTGTAACTATATTGTGAATCATTAATGATGCAATAAAAAAAATAAAAAAATATATTATTTAACTAACTATATGTACCTATAACAAAATAATAATAAATTGAGCCCATTAATGCCACCACCAAGGGGCACAGGCCTTAGCCAGGCTTTTACAGTGCGGGTTGATGGAGGGGTTTTTACAGTGCGGGTTGATGGAGGGGTTTTTACAGTGCGGGTTGATGGAGGGGTTTTTACAGTGCGGGTTGATGGAGGGGTTTTTACAGTGCGGGTTGATGGAGGGGTTTTTACAGTGCGGGTTGATGGAGGGGTTTTTACAGTGCGGGTTGATGGAGGGGTTTTTACAGTGCGGGTTGATGGAGGGGTTTTTACAGTGCGGGTTGATGGAGGGGTTTTTACGACCACTACCACGTAGCGATAGCAGCCCGGACCTATAGCGTTACGTGTCATTCGAAACACGGAAATCAATTATCGCATTGGTGCATGGTCAGGATTCGAACCTGTATCTTTTGTCTGAGAAGCAATCGTGCAACCCATTAGACCACGGAGCTCTTATATTCAATTAATTTTATTAATCCTGTTGTGAAACACAAACAACATAGCGTCACTCGTTTTCCCGCTTTTCCGCGACGCTTCGCCCGCTCGGTGAATTATACGGACGACCTATGTGGCGCAGCGGTTGTGGCTCTGCCTACCATGCGAGAGGTCCCGGGTTCGATCCCCGGCTGGGGGTAATAAAAAAAACCCCATGTATTGGATTTTTATGTGTGTGTCGTCGCTGTTTCTGGTTCCCACGACACAGGGTCTCCTAGTGTGGGGCCAGAAGCAATGTATGTGCCTGTCTGTAAATGTTTGTTTATTCAGTAGTATCTCATAGATAGATATGTACTAAATTATATTGTTGTACACATTGTCACCCCTGCTCAGCAATCGACCTTTCCCATCCTAATTTGGTTTGCTGGAAGAGATCTCTTATTAGAGATAAGCTCGCCTTTGTACACTATTTTTATGTAAGTCTTGTTGTCCATATATTAGTTGTGTGCAATAAAGAAATTATGAATTATGAAAGAATCTCATGAAGTATTTTCATTTATGTTTACGATAGTATTTGGATGATATTCACTTCAAAGCAAGTTTTTATTCCGCAATCCATTTGACGATATTATCTTCAGAGCCTTTGTAATTTCGCTAAGTGCCCGCTTCACGGTGGGTGGCCAGAAAAATTATCGTTTGCCCATCATTACCACATACATGTCATCACTATGTACGACGTTGCAACTGAATTGCTGTCTGAATAATGAACTCCAGACACCCATATACCTACCAGACCTAAATACATGCAAACTCTATTTTAATAACATTTTCGTAAGTATACAGGCAGAGACGCAGTTGCTGATATACTGCCATGAATAGGTACGTATAACTAGCGATGCGCGATAATGAATGACCTAATGAAATCACTCGATTATGGCAATCATTCGACGTATTCGAATAGAAAACCTAAATCATTCGAATGGACACCTCACAATAACGAACTGCGACGGAGAGCGATCGACGAATACTAATCGATGCTCCCCCACTAATGTGTATTCGCCAGTCGGCAAAATCATTCAAACAAGAGGCGAACTGTCCGGCTTGCTTGGCTATAACTTTAAGTTGCAGCCATTACATATTAGCCATTAGCGATTTGGAAATCATTAATCCCTTCCGGCTCAGAATGTTGAATTTGCAAAATGTTGAATCCCAAAATGTTGAATTTGCAAAATGTTGAATTTTCAAAATGTTGAATCTGCAAAATGTTGAAAGTTGGACTAGTTGGATGTTTATTTCATTTCGTTTGCACGAACAATGCCATAAAAGCAAAAAGCCATAAAAGACTTAAAATTATTTGTGCCGTATTCTGTATGGGACATAGACTTGTGAAAAAATTTGAAAAAAAATATTTCCAGATGGGGTGGCACAGGTAAAACTTCATTTTTGACAGATTTCACAATTTCGTTATATTATTTTGGACATGTGGCATTTTTTTTTACTTGTGTCACTATTTTACGTGACAAAAAAAGACACTTGTCAAAAATAGTAACAGCTATCAAAAAAAGTGAGAGCTGCCAAAAACATGATATCTGTCAAAAATAGTGAAAGCTGTCAAAAAAGTGACAGCTGCCAAAATCATGATATCTGTCAAAAATAGTGACAGCTGTCATTTTTTTTTTGTTGTTAGCCAATAAGTTCCCACCATTAAGTTCTCTACTACTCGTACGTGCGCAGTGTTCTAGAATACTGCAGCCCTATCTGGCGACCCCAATATATATGCCACATTGAGTCAATTGAATCATTACAACGCAAATTCATTAAACATCTTAATTACCGCACTGGCTACCACTCTCCTTTGAAGAACTACAATACTTCGTTGGAAAAGCACAAACAGCAAACATTCAAGGACAGGAGGTGTCTCCTGGACATGCTATTTCTTCATGACCTGTTTAATGGAAGGCTGAACTGTCCTGAATTAATCTCCTCAGCACTTCGGTTAAATGTTCCGAATAAAAGAACCAGGCACACTCCTCTCTTCCATGTCCCCCTATCTCGGTCTAACTATGCACAAAACTCAGTCATGAATAGGTGTCATTTAAATTACAACAAGCTTTCCAAAGATAAGGACCTACACATTTTTAACACCTCTAAACAGGTTTTTAAGAAAAATATTATTTGAATTATTAAAACAAACAGATACATTGATGATGTATCTGCCGTGTCATACGAAAGCCTACTCACTTATACTCACCCTGCTTAGTGGCAATTCAATAGACACAGTCCCGATCCCAAGAGCATCGTCGTCGTAGGGCTAAGCAGACACAGGTACAGCTACACTCACACCACTACACAACACATGCAACCTACACTACTTACACAACCGGCACACCACATCTCAACTTGCAATAATATAAATTAAATTTTTAAAACTAAATCAACACTAGTTACATATATGTATAACTAGTTTTGGTTATAATGTCTATATATAAGTATTATCGCCAAGTACGTTTGTCTTATAATATTTAAACAAAAAAATGAAAATCCGTTATTGGCTAATTTTAAGATTATTTTTCTTACCTTACATAATTGTATTAGCTGTGGATTTTAAGAGCAATAAATAAATAAATATAAAAAAGACATTTTGGGATTCAACATTTTGCAAATTCAACATTTTGCAAATTCAACATTTTGCAAATTCAACATTCTGAGATCGAAGGCATTCATCAAACCCGGTCCAGCTCGATTATTCAATATGTTCGCTTGCTTTTCTTTCGGTTATTCGGCGGCAAGCAAGATTCAGTCCCATGTTCGATATTTTACAGTACAATAGAAACTGTAATGATTATGTCTGGTTTCGTTATTCGAATCGAAATCGCGCATCGCTACGTATAACGTACTGCCACTCAGCTGTATGTTTGCAATTTATATGGGAGCAGACTAACATAATATTTATGAATGTACACGTCACTCGTCAGGTCATCGCACTTTGAAGAATCGGAGCAAAGACCCTCACTCATCATAATCATAACATCAAAATGTCGCAACGACTTTTCCAATTATTGGTGGAAGAGGCCAGATTGGCGCTCTGCGAAATCTAGCCAGGGAATTCATAAAGGGTGGCTCAGGTATTATTGAATTGTAATAAATTATAATGTAGCCCATTCAAGTCCCCACCGAGGGGCCCGGGTCTTTCCCCGGATACGAGTAAGATTAAGCCACACTCCACCACGCTGGCTCAGTGAGGGTTGATGGAGTAGAGTAGAGAACAATATAAATGAGATAAATATTGTAGATAGCATCTACCGTTAGCACTAAAATATTTAGGAAATTGCGAAAATCATACGAATGTGTCTAAGGTATGTTACTATGTATGTAACATACCTTAGACACATTCGTGTCTAAGGTATGTCTACAGAAAACAAAACGAAACGCAACCACGTATCTGTATGTATGTATAGTTAGTGATTTTAGCTCTCTTAATGGGTCAACGATGGATCGCGCAGAAGATAGATAGTAAATAAAATACCTACACCATAATAGTAGTTTATGTGACTGCATAATGGAGGGCATTAAAACTCGAGAGTGGGTTTATGAAACGAGCCGAAGGCGAGTTTCATAATAATATCACTCGAGAGTTTTAATGCCTAATTATGTACAGTTAATACATAGGTATATTATATTATTTTATTTAGTTAGTAGGTATAATATTATTTATAATAAGTACTTACTCATATGGATACCATTTTTTCTCTTGTGCTTCCAACGACGATGTTGACAGCTTTTTGAGTGCGGAAAGCGGCGTCTCCTCTTTGGAACAACCCTTATCCCTCAAGATTAGGACTGTCTTCGGTGGTGTAGAGGAAAAATTAAACATCGTGCATATCAATGCTCAAAGTATACATACCAGCTATCCGGACCTTCTCGAGGGTTTTTGTGACCAATGGGTGGACGGCATTCTTGTCTCTCGAGTCGTTCCTAAAGCCTTCACTGTCATCTTCTTCCTATTCTCTTCCAGGATACAGGCTGTATAGGAATGACAGAGTTGGGAATGCCGATGGGGGCGTCGCTATTTATCTGCGTGCGGAAATTCCGTGCAAGGTGATCAGCGCATCCTCTAGCCAGTACTCCGAGTCTGCTGAACATCTATTTCTCGAAATAACTCTTCACCATAACAAGGTCCTCCTCGGTGTTCTTTATAGCCCCTCTCTTCACATCGACTACTTCGACTCATTCGGTACCCTTCTCAACGAACTTACACCACTTTATAAAGACACCCTCATTCTAGGGGATTTCAACAACTGTCTCCTTAAAAACAATTCACGTTCTACCAGACTCAAGTCCGTAGTCGACTCCTTTAATCTGCATATTCTGCCTCTTGAAGCCACCCATTTTCAACCACATTGCTCTCCCTCACTTCTCGATATTATGATTACTTCCAATGTGGACAAGGTCGCCCTACACGGACAACTAAGTTCTCCTTTCTATTTTCACGACCTCGTCTATCTTTCGTATAAGACTAGGCCTCTCAAGAGCAGGGCGAAATTTCTTTACATCCGTAACTTTAAACATATCGACCAATACTCTCTTATGTCGGATGCCATGTCGATTGACTGGTCCCCTGTCATTTTAAGTAAGAACGATGATAATAAAATTACTATTGCGAATGCATTGAGAATTATACTCCAGCCCAGGTGTGGAAATTCCTACGAACGCTTGGTGTAGGTAAGTCCCAGGACCTACAATCTGGTAATGTAGATCTCAATGGTCTCAACCAGTTTCTTTCTGCCCCGCCTGTTGTGATGGATCCCGCTGTCAAACACTCTACGCTTCAGAGCCATCGCTCTAAGACCTTACCAGACACCACACCATTCACGTTGAGCAATGTTAGAATCGAAACGGTCGAGAAAGCATTATTAGCAGTCAACTCAAAAGCTGTAGGCGATGACAAAATTTGCCTTAAAATGCTACTGATGATCCTAGACGAACTATTGCCTGCTATCACACATATTATTAACTTTTCCATATCAAATGGCGTCTTACCCACAGTGTGGAAAAGAGCGCTAGTCATCCCATTACCCAAAACTCCCTGTCCCGCCTCTTTCAAAGAGTATCGTCCTATTTCAATCCTGCCCATCCTCTCCAAAGTCATTGAGACCATTGTCCATAACCAGCTCTCCTATCACCTTTCCTCCAACAATCTTCTAAACACTTTCCAGTCAGGATTGAGAACGGGACATAGCACTGTCACGGCTTTGCTGAAAGTCACAGATGACATCCAACTAGCCATGGACTGCAAACAGCTTTCCGTCTTAGCTTTACTTTTCAGTAGTGCCTTCAACTGCGTAGATTTAGACATTCTCATTGCGGTTCTTAGATCTCTGAACGTCTCCTCCTCCTCTGCCAGCTGGTTCGACTCTAATTGAGGGATCGGCAACAGCGTATCAGGTCGGAGGAGACATCCACTGAATGGTGTGACCTCTTTACAGGCGTCCCTCAAGGCGGTATACTTTCTCCACTCCAATTTTCGATTTTCATTAACTCCATCTCGGATGTCCTGTCTTCCTCATATCATCTTTATGCTGATGATCTCCAGATTTATCGCAACTTTTCTCCTAATGATGTAAACTCTGCTGCGGAGGCACTAAACGCAGATCTTGAGGGTGTAAAAAACTGGGTTTCATCCTTCGGACTCCTGGTTAACCCGAGTAAGTCCCTGGTTATGATTATAGGTACAAGATATTATCTTAAACTGTTACAGCAACAGCCTATTCCACTTGTCACTTTCAATGGTACCACCATCATATATAGCGATAAAGCTAAAAACCTGGGTCTCATCTTTGACAACCAGCTGCCCTGGTCATTTTATGTCAACGAGGTCAGTCGACGAGTATTTGCTGCTTTTCACTTTCTCAGGAGACTTCAATACTTTTTGCCTCGACAGACCAAAATCACTCTTGCTCAGTCTCTTCTACTACCCCTCATCGATTATTCTGATGTCTGCTGGGTCAGTGCTAACGAAGAATTACTGAACAAACTCGAACGACTTCAAAATCTCGGGATTTGGTTTATCTTCGGGCTGCGCAAATACGACCATGTATCACAGCATCGCAAAGAGTTGAAGTGGCTTCTGATCCGTCTTCGTCGGTATTCTCACATCCTCAACCTCCTCTACAACATTGTGCGGAATCCACGATATCCAAACTTCCTACGAGACCGTTTTAGATTTGTTTCTTCCAGCAGGCCTCGGAGGACCCACGCAGTTTCCATGCTTACGACCCCACAACATAACACCGCATCCTACGAGCACGGGTTTAGACTCCGGGCCATTCGGTTGTGGAATGCACTCCCCTGCACCATCAGGGATAGCCCTACTCTCAACATCTTTAAAAGTCGCGTGAAGAAATACTTCCTATCTCTTTAGAAATGTAGGTATTATTTATGTATTTATAATTTATATATTTATATATATATTTGATATTTATTTATATTTAGGATGTACATTTTATGTATGTAGTTTATTGAGTTGTAATATCAGGTATGTTGTACACATCGGTCTACCCGTGCTCTGCGATTAACCTATCTCATCCTGACATGGTTTGCTGGAAGATATCTCTTGTTAGAGATAAGCTCGCCTTTGTACATTATTTTAATGTATATCTTGTCAATAAAATTATCTGTGTGCAATAAAGAAATTATGAAACTATGTAATGATGAAAAAGTGCAACCAATTCATGCTCTCATTTTCCTAACGAAGGGTCATGAATCCCTAATGAAATTGTAAAATCAATTCGAGTCAGGAGATAGTAGTAACTAATAGATACAGGGCTTCACATTCTTTTTTTAAAATAGGTAAAGGAGAAGGCTCAAAATGCATGGAAACAAAACGGAACCGTACGACCTAAATGTGTACCAAAAGATTCCTTACAATAAAGGACGGAAGTTATATATAACCTGCCAACCTAAGGGGTATCGAAGTTATAGCCTGTCAAAGTTTGTAAGTGAAATCTATATTTTTACAGTCAACTCCACACATATTACAACATAAACGAAAACACGGTGTTTATAACCAGAATTCATCTCCTAATAATAATCAAAACTCCACTAAAAAGTCACAGGAAGGCAAAAATACGCAATTTCGTTTAACATGGATGAATTGATACATTTAAGTTTTTTATTATTATTTAGAAACCAAAAACTCGACAGTCTCTTTTTCTCTTATTTTTCTAAAAATGGGACCAAACAGATGTGCCATCCTTTCAAATAAAATATATATATTTTAAATAGATAAAATTTCATCTAATGACAGACGTTAACTTCGAGTTTGCAGGTTAGTTGGGTTTTATCTTCATTGTAAGGAATCTTTTTGTATAATAAAATTCTGATACCAGCTCTTTTGCCTAAATAGGAATTTCATGAAATAATAATACCACTTTCAATTCTAATTTAAAAGTGGCATAGCATCGTTTTGTATTATATGTACCTCATAGGTAGGCAGATTAGATTCTATTTCTACTCAAAGCTACATATGTATTGTGTGGCTGCTATCGCTGCTTTACCATTCAGAGGAAATGGGTTAATCTATTCGTAGGTGTACACTGGTAGAGTGGTTCTTTGAACTTATTACGAATTGATGGACAAGTGCTTGTAAGTAGATTTATTGCAGCGTTTACGAACAGCAGAACATTCACTCCATTATTAATTATTGCATCTATGAGTTAAGGTACTTGTATCTGCAGATGATCAATGTTCTATTTAAATCCATTAAACACATTCGATCAACGGCTCGGTACTCTCTCATTTCTTGCCGGGGTTAAGAAATTAGCAATTAAATGATGACGCTCAAAAACGAGAAAAGCAACATTGGAGATACTGGTTTGTACAACTTCTACTGTTAACTCGCTACTGGTAATATACAAGGAAGACACCTAATAAGGTTAAACAATTGAATTCATTTGGTGATTTGGTGATATATTCATTCTAGATGAAAATTTATTTTAAGTCTTAGAAAATTTGTATGGTCTTAAGGATTTAGGAAATCACCGCCAGAAACTTGTGCACGACCTCTGGTGTCCTGTTTGCTATACATCTGCCATCTGTTTGGATATTTTTAATATCTGTACTCCAATAGACACAAAATCTTGAGTAATAGATACCACTTATCATAGGTCCTACGATGCAAAAAGGAGTAGAGCTCATACGGGTTATAAAAAGCAGAAACTAACATATTTCGGACATATCATGCGCAACGACAAATATAACCTGCTCCAAATGATCATACAAGGCAAGATCCAAGGACGCAGAAGACCTGGTCGCCCACGTACATCCTGGCTCCAAAATCTGAGAGAGTGGTTCGGGATGAACACAACATTCCTTTTCCGAGCGGCAGTATCCCGTGAGAAGATCGCCGTAATGGTCGCCAACCTCCGATAGGAGATGGCACCCGAAGAAGAAGAAGAAGATAGGTCCTAGGATGCGGGGAAACAATTCCCAAGGTCTTATTTGCGTTTCAAAATCAATTTCAAAGTAGAAATGTTATTATATTACCTTAATTTGTCTTACCACACTTCACAATTTTATTTCTGATATATCTAAGAACGGCTCGTCTTTGAAATATCGTGGATGATTATTCATCTTTATGACACAGAGCATCATGTCTCATGTCATTATCTGGGATCTTGGTTGGAAGTTGGCCGAATCCGGCTCCAAAAGCTAGCTAACTTTTTCGACCAGTCCTAAGACAGCAAATTTCAAAGACCACAAAGTGTACGATTCTTATGAATTCTCTCTCAGCTATACGGAGTTGGGTACTATACTGAACTAACTAACCCTGGCGACCCTGGGCTGAACATAGGCCAATGGCATTGAGAATTAGACCAAAGAAAACAAATACCCGTTGCATCGCGTCGAAGCAGACTGACGCATGCTCCCGCGCAGAGCCCCGCGAGGCAGCCCGAGCTCCGAGACCGAGAAAATTATAGAAAATATTACTAAACTCCTGTAATAATAACATTAAAAATAAAATAAAACAACCAAAAATTTTCCCTTTTTTTACCTATTTTTGCGTGTAAGTTTCATATAGGAAACTGATTTCGTCTCCGAGCGCTTGTTTATTTAGTTGAATAATAATGCACTGCGAAAAATATTTTTTAGTATTAAATATATCAGATATCCGGTAATTTTAAAAGTCCATTCTTATCTCTAATATACCTTTTATAACATATATTTATCCTACATTTTTATGTTGTCTAGTTTAGCCTAGAATTGAAGCTAAAGATGCATTTCTGGCCATATTTAATCCCTTAAGCCCTGTTTCTCCAGCCAGTTGGCAGCGGCTGGAGTTATCCAAGGCGACGATGTCTTGGACTGTGAATTACACATAAAAACCGGTCAAGTGCGAGTCTAAATCGCGCACGAAGGGTTCCGTACCACCGTTCAATGGAAGCGATGGTGTGGAGTGAATAGTTTGGATTTTACACAGCAAAATATTGTTTACAAAGTTATTGGTGCGGTTACTTTCACACTCCATGTACGTAACCAGGTGCATCCATAAGTTTGTATGTGGTATTGAAAGAATTGTTGTATGGGAGCCCCCTTAAATATTTCTTTTATCCTGTTTTTTAGTATTTGTTGTTATAGCGGCAACAGAAATACATAATCTGTGAAAATTTCAACTCTCTAGCTAGCTAGGTTCTTGAGATACAGCCTGGTGACAGACGGACGGACGGACGGACGGACGGACAGCGAAGTCTTAGTAATAGGGTTCCGTTCTTACCCGTTGGGTACGGAACCCTAAAAATCATGTGAAATGTTACTTGTTATTCTAGCATTTGAGACAAGTAAGTTCAAGAACCAACTTCCTATCTAGCTTCAGTGATCGAGTAGTGACTGAGGGAAGGTAATAGAAGCGTGGGTCAACCAGCACCCATAAGATGTGTCTAGTTTTCTATAAAACGTAAGGGAGCCATGGATTCGATTTGCATAAAGCCTGATAAGATTTGACACTGATGTGATAAGATACACGAAATATTTGAATATTTATCAGATGAAAGGATTAAAGTTATCTGCCTATCGCATATTTTTAAGCATATGTGGTTAACTTCAGAGATTTATGTGCGCTGAAAAGATGGAATTATGATTATGTGCCCACCAGATTCTTATCAGCGGTATAAGTGTCACAGAATGTACACGGATTAGAATGTTGAAAGCTTTCAAGATTAAGCTTCTAACCCATGTATCTACTTAATACTTATGACGAGTAGTTTTATTGCGGTTGAGTAGGTTGGGTTTGGATCTCATTTAGGGAAGTAAAACAAAAATATATATACATATATGTCACCGGAAGATAGTCAAAACCGTTAGTTGATAAACTAACGCGGTAGTTGATCAACAATCGGCAGATAGTAAACCAGACTGACAGGGTTTAGAATTTACGTTTCTTTTGTTCTTACATATCAACCTAACACGAAGACTATTCGGGGGCGTCGCTGTGCTCGTCCCCTCTAGTCTTCACCTAAGCTACCGCAGTGTTTGACCTGGTATTTCGTTTGCAATTCAAGTTTAAACCAGTTTACTATTTAACGGTTTTAACCGTTAGTTGATCAACTAAAGCGTCATATAGTAAGCAGTACGCTACAGTTTACTATCTTTCGATAGTTGACCAACTGACGACAAAAAAAACGTTAGTTTATCAAGTAACGGTTAAAGACTATCGTACGGTGACATAAATATTACCGTTTGCTAAGTAATAAAGAACTTTGACTTCGTCGATACATTTTCTCAGGTTTTAAATTGTTTTTGGAAGTCGCTATTTACGATGGACCCCTAGGCACAAGGTAAAACAAGTATGGCATCTAACTAGCTACATTCTACATACACCAAACGGACAACTAATGTAATGTGACTCAAAATAAAGTTCTCCTTGGAAACAAACGTGTAGGCGACTTGCAAATCTGCATGCAACCCGGCTCCGTATAACATTACACCCACTCTGGCCCTCTTTGTCCAGTTCATACCAGTTCATATCTACAGTGCAGCAGATAGCAGCCGGCGGTAAAGACCATCTACAATTATACAAGCTTGGTAAGGAATCGGCTAGTTTCGGCTTTGTAGAGCGTCGCCCATCTTTCTCTCATTCAAAATACAAATTATACAAAGAAATTTATTACGTAAAAAGAATGATTCACATTAACATGAGTAGCAGTTACAATTAAGAATAAGTACTAGACTATAGTCCATCTTTGTGTAAGTTAATAATAGTAACAGTGACCCCACACTAGGCAAAGCCTGTATCGTGGGCATCACGACAACATTAAGCACAGTTAAGTTTATTGTTACAATGCGGAAATCTAAGCAGACTGATTATAGGATATATAGGTATATAAAACGTAATTCCATTTTGAGAAGTTACAGATTAGGAACATTTGCATTTTTATTAGAGAAGGAAATTATAGCTCACACATTATAACTAACGATCTAAAGGCATAGCACAATCATGCATATTTTTATTTTTATCTACACAAGCATCACAAACTCTCCCTACTGCGTCCAAAAACCGCACGCCACGGCCAGCATAAAGATATACTACTTAGTTTCAGGTCCAATGTTCCATTTTGACGTAAGTAATAAAGTTATTTCCAAAAGCTATGTTGTGCATTCTTAACTGCCGAGTACATGCACACTTCATTGTTTATAACAATTTGTGAATGTAACAAAATCCTCATTCTGCCTTTTTGGAAAGTGTCACTCGTAAATATTAAAGTTTATTCCAAAAATGTCGTGTTGTTTCTCTTTAGCACATCGGTAAAAGGGCAATGCTCATTTCGTGGCGTCTTCGAGCTTTATCATTAAGGGCTGAACATAGGCCAATGGCATTGAGAATTAGACAAAGAAAACAAATACCCTTCGCATCGCGTCGAAGCAGACTGACGCATGCTCCCGCGCAGAGCCCCGCGGGGCAGCCCGAGCTCCGAGACCGAGAAAATTATAGAAAATATTACTAAACTCCTGTAATAATAACATTAAAAATAAAATAAAACAACCAACATTTTCTCTTTTTTTACCTATTTTTGCGTGTAAGTTTCATATAGGAAACTGATTTCGTCTCCGAGCGCTTGTTCATTTAGTTGAATAATAATGCATTGCGAAAAATATTTTTAAGTATTAAATATAACAGATATCCGGTAATTTTAAAAGTCCATTCTTATCTCTAATAGACCTTTTATAACATATATTTATCCTACATTTTTATGTTGTCTAGTTTAGCCTAGAATTGAAGCTAAAGATGCATTTCTGGCCATATTTAATCCCTTAACGGCCCGACGATACAATGCTTATCGAATTCTATGTGCCTTTAATTATAGCCATATTCGCGGGTGCTGAACGAACGGACAATAAAACTTTATTATGTGTCCATATCCACATAATAGTTCATACAGAAGTCAAGCTATGTACCGTAGATGTATTGCTTCTTGCGCACATAACAGGATTCATCCATCATAAACATAAGCATTTACATACTGGCACATACATTGTTTCTGGCCCCACATCAGACACCCTGTGTCGTGGTAACCATCGACGTCACACACATGCAAACACCGAAATCCTCGGGTTTTTTTTCCTTTATCCACGGGGGATATTCGTCGGGGATCGAACCCGGGAGCTCTCGCATGGTGGGCAAAGCCACAACAGCAGCGCCACAGAAGTCGTCAAAAACGGATATGAATTTAATTTTGTGTGGCGACGACGACTCGTAGACATTATCTCCATCTAAAGTAGAATTTTTAATTTGAGGCCAGAAATGTAAAGAATGACCTGTCATTTTCCAGTACATTTTTTTTAATATGAATGTCAAAGTCAACGGTTTCTTTTTACTAAATGAAAGTTGTTTGTCTCTGGTCTCAAATTAAAAATAGTACTTTAGTCACTATTATCTGAAAACCATCGCAATAGTCAAGCCAGATTGCGTAAGCCTAAAAAAAGTTGACTTTTCCTCCATTGCCCTACATCTATAATAATAATAATACCTTGGACACCATTTACACAAATTGATCTAGCCCCAAACTAGGATTCCCTGCATCTTGGGTATTAGACAACGATACACATACTTATATAGATTAATATTATACTTAGATAGATAAGCAACCATGACTAGGGTACAAACATCCGTTCTCATCAAACAAACTTTGCCCCCACCAGGACTCGAACCCGGGACCCTTTGTTTCGTAGGCAGCGTCACTGCCGACTCGGCCATTCGGGTCGTCAAAACATCTAGGCTATTCAACTAGCCTATAAAGCCTAGGGCCTAGCTGGAACAACGACAATTTTCGAAAATGTAGTCGATAATGAATTTTATTTATTTATTAGGTATGTAAAACAGATGACAATCACTTAATAATATACAAAAAAAAAACAGCATTCAGTATTAGACTGTCCTCCAAAGTATACACACACTTGAGAACATTCACTTAAACAGCTAAAAACTAAACACAATTTAAAAACATTTTGTTCACATATTTAGCATAACCAAAATTCTACTTTGAAATATAAATTACTATAAACTTAGCTTAACATGACTAGAGAAGAGAACAACATGACTGCAGTGCTTTAAGAGACTTCCTTTTAATAGTAGTTTATGTGACTGCTACATAATGGGGGCATTAATACTCGAGACTATAATATAATGAGATAAATAATATCTCTCGAGAGTTTTAATGCCCAATTATGTACAGTTACATACAACAGTTTATCTACACACATATAATAAGCTCTCTTTGATGTGTTCAGGAACCGCATGTTTGACCGGCATTGTGGCTCTGCAGTTGTTTAGCTTGTTCTGTAGTACCAACTTCACAGACAAACTAGGGGCGGCACGCAGGCGGGCGTCGGCGTTCGAAATTTGAATGTCATAATGTGGGAGATTATCATTAGCTTATAAGTATGTATTTTTTCTGTTATTATTAAGAATTAAAGCTGTTACCTTCCTTAAGAATATAAAATAAATAAATAAAATAAATAAAATAATATGTAGAAAAATTACACATTATGGTCATAATGTGTAATTTTTCAGATAAGAAATGAGTTTTTGACAAGTAGTTTAACATTATACTGATCGTAACGTGCGGTTTTTGTACGCAGTAAAGAGGGTTTATGATACGGGTGTAGATAAAGGAATATAAACTATCATTGTACACAGTCAGGTCATAAGTTCTGTCACACAATAAAAACTTTTGAATTTAGAACGCTGGCCACAAAAAAGTTTATTGAATTCGAATTTCGAATTTTTCATGGAAATAAAAATATGTACTTTTTAGAATTTTCCTCATTTTTAAATATGGAGTGGACACTTAAAGAAGACCGTGTCGCAGTTATTGCGTTGCATCGTTGCGGTTACGCGCCAATTCAGATTTTCGACTTACTGAAAAATTTTAATATAACCAAAAGATTCGTTTATCGTACCATAAAACGATACAATGAAGACTCTAGTGTAGATGACAGGTCAAGAAGTGGTCGCCCTCGCTCTGTTAGGACTCCAGCAGTGATAAAAGCTGTGAAGGCGCGAATTCAAAGAAATTCCATACGTAAGCAGAAACTATTGGCCCTTCAGATGGGGTTAAGCAGGACCACGGTGAAAAGGGTGTTAAATGAAGACTTAGGGCTTAAGGCATATCGAAGAAAAACAGGACATCGTTTGGACGCTCGTTTAATGGACCTGAGACTGAAGAGATGCCGCGCTTTGTTGAAGCGGTACGCGGGAAAAAAGCATCGGTAAATTCTTTTTTCGGATGAAAAAATTTTTACCGTGGAAGAGAGCTACAACAAACAAAATGATAAGGTGTACGCACACAGCAGTGAAGAAGCGAGCAACCGTATTCCGCGTGTCCAACGAGGTCATTTTCCATCCTCGCTCATGGTTTGGTTGGGAGTCTCTTATTGGGGCTTAACTGAGGTACATTTTTGTGAGAAAGGCGTAAAAACGAATGCAGTTGTGTATCAAAATACAGTCCTTAAGAACCTTGTGGAACCTGTTTCTCATACCATGTTTAATAACAGGCACTGGGTATTCCTACAAGATGCTGCGCCAGCTCATAGAGCGAAAAGCACACAAGACTGGCTGGCGGCGCGTGAAATCGACTTCATCCGGCACGAAGACTGGCCCTCCTCCAGTCCAGATTTGAGTCCGTTAGATTACAAGATATGGCAACACTTGGAGGAAAAGGCCTGCTCAAAGCCTCATCCTGATTTGGAGTCACTCAAGGCATCCTTGATTAAGGCAGCCGCCGATATTGACATGGACCTCGTTCGTGCTGCGATAGACGACTGGCCGCGCAGAATAAAGGCCTATATTCAAAATCGCGGGGGTCATTTTGAATAAACTTTATTATCATAAGAATCTATGTTTTATTAAGTTCATTTTGTTAAATAAATGTTTACATAAATAATAAACATGTCTAAATTATTTCATATTGCACATGTGACAGAACTTATGACCTGACTATGTATATATCTAAGTCTTTTTAGACACTTTATTAAAGAGGCCACGCATGTGCCATGCACGTGCGGGTTGGCGATGTGAGGTCGGTACCATCGCGTGTCGCGCGTGCTGCTCGTCTGCGGGCTGCTGGTGGGACCAGGGCTTGTCTGTCTGCACCCTAATCGATAGGGTGCGACGCCCTTCTAGCTCCACAATATCCATGGTTTTAGACCGTCAGAGTAACTATTACTCTATTATGTAATTTCATAATTCTTTATTGCGGACACGCATTTTAAATTTAAAAGGTTACATTAGGAGAAATCATATGTACAAATGCGAGATTTCTTCCAGCAAACCAAGGCATGAAAGGGAATGTATCATGAAATGGTAGGATGTGTACAATATCTAATCTATACTAAAATAAATATAACTTAAAATACGGAAAATATTATATTTATATACAATACATACATATATCTTCAAATATAGTTTATATATTATAATGATATATGTATATAAAATAACTCTCACGAAAGAGAGAGGAAGTGCTCTTTTACCCGGTATTTTAAGGAGTAATTTGTATTGAAGATTTAATTTGAATTGGTAAGAAAAGAACGATACAACGACAAGTCTTGATTTACGATTTGCGGTTCCCGGGCAGTTGTCGAAGTTATTAATTAGATAATAAGCTAATCAGAATAATGCCTTAGGGCCAATTGTATCAAGCTGTAGTCTAAAGGTAAAACTAAAGCTTTGCTTTAAGCTTTAGTTTTAGAGTACCTAGCATATTAGTCTTAAGGCCTTACTAATAGAAGAAGTTATTCACAGTATAACTTATACAGTGTTTTGTCCTGCTTTGACATTTGACATTTACTCGACGTATGAAAAGGACAAAACACTGAATAAGTTAAAGAGTGAATATCTTTTTTGATTAGTAAGGTCTTAAATGTATATCTAGACGACCAGGATGGCCAAGTCGGCAGTTACCCTGTCTACGAAGCCATGGGTCCCGGGTTCGAGTCCCGGTGGGGGCATTGTTTGTTGAGAACGGATATTTATACCCTAGTCATGGTTGTTTATCTATCTAAGTATAATATTTATCTATATAAGTATGTGTATCGTTGTCTAGTACCCAAGATACAGGGAATCCTAGTCTCAGGCTAGATCAATGTGTGCAAATAGTGTCCAAGGTATTATTAAAAAAAAAAGTCATTAGCCGGTTGTCAAATTCGGCACATCATAATGTGCCTCGGCATATCATGATATGGCGGCATTTCATGAACCGCCATGTAAAATCCGCTTTATTGTTTCAAGCCCAACTTTCGAAGATCTTCCAGCCTAAGGGCTGAACAAGGGCCAATGGCATTGAGAATTAGACAAAGAAAACAAATACCCGTCGCATCGCGTCGAAGCAGACTGACACATGCTCCCGCGCAGAGCCCCGCGGGGCAGCCCGAGCTCCGAGACCGAGAAAATTATAGAAAATATTACTAAACTCCTGTAATAATAACATTAAAAATAAAATAAAACAACCAAAAATTTTCCATTTTTTTTAACTATTTTTGCGTGTAAGTTTATTAGAGGAAACTGATTTCGTCTCCGAGCGCTTGTTCCTTTAGTTGAATAATAATGCATTGCGAAAAATATTTTATCATATATAACAGATATCCGGTAATTTTAAAAGTCCATTCTTATCTCTAATATACCTTTTATAACATATATTTATCCCACATTTTTATGTTGTCTAGTTTAGCCTAGAATTGAAGCTAAAGATGCATTTCTGGCCATATTTAATCCCGAAAGTAGGGGGCGACAATAGATTTGGCTCGGTAGGTTGGGTAAGGATAGAACGTGTAATGTAATGAAAAAGTGGCTAGAGTAGGTTATTGTGGCTAAATTTCAGTTGTGTTATAGGTTAGGTTGGAACTTAGAAGAAGCAAAACCAGAGCGTAGCGAATCGGAGTGGAGCGAAGCGTGTGCAAAACAAAACCATATTTAATAATAAGGATAATAAAAGTCTCTAAAATATCATATTCGGATACCCAATAATGGTCCACCGACTCCCGTGTGATGGCCATCCTACTTTTCTTGATTTGGTTTATAAACTAAAAAAAATATTTATAGGTCATTGTTTTTAAAAGTATTCAGAAAAAGCATGCGTGTAACAACAACAAATCATTGTAAAAATGTAAAAGATTTGTTTATTGCTAAAATTTGAACTATTTTACGATGTGACGTTTTATCTTTTGGCCATATCGTTACGTGGCGAAGCGTTTAACTGGGAATATCGACGAACGTTTGGTTCTCATCGATCTGCCCGATTTTGAATGGACATCGCCGTATTTAAAGAAACGCCGCCATATCTTAGTATCGCGTGGCACATCATGGTGTGCCCAATTCTACAATCGGCCGCATGGTGTCAGACTTATCGGGGTATCCGATAAACTCTAGAGTTAACCGTTTTGGAGCAGATGGATCAAGTATCCGATGGCCTCCCGGCCAGACTGTTGCTCAAATAAAATGCCGATTAAAGGTCATCGCAGATTTATACGACCCCGAACTGCCCCCGTACAGCAAATGTTCATTCAAATTCATGGGTTTTAGGTTGTTATATACTGTCGAGTGGTACGGTAGCGGCAAGCTTGCTTGCAGCGAGCTGTTTGCTAACTTATATCGACTAAAACCCATGTTTGAATGAACATTATCTTGCCGGGTGGGAGCAGGGTCGTGTATGTCAGCGATGACCTCAAATGTCATGCTGACGTTGTCAGTTCCCGAGCAACAGACAGTGACGACCTGAATGCTCCGATACACAACAGTAGATATAAGTAGGTATTTAAAATAATGTACACAAAGATGACAGTTCGCCGATTCCGCAGGCAATAAACAAAACCAAAATACTCTGTGCAAATAATTCTACAGATAGTTTTGACACCTTAGGAATCATGACAACTGTCAATTCAAACATTTTGTTTAATTTCCCACGCCTACCGAACGGCGTGGAATCCGAAGGGGGTGTGCCTTTGCCCGCACGTGAGAGAAAAGAATCGAATCAAATTTTTTACTGACCTTGTCGCCGCAGCCAGGAAATCGAAAGCTCGGTTCGATGGGGGAAATGCGGGAGAGGAGACAGTTTTGGAATGGGAGATGGGATCGAACCCTTGCCGTCGCTGCCGACGGCGTGGCCGGCGCGCTGCTGCCGGCACGTGGAGTCGCCGATACGACTATGTGCTTCACAACACAATTCACTTGACCGCTGACGTGAATCTACTTATTTCCCGACGATGTGGTAGATTTACACTCCGAACAGGCCCGATGCCTGTGTGATACGATTGTTACACCGAATTACAATCAATAGCCCGACGCTATGGTAGCCATGTTAGTTCTCACCGATGAGACAAGACAAAGAGTAAAGATAACCTCCAATTTTACATCTCGTTCCGGTACGAGTGACAGCTGCTAGTTCCGTTTTCGCTAGTGATGTGCCGATTACTCGCGATCGATTCGCGCAACAAAAACCGGTGCGTTTCCGAAGCATAAATATTAAACAGTCACCCGCCCGGACAGGCCCGAACCTGTCCCTAATCAACAGGAAGGCGAGAAAGTGTTGCGACCGCTCTCTTGAGGACCGAGTCCCCCACCTTGACTTCTGCTGATCGAGGCGTGCCATCCCGACCCGTGTACAAATTGACGATCCGTCCTCGTCTCCATCTCAATGATGGCAGGTTCGCATCCTTAATCAGCACCAAATCACCGACTTGAGGGGGGCTCGTCCGGTCAGTCCACTTAAGGCGCTGCTGCAAGATGTGCAAGTACTCAAGGGACCACCGTTTCCAAAAATCTTGAGCCATCTGCTGCAACATCTGCCACCTAGTTAACCGACTTAACTTAACATCACCGAATGGGTATTCTGAAAGGGCGTTAAGGGGCTGACCTATCAGGAAGTGACCCGGCGTCAACGCTTCCAAATCATTTGGATCCGAACTGAGCGGGCACAACGGACGCGAGTTCAGTGTCATTTCAATTTTACAGAACAGCGTCGCAAGCTCTTCAAAGCGTAGAGAGGTCTCACCGATGATCCTCGTCAGGTGCGACTTAGCCGATTTAACCGCAGCCTCAAAAATTCCTCCCCAATGAGGACATCCCGGCGGACTGAAAACCCATTCTATCCCTCGTCGGGAGCAAGCCGTACCGATGGCATCCTGATTACCGTTCAGGAATTGAGTGACCTCCTGCAGATATAGCCTGGCTCCGACAAAGTTTGTGCCGTTGTCCGAACGGATTAATGTCGGGAGGCCCCTTCGTGAGACGAACCGATCTAGACAAGCGATAAATGCCTCCGTAGTGAGGTCACTGTCCACCTCCAAGTGGACTGCCTTCGTGGCCAAGCACACAAAGACGCACAGGTATGCCTTCACTAATCTGGCGTTCCGTAGCTGTGAAGACTTGACCATGAATGGTCCCGCGAAATCCGTTCCGACACCCGCAAAGGGCCGGATTTCGTTAACCCTATCCGAGGGCAAATCGCCCATCTGGGGCTGCATCGTAGCCGCCTTGGCCCGATAACTAGGCAGGCACCGAAATACGACGCTACGCACTAAGCGTCTTCCCGATAGAATCCAGAACTCGCGCTGGAGAAACGCCATCAAGGCGTGGCATCCGACATGCCCATTCCGAATGTGTCGATCCTGTATCAACAGTTCGACCAACTTCCCTTTCCTAGGGAGTAACAACGGGTGGCGAGCCGCATAAGGCAGGTTGGCATTCCGCAGCCGACCTCCTACCCTCAGCAATCCTTGAGGGTCAATGAACGGGTTGAGCCGAGCCACAGCTCCCTTCAGTTGGACGCGTCCGCGTCTCAGAATGTCCAATTCGGACTTAAAGTGCACCGTCTGCACGTTCCGTACCAATGCGAACAACGCATGGTTCCGCTCCCGTGGTGTCAGGACCTGTGTCCGCACTCGTTGCGCCTCAGAATTCCGACAATTCCGCGCAAATCGGCAGATCCAGGCGGTCACATTGACCAGCTTGTCGAGCGAGCTGTACCGTTCCAGCAGGCTGAACTCCTCTTCCGGCTCTGGTTGCGTCGTACAGATACCGACTGTCAAGGCGCCGTTCGCCGTGGTAACGCGTGGACTCATTGGCCAATCCGATTCGGCTTGAGTCAACCATTTTGGACCCCACCACAAGGGATGTCCAACCAACTCCGGAGCGTGACACCCACGAGACGCACAGTCTGCTGGGTTCATTTCCCCTGGAACATGTCTCCAGATCAAGGGAACCTCCGAAGTCAAAATCTGCGAAACCCGATTCGCCACAAAAATCTCCAGCTTGTGAACTGAAGCCTTCAGCCAGCATAACACGATCTGGCTGTCCGTCCAAGCATAGACCGTATCTTCCAACGCTATTGACCCACGAAGAACCGTCATCGTGTGGTTGAGCAGACGAGTCAGGAGAGCCGCTCCCGAAAGCTCTAACTTGGGAATGGTCAGGCGAGTGCGCAACGGCGCAACCTTGCTCTTGGCCATGACCAACCGCACATCAACCTCCCCCGAGGAGTCGACCGTACGCAGATACACCGCAGCTCCGTAGCCCTTCTCCGAGGCATCGCAAAACCCATGCAGGGTGGCGGTGTATCGTTTGGTGGGGACCAACCTCCGTGGCAGTGAATTCCGATTGATGCCAGGGAGGGTCGAAAAGAACGAGTCCCACTCCGAGCTCAATGACCCGCCGATCGGGTCGTCCCATTTCAGCTCAGCAGACCACAATTGCTGCATAAAACACTTGAGCTGAAATGTTACCGGGGTGATCCACCCGTTTGGATCAAATTTCCTAGCCACCGTTGAGAGGACGTTCCGTTTCGTCCAGACCTTCGGGGAGTCCAACTCGACCCGATACGAGAACATGTCTGACACCGGCTGGTACTGGACGCCTAATACCGACAACATATTTGGATTTTCCAAATTTTCAAAAACGTGGGGATCCTGCTGGTAGTCATCCGGAAGACCAGTCAGTAACTCTGCAGAGTTCGACATCCATTTCCGGAGCTCGTAACCTCCACCCCGTAGAAGCTCAACTAGCTCGTCCCGTCGAGCGAGCGCCTCCTCTACGGAATCTGCACCGGTACAGATATCGTCCACGTAGAGGTCCTGCTCCAGGATCGCTGCTCCTCTAGGGAAATTTAACCGTTCTCGATCCGCTAACTCCCGAAGAGTGCGAATCGCCAAATAAGGACTAGACCGTAGCCCGTACGTGTTGGTGTTCAGCTCGTACACCCTGATGGGCTGATCTGGGCTCTCTCGCCACAGTATCAGCTGATACCGTCTATCGTCAGGGTGAATGACCGTCTGTCTAAACATCATCCGGATGTCAGCTACAAACACAACATTGTGTCGACGGAACCGTGTGATAACATCCGCGATGTCATGATTCAACTTCGGCCCTGAATGCAAACACTGGTTCAGGTTCATGCCGTTAGATGTTGATGCCGATCCATCGAACACTACCCGTATTTTGCCCTCCGGGGTCCTCAAGACCGCGTGATGAGGCAGGAAGCAGTGGTCTTCACG
The DNA here is from genome assembly GCA_949825045.1 of Argyresthia goedartella. Lineage (NCBI taxonomy): Eukaryota > Metazoa > Arthropoda > Insecta > Lepidoptera > Argyresthiidae > Argyresthia > Argyresthia goedartella. The sequence goes on from OX463824.1 coordinate 28,426,708, forward strand.
CTTCCAGTCGATACCCGAAACCGACATGTGGCCGAGCGACTCGAATTCCCGCATGAAGTCGACGTACTTCTGCCGGAAAATCCCGTCACGCTTCATGCGTCGTTCCATCGACAGAAGCCGCGTCTCGGCTGCATGGTGTGAACTGCCCAGCGGTGGGCGATCACTCCGAAATGGAAGACGTGTGAGAAATCGACCTGACCGAAGGCGACCAGTATTGTTCCGATAAAACTGTTCACACTCTTCTTCAACCGGGTCCAACCGGCGGACCGTAGGTGGTTCCTCCACCTCCCAAAACTTCTGTATCACCTCCGAGAGTACAGAACCGAATAAGGGACTACGAGTCGCTAGGCGAGGGGCAGCCGGCATGACCGGACCCATTACCGCATGGCCCAGTCTGGTGTTGACCGAAACCAGACCAGTCGCCTGCAACACGTGGACACCTGGCACTAACAGGTATCCCAAGGCATCGACACCCAATAAAATGTCTACTGGGCCCGGAATATCGAACTCCGGGTCAGCCAGTGGCAACCCAGCGACCAACTGTCGCACCGAGGGTGACAACCGTACGTGAGGGTGTGAGCCCATCACATTAGGCATGACTAATGCCGTGACCGTCAGATTCACCGATGAATCCACCCGTGACGAGAGAGTAATCCGACATACTCCCTTAACGGAACCGACTTCCGTGTTCCCAATTCCCCGAATGGAATGTGGATACTCCCCTACCGAAATGCCCAACCGTCTTACAAGGTTGCACGAGACTAAGCACCCCTGGGCCCCCGAGTCCAATAGTGCTCGTGCCACACAAGATTTGCCGTCCGAACTGCACGCTATCACCGAGGCGGTGGGGAGCATGACCGTCTGTGGAGTGGCGGCACCCTGTAAGTGGGCGGCGTGTCTCTAGCGGGAACCTCCGCGGGATCCGAACCCGCTGGGACCCCCGTCGGCCTGGTAATTCGGCTGCTGATATGCCCCCGGTGGCATATCAGACCGTATGTACATCAGGGGGTCCCAACCCGCATAATAGGCCCCTCGCTGTCCCGGTACCCGACCATACTGGACTGTGAACGGTGTGCCCGGTGGCCACCGTGGATGGAGGGGGGAGAGCGGATCCAACCTGGGGCGCTCTAGGAATGGGGGCGACATCCGACTGTTCGCCTCCCTGTTCGCCTCCCAGAGCGACGGGCAGGGTGGCGCAGAAGGTGGTGGGCTCCCAGCCTTCGCGCCACTCATAGGTGCCATCTGACACCCGCCCGTAACACGCGGTGAGCCAGCGGCCCGAAGTCCTCGCTGGCCCTGGACAGCGGCGACCGAACCCCGGCTATCCCGCCTGTTACCCCCCGCGCTGCCCCCTTCCCCTCGGGGGGGGGGGTCCCGTCCGCGGGTACCCCAGTCACCACGTTGGTGACTCCCGTTGCCCGGAGGGGGAATGGGTCCGGCCCTGGTTGGGCCCTGTGACCGACCAACCTGAGTCCGGCCCTGGTGACTGTCCGAAGGGCCTGACCGGTTCAGGCACAACACGACGTGGTGCCTGCCACCGCAGCACTCACAGGGGGACGCCCGTGAGCACTCGCTCAGCGGGTGCGGCCCCAAACAACCGAAACACAATCGGTGGCGGAAGACCACCTTCCTGCGGCAGCCACACCGAGCGCCTTAAAGTTGGCGCAACAGGTCACCTCATGACCGGCACTGTCGCAGTGCACACAGCCGTCATCCGACGGCGCGGCACTCAAAACGCCAAATTGTTTTGACCGCCCACCCCCCCGTGGGGGGTTTTGCCCCACCGAAGGCCGGAATCTCCAGGTGTGGAAGCCGTCCACCCTTAGGGGGCGGGTCTCCGCTACCCTCCCCGCGGTCATCCCGACGCGACCGCTTAATTTTTTCGGCGCGACGCTCGATGTCGCCCAAGAACTCCATCGCTTGGTCAGCATCCGCGCAGAGCTGCTTCACTGCAGCCACCGAGGCCTCATCCGTAAGCCCGAGGGCTTCAGCCTCCGCAGCCAGCCGACACACCTTCCCGACGCGTGTCATTGCGTCCTCCACACGCTTGAGCAGGACATCGTCCATGTCAGGTCGCTCCACATACTTGTGAGTATGGGCGAGCCATCTCATCTCCTCATGGACACCATACCGCAGTACCGTCAAGGGTGAAGGTGCCATGGTTACCAATTCAATTGTTTCTGGTCCTATGCTTCATTACCGAACTAAGCACAGCCAGAGACCAGTACTTTCCCGTCAGCGCTGGGCACAGAAATTAAAACTAAGTTGTAAAACCCAAGGCAACCACTAAACAATTAAATCCTAAACAATATTTAATATGGTCGCCCTGTGGACACACACCTTATAAATATATACTCTAAATCAATTAGAGAATGCCACCATAAAACACAATAGAAAAATAACCCACAAAACTTGATTATGAAAACAATACAAAATAATAAGTGGCTTCTTATGAACCACACTTCCTTTGAGGTCAGCAAATCAGCTTAATACCCCTTAAATAGCCCGACCCTGCTGTGTAAACCGAAATAACACTGTAGGACTACAGAACCCGACGTTCCACCGTAAGTAATACAATCTAGGCTTCGCAGAATGACCGTTCAATCCTTTATGCGCTAGTAACAGTAGTTTCCGACTACAAATTTATAACAACTGTTAACTAAATTGGCACTTATATTTTCACTTACCGAAAATGAACTTTAATCGTGGTATACCGACCACAGACTCATTGCCGACTTGAGCCAATCTGAGATATTCTTTTCTCCCAACTACAATGTGACAAAGGCAGCCCTACAACCGTGAATCGATGATTTCCCACTAGGAAACCGCGCTCCTGCTACCAAAATGTTTAATTACCCACGCCTACCGAACGGCGTGGAATCCGAAGGGGGTGTGCCTTTGCCCGCACGTGAGAGAAAAGAATCGAATCAAATTTTTTACTGACCTTGTCGCCGCAGCCAGGAAATCGAAAGCTCGGTTCGATGGGGGAAATGCGGGAGAGGAGACAGTTTTGGAATGGGAGATGGGATCGAACCCTTGCCGTCGCTGCCGACGGCGTGGCCGGCGCGCTGCTGCCGGCACGTGGAGTCGCCGATACGACTATGTGCTTCACAACACAATTCACTTGACCGCTGACGTGAATCTACTTATTTCCCGACGATGTGGTAGATTTACACTCCGAACAGGCCCGATGCCTGTGTGATACGATTGTTACACCGAATTACAATCAATAGCCCGACGCTATGGTAGCCATGTTAGTTCTCACCGATGAGACAAGACAAAGAGTAAAGATAACCTCCAATTTTACATCTCGTTCCGGTACGAGTGACAGCTGCTAGTTCCGTTTTCGCTAGTGATGTGCCGATTACTCGCGATCGATTCGCGCTACAAAAACCGGTGCGTTTCCGAAGCATAAATATTAAACACATTTGTTTGTTTACATTTATTTGTTTGTTATTTTAAACACCTACTTGACTCTACGGGGACAAAATGTTCCCAAGATGTCGCTGCAACTAATGTTGGGGGACATATGGGAATATGGGTTTTATTTTTCTTTAATTAATTTATTTTATTTCATTTTGCCCTAAGGTCAACAGCTGAAACCCTCATCCACACCCAAATATCTCGGTATCACTCTGGACAGAGCACTTACATACAGGAAGCATTGTATTAGCACCAAAATGAAGGTCAGCACACGAAACAACCTGAACCGACGCATGGTAGGAAGCACATGGGGAGCCAACCCACATGTCCTGCGAACAACAGCGCTGGCTCTACGCTACTCGGCACGCATATTCGTGCCCTGTGTGGAAAAACTCCTCCCACACCGGTCAGCTGGACGCGGCTCTCAACGAAACATGCCACCTGGTCACCGGCTGCTTAAAGCCTACACCGACTGATAAAGTGCACCTTCTCGCCGGGAGAGCATCACCATTCATCCGAAGGGAGACGGCCACGGCCATTGAACGATGGAGACAGCTCTACGATCCCCGTCATCCGCTCCATAACCACATTCTTCTCCAACAGCGCCTCAAATCACGGGCGAGATCCGCCAGCAATGAGATCCTCTCAGGGGAAACACCGAAAGAACGCCGACTGAGGAAGTGGAGAGGTTGTACCCAACGTCTCAACGGCTTTGTGAGACCGGCAGAAGGTCTTCCTCCTGGTGGTACACAGGAGTTTGAGGAGCGCTCAAGCGAATGCGTGCGGGTGTCGCCCGAACGAAGGATAACCTAGAGAAATGGGGGATAATTTCCGAAACCTTGAGCTCCCAGTGCGAATGCGGGGTTGAACAAACAACGGACCATCTAAAAGCTTGCCCGGACGGTCCCAAATGTCACGAGGAGGATCGGCGAATGCCATAGCGGTGGCTAATTTTGGGAAACAATACTTTAGTATTTTTTGTTCCTTTTTATTTACTGTTTAACGCTCCCACACGAAAAGAAGAAGAAGATTTTGCCCCTAGTATATGTGAGGCTTGATTTGACTGTTCGTCAAACTTCGTATTATTGTTTGTGCATCCAAAACAGAATATTGATTCACATTCCACCGCAGCGTGAGAATCAGTTGACCTAAAAGGGTTCTATTTAGTCGAAGCAATGAATAAACCATTCCATCTATTCTACCCGCAGTCGCTCGCAGCCAGGAATGCTGCTGTGTGAGTATGGTAGGCAACAGCTTTGCATCGATCAAGGCATGCATGTTCAAAATTAAACCAATGTTAGGTCATATTATCGCACATCGATTAACTACGACAGAATCGATTTAACCGCAGTTGAACTATTTGGGTTACCGGCTCAATACGAGTATTTCCACTTATTGTCCTGTCGTTGGACGACCGCGTGACCCAAATTGCGGCCTATTGAACAAATATCAAATGAAATAGCAATTGGAGCAACGTAAGAAATAGTTTGGACGAATATCTTTAATTACGAAATAGTTTTTTTCACTTCTCGCAAAAAATCGCATTTTATGCACTAGTGCATAAAGCGTGGTCGTCATCTAGCCTAAGACAATTGAAGGATACAGCGAGACAGTCTTGTTATTTTATATTTACAACAGTATTGTTATTTTAATACATTTACTTTAATTAATTTGCATTCTATGTTGCAAAGTTAAAAAAAAAAAAACTAAAAACTAATAAACACAAGTATGTATTATTAACAAAAACATTAAAAAAATTATCGATATGACTCGGCACTATCGCGTACGACCTAAGCTAAAGATGACATGCAGAAAAAAAAGCAGCAGCGGGAAAGAGACGGTCTTGTTTTTGACTTATATTTAGTTGTTTTCTTTGCAAAACGTGTTTTTTTACGAAAGATAATTAATTTGTCGTCGAGTAAAGAAGAAATAATGCTAACGCCTAGCACACTAATGGAAAAAAGCAATAGGAGTTATTGAAGAGACATTCCCGCCCAAATCCGAGCAAATTTATTTCAAAACATATGAAAATGTCATGCTCTGGAGAAGCGGAAAACAAGTTATACATTCTCAGAAAGTATTTCTTACATTATCACTGTTTTATTTCCTCGCAATCGAAGTGAAAAGCAGAGCGTTGGAGAGAGACTCGGCCTCGCCCTACGGCTCGGATGGGTCTTGGAAAAAATGGCTAGTTTTATGCCCTTGTTATACACTCTACTATATTAGGTAGATTTTGACATTATTTTTTTTGCCTCTTCTTTATGTATATTGGAAACGGCTAGTATTTAATCGCACACCAGAAATACTGATTTGCACAGGAAAAAAAGGATCAACAAAAACACTTTTTATGTGTTAAATATTTTATGTGTACTTAAGTTTATGTTTTAAGTATTTTTTGTTGTTCTTATATGTTCAACCTAACACGAAGGACCTTTATCGTTCCCTTCGCTCAACCCATTTACCCTTCACCTAAGCTACCGCAGCATTTTGCCCTGATATTTGCTGTTCAAATCAGTATTTTTGATGTGCAGTTTAATATTTCCCATTGGCAACTAAAGGAGGTGATTCAACAGTCCACTTCATTAAACGTTATCGTGATGAGAAGAACTGAAGTAAACCCTAAAGCAAACTATTAAGTTATTAAGCCAGAAAGACGTAATTTTTTCCGTGCCTCTACTTCCTGTGAACTCAACTGAGTATTTGCCGAGAGTTCCAGTGACTGGGTATGGTAATGTTGCAAGGTCAAGGTTCGACTCCTGACGCGACAGTTTTCGCTAACTTTTTCTGTAGAGCGTCGTCTGACTCTGACTCATTCCCGACTCCGTCAGTGACCGTTTGGAGGTCACTTGACTTGTTTTAACTTAGGCTTGAAATTGTGACGTCAGGTGCAAATTAAAAGCTTGAAGATCATGGTTTAGTTATACAATAGTTCGGCAGAGTTCGTGAGTATTAAGTATACCTGTAAGCGTTAATTGTCTCATATAATGTTATTGACTAAATGTATATCTAATAATTTATCTAATGGCTTTATCTATTTATTTGTTTATTTATTCGGAGAACAGGTAGGACCCATGAGAGGTAATAATATTACGATATTTAAATATGAAGGATTTATTAACTATTATTTATTAATTATATATTATTATATTAACTCATTCCGTACACGTTTCTCACTAGCGTACAATTTGTTTTTGAAGGAAACTTACGTACCAACATGAGAATTATACGAGTTGATCTCTTTGATTTATCAATGTTAATATAGGTAAAACTATATTAATAAATTATTATAATATATATAGAATATATATATAGAATATTAAAGAATTAAGGAGTATTATGGACTGGACGAGAATGGCCGCGGACCGCACAAGATGGAGGACAACTGGGGAGGCATATGTCCAACGGTGGACGGTGAAATGCTGAAGAAGAAGGAGTATTAACCGCACCTTTGCCTGATCGCGGTAGTAAAATTCATAATCTATAACGGTAAAATGTTAGCTCGAGCTGACCGTGGCACGCAAGCGGTTAAATATGTAACTGGCTAAACGGAGGTGGAACTGAGTCTACTATTTTCAAAAACTGCAACGTCCATGTTGACTACTTCCAAGATATCCTTAATTACATATTGTGCGTAATAGAGACCAATTATAGTAATGAATCTATGCGAAATCAATTTACAGTTACTGTGCTTCCAACCGGGTGGGAAAAGGTGTGATGCTATGTTGTGCTGTCGTCATCTCTCTCGTGGTGTCGTCATAATGTTTTATACAACAGGTCATCTCCTGCCACTTTTAAAATATCTCTGGTCGATCTCATATTATTTTTAAACTCTCCCATAGCCTGCAGAATAGGCAGGACGTTGTCGTCAAGACCTTGCCTTGAACCCATGTGTAGCCCCGGGTTAGGTTAAGACTGCGTGACATCATACCCCCAGATAGTAGGTACGAGGGTATTGTTTGAGCAAGGAATGTTGAGTAGCGGTATTGGGTAACCTATCATGTGTTTGTTCAACCTAACCTAACCTATTGTCCATTTGATTTGTAAGCCTTCCTTACACATAAACCATGATTTTACGTACATAATGTATTATTTATCTGAGGCATAGAGCTTATCCGGACACTGTAAAACTCCTCTGTGTAGTAAAATAGAGAGCAATTTGAAAGTTCCAATTTTTTGTTTAAACTGTAACCTATTCAACAACATACGAGTAGAACATACCTACATACCTGCCTACTCCTTCATGTTGTTGTATAAGTTATATGGTTATGATATGACTAGAAATAATATGATGTTTTTTGCAAATACATATAAACGAAGTACCTACCTACCTACATACAGGTTCTTTTGTCTATTTATAAACTTCTTTAGTTCCAGTAACGATCTTGAAGCACAAATACCTACCAATTTGCATGAGTAGAGGTGTCTCTAGATTTTGCCAAGATTTGGCAATTGATTTAATAACGTCACTTACCTATATTATACCGTCTGGTGACGTCATTTGCTCTGACTAAAACTTTTTTGCTATTGATTTGGATTACCTATTAGATAGGTACCTAACCTACCTATTTATTGATTTATGCCGACACGTTAAGGCAATGGATATAAGACAGTCAAAACCGTTAGTTGATAAACTAACGCGTTAGTTAAACCGGACCGACAGGGTTTATAATTTACGTTTCTTCTGTTCTCTCTGTATTTCGTTTGCAACTCAAGTTTTAACCAGTTTACTATTTAAAGGTTTTAACCCAACTAACGCGTCTTATACTAAGCAGTACGCTACAGTTTACTATCTGTAGATAGTTGACCAACTAACGAGAAAAAAACGTTAGTTTATCAACTAACGGTTTTGACAATGTTAGGGTGACATATACATACTAAAGCCAATCCCAAGTACCTGGGTAGGTATATATCATTTATGCAGCAAGGATACTGGCATAAAGCAAACGCGAGTGGATCAATATATATCAGTTAACAGTTAACCTATGTTGTCAACAAATATATATTCTGTAAAGACACGACTGTAACGAACAGTTTCACACACTTGCCACTCCATGAAAAAACTTGCGCTCCTTCGTTTTGCCACACTCCTAGGTATCATAATACGGTGCCTGAGTGCCGCCTGAAGGGGCATGCGGTGCATGGGAAGAAGAGAGATGCGGACATGGGCGAGAGAGAGATGATGGTCTTGCTCAGGCGACAACAAACTTTTCGATATCTGTACCTTCCTTCGATGTGTGTTACCAATAGAAGCAGTCTTCCTTCGATGTGTGTAACCAAAAGAAGTGCAGCCGGTCCGTAATGGATGATCGGAATGATCTAATGATGAATACAAATTGGAACTTACCTGCATCTGCATCAATCTGGAACCACCACTTCTCTCCATTTCCACCGGAATCTAACACTAAACGGGAGACAATTTGCGCGGATTCTACCAAAACAAACAACAAAATTTGGCTACGAACTGCAAAAATATCATTTCATTTATCGCGAATTTCCTGTACAATGTTTACAAGCAAAAGATTGTCACTCAAAAAAGGAACTAAAGAGTTTAGTTTTTATAAAGATAAAAACTTTTGTTAGTCAAAGGTTGGAAGCACGCAGCCTACTGGCTCTGTAACGATCAAACACGGCTGTCACCACGGAGGTCAGCTGATTGTCTGGTATCAAAGGCTTGCCGAGTGGCTACCAGATGGCGCTCCAAGCCTGCATGACTCAGATTAATAAAACTCTATATAAAACACTTTGCTTGCTGCATGAGCATGACTGTACTCTGAGTAATCAACTGTGTAACTGCACCTACACGCCCCACTTACCAAGTAATACCAAACCAAGCAATTGTACACTCTACCATGAACATATAACGCTGATGATGGTGGTATAGTAACGTTGTTTCAAGTTTATTTGGCATTTCGAATGAGGACCTGCCCGCAGCCGAATTCAGAGAAAGTTGTTATCAAAATCTGAGTTCGACAACCCCTATGGTATCCTGGAGATAGCTGAGCTAGAAATAACCAAGAATGCAGCATTCATATAACTAATCAATATTATCTTTCACAATGGCGGGAAAGGAATAGGATGATTCCTCCTCTTGCTATTTAAAAAATAATGACAAATAGGTAGGTAACACCGGCGAATTTTTATCTCATATATTTAAAGTTTCTATGAACACCACCTATGTACATCAACATCTATTTTCTAAATACATATAATTATTAATAGTATTAAGGAAGACATTACAGGCTAGATAAAATATATTGCATGAGTTGGAAATTAAATGACTGATTCCATTACTTTCCTGTTTTTATTTGGATCATGATACAAATATAACCGTATCACCACAAAAAATATTAACCAGCGTTTAACCTCAAAACAAACGTCAAATCCCATACCTACGTTTTTGTTTTTCAACAAGTGTTGAACAGTAGAGTTTAATTTTTTGTGGTAAGGCCCTAAAGGTGTAAAAGTACAGTCTAGTCAAATCCACACGACGTCATAATCCAGTAGCCACGTATTCCGTGTTTTAGTATATATATATATATATATATATATAAGTGAGTCACTTACTGTAGAATACTTTTCAGTTTGAAATTATGGAACATTTGGGTGAATTTGGTTAGCCAGTTTCATGCCAACACCAGAAAATTTCGTTAACAGCATCAGCGATTTTTCAACTGTATCTCGTATTTCCATTTTTTATTATTTAGACTTGTAATGGTGTTAATTATGTTCCAAAACGTTTTGTTATAGCATTTTGCATTATTAAATTATTTTGTTCATAGGTGTGTATCGCTTTCTTAGTAACCTCTTAAAGATAATTTTGGTAACCCATGTATATTGTAATAAGAAGAAGTATAAGTATACAGTTCTTAGAATATTTTTCAAGTTTTTTGTGCATTCTGCCTCGGTTTTTGATACACCTTAGGAAACCAACAGTAATCCATGGTTTTATTTTAAATCTGCTTCAAGATAACTTGATGATAATGGAATATTTAAGTATGAGATTGTTAATAAACTCTAAAACATATTTGTAGCATAGTTTATGTCGCTATACTCTTGTATTTCACTAAAAGCAATTGTTTCAGTCATTCAACAGGTTTTCAAAATTTAATTTAGTAAATGCTTTGGTCTTATTATAGATGTTGTAGTCTCTAGTACGCATGCAAAGTAATACGGATGCATGATCTGTTAAAGATGATTGCCACCTAAATGTTATTATTGTTTGTTTTGTTTCAATTATTGCGTGGTCTAAGATGCGTGGTCAAAAATGGGCTTTTTCATAAATATATATATATATATATATGTATATATATATGTATATATATATATATATATATGTATATATACTAAAACACGGAATACGTGGCTACTGGATTCCCAACAAACATTATGGCTGCAAATAGAGCTTACTTTAGAACCTAAAGTGTTATGAAGGTAGAGTAGTAGCTGCAATTACAGTTTGTGACGACAAACGAGTGTTAGTATTAAAATATAACTCTTATAGTGACAAAGCAAGTTTATAAGAGCAATGTATGGAGGTTAAACGCGTAGAGCAGCGATTATTATCCCTACAATAAAGGCCAAAGCTTCTGTGTTATAGCTTTGAGTGAATCTTACGACTATAAGATCCATATAAGAAATTAACATTTCTATTAACTTCTTAAGTTCTAAGCAAGCTACCACTAACTCTTTCGGAGCGCTGATAGTTGCACAAAAGGAGCAATTAACGCTACTAGTTCTACAATGGTGTTCATTAAATCTTTTACAGCACCTAACTCCTCAAGGGATACAAAACTCCCTTGTATAATTTAGGGCTAAATAGTAGGGATATTTCTCACTATTATAGAACTTATAGTGTGAAGTACAGCCTCCATATTACTTAAGGTTGAATTATTGAGTTCGTTACCACTTTAGTACCCCTAATTGCGGTCATGTAAGAATTAAATGGCGTCGCAACATATTAGCTCATCTAAAAAGCGTTTTAAAACTTGGAAAGATCAAAGTAGAACCGGTGGAAATAGACAGAAAATCTTGAAAGATTATCGTAATATTATAAACTACAACGTTGAAGATACAAACTTATCACAAGATAACCTAAATGAAAGCGGAAGCATCACTAGACGCGGTCAAGTAGGAGTCTTGCTTGACGAAGAAGGTTCCGTATGTAATGGAAGTGATATCGCGACTGCAAGTTTTGATATTTCCGAAGAGGACCGATGTTATTACTCATTGAGTAGTGATGATGAGGATAACTCGAGTGAATATGTTAAGAATCTGCATTTTAGTGAAAAATTGAGGCATGGGCGATCGAGAAAAATATTACACAAACTGCTATGAAAGATTTGCTGTTGATCTTAAATGACAGATTTGGCATGATTTTACCAAGATATCCTCGAACTCTTTTACAAACACCAAACAACATTTTAATAAAAAATCTAGATGACGATGGCGAATATTGGCATAATGGAATTTCTGAACCTTTGATATGTATTTTAAAAAAGTTAAGTAATTTACCCAATACTATTTACTTAAATTTTAATATTGAAGGACTGGACACAGACATTTCTTTAGATACGTTTAGATGGAATACGTTCATAAAAACATTCATTTTTAGCAATATACATTGGTCATACATAGCAATAAAAATAACCTTAGAAAATATAAATGAATTATTATTCTAAATGATTCTTCTTCGTCTTCGATTGGGGGATTTTCAACATTTGCCGCGAATGCTTTGTTATTGTTTTTTTCAGTCTTGTTTGGGTCTTTTTGAAAATTTGCGGCATCATTTTCATTATTATTAGGCTTTTCAGTCTTGTTTGCGTCCCTTTCATTATTTCCGCCACTATTTTCATTTTCATTATAATTGGACTCCGTGCTACTTTTATTCTTTTCAATTTTGGCTCGTTATCGTGTGGTGGATGTCCTTTCTTGTTTAGCATTTTTTATTTTGTTTGCATTTTTCAAAATGCTTTTGAAAAAAAGCTCATTGTTTTGTATTGTAAACGTCTGGTCCCAGCTGAAAATCATCTCCCAAAAAAATTAGTATCACATACAAAGTAAATAAAACTGATGCTTCGTTCTTAAACGTAAGGAATTTATGCTGGAAATAAAGCCAACCTTGCATTAAAAAAATAACATTCCATTTATACAAATATTCAAAGGCTTTAACTAGTTTACAGTATTTAAATATGTAGGTAGACAGACAGGGACGTGTAGGTATTCAAATTACAAATCTTTACAATTTGGCAAATCCATTAATAAAAACAATTTAGCTCTCGTTCAGCTAGGAGATACGTGTAGGTCGTGAGAAGCTGATAGGTAGTGGTTTTGGGAAATGACTACGGATCCCCAAATTCTTGCGCCCACCATTTTTAGTTAACTAAAAACAGTAAAACGTACGAAACGAAAACTTAATACAATGAAGGTATTTATTTTTCTAGCGTTCTCAAACCATTATCACAACACTTTTAAGTCAATAGGCAAAGTTTTGTTACATATTTAGTAAAAATAATTTTTGCTCCATGTGAAGCAAAACATTTTTTTAGATAAATACACAACAAAGAGTAGGCCCTTCAATTATTTGCTAATAATATACACATATATTCACAGTTTACTTACCTTCGCAATGAAATTTCCGGTTCAGCTTCCACTAACAATGAGTTAAACTTTTAACACTCAACTCCGCCATTTATTTTCGTAAAACAAATGTATGGTTTTTTGATAAGGGAATAATTATCTTTCATTAATTCTTTGACAACGTTATGAAAAAAAACATACGTTCGTTACAAAAAAAAGTAAAAATTAATATACTTAGACGTTAAAATTTCCTATTGTAGATCTATACTGCAACTCAAGGAATTACAATTTACCTTATTGCCACCCTCTAACCGCTCAAACAGTAAGTAAGATACATCATAGATCTACTATACCCCCTAAGGAGTTTATATTCATACATTTGCTCCCATTATAGCGCTCAAAGAATACTACTCTTCCAGCGCTTTCAGTATCAGTTAGCGCTCCTGTACCACCACAATTGCTCTACTATATCTCTTAAATTCACTCTGTAACTCCAATACATCGCCTTAGTGGAACCTAAGGCCATAAGAACTTGTGCCCAATCCAGGGGTATATTAGAGTTATAGCTTGCTATAACTCCCATGTGATAGAACTTATTGATGACCTTAGGATCTGTTTTGCTCTGTTATACATCTGTTCTAACTCTTGTATTAGCGCCTAATGTTAGTTGGGTTATGACGTCGTGTGGATTTGACTAGACTGTACTTTTACACCTTTAGGGCCTTACCACAAAAAATTAAACTCTACTGTTCAACACTTGTTGAAAAACAAAAACGTAGGTATGGGATTTGACGTTTGTTTTGAGGTTAAACGCCTAACTACGCGCATCTGCCTGAGGGTACCTCGCACAGCTGCACGTCGTCGTGGATCTAGACGCCTTTTCACCGTCCATTCTGTCGCACTAACTATCACCGCAATGCAACAATAAACAGATGTCTACGAAAATCTCTACAATAATCTCTAAAACAAACCTTTAAGAAAATAACTTCTCCTCCTTGGAGATCTTCCACATGAAACTATCACAATTCATCTACGATGTATCAAAATGCCTAAGAGCTGACTGTTTTTTTTAAGTTAAGCAATCTAAACGTTTCAACAATGTTCTTGGGATATACATGATGAAATTTTAAACATAAATTACTGACGCTAGTGTTGATTTTTAATAAAGTCTCTGCTCCTTATAGAGATGAATTAAGACACTCTGTTGTGAGTAAGGGTGTGGTAAGGGTACATTGGCAAAATTCCTAAGGCGTCAAACTTTTTCATAGACTACTACATTTTTGTTGCCTCTGGATTGAAGTACCTTCTATTCGTTAATATAGGGTTCAATTGTCATCAAATATGCTTTACTTTGTAAGTTAGCAAAATTCGAGGGCAAACGAGAATTCTGGATCGCCACTGTCCCACATTGGGTAAGATTTCTATGAGTGGAATAAAACTATTTAGATACCTTCAAGGCGTTTATTTTACAAAAGTTACATACAAACATCCATATCGTTTTTAACGTTCAACGACACTAGATACACATATAACGTACGTCTCACACACGTACTACGACGATGCTATATAACTACACTCATTTATATGTCGCTCGTTTTTACGTCTAAACATATTGTAGAACACTATTCTCATAGAATTAATTTAATTCTTTACGAGTATTTATCGATGCTTACAGCTTTCGGGAATATTCTACAATAAATAATTTTCGTTTCAAAGCCTCGTCGCATGCACAGACTGCCTCCCATATTAAGTGCCGCTTACATCTCATACTAGCGCTCAGTCAGTTCTCGAGCGAGAGACAGTGACATGATGACTTGACTTTGAGTGGTCGTTAACTTTGAGTTGTTGTTTGTGCATCCGAGCAAAAGACTGGGCTTTTCCTTCATAGTTTCAACAATTTTACAAATTTTTACTCCGAATTGTTCCAAGAACCTGCAAACTCATCTAACCGAAAAGTGTGTCTCTCTGAGTACCATAGAATCAAAAGCAGCTGAAACTCCCATATGTTTTTCATTGGGTTTGGACTTTATTACGAAGCCTGGCTTGAAAATAAACCACGCAGCTGTATTTGATTCTACTATAACGTATACCCCTCGAATATGACAATCAACACGGAACAACGAACAACAAAATCTTATATTGTAGAGAACACATCCGTTAGACTAAAAGCCGCTCCATACCTGTACCAAAATTGGGCCAGTCTAGTGTCAAAACACACCATGCCGAAAATAAGCGACCGAAGTTCGGCGTGATTCAGCCTGCAATGCTATTTCTATAACCAGAAACCCACTTGCCGAAATTACGTCGCGTTTACCGCGTTTATTAAACCGAACTGATACAATTCTGTCGTTTCGGAACTTAATTTCCGCGCGTATGGTGGTTCGGAAGTTCACGCAAAATCAGGAACTTCCATCACGTAATTTTGTCATGGTGTGTCGACTCACTTATTCGCTAACTGAAATCAACCGCAAAAGGAAATGTTACGATATTGGACAAAAACAGTGTATTATAAACTGCGTCGATAAATGATCGTCGATCTGTGGATTGGAGTTAGTGATTAAGGCGTCTGATTGACTGCATCTGAACCGTGTGTTGTATTTGTGAAGTTATCTAGATACACCGGCCCTATATGGACACAGGGCAAAGCGGCAATACATTGACACCAATAACGGCGCGATCAGACCATGCGATAGTTAAAGGGCCCGTAAATCGGATTGTGAAGAGCATAGGGCCCCAATCAGCCCGAAAGTGACCAGTGGGCTTCCTCGTCACCACCCCAAATATCGTGCCTTATGGGCCCTAACTAACGCTTGGTCTAATAAGCTATGTGCAAGCATTTATCAGTTATAAAAATATATTTCCCAGACGAAACCAGCGCGGGAATACGAGTATATTCAATATACTGCAACTCTTTATTGCTGCTTAAAAAGTATGTTTTCCTCTTGTTTCAATAAATGGTAACAATCAATTCAAAGATACACAGCTCTGAGTGTATATAAAATAAAGTATTTTATGGTTATTCCCCATATTTTAAAATCCTCTAGAAGCTGTTGTAAACATACCTGCTTTATCCAAATGAAGAGGCCAATCAACTTCGAAAGGGTGTTTTCTTTCTTTTCAAAGTAAGTAGGTAGGTTTATTCGGTTTTGAGTTAGTGATGAATCAATACAAATTCACAAAAGTTACAAATTAAGCTCTCGATATTGTTTTTGTTACATATATTTTTATCAACAAGAAATGCTATCAAAACGGGTGACAAATGCAAAATACGTTTTGTATACTTTCCACCACTCTTGTGGTAACACTGTAGATTACCTCTAATATGCATATAATTAATTTCCACGTAATATCTGCTTAAGGTATTTTTCCTAGACTCCATATTTACTATTCTCAGCTAACGAACACAATTAATAAACACTAAATACTAACTTAGCTTCATTGCAAAATTTCTCTAAGGGTCTACACAAGTAATATTATTTTTCATGCTCACAACACCCGTATTTTTTGTGTTGAACATGTTGAACTTACGCGAGTCTATTCGGAGGCTTCGCTGAGCTTACCCCCTTTAGTCTTCCCCTGAGCTACTAGATTCGCCCTAAAATTATTCTTCGTTCAATGATACTTCAATGTTGGCCACATCATGAAGTATCATTATATACAGGTGACATTTAATTAGCTGGCCATATTTTGGGGAATGAATCCAAAGAAACATATATTTCGACCCTCAGTACATTGACCCGATCAGCTGATTACAAGTTACTATGGGAGACCCAATTTTTTTTTGTTTGCGACCATATGTTTTTTAGGGAAAGTTGTTCATATGAAATTGTTGGCCAGATCATGCAAAGGTTGAATGGCCAGATCATGCAAAGGTTGAAAGGTTGATATGGCCACATTCAAGTCCGCGGAAACATTTGGGTTAAAAAAAAACTGCGGGTAGATAAGCCCGAAAGGTTCGATCCCTTTTACAGTCTCTGTCGTCTCGTAGAAATCTTACAATGAAGCTTTGCGCAGGGCCGAGGACATTTTAATAACCAACACTCACACCCACAAACATAACTCAGGGTTAAAAGATCTCATAACTTTAGGCAGTCTTTGGGTAGGTAGGAAGTTAGTAGCATCTAGACACATTTGTATAATATTCAAATACATTTACGACAAATACCTATATGTACGACGAATGGCTCTTCGCCGGTCTTTTTAAGAGAACGAGATATTACCATTTGAGTTTTCTACCATTTTATAAGACTTATGCACGGCGAACGTTAAGATGCTGCGGTCGAGGCTTTGCTTCTCAAGCGAGAGGGAAAAAACCCCAGGTATACATGTTTGTGACGTTGCTGTTTCTGGTGCCCACGACACAGGGTATCCTAGTGTGGGGCCAGAAGCAATGTATGTGCCTGTATGTAAATGTTATATGATGTTATGCAGTTAGCTAAATATGCATGAACTCGCATGGTATATTCAGCCGCATCATTGACATTTGTAGTTGAATTATTTGGTTGAAGATGAGGTAAATAAGAGACCCTCAAACGAGTGTTGTGTGCTTTGAGTGAGTCTCTATCGACCAAATTCAATGACTACTGCAAAAATGAAGAGCCGTTTAAATGTCATACTCATGCCGCTGTCGTATCCCGAGCGGGAGACAGGGACAGCAAGACTAAGTGTCCGTCAAACTTTGAGTTGTGGTTATGCTCCCGGGTTTGGCTTCGGCACACCGCAGGCGGGACAGGGGCGGGAAGGTGGGGTGGAGCGTGTCAATGTTGTCAAATAAATGGTCATATGCCCACCGCATCGACACCCAGCGCGTGACATGCTTCATAGAGCTTCATATATTTGACACCCGCCCCGCAACCGACACGCCATTTGCGTGCCGAAGCCTCACCGTCAATTACCACTGGCGTTAGCTAACGCCACTTTTCCGATATATGTTTTAATTTTATTACCATGGCATAGGGATCAAAATCGCGATCAGTCCCAACTACCCTCGGTTGTTGAGTAGTTAGTAACACCTATTGAATAACCGCATTTCCCAGTAAATAAACAAAATTTTTCGGCAATCTTGACTTAGGATATACACGATTAAGTTTTCAGGGTTCTTTAAAGGCTACCGACATCGTCTACGGACTAACACCAATCGTAACCTAATTACATTTATATTCAACTAATGACTTTCATTTTGGTGTTACGGGGACAAGCACTACACGGTATTCCAATTATGGGTAGCACTTTTAAAAATGTAATTCTGTTTTATCACCTTGATTATGTTGTTTTTCTTAGTAGTTTTGTAGTAGTTTGACGCACAGCATACCTTCATCATTACGTTTATTAATAAAATAAAATTTCATAAGTGCAACCCATAACTGACTTTCTGTATAACTATAACAATTAGATGAAATAAAGTATAGTTCCTTTGTGCGAATATTTCAATATCCCGATGTATATAGTTTTTGGGATAATCATAACATCGATGGATTGTGGTAAAAATGGTTACCCTGATCTTTTGGAAAATAAATCAAAAAGTCTCTTAGAGGCAAAGTAGTATAGAACTTAAAAGCATAGCTGCCTAAGGTCCTTAGGTTCAGTGGTCACAATCCTTGGTATTAAGGAGACAAATGGGCAAAGCTTTTCCAAAATACGTATGTTATAATAAACTTTTTATGAAGACAACACACTCTTGCATTCAAATGACATATGAAAATTTAGATCCACAAATATTTGGATTGATCCGATCGGCAAGGACGATTTTAAAGTTATCATCGTTTTACGTAATTTTAAAATACCTATACAATACGAAATTCCTTTTGAAAAAGTACACAAAATTTCCAAAATCATCTTCATAAGACTCGTCCGAAACTCTGAACCTCTTCTATAATTGGCACAATATGAACCTTCTCTCGCACTATTGAGCAAAACCCCCACTTCCTCACACGATTCAATTTATAAATAACCAAATCTCAAAACCCATTTTACATCAAATCTAAACCTTATACATCGAAATTGTATATACCTGCACATTCGTAATTATCTCGCATACAAACAGGACAACTCTTTATTAGTCTGTGATAGGGCTAAGATTTGGAAGAAATGCTTCAATCCGCTTACGATTCCATTCCATACCGTACTTGTATGGAGTGAATAATGCAGGTCTTTAGGTACAGTTAGAAACTTTACATACTAAATTGGTATGTCCAGCTAATCCGGCTTTTTTCTGTACTCAGGCCGACTGTCACAGACGTTTGACAAGCGCTACGCACAACTTACATACAACACAACACTGCTATGTTAAGCTAGTACCTGGCTAACAGGCAATAACCTTGCCGTGCTTGACTACTTAACTTGGCGGTGTTGTACTTAAGTTGTGTTTTAACTGTATTCAGCAGCCTTGGTGCAATTCAGACCTTAGCTCTCGGTTTGTTCCAAATCCAAGATCTATTTCAAGACATCAATAACCTTCGTTTCAGCCAAAAATTAACAAACTTCCCAAGTTCTACCACATCGTACCACCAGGTCTGATTCCTCTCCAGATTCCTTACATCATGAATTCCTCCATCTCCAGATTCCTTACATCATGAAGTCGCCACAATCAACGCCCAGGTCCCAGTCGTCGGATGTGGCTCCTGCAGCATCGTCATATTCTGCCAACGCCTGTAATATTTAAACGAGCTCATAAACTTCAACGGCTGTATAAGTTCACATAAATAAACTTATTATGCCCAGCTGTGGACTGAAACAAGCTGCCGATAGTGATCAAGAGTAACAATTTGTTTCTGGTCGATTTCTTCTTCTTCTTTTCTTAATACGCCTTCTCGTATTAAGAAAAGGGAATAAGTTAATAGAATCTTCGAGTCTCTCTTATTATTCAGGGCGTTGTCATACAGCCTGAATAAAGGATTTATTGCAATGAACCTTGTGATATGGGAGCAACTGTATCTCCCACTCTCTCCCCCCCGAAGTGTCTTACGTGACAAACCGCACTATTATAATTAAACTATTTAGGACGCATAATGCTGCCTATATAAGGTTCAATTGTCATCAATGATTATTAACTTGTATGAAGTTTAATAGTATGATTCTCCTTCACTCAGTGCAGGGGGGTCAAGTCTCCTTAAACGACACAACTGGATGATTTATTTGTAAGTGCATGTTCTATTGATCTCCTTTCCGTGTTGTCGAAGAGTGATTACGTCATCCCCTCACCTGTTCGTAGGCCGCCGCCTCGTAGGCCGTGACGCCGTCCAGCACTGAGCAGGCTTGCGACACGTTGCTCTGGTGCATGATCGGCATCGCGTGGAGGGCGAAGTCGTCACCGTCCTGCGACCAGGTCAGCCCTGAAAGTTGGAGAATCCGCCCGCGTGGCTTGAGTCAGAAGGTAGGTCAGGCCTACTGGGAATTGGGTGAAATTGTTACAATAGAGGACCGATCACCCGCCTGTGTTTCGGCGGGGGTCCCACCTCATATCTATCTATCATACGTGCATAGGTTAAGTTGGGTAAGGTTAGGTTAGGTAGGGTTAGGTTGGGTAAGGTTAGGTTGGGTAAGGTTAGGTTGGGTAAGATTAAGTTAGGGTGATAATTGAAGATTGCGTGACCTGAGTCAGAAGGTAGGGCAGAAAATAAGATGCAGAACCAGGTCAAAAGCATTGATCGCTTCAAAAGGAAATGACCCAGTTCAACAGAAAATGGGAAGAGGAGTGAGCTGCTCCAAGATTCCGAGGTGTCGTTTTGCGAAGATTAACCAAAAGTACAATTTGGTAAAACCTATATTAGATTACTCTAATATTGGTTTGAAGGTTAGGACTAAGCTTTGTACGTACACTTTACCGTTAATATTATGTAACCATGTGTACAATACTGTAACTAATTTTTGAAATTTAGCATTACAAATAGGCAAGAGCAAGTCATGCTTAACTGCACGCTCGTGTAGTGACACTAAGAAATACCTGCAGCTTAGTATACACAGTCCAGAACGGAACAAAATAAAGATCCTTAGTTGAGGCCAGTACCAATACACTTGTCACAATGATCCTCAGCCATGAAAAAGCAAGGGCTAGTATTTAATCGCACATCAAAAATACTGATTTGCACAGAAAAAAAGGATCAGCAAAAACACTTTTTATGTTTTAAATATTGTATGTGTACTCAAGTTTATGTTTTAAGTATTTTTTGTTGTTTGTTGTTTTGTTTTTTGATGTTCAACTTAACACGAAGGATAAAGAGGGCTTCGCTTCGCTCACCCCCTTTACCCTTCACCTTAGCTACCGCAGCATTTTGCCCCGATATTTGCTGTGAATATCAGTATTTTTAATGTGCACTTTTATATTTCCCGAAAACAAATAGAAAGAAAAGGCCAAACTCCATTAGGCAAGGTCCCAAGCCCAGACCTGAAGCCAGAACATGTGACCTCCCGCTTGATATAATACTTCCACCAACCCTCATCTTCCCAGGTCTCCAGAGGCCCTGTAGTGCCTTGTTATGCCTATTTATCACAATTATAAACGGCAACAAATATAATGAGC
Source organism: Argyresthia goedartella (assembly GCA_949825045.1). Classification (NCBI taxonomy): domain Eukaryota; kingdom Metazoa; phylum Arthropoda; class Insecta; order Lepidoptera; family Argyresthiidae; genus Argyresthia; species Argyresthia goedartella. The sequence goes on from OX463824.1 coordinate 28,448,225, forward strand.
ACCAAAATATTTTTTTCTTACCCAAAATGGGTAAATGATCAAAAGTTGCAGAAAATATCAGGGCAAAATACTGCGGTAGCTTTGATGAAGGGTAAATGAGGTAAGCGAAGCGAAGCCCCCATTATCCTTCGTGTTAGGTTGAATATGTAAGATCAACAAAAAATACTTAAAACGTGCTTAAAACATAAACTAAAGTACACAATACATAAAAAGAACTTTGGTGATTATTTATCCAAACACAATTTGGTGATCATTTACTAATTCTGGCAGTCATTTTGAATTTATTAATAGTAAATTTTCGATTTTTTTGTTAATCGTTTAAACAAAATCAATAAACTAGGCAATACTTACGTCCATTCCAAACCCCATTAGGCAGGGTGACCCATCCCCATCCTTGGCCCCAGGCTAGCTCGTGTGCCAGCTGCCCCGCCAGTGGGACCTGTCGCTTGATGACAGCCACCAATCCCCGGCCATCAAGTGCCCCGGTGGCGTTGCGCCCGTAGCGGGTCACCTCGGAAGACGCTGGGGATTGGAAACGGATTAAGTTAGAAATTTTGGCAACTACTGGTTTTTGTGCGTTCTTCAGTTCTTAGGATGGCGGCAATAATTGGTTGCAAGTTGCAAGTGAGGTAAGCTTTACATTTTGGTATATATATTGTATTTATTTATTAATCATTTACAATAATCTCTTATTCTAATACAATAGCCCCACAAAACTGCTGACGCAGTTTGATTGTGGGGTCGATGAGTCTCATTTTTATTTATTTTTTAAACATAAAAAGAAAGTACTTATGAAATATTTTGTAGGTATAAAATGGAGTGTTAATTAAGCTAATATTTCTTTAACTTCGACGAAAACTTATGTCTATTTTCTTGTCTAATATCCACAGGTAAAGTATTTAGAAGGTATGGAATAAGCTTTTTGAAGGTATTTGAAGGGGAAGAAGAACTGACGGCTCACCTTTAGCGGAGGACCTACTCGCTGGGGCGTCCAAACTTTTTTAGCATCATGTTGGGGTCATTTGATCATCTTCCTGAAAGTTTCAGGGTGCGGAATTCAATAGTTTTTAAGATATGATTTTTTGAAAATCTGAAAATACTTTGTAAAATGATGTAACGCAACGCAAATAATATGTTTAAATCTTGTCTGTGGTCAAAATACATTACCTACATTTCGTTGTACGCATATTTGAAAAGATGAGAATTCTCTAAAAAAAGGAGGAAATGTGGAATCTTTTTTTAATAATACCTATTTTAATAAAAACGTTCATTTAACTTGCAATTTATGTTTGTTTATTTATTTTACGTCAATCAAAATTAATTTAGTATTTCTTTCGTAAAATATCACTTTTGATAATAAAAAGGTTTTCATTTTTGTTTAAAACGGAACGCATTTTGTTGGGGCGTTTTGCCGCGTTTTTGGTTGGGCGGCAAAGTAGTAGTCCCTTTTCTAGTAGTTTCGCGAATGTTCTATTTGCTTGTTCTCTCGATATTTACAAGCAAAAACAACTGGCTAGAGTAGGTTATTGTGGCTACTTTTCAATCGGGTTATAGGTTATGTTAGAACGTTGAAGAAGCTAAACCGGAGCGGAGCGGAGCGTATGCAAACAAAAACGATTGGCTAGAGTAGGTTATTGTGGCTACTTTTCAATCGGGTTATAGGTTATGTTAGAACGTTGAAGAAGCTAAACCGGAGCGGAGCGCAGCGTATGCAAACAAAAACGATTGGCTAGAGTAGGTTATTGTGGCTACTTTTCAATCGGGTTATAGGTTATGTTAGAACGTTGAAGAAGCTAAACCGGAGCGGAGCGGAGCGCAGCGTATGCAAACAAAAACGATTGGCTAGAGTAGGTTATTGTGGCTACTTTTCATGTAAATTTTGATGATAGCATTATGGAGCATTTGTGGAGGAGAAAGGTGTCGAGGCAGAAAAATGACCCCGGGGGGGGAGTAGGAGGGGGGGGGGGGGAATCTACCCCCTTCCCCCTCCCCCCACTTAAAGATCAAGGTCAGTCTAAATTTTGTTTTAATTTAAAAACATAACCTCAAAACTTTAAATAATCATATCTCAGAAACTAGGCATTTCCGCGGGGGGGAGTAGTAGGGGGGGCATCTACCCCCCTCCCCCATCCCCCCTCCACCCCTCAGGGTCAACAAAAGTAGGTCATCCGCTACAGTCCTTCCGAACTGACTATAGTTTCGCGGGACTGTCGACTTTATTAGAGGATCTCCAGCTCTAAGATATGAGGTAATATGTATAGGTAGGGCGCAGTTGGTTCCTCAACATATCAATATCTGCGTTGAGTAAGAATTTGATTTAGCTGCGCCGGCCAACCCACTAAATTAGAATGCAGCTCAGCTTCCTAACTCTTTATTAATCTGGGGCTTAGCCTAGGTAAAGGTGATTTCTGTCTTTAACTGTAATCTATGACGTCTTGCTACAATTACAAAATTTAAGACGGATCGTGGTATAAAATAGCTACATTAAAAATAACACTACTAAAGTGTTCGTTTGATGTGAATCCGGATCCTGAAGCTTGAATAATGAATACACTTCGGAATTTAATTTATTGTGCAGAGACGAGCAGTTCCCTTTAGAGCATAGATTCCCAACCTTTTTCACTAAGCGCCCCCCTAAGCGCACTGCTAAAATATCGCGCCCTTGTACGTGTTGTTTTTTTATGACATAATGATGATGACATCCCCCTTTGGCCCTTCCTACTAACAAATGTGAGAGAGAGGAATGGCAAAGCTAGCAATTCGAGTCTTTAACTAAGTATGTACACATTGGTTAACGGGGCGGCGCTACCCAACCTCGAACAAGACCACTATCTTTCTCTTCCATGTATGTATTAGTAAGTATTTGTATCTATTTATGTATATGTTACTTATATATACAACGTGTCAATGGATGAACGCATAGTGAGAAATAGTTTGTTCAGAATCATGAGCTCAGTCGATTTCACTGACTTTAAATATTCGAGCGAGTGCAAATCAAAAATCAAAGTCAAAAAACAGCTGTGCTGTATTTTAGCTAAATTAATTAGTTAAAATTCGATTATTAATGTTAAAGCCAGAAAAGCCTGCAACACCTCATGTCTGATTTGGACAAGTCTCTTGCCGTAAATTCGGCCTGAAGATCAGCGTCAAAAAGTCGGAAGTGATGTCTCTAGATGTCCACTGTCACGAGCCGCTGAACATCAAACTTGGCGAGGACGAGCTGAAGCAGGTCGATAAGTTCCGCTATCTGGGGAGCACTTTAACATCCAAGTGCGACCTTGATGCAGAGACCAACAGCAGGATCGGAGCAGCAGCTGCAGCATTCGGCAAGCTGGATACCAAAGTCTTCTGTTCACACGACATAAAAATAGGTACGAAGATCTCAGTGTATATGGCGATCGTCCTGCCTAATCTCCAGTATGCTGCGGAAACTTGGACCGTGTACCGCCGTCACATCCGCATGCTAGATCGTTTCTACCTCAGATGTCTTCGCAAGATAATAAATATCAGATGGTCTAATAGCGTGCGGAACACTGAGGTGCTGCGACGTGCCAATGTGGGTGGCATCGAGGCCTACCTCATGCTGCGACAGCTTCGGTGGTGCGGACACGTGTCAAGGATGGCAGAGCAGAGGGTCGCGAAGCACATCTTCTACTCAGAACTTGAGGAGGGCAAGCGCAAGCGTGGCGGACAACTCCTCAGGTACAAAGATGTGCTGAAGCGGCACATGAAGAGGTGCGGCATAGAGCCTTCCCACTGGGAGAAACAAGCCGCCCTCAGACCCGAGTGGAGGGCTTTGGTTAAAACCAACTTGCCCGTGACTTTGAAATTCACCTCGAGCTCGACACCGGGCGCGATGAGTTAAAAGCCCGAACAACTGCGCTAACTCATCATAATTATATTAACGGTGCGCTCACATGCCTGCAATGCGCGAGGATCTTCACAAGGAAGATTGGCTACACAAGCCACATGCTGGCACACGTGCGAGTTCAAAGCTCAGGGAGCAGTCGCCGTGACCGAATTGGTCGCACCACTTATTATTTTTGTTAAAATAGTGTTAAATGTGTTGTTGTTGTTGTTGTTGTTGTTGACGCAACCAACTGGTTAAGAAATTTGGAAATATGCCTGTGACGTTCCTAGTACACAAACTGCCATACGAACAAATAAATAAATAAATGTGTTGATAGTTTGTTCACTAAGAGTGCGCCTGTGCAAATGTTATTCATCAGAATTATAATTCTGTTTCATCAGAATTATAATTCTGATGAAATTATCGATCACGGACCAACAGACAAAGGATGGTTCAAACTGTCGACGGACAAACAAAATATTAATAATAAAACGGAAGTATTGCTTTCTATTATTAATATTGTACAAGTATACAACTTGAAACAACACCATAACTATATTATTAGGCAATACACGACATACTGCTCAAATCTCACTATTGTATGAAACGTCCTACCTCACACACGCGGTGTCTTTGTTTTGTCTCTTAGCACTTGACAATCTGTGGAAGTACTTATGACGATAAAACTTTAGCGGATCACTCCTATTTAAAACACGATATAATCAAGTGCACTGATATGTTAGACCATTGGCAATTCGTATGAGTTTGTTTGAAGTTAATTCTAGAGACATTTTAGGTACTCACTTCACAGCTGATCAGCGCTTGGTTAGATAGTTAAGTATAACTTTCATTAGTTGGACAGTAGTTAATATTGTTAACCTATACGTCAGCAGTTAATTGAAACATGACTGACTTTGACTTAGAATAGCTAAATAGGGAATAAGGAACTATCACACTAGTGCCTCAGACACTAGCTGAAGTCTATGTTCCTTTTTTTTATTCAGAGAACCCATTCTTTTTGAATTTCCAGGTATGGCTTTTTTCAACGTTACTACGCGAAAAATTTATGCAGAGAAGAGAAATTAAAAACTTCAGCAATAAATAACCGAGGCGGAAGAATTAAACCACAGGCTATTGGAAGAACGCAATGAAAATGAGAATGAAATAAAACGTTTGAAAGCCAAGAACTCACAACTAAGCGATAGTGTGTCTACTTTGCGAGAAACATACGAGGAGTCGCAAAATGAGATTCAACGATTAGAAAAACTAGTGGAACCTTGCTTCTGCTTGTGACCGCAGTAAATTACTCCACTACCAACTCAATGAGGCAAAATTGAAGTTGACTGATATGTGCATAGAAAAAGAAAACAACGAACCTCGCCACATTACCTCTCTCCAACAAGAACTAGAAGTAGCCAACCTAAGCACTATCTATCAAACCATGCAAGCAATCAGCAGAAAATTTAAAAAGTATTCGAAAGTAACGTAACGAAAAGTAACGAACATTTGCTGTCCAAATAGTTTATTTGTAGATCTTGTAAATATAATTAGTCGTGGTATCTGAGCACTATTGTAATTATGGTGGGGAATCATTCAAACATTCGTCGGAACGATTGGAATAAAAGTGTTGAAACACATTAAAACTTTGTAATTTTCCGTAGGCCAGAACACGTTGTTGACGGAATAACAAAACGAATCTGTGCATAGAATGAATATTCATTTATTTAGTCATCACAGTGCTATGCTATGCACAGCAAGATGCTATTTTATATTTCGACATGAATAATTTTATCCATAACTTTAGTCAGGATACATGTATTCCCTCCTAGGGATGAAAAAGGCAATGGCAATTTCGAAATATTTGAGAAAATTATGAAGGAAGCCCTCACTAAACTATGTAATAAAAGAAAAAAGAAAATTATTTGTGGCGATCATAATGTATATTTGCTTGTAGGTACAACAATGAAACAACGATTAATTACTATGTTCAAGTCATTTAATTTATGTCATGTATTTCTAGAGCCGACTAGAATTACACTTACCAACCAAACTTGCTTAGATAACCTTTTTTGTGACCGTGGATTCACTAGTAAAAGTTTAATTAACTGCTTACCATCCGATCACAGTGGATAAGACTGATCCATCATTTTATAGGCCTATAACATCCCATAGACTAGAGACATATACGCTAAACTAAGATATACATTTGCCAGTACCAGATTTTTATGAACAGAACCCAAAAAAACTATTCAGACTTCTTCAACATTATTCAAACATAATTCAATAAAGTTTTAAAATAAATAAAGTCAACGGAAATTAAATAGAAAAATACAAAATTCAAATAATAGAATCAAAACAGACTGGCAAAGTTATACTTATATATTTCTGCCTAAAGATAGGTGATGATGTTAGTAAATCCAACGCTGAGGTTTATCGAGCTCTCGAAATATTCTTCACCAATGTAACCTTACTCACAACAGAGCGTCTAAATTCATCTCCATATGATGCAGGTACTTTATTAAAAACAACACTAGCGTCAGTAATGTATGTTTAAAATTTCATCATGTTTATCCATAGGACATTGTCAAAACGTTTAGATTACTTAAATTAAAAAATACTGATGATCTGTGGGGTATATCAGTCAAAGTCATCGGTTCAGTAATTTTAGTTATAGCCCCATACTATATATTCAATAAATGTGTTGGCGATGGATCTTTCCCAGACCTCATGAAACACAGTAAACTGATACCTTTGTTCAAGTCAGGAGACAAGGGTGATCCTTCAAATTTCAGACCAATATCTGTTCTTCCAGCACTAAGTAAAATATTTGAAAAGATTATAATCAATCAAATCCTCTCACACTTCAACCGTACAAAACAACTTCACGCCAAATAATACGGTTTCACTAGGGGTAAATTGACTTCGGATACAGGTATTACCCTTATATCTCATATTTATTCTGTATAGGAGGCCGGACAGGATTCTATCGGAGTTTTTTGATATCTATCGAAGGCATTTGATTGTGTTGATCATAATACGCTATTAATTAAATTAAATCATTTCCGGGTTAGAAATTAAGCGTTGGATCTACTGAGATCATATCTAAGCAATAGAATTCAAAAGGCAAAAGTCAACGGCGTTAAATCTGATGGACCGGGTGTAGACATTGGCGTTCCACAAGGTTTCATATTAGGCCCTTTCTTATTCCTGGTAAATATTAACGATCTGCCTTTCATGGTGGAGAAATTGACTGACATAGTGTTGTTTGCTGATGAGACTACAATGGTCTTCATAATTGAAGACAAAATTGAACTCGCGGGTGGAGCGAAGAGCGTGGCACGCACGCACAACAGAGTGGTGAATTTGTCAAAACTGACATTACAACTTATGTCTCAAATATTTTATTGGGCAAATATCTACAATATTGGGCAAATATTTGTTTTTTCTTTTTCAATATTTTTTATTATAAAGAAATAAGTTGAATGTACATATAAGGTTAAGTATACGTTTATTCATTGACACGTTATTTAAAGCATTATTTTTAGTATTACGTGAATATTGGTAAGTACGTTTTTATTTTTATTAACATATTTAATGTTGTGCACATAGGTCTAACTGTATATGTTGTTCCTCCCCATTTTAGGTTTGATGGAAGAAATGTTTTAGAGATAAGCTCGTCTTTGTACATGTTTTTTTATGTATTCACTGTTTGTGTGCAATAAAGTATATTAAAATATTGAAGACCAGTAAGTCGATTCTATATCTATTGCAACGCAGTTGCGTGCCCAGGTTGGGAATCTGTGCTTTAAGCAACAGTTTTTGTCTATTATAGGAGTTTTCTGATTATTTACTCTGAAAACTGATATAATAAGTTGTCTAAACATCGCCTCTCTTGATTAACCTCCCTCTTTAAATGGGTGAATAATTGATTCTAATATGACATAGTTGAAACTCGGCTTTACATTTGAATAAAACGTTACAATAATAATTAATAATACGTACATGTCAACGTAATTACGTTACAGAATAATAAATATAGGGTGAGATAGGGTTTACCAGTTATCAACACACAGCATACCCACATGATTTTAGTGTAAGCTTTCATTGTCTTACACATTGAAATAAAATAAAAATTGAAGTAAGTTTCGTTCCACGACGAGAGGGAACAAAATACTACTTTTCTGTTTCAGCTACTTTTTAAATTTATTCGTTGGCATGTAGCATTTACGCAATGTGCCAATTGAACACATCTTAATAAAATAATTGATTGTAATTTTATCGTAATCGATTAAAAACGAACATGTTTCAAGTTTTAATTTTAACAACTTTATTTTCATATAACGTTTTATGATTTATGATTTTTCGCAATATTTAAAAAATGTCACATTAAATTATATGTTTTACTGAAATCAAAACTATCGATGCTGTTATTGTGATATAATGAATACTGATATCCAATACCATTGTAATATTCGATTCCATTATTTTTATACAGGAGCACAGGAATATTTTATCTTTGGTGATAAAAGTGGTGAAAGTATAATTCAAAGTATAGTTATTTCATTATTTTTAGAGCATTTTATTTAAATTTTCCTCATAGTCGGTGTGAAAAGTTGTAGGTGTCACTCAGGAGCAAAATTATTTTCGTCATGGGCGTTGACACTTGAATCCTTCGTTAAGCACAGAATTCTAACTTAGAAGAATCCTTCGCTTCACTCTGGATTCAATGTACCGCCCTCGCCGTAAATACATTATTTTGCTCCCTTGAGAAACAAATAACCATTTCATTTCTCCTGTACTGTAACTGTAATCTACCCATGAAAATTGAATTTTCATGGGTAGATTACCGGGTGGAAAATTGCTTTTCCATCCCTAGTGTGGAAAGTTTTTTATTTTATTTTATTTTTACGAATGACCAAGGAGTCGATGATAATTGAGTTATGTAATATTGTATAGATAAATAGCAAATTTTAGGTGAAAACCATCCATTTAGTTGTTTATTTCGTATAGTTCACATTGACATATAATGTTTTCAAACACACACATTGAAGGAAAAGGATGACTTCTTTAGATATAAGCTCGACTTTGCTTAGACATATTATATTTTCTATGCAATAAAGAATATGAATTATATATTTTTTGGATTCGGAAAGTGTTTCCTTTAAGAGGGATAACACTTTAAATATGGGCATTTGGCGATTCATAATAAAATTACTTTTGACTTTTTCGGTCTAAACATACCTAATCGTCTTTCAACCCAAATGGCCGCTTACCCGCCTACCTACCTCCTTAACCAAACAATAATATTTTCTCATCAAGTTGAGGGCATCCCTAGATCCGACTAACCCTGGGTGGATGTATGGTAATTCATTAACACCCTTGGATAAATTAATCCGAATATTTCCTCGTAATAAACAGTGAGACAATACCGGAGATGTAATCCATATTCATCAGGATTGGAGCCCCAGGGAGGAGTCAGGGAAATAGTAAAGGAGCATGCACCGTGCAATAAATATAGGGAGAGTAAGTGGTATACCTCGCGCCACGAATTAAGAGCGCTGGGCGACGTTGGCGGGAGTTACCGCGCACATCTACAGGTATTGAAAAGTGACACTGCGCATTCAAGGCCACCGCTCATAACATGTGGTGCGACGTATATTAGTGAGTAAGTAGCGTGTAGAAAAAGACTCCGGCTACAAAATTTCGCGGGCTTGTTCGATTCAACCAACACTGATCTAGTCATCACCGAGTGGTAAGGGCTTTTTCCCGGATACGAGTAAAATTGAGCCATACTACACCACGCTGGCTCAGTGCGGGTTCATGGAGGGGTGTCGGGCTAGTGGCCGACCCGACCCGACCGTCAGATGTTTTCAAGCTGCCCTTTTAGGGCCTCTGACCAGCTTTACGACTACTACCACCGAGTAGCGATAGTAGCCGGGACCTACATCTTAACGTGTCATTCAAAAAACCCGCACGATCGTTAATGCCGCTAGGCCATGGACGCTTCATGATGAGTTCATTATATTCTAGGTATTCCGCTAAAATCACAGACTCAAATAGCCTTATCAAGGGTAGCTGATCTCTGGTAGAAGACAGAATCCAAAAAAGAGAAATAGAAAAACTAAGGTATAGATTTTGCAGCTACCTACAAACTCACGTAGCCACTCACTCACTCTTTCAAGGGTCAGTGCATTCTCTGCTATAATAAGATACCTCTGGAGATTTTGAAACTGCCATTTGAGCAATTTTAAAAGCATGTTAAAGCGACTTTGTCGTAAAAGGTATATTTTCAATGTTCAAGATTACTTAAATGACAGGACTGTATGGGGTTAATCTGACTCAACACAGACCTTGCTGTTAATAATTTTGTAATTATTTATTCCTGCTTATTAATCATAACAATTTTTTTTTCATATTTGTATTAGTTAAGCACAACATATTTTTAAAAGAGATCTAAAAATCAATCTGTGGGTGTTTCTACGCCCTTCTCTCCCACAGTGGTCCAATGTAGAGAAGCGACAAAAAATAACGTTTGCTAAGTATATGTTAATATCTACAGTAATAAAGTACTTTGACTTTGACTTTGAAAAAGCAGTTAGTTTACAGTCTTCTTAAAATGAATGGCTGTTAGCGATGCTTGCAGCTTTTGCTCGGGAAAGCGCATTTTTTTCAATAGCCTCCTAAAAACGGTATTGTGCACTGCACATTTCAACTTAGGTCCGCTCTAGATAATTTAAAGACGTCTAAGGTATTTTTATTTTACGTGTTCTTGGTACAGGTAGCTCTTGTGTACCTATTGTTACTTTCGAAAAAATGACAAAAAGTATTAGTTTATTTTCGAAATATATTATTTTCTTTTTCTTTAAAATATTGTTTTTGCATTTCCATACTGTAGCCACTTTACGTGCCATTATTAAGTACCATTTCTGACAGCTTGGTAGACTCGTTGCGACGCGCGACGATAAAACCACTTAACGCGAAAACGCTTTCACGGTCCTTACTTGACGAGAACTTTTAGCGTGGGGTCTTCACACGTGAAGGATGGCTGTTTCACTGCAAAATGGTGGAGGAAAATTGAGTGCTGCGAAACTTGTTTTCTATCATTAAGGGGGAGCTTCGTCATGCATCTAAAATATATTTAAAAGAAACGGTCAAGTGCAAGTCGAACTCGCGCACGAAGGGTTCCGTACCACCGCACAATGGTAGGGATGGTGTGGAGTGAATAGTTTGCATTTTACATCGCAAAAAGTTGTTTAGAAAAGTTATTGGTGCGGCTACTTTCACACTACATGCACGTAACCAGGTGCATTTATAAGTTTGTATGTGGTATTGAAAGTATTGTTGTATGGGGGCCCCCTGTAATATTTATTTTATTCTGTTTTTTAGTATTTTTTATTATAGCGGCACCAGAAATACATCATTAGTGAAAATTTAATCTGTCTAACTATCACGGTTCATGAGATACAGCCTGGTGACAGACGGACGGACGGACAGTGGAGGCTTAGTAATAGGGTCCAGTTTGGCACCCTTCGGGTACGGAACCCTAAAAACGACACAATAAACGGATCCTAACAAGTCTAAAATGTTTATATTTTTTACAAGTTTCTTGATAAGCCAATAACCTTCGAACCACTGAATCTATTTTAATAAACCATCGCAAAGAAGTGTAGATACATCCAATTACCAAAAAACGCATTAAGGTCGTAGCTCACTTACACGATTCCGTCTCCGCACGGCAAAATAATGTTTGTTCAACAAACATTAATATAAGTTTTAGGTTGTGCTCTGTGGACAGATTTGTCGATGTGGCGTTCCTTGATGTCGGAGACACACAAAGCTGTTATACTTAGTGAATCTGAATCTGCATCTGCTCTTTTTAGGGTTCCGTAGAGATACAAGGAACTCTTATAGTTTCGTCAAGTCTGTCTGTCCGTCTGTCCGTTCGTCCGTCCGTATGTCACAGCAACTTTATTCCGAAACTATCAAGTTTAAAATTGGTATGTAGATGTATTCTGTAAACTGCTTCACGATTATTATAAAAAAATAAAAAATAAAAAAATTAAGGGGCGCTCCTCATACATGGAATTGAAACCAAAGTTTTTTTTTTTATCAAACCTATATGTGTGGGATGTTTATAGATAGGTCTATAGATATGACATTGACGTTCCTGAACCCATTCTTCTTCAAAGTAAATCGTTAAAGAGACAGGCCCTTCCAAAGTGGCAAAAATTTTGTCCCGCCCCCTCCAACTTTTAAAGTAAGGAAGTGAAAAATCTAAAAAAAATATGAAAAAAATAAAATAAGGAATTTTTAAGATATAAAATATTTATTAAAAACCGCAAATATAACTTTGTCATTCATACAAAAACTATGAAAAACAAAGTAATTAGTTGCTGGTGAAGAATGATGGATAGGTACCTTCCTAATTTCTTTTGGACTTATATACTACGGAACCCTAAATGTGCGAAGCCCGACACGCACTTGGCCAGTTTTAATACTATCTCGGCCAGCCAATGCTATAGAAGTCCTCAATGAAAAACTCAGAATCACGCGAATGCGTCTTTAGATCGGCTTTTCTGGACGAAACTTCTACAGAATTCTCACAGTTTTCACATCGAAATAATAATAATAATAATGTTTATTCATCTGTATATATATCACCGTAAGATAGTCAAAACCGCTAGTCGATCAACTATCGACAGATAGTAAACCAAACCGACAGGGTTTAGAATTTACTTTTCTTTTGTTCTTACATTTCAACCTTACACGAAGACTATTCGGGGGCTTCGCTGCGCCCGCCCCGTCTAGTCTTCACCTAAGCTACCGCAGTGTTTGCCCTGGTATTTCGTTTGCAAGTCAAGTTTAATCCAGTTTACTATTTAACGGTTTTAACGGTTAGTTTATCAACTAACGCATCATATGATAAGCAGTACGCTACAGTTTAGTATCTAACGAGAAAAAAAAACGTTTGTTTACCAACTAACGGTTTTGACAATCTTACGTGACATATATAAAATGAGAAGGCCTGACTCACTCACTGACTCATCAACGCCCAGCCCAAACCCTGCAACCTAGAAAGCTGAAATTTTGCACAGAGGTTCCATTTATAATGAAGATAAGGAATAAGAGCGAATTTTTAAAAAAACACACCTAAAGGGGTAAAATGGGGAGTTAAAGTTAGTATGAAAGCCGTCAGTTTTGAAGTTAGGATCATAAAATTTTGTGTTTAGGCTGACGATTGAAAATTAATGGAACACGTGTCTCAACGTTTTTTTATTCTATTCCTAAGGGGGTAAAATAGGGGTTGAAAGTTTGTATGAAACTCCGTTAGTTTTGAATTAGGATCTTCAAATTTCGTGTTAAGGCTGAAGATTGAATATAACTGAGTAGTGTCCCAGCGTCTTTGAAAATTCCACCCCCAAAAAGGGTGAAAAGGTTGTGTAAACAAAGTATCAAAGCAAAAAATAATAATAACACCTTGCATAGTGTAGGCATCCACAAAGGAAGGATTTTTGCAAATTCCACCTTTGGTAAATATTACCATCGGTGGAATTTGCAAAAATCCATATGGGTGTAGAAAGTTTGTATGGTATTTAGCCTATTAGGTACAACTAAAGCAGAACATGTTACAGCGTACTTAGGAAATGATCCTCTAATGTCAAAAATAGGGGTGGAAAAGTTCTATGAGAATTTTTTAAATTTTGTTTTGCAAAATTATACAGCTTTGATTTCAGTTTAAGAATGTTTTTATTATTCCATCGGGCTAGGGAATTTATAATAGATTGTGTTTTAAGTCGGTAATCGGTATCGGTATCGACGATATTTTTATAAGAGTGTCGGTATCGGTATCGTATCGACAAAAAGGCGTATCGAGGCATCACTAGAGTAAACCACTTACAGAATGTAAATTGCCTGTTGTCGATATAAATCGGATAAATATCAAAAATAGTTTTTTTAATATTTTTATATTCATATATAGGATTTTCGCGAACCCTAATTGTGCGTGAAGTTAGAAGTTCAAGGCTAAAATAAAGTTTACTCCTATCATAACAAACAAAAAACCTATCGTGTCATTTTCCCGTTTAAATCTTTCCCCGCCATTCAATTCCATTATTCAGTGAGCTATACAGCATGCTGGGTTATCGGATTTACGACTGTATTATGAGTTTTATGAGTTTATCCCGTCATCGGATCGCATGCAATATCCGTTTCATCTCGGATCGCAAGCTGCAAATCCGAGGGTATTTACGTGGTATGAGCTACTGCTTCGATTTAGTCGTGATTTTCCTCCAAAGTTCAAAGTTCGAAATTCATACTGATAGAGTTAAATGATCGTTTCAAATAACACCATCATCACCATCATCATCGTCCACCTGTCAGAGAACCTACTGTTAAGTAAATATCGTATAGTTATATCTTAGAATAGATTTTCATTGCCTAATTTAAGGAACAACAACTTAGATCCAAACCCGCGATGGTTGCAAGACGGACCATAACTGGACCAATGTTACAAACATAAATTTTCACATTAATTCACTTTAATAAAATGCTGTTTTTAGTAGCCTTGCTTGTCATATTTTCTCGGTGAGAAAGGTAGAGGGTACTCCTCGGGGATAGAGCTGTTTTGAGTTGGGCACGCTTGAATTCCTCACTGCACTCAGGACTCAGTATTATTTAACTCATAACTCCTGCTATCGTCTGCTGGATGTATCGATGATGAGTCAGTCTTGCATAACGAACATTTGGAATATGTAAATGAATTGTTTTCTTGGGGATCACTATCGATGCAAGGTTACAATGGTACCCTCATTTAAATACGTTATCCGTAAGGCTCAGCTCGGCGCATACGCAGTCAGAATGATTCCTCAACTGACTAACGTTGCTACTGCCAGACTTGTATATTTCAGTTATTTTAGATGGCCGAGTCGGCAGTGATCCTGCCTACGAAGCCAGGGGTCCCGGGCTCGAGTCCCGGTGGGGTCAAAGACTTGTTTGATGAGAAAAGATTTTTGTACCCTAGTCATGGTTGTTTATCTATCTAAGTACAATATTTATCTATATAAGTATGTGTATCGTTGTCTAGTAGGTACCCAAGATACAGGGAATCCTAGTTTGGGGCTAGATCAATGTGTGTAAATAGTGTCCAAGGTATTATTATTATTATTTTCAAAGCATTATGTCCTACGGCATTTTATTGTGGGGCCAAGCTGCTAACATAAATTGCATCTTTGTGTTACAGAAGAGGGCGATACGTTCCGTATATTAATTGCGTGGTCGCGATTCCCTTGGAGAATTGTTTAAAGAACTTGATATCCTCACAGTATTCACACAGTACATATTTGAAAACATCTTGTATGTCCGGAAGAACAAACGCTATTTCCTAAGAATTCTGATATGCATAATATAAATACAAGAAATAAAAATAAAATAGCGCACTCAAAATGTAGACTCTGTAAGGTAAACAATTCATTCATGGGGAACTTCGTTTCTATAATAAAATACCAGATGATATTGTAAATCTATCCGAAACCCAATTTAAAACTAAAATAAAAGATATGTTAATTTCTAAGGCCTAATACGATAAATGATTACTTAGATGATAAAAACGTCAACTGTTGTTTCAAATCAGCGGAATGTATTGTAACTATGACTTATGTATGATTCTTTATACATTTGAAAGAAAAGTATAATATAATAAAAGTAAAGATACGTACTCTGGCAGTGAACGTGCCATCCATGATAGCTTTGACGTCGAATAATGATTTGTAAAAATCTTAATTTGAATAAAATATTTTTGATGTTGATTTCGATTTGATTGATCGTTTCAACGTCAATACAACATTTTTGATACAGTAAATGTTGGGTAAAAAGAAAAATCTGTCAATTGCGAGTCGGACGCGCTCGTGAAGGGCTCCGTACAAGAAAAAAAGGCAAAAAAACATGTACTATCTTGTACGGGGAGCTTTAATTTATTTTACTTTATTAATTTGTGCTGTAGCGGCAATATACGTACAGATTCTGTGAAAATATAAACTATAGTTATTTCGGTTCATTACGACGCACGGACAGGCTTAGTAATAGTAATAGGAACCCTAAATTGCAGAAAAACAAACAATCGGAGACCCATAAACGAAAACGTTACTTTTATGTCGTAAAAGCCTGAATATTACCGATAATACCAAACAAATTACAGCCGTCGCCTGAAACGGAAACGGAAGGGCCACTTGTACCAACTTCATTAGCTGTTACTCCCTTGATTGATGTTAACGTTACTGCCACTGACGCAAAATAAACAGCACGGGGTTTTAGTTTAGACTGAAAGTTTGCCATAGAGATTAAAATTAATTTATTTTTATTAAGTTAAAAAAATTATTTCACATTTACTTCTATCAAGTAAAACTTACAAGACTTGGAGATCCATTAATATGAGAGATACTAAACTAAATACAGGCCATAATCAACTTTTATCTTTAAGCAAGATAATAGTGTCTTACGTAACGATAGTTGTCAGATAAATACAACAAATCATGGACTAAACAGTCTGCTCGCTTGCGTAATCTATCATCTCTCTGTATTGAACGGTCTGGCTTAATTTACATCTCTGGGTGGCAACTGCTTTTCACATCTCGTTTCAAAAGTAATAAATAATTCCGTTGACAAATAGCTGCTATTCTCTTAAGGCGATACCTCGTTCGTGCAAAGGTCCCCGTTACTCCAGGCGGAAAGACCCGCAGTGTGAGTGGGACAAAATCGGGAAAAAATGAAAAAACGTAGCGCTAAACCACAGAATAATTGGTTAAAATTGAACTACGCTATAAAAAAGTTTTTTAAGGAGATTTTGCGAATACATAATATCTACATTTTAAACGCAGTTCCACAATTAAATTAGTTAGGATTTCAGAATTACAGGAAAACATAAAACAATTTAGAGGTGTTTTCGTAATTAAATTCTATCGAGAAAATTTCATCCAATCGCGTTTACCTTTAGTGACAATCTTAATCAAATACTCAATAAACGTTAACCGAAAATCAAATCTCTAGATGACTTCATGGTAGAGTAAATGGATTCGAAAAAAAGCCATTTTTTCTTTCGTAGCACCTTAAGTTGATTAAAATGAGGACAGTACACACTGAAAATGAACTTGCTGGTCCGTATAGAAGACTCGTTACGAGGCAATTTCGCGAAGGCTTACACCTACAACATGGCTCTTAGGCGCTTAGGCCCAATGAGTTACTTAATGATAAGCAGCATGTCGTTATGGGCAGTTGGTCTCCTGAGTCAGATCCCTTGTGTGGTTAAGCGGTGCTTAGATAGAAATAGCTTGGATCGGGTTAACTTTAAGTAGTCCAGCTTGATGGTTTATCCTTTGTTGCGTGTACAGGGTGCAACAGGATGGTTTAGGCAAGTCTAAAAACGTTATTTGAACATCATAGAATAAGGAAGACACCGTGGTTCTTTATATTTTTGCGATAAGATGGACAATTTCGGTATCGACTAATAGGTTAGATCTTTGAGTTCGCTGTTGCCCAGTATTACTCATAATGTTTTCGTTCGCCGAAGAAATGGATAAGTATTGGTCAAATTGGACATTGGAGTGAATTGTACATAAAACATAAACATTTTCATATAGACACTGCTTCAAATGCAATTAGCAGTATCTCAATGTCCGAAAGTGGAGAGATTTATGGAAGTCGTAAAATAACTGCAATAAACTCTTTATTAATTCCCGCACCGGGATAAAGAGGCAAATGAAACTCAGAATGGCTTCAATTTCCGAGTTATTAGGCCAATATGGCGCAGGGGACATTTCTGGGCAAATTTATTAGCCAAGATCGTTTCTTAGTCTAACCTTCGTATAATTATAATAATAATACATTAGACATTATTTACATACATTGATATAGCCCCAAACTAACATTCCCTGCATCTTGGGTACTAGACAACGATATACACAGTCAGGTCATAAGTTCTGTCACACAATAAAAACTTTTGAATTTAGAACGCTGGCCACAAAAAAGTTTATTGAATTCGAATTTCGAATTTTTCATGAAAATAAAAATGTGTACTTTTTAGAATTTTCCTCATTTTTAAATTGGAGTGGACACTTAAAGAAGACCGTGTCGCAGTTATTGCGTTGCATCGTTGCGGTTACGCGCCAATTCAGATTTTCGACTTACTGAAAAATTTGAATATAACCATAAGATTCGTTTATCGTACCATAAAACGATACAATGAAGACTCCAGTGTAGATGACAGGTCAAGAAGTGGTCGCCCTCGCTCTGTTAGGACTCCAGCACTGATAAAAGCTGTGAAGGCGCGAATTCAAAGAAATCCCATACGTAAGCAGAAACTGTTGGCCCTTCAGATGGGGTTAAGCAGGACCACGGTGAAAAGGGTGTTAAATGAAGACTTAGGGCTTAGGGCATATCGAAGAAAAACAGGACATCGTTTTGACGCTCGTTTAATGGACCTGAGACTGAAGAGATGCCGCGCTTTGTTGAAGCGGTACGCGGGAAAAAAGCATCGGGAAATTCTTTTTTCGGATGAAAAAAATTTCACCGTGGAAGAGAGCTACAACAAACAAAATGATAAGGTGTATGCACATAGCAGTGAAGAAGCGAGCAACCGTATTCCGCGTGTCCAACGAGGTCATTTTCCATCCTCGCTCATGGTTTGGTTGGGAGTCTCTTATTGGGGCTTAACTGAGGTACATTTTTGTGAGAAAGGCGTAAAAACGAATGCAGTTGTGTTTCAAAATACAGTCCTCAAGAACCTTGTGGAACCTGTTTCTCATACCATGTTTAATAACAGGCACTGGGTATTCCAACAAGATTCTGCGCCAGCTCATAGAGCGAAAAGCACACAAGACTGGCTGGCGGCGCGTGAAATCGACTTCATCCGGCACGAAGACTGCGGCCCTCCTCCAGTCCAGATTTGAGTCCGTTAGATTACAAGATATAGCAACACTTGGAAAAAAGGCCTGCTCAAAGCCTCATCCTGATTTGGAGTCACTCAAGGCATCCTTGATTAAGGCAGCCGCCGATATTGACATGGACCTCGTTCGTGCTGCGATAGACGACTGGCCGCGCAGAATAAAGGTCTGTATTCAAAATCGCGGGGGTCATTTTGAATAATCTTTATTACCATAAGATTCTATGTTTTATTAAGTTCATTTCGCTATATAAATGTTTACATAAATAATAAACATGTCTAAATTATTTCATATTGCACATGTGACAGAACTTATGACCTGACTATGTACATACTTATATAGATAAATATAATACTTAGATAGATAAACAGTAAGAGTAGGGTACAAACATCCATTCTCATCAAACAATTTTTGCCCCCACCGCGACTCGAACTCGGGACCCTTGGCTTCGCAGGCAGGGTCACTGCCGACTCGGCCATTCAGGTCGTCAGTATGTTCAAGCCTTAGGCAGCGCATACACGAATTATCCGGCGGCGGAGCGCCGCGGGACATGGCACCGCGTCCTCCACCACCGCGCCTCGGTATTGAGGTACTAGGTTCATATATCGAGAGGTTTCTTGGCGCCTGGGCGAGGCTCCCACCTCTCGCCCATGTATGCATCCATGTTCCCACGCGCCTCTACCCCATCCAGGCAGCATTCAGGCCCCAAGACAGTAGGCGTCAGGTATATAGAGAGTTAGTCTCACACGTTCGCCTACAGATGGACACCGGCGTAGAGGAAGGCCCAGAAGAAGATGGCGGGACGATCTGGACAAGTTCCAACCAGAGTGGGTCGATCTTGCGGCTACCAGAGATGTATGGGCTCGAACCGGGGATGCCTTTGCCCAGCAGCGGGAATCTGTTAGAGGCTATTTAAAAAAAACTCTCACACGTAATATATCTCAACCACTGTTGAACTGAGAACCGAATTTCAAACAGAAATATATTAACTAAAACCTTGCCAAAACATGTGTTCCCTCCATACTCCAAACAACCTCATAATTATTATCAAATCCAATAACCACATCGTCTCCTGATTTGCGGCTCACTTTAGAGAAAATACCCACTGAAAACAGTCAATAAATAGTAGTTTATGTGACTGCTACATAATGGAGGGCATTTATACCCGAGAGTTTTAATGCCTAATTATGTACAGTTATATACACTAGTTTATCTACACACATATCATAAGCTCTCTTTGATGTGTTCAGGAACCGCATGTTTGACCGGCATTGTGGCATTGATTATTGCTTTACAGTTGTTTAGGTTGTTCTGTAGCACCAACTTCACAGACACACTAGGGGCGGCACGCAGGCGGGCGTCGGCGTTCGAAACTTGAACATCATAATTTGACATTTTTGTACATTATGGTCATAATGTACAAACTTTCGGATAAGAAATGAGTTTTTACCAAATAGTTTTACGTTATGCTGATCTTTACGTGCGGTTTTTAGTCGCATTAAAGAGGGATTATGATACGTGTGTAGATAAAAGCACTTTTTATCACTATTCGGGTGTTTAAATTTAGAACACACACCATTATATTCGACCTCCATCTCAATGCTATACAACCTCCTTATGCAAAGAATACTCGATATACAATCTCCTTGTGCAAAAAACTCCTCGAGATTTGATTGGTTGACATTTTCGAGAAGGAGTTTAGCATTAGAATAAAAACTGTTTTCTCGTAGTCATGGTATAAAGTATTGTATACAAGTCTTGAACTCGCGTCGCTCAGGATTCTAACACTTGAATCACTCGCTACACTCGTGATTCAATCATCATCCCAACGGTCGTGATTCAGTCGTTAGAACTCTTCACTTGCTGGTGATTTATCTATGGCCCTTGCTTTAAATCCGTCCTTTATTCACTAATTGCATAATATGCTATTAATTAATACACAGAGTTTTGTTTTGAAACAAGCGCCATTTTATGTATTTTTTATTCTTCGTCCATCTGAATAGGCCAAAGTCTTTCGGCCATACAGCCTATTCTTATGTATTTGTTTCTTAGTTACTGAGTCATGGTTCTTTTATTTTTACCCGACGACTGCAGCGAGGCCCAAAAGGAAGTTTATTATCTTCTGCCGTAGACAACAAACTTTCGGAGAGAGAGTTCTAACTTCATCTTAGTGCCACGCCCTATTAAGATTTGGCGGCGTTTCTTGAAATACGCGGTTGTCTATGGGGCACATCATGATGTGCCCAAACCTAAATCGGGCAGGTCGATAAGACGTTTGTCGATATTCCCAGTTAAACGCTTCGCCACATCACGATATGGCCAAAGGATAAAACGTCACATCGTAAAAAGTTTAAAATTTTACGAATTAACAAATTTATTTATTTATCCAACTATTGTATTTATCAGCTCAATTTTGTATTGAAAAGACAGCATTTGACTATGACGTCACGTGCTAGCCAAACCTCCTTCATGGTCAAAAACACAAACAGTGGTTTCAAGGTAGAGGAAACAAATTCAAAGTTTTACTTTCAGTCGGCTGTTGTAGTGTCTTCTCGTTCGATATTGGCATGTAATAGTATTTTTGAACATGTTTTAGGACCTATTTAATATAGCTAGACCCAGCTTATTTATTAGCCAAACCTCCTCCGTGGTCAAAAACCCCAGCAGCAGTTTGAAGGTGCTGTGCCGGTCGACTATGTTAGTCATATTTTCATGTAATGTTAAGATAAGTTGACGACCGTCACAGATAAGGTATATTTATATTCATCACGCACTATGTCTTATGCACGTCATTAATAACATGTACCAACCTAGTATATAAGCTAGGATTCCCTATAATAAATTAGTCCAGTCAAGTCTAGTATTTGCGCGCATCTCAAGCCTTTTACTTTACTCCCGAAGATGTCGCTCTCCTTATAATTGCCTCTGGCAAAGTGGTGACCCGACTTCTGAACATCAGCAACCTTCGGTAATAGCAGCATGGACCCAGCCGCGAAGAAAACTCCGTGCAATTGCAAGCAAGAAGCACTTCGCCCAAGATCGCCGAGCCCCGACTTCGGTTTGCATACCTATTTCAAACCACGCTGCAGAACTCCATAATCAAGACCCCACCCAAACCAAGACGACATCAAGCAAGCCATGACCGGACCAGATTTGAAAACGGACCAGAAGCCAATAAAAATAAATAATTTCAACTGAAGATTTCCCGCATCGAACTCAAGATACCGCAAAAACAATGAACCGATATTCAGCTGACTGCTGATTTATCAAAATGGAGCTCGCACCAGCAGAAACGAACGCGTCGACAAATTCATTCACAGCAAGCAGCTTTTCAAGTTCAAGACATAGGAAGCCGTTCCAGCCCCCAGAAGAGTATTGAAACATCATCGATATACCTAATTCAACGAATATTGAAATCATCCAGGAAGAACATCGCACGAAGAATAATCAAAGCACTGAAGAGATATATATATATATATATATATATATATATATATATATATATATATAAACGATTGGTGTACAAGATGTGCCCTATGTTGCCAAATCCCAAGGTTTTTAGGCACACAAATTTCATCAATCGACAACTTAATATTCACTCAAGAGTGAAGAGCACGCACATACATATGACGTACGAGATCATTGTCTGCCTACAGCCAAGGTTACAGATTTAATGCTGACGCTGATTCAGCACAATCATCCTTGTGTAGGTACGGTCGCAAATATAAACAAACAGTGATTACAACTTCAACGACGTGCGATGCAAATTGACTCATCGATTCCTGAAAAACATGGGCGGCTGCAGCATCAGACGACTCTCCTGCGGATTTTTTCCAGTTATAGGTTAGGTTAGTTTACTAACCGCGAAGCCCCATTTTCCTAGTGTTTTTCTGTTTTTCAGTTTTTAGTTTATTTTATGTAGTGTGCGGCTAGATACAAGACTTGCCTGTAGGTAAATATTAAGTAATTCTTTAAACTTATGTAGAATTCACATAACCGTAGTTCCTTTCTTTTTCTAATTCGTGTAAGATTTCCTTTAGATTAAGTTGAAGTATACTCTATTACTGTCTGATTTATGTTTATTAAAATACTACTAGTTATTATTGCAGTCGATATAAGTTTGTTATAGTATCTAACTTAGATTTTTTTCCATTGTTATAAGTACATTCGTTTATTTTTTTCCCTAAAGGGGGGAGTGTCTGTGCCGGTCGACTATGTTAGTCATATTTTCACGTAATGTTAAGATAAGTTGACGACCGTCACAGATAAGGTACATTTATATTCATCACGCACTATGTCTTATGCACGTCATTAATAACATGTACCAACCTAGTATATAAGCTAGGATTCCCTATAATAAATTAGTCCAGTCAAGTCTAGTATTTGCGCGCATCTCAAGCCTTTTACTTTACTCCCGAAGATGTCGCTCTCCTTGTAATTGCCTCTGGCAAATACTGGCATGTAATAGTGTCCTTGATGATGCTGAAGGACCCATTAAACATGACTTGAACCTTCCTGGATACCGTGTAGTCGGCCTTGCTTCTGCATGTTTTGCTGGAAGCCGTTACTGGTAGCCGTAGCCGCAGCCGACGTATTAGACCCATTATCTACCATCGATCATATAGCTTCTGCTCATCTTATAATGAATCTGTCCTTTTTATTGTCATGTATTTGTAACCGTAAGATTTTCAAAACCGTTAGTTGATAAACTAACGTTTTTTTTCTCGTTAGTTGGTCAACTATCGATAGATAAACTGTAGAATAGCTACCTTTATGACGCGTCATTAATAAACTAACGGTTAAAAACGTTAAATAATAATAATAACTGGTTTAAACTTGAATTACAAACCATACCAGGGCAAACACTGTCGTAACTTAGGTGAAGACTACAGAATAATACAGAATACCGAATAGTCTTCGTGCTAGGTTGATATGTAAGAACAAAATAAACTTAATTCTAAGCCCTGTCGGTCTGGTTTACTATCTGTCGATAGTTGATCAACTAACGCGTTAGTTTATCAACTAACAGTTTTGACGATCTTACGGTGACATATTCATTAGAATTTTCAATTAGAAATTCATTAAAATTCAATAATACCGGTTGCCTGGTAGGTTGTAAAGGAGTAAATTTTTTTTTGATGCTTGCTTGCAATGCTTGATATCTCACTAAAGGCTACATCCCGAGGGAGAAGTTCCCGCTATCCTCAGTGTCACGGGCATTCAGGGGAGCCCTGACTTGGCGCAAGAGCACGAGCTCTTCACGGCCGCGCAAATAAACACACTGTCAATCAAACTGTTTTAGCGCGGCCTCGTATGCGACGATGATGGTTAGTGTTCTGTGGTTGACATCACAAATCATCTTCCTGCTTAAAAATCCGGCCATTCACCCCATGTTTCTAACAATAACAACTCCATTTATTATCTCAAGCTTTAAACTTCTACTCTAACTTGGCTGTTAGAGCGCGTCATCTGAGTCATTCATTCAGATGAAAGAATCTCTTTGCCTCCAACTTGAGTTAGGTACAAAAACACGTCACGTGATCTTTCAGGTACACTTGACACTGGCAAAATTAACATCAATGAGGTCAGGATGCCATAAGCAGTAAATAGAATTTGACAGATAGACAGCCTCCAACCAATTAATTATACCAGCGCTATTTGCAATGAGCTTTTCAGATTAGGTGCCATTATACCTAGCAAGCATTTCTATCAGAAGCCCTGAAATTTCCATGAGCCCCTGTTAAGCTATGTTCTCATTACTCACCCGGTGAGCGGCCGACTGTTTCGTGTTCATTTGTGACATTTGACACATCGCTAGTTAGCGGTGATTCCCGCTGAACATGCAAGACAGACAAGAGTCTGGTCTTGTGTCTATTGCTGTAAAAAACGGCCCTTACGGTCCGCGTAATGTGGAAGGGATGACAAGTCGGAGACATAGGTACTGCTGTGGGATACGGGATAATCCCGTTTAGTAAGGACCTCCATCTTACTGCTGTAGGTAGTCGAGGGAGATATCATTCACATAACAAACGTTCTGGCGTACTCGTATATGCAAAGGACATTGCTTCTGTTCCCAGAGTAGGGTGGGGTTTGGATACTACCTACATAAGGAGTCCTGAGAACGTAAATACCACTATAATACACAGGATAGTACTGAAATAGGACTGAATAGTTAAAGTAAAGAAAATAATTATTTACAATATTTTTAAATGGCAACAACTTTACAAATCATTTTTTTTACAATATGTATTCCATTAAGGTGACGTACTATGCAAAACAACCTCTTGATAATCCGAAATTGCGAAAACTAATGAGTATTAATGTAGTTATTTTTTCACCAGGTAGCTTGTGGGTCAGAATGCATTCAACGACGAATAATTTGATAATTTTTGCTCGATTGAAAAGTCTCACGAAATTCTATAGATTTATCCATAGAGTCAAGCTGATGTATTATTTGAATTTTCCAAACGCTTTTCCGGTCTCTACTTTCGCTAGCGCAGACTCTAGGAATAATACGAATTTTGCGGTCTCAAACCTACCCTATTGACTTTTCACTAAAATTATATAGCCTGTTACTCTCACGGTCTCCACAAATCCCCTGGGGGCCAGAGCACCCAGGGGATCAGGGTCAGGACAGACATCGTGGCTCAGTGGCAGGAACGATGGCAGGGCAGTATGGACGGCCGCGAGCTGCATGGATTCTTCCCAGACGTGGGCGTGAGGCTCAGTTCAGAATGGGTGGAACCATTTGGGGAGAAAGATTCGGTCTGTAAGCCGAAAGGCAGAAAAGACCATGTGGAGGTGAAGGGACTCTACAAACCCAATGACACATAATTTAAAATCCGTCAAGCTGTTTGGACTGTTGCGGTTTTTGAAATTTTAAAGCCCACCCACATCTACGCCATTTTGAAAAATTTCCGAAAACTGAATCGGCGAAACAGCGATTTAATGATCGAACCTGCCACAGAACTTCACGAGAATCAGTTGAGAAATTCGGCATGTAGAGGATAACATCCGGACATACGAAAGCGTTTTTGCCAAATCGTGAACGGAAACGCTTCGCTCGCTCGGTCAACTAGTATATCAGTATACTTACAAGGCTTTATAATAGAGACAAGCGTTTATGTCCAATCCTGAATGGAGAGGCTTCCTGGCGAGTGGCAATAATGTTATTACAGCGCCCCATCGTAACAGCCAATAGATCCTTTTCGAAATAAGCGTTTTCGCTCGCAATCTAAGTATGTGTCAAAGTATCTACATATTGAAGAGCGGCTACTGCCGCTGACTAGTACGATCTGACTAAAATGAGCTGTTCCATTATTCAACTTATCACCGGAAAACCGATTAGCTAAAGTGTTAAGACTAAAGAGTTCGACTGTACATCATATACGTATAGGTACATTATGTATGTAGATTGGGGTGAGAATTACAAGACTTATACATTAGAAGTTGGGAACTCGCCCCGGGCCACCCTGGGGGGTAAGGCGGTGGCGGGGCGGGAGGGACTTTGTTCTAACCTTTTTTTCCCAATTAATATTTAAACTCACCCTCTTTTTCGATTTAGATTAGGCCAGAATCTATTTAATTGTTCAGCCGTTGAATATTTATTTCGGAAAGGGTTTTGAGGCGTTAATCGCTGGTACGTACTCGCATACGTTGGATTTATTGCAAAAACACTTAGTATTCTAGCAAAAACATGTCTTTGTGAAAATACAGCCTGTAACAGAACGGTGTAATCAACTGACTGCTTACTGTGTGTGACTTCACTATTGTGTAATATTGTCAAGACAAAAGTAATGGTGGTACGTGCTGACATTATATGAGCCAACATGCAAACATAAATTGAGAATATGACGTCCAGGACAAATAAGTTTAAGACGATATTGTCAAATGCCGTTTAAAAGATAATATAAAGAATACACTTCCCAAGGATAACACACTTCCCAAATCAATTCCATTGAGTTGGAAATTTGTAATTTTAACTTATTATTGGTTAAACAAGCCCGGATTCCAAGAAAGTACACGTTTGTGTCTCTACAGCGAGGGATTGTGTCTCTACAGCGAGGGATTGGTGCCAGCACGTTGGGCGCCCTGCCACCCGATGGCAGCGGTGACCTAAAGGATATTTTCAGGGTTCCGTACACGAAGGGTGCCAAACAGGACGGTCAGTCCGTCTGTCCACCCGTCCGTCCATCAGCCGGCTGTATCTCATGAACCGTAAAAGGTAGAGATTTGTTTTTTTTTGGCCGCTACAGTCACAAATAATGCAAGAGACCTGTTTTAACATCCCCTCGATATTTGAAGACCCGAATGGCCGAGTCGGCAGTGACCCTGCCTACGAAGAGCCAAGGGTCACGTGTTCGAGTCCCGGTGGGGGCAAATATTTGTTTGATGAGAACGGATGTTTGTATCCTAGTCATGGTTGTTTATCTATCTAAGTATAATATTTATCTATATAAGTATGTGTATCGTTGTCTAGTACCCAAGATTCAGGGATTCCTAGTTTGGGGCTAGATCAATGTGTGTTAATAGTGTCCAAGGTACAATAAAAATTATTATTAATTATTAATAATTAATAATTATTATATGTATAAAAAACCATATCATGATTTATATAGATATGATCGCAGGTTTCGCAGCTTATCACATGGTTGTGGTGACGCAATTGGTTTGATACCGAATGGGGTTCGAATCTACGTTCGGACATAATATTATTTATCTGCACACGTATCATAAACCCTCTTTACTGCGTTCAAAAACCGCACGTTACGATCAGCATTATGTTAAACTACTTGGTAAAAACTCATTTCGTATCTGGAAAACTACACATAATGGTCATTATGTGTAGTTTTTCTACATATAATGACATTCAAATTTCGAACGCCGACGCCCACCCGCGTGCCGTCCCTAGTTTGTCTGTGAAGTTGGTACTGACATTCAAATTTCGAACGCCGACGCCCGTCTGCGTGAAGTTGGTAGTACAGAACAAGCTAAACAATTGCAGAACCACAATGCCGGTCAAACATGCGGTTCCTGAACACATCAAAGAAAGCTTATGATATGTGTGTAGATAAACTAGTGTATGTAACTGTACATAATTAGGCATTATGCAGCAGTCACATAAACTACTATTATCTACTCACGTATCATAAACCCTCTTTACTGCGTCCAAAAACCGCACGTTACGATCAGCATAATGTTAAACTACTTTGTAAAAACTCATTTCTTATCTGAAAAATTACACATTATGACCATTATGTGTAATTTTTCTACACATTATGACATTCAAATTTCGAACGCCGAAGCCCGCCTGCATGCCGCCCCTAGTTTGTCTGTGAAGTTGGTACTGACATTCAAATTTCGAACGCCCGAAGTTGGTGCTACAGAACAAGCAAAACAACTGCAGAGCCACAATGCCGGTCAAACATGCGGTTCCTGAACACATCAAAGAGAGCTTATGATATGTGTGTAGATAAACTAGTGTATGTAACTGTACATAATTAGGCATTAAATCACTCTCGAGTGATATTATTATGAAACTCGCCTTCGGCTCGTTTCATAAACCCACTCTCGAGTATTAATGCCCTCCATTATGTAGCAGTCACATAAACTACTATTAGTGCTGAAGTTTCCTTGTACGATGGTCCGATAACCTACCTGAATATCAGTTTTGTTTTTAGTTCAATATTTGTATCTGTCTTGTGTATTTCGGTGTAGGTATTTATGTAAATGGTTTCCTTGTATGCCGCTGATTGTATATGTTACCGGCAATCTGTATAATGCAGGCATTCTATATAATACCTGGGGCATTCAGGCAATTTATGAAATATTATTTTTGATAAATTAAATAATATTATAGTTATTAATATTAATATCCATTACATACTTTACCAAGGTAATATATACAATGCCAGGGATTATATAGAATAGCTACTTGGCCACCGGCAATGTGTAAAATAAATAGATTTTGGCAGAATATCAGGGCAAAACACTGCGGTAGCTTAGGTGAAGGGTAAAGGGGGTGAGCGAAACGAAGCCCCCTTTATCCTTCGTGTTAGGTTGAACATGTAAGAACAATAAAAATACTTAGTTTATTTTGGTATCAGGTTGAATATGTAAGAACAACAGAAATACTTAGTTTTAAGTATTTTTATATTAGATTGAACATGTAAGAAAGAACTTAGTAAAGAAAAGTACCTAGTTTTAAGAATTTTTGTTGTTCTTACATGTTCAACCTAACACGAAGGATAAAGAGGGCTTTCGCTCACCCCCTTTACCCTACAACAAAGCTACCGCATTGTTTTACATACATTACCGGCTGCGCATTGGGTATATTATACATAATACCTAGGCAAAGTATAAAATAAATAATATTTTATACATTACCTGCACGTTTTAGGCATTATATATGTCACCGTAAGATTGTCAAAACCGTTAGTTGATAAACTTACGTTTTTTTTTCTCGTTAGTTGGTCAACTCGACATATAGTAAAATGTAGCGTACTGCTTACTATATGACGCGTTAGTTGATAAACTAACGCTTAAAACCGTCAAGTAGTGGTTTAAACTTGAATTACAAACGAAATACCAGGGCAAACACTGCGGTGCCTTAGGTGAAGACTAGAGGGGGCGATCGCAGCGAAGCCCCCGAATAATCTTCTTGTTAGGTTGACATATAAAACAAAATAAACGTAAATTCCAAACCATGTCGGTCTGGTTTACTACCTGTCGATAGTTGATCAACTAACGCGTTAGTTTATTAACTAACGGTTTTGACTATCCTACGGTGACATATATATTACCTAGGGATTATATATAATACCGGATTATACAGATTGCCGGTAACATATACAATATCCTAAATAAATGCTACCTATGATTACGCTCGTATTGGTCAACTTATTCGCGAGATATAAAAGTATTCGAATCTAAACATGATATTATAGGTTTTGTTAAACAGGTACATCCTTTAAAACACTATGCTATTATGCGACGGTCTGGACCCGTACATAATAAATCAGTTATGGAAAATTGGAGACACGTATGCGTGGTTGTCTTGTCACACGTAATTAATTATATTAAGACTATCAATTAGACGGGAAGCCGGGAGCTTCACAAGTGCCTGCCGTAGAGTTGGAAATTACGGAAAGTTTCGGTAAGAAACGTAGTTTTCGAGGAAACTTTCCTGAAACTTTCCAAATTATGGTAATTTAGGTAAATTTCAAAAATGATAATTTTACTCAAAAATGCGTGGACTTAACTGTCAGACTTTAGAAGCCTCCATTTCGTGTTTGACGACGCTTAAAGTCTTTTTTTTTTAAGTTTGTATCGCCTTGATCCTATACTCATAACTTCTAAGCATCCCAAAGCCAAAACCTACATAAAATTTAAAGTACATTTTTTTTAAAACAAACCAATTACATGAATCATGCATTAAGTGACGTGAAGTGAGTTTTAAGTGCAGGGTATACCCAATTTCACGAATTTATTCATAGTGTAAGTTTTAATTTTTATTTTGATAACTACCAAAAAAGGAAACTTTCTGATAATTTTTGTGAAACTTACTTTCGAAAAGGAAACATTTCAGGAAATATTTAACTCATCTCCGGCTGTAAGCGGAGAATGCGAATCGTGTTTCAAAAATATATCAAGGAATTCTGAGAGACGATATTCTTCCAAAGCGTTGAGAGCCTCGGCTACTAAAAAAACCGGCCAAGTGCGAGTCGGACTCGCGCACGTAGGGTTCCGTACCATTATCTATAAAAACGGCAAAAAAATCATGCCTGTTGTATGGGGTTCTTAAATATTTGTTTTATTTTAGATTAATTATTTATTTTAAAAGTGAATATAAAACTAAATATTCTGTGAATATTTCAAGCGGCAACAGGTAGACTGTTGCCGTTATCAATATCGAGCAAAAAAACACGTTTGTTGTATGGGAGCCCCCTTAAATATTTATTTTATTCTGTTTTTTTTTTGTATGTGTTGTTATAGCGGCAACTGTGAACTTTTCAACTGTTTAACTATCACGGTTCATGAGATACAGCCTGGTGACAGACGGACGGACGGACAGCGGAGGCTCACTAATGGGGTCCCGTTTGGCAGCCTTCGGGTACGGAACCCTAAACAGAGCTAAAGGAACAAGAAATAAGTTAGCATATATATTGAACTAACAGATAGATTGCCAGTACAAGATCCGACTGCAACTATAGCCCAGCTTCAACCCAGCAAGTCTGGCTCGTTACAGGATGCGTCTATTGTCTAATAATATAATTATCCTCATGTCCACTTGTAACTGATTTGAGAGAATTATTGATCAGCATCTCCCTCTCTCCTGTCAGCATCGTGCATCGTATGAAAAAGTAAGATTTTAATCCGTCAAATTATTTTGTCTGATTCACGAGTGGATTGTAGTTACGAATTGGAGTGTGATTATATCAAACTCAGTATAAGAGTTGCTTCCTAAAAACAGATGCTAATATCATGTAAAAACAGATTCTAATATCATGTAAAAACAGATGCTAATATCATGTAAACACAGATGCTAATATCATGTAAAAACAGATGCTAATATCATGTAAAAACAGATGCTAATATCATGTAAAAACAGATGCTAATATCATGTAAAAACAGATGCTAATATCATGTAAAAACAGATGTTAATATCATGTAAAAATAATTAGAAAACATAATTGGTAGGCTATCAAACATTGTTCCACAGATAAAATAAATTCAAACGAGACATTTTGCTAAATTTTATTCAGGAGCGAGAGACGAGACGTAACATTGAGAACTAATGAACTTCACTTACGGTTTGAAATCCTACAGCTCTTAGGCGCTGTACCCACTGTGGTGACGTGACAATCGACATGACATCTGTGGGGGTGGCGCGGAATCTTAGTGACGTGACAGAAAAATAGTATAGAAGTGGCACGTCATTCCGTGTCAAGCATGCCACGCCACGCCCATCAATATATGGGGTGGGGTGGGGTACAAATAAAGTCCCGTTTTTAGCCGACTGCAGCGAAGCGGAAAAGAGGAGCGTAATTTTATGTACTGTACAATATATCTGTTCCTGTGTCCCCTCGTAACTACTCAACGGCTTAACCGATTTTTATAAATAATACGTCATTAGATTCTTCTTGATGGCGCACCTGTGTGAAGATACATACAATTCTGTCAAGTATTACGTGACACATGATCTGTCAAGTCATACTTGACAGATCATGTGTCATGTTACTCAGATGGACGTCGGTTCTCCAAACTATTGTGATTGTGACTCCTTTATTAGTCGTTCCGATTAAGAGTACCCGCAGACCAGAGACTTTTTAACGGCCCATAATTTAGATGGGCTGCATCATGGCTGCATCAGTTTGAAGATTAATGCTAGTGCGCGATATAACGAATCGGTTTCGACCGGATTACGCTGGCACCCCGACCAGACCAAGCTATTGACCGATCAAAGTGTGTGGCCCGCAGGACTCTGAGTGTACTTACGTCGCACCCTGACCGTGGGTCGCTTGAAGGCGGTCCGGAGGTACGGCATCGACATCACCAGCTCAATGTGCGGCGGCGGCGGCAGCTGAGGAGGAATATCATCAGTTAAAGATGAACATATTAACATTGAACCTTGACACACATTTATACACAGGCACACACATTGTTTTAGCCCCACACTAGGTTACCCTCTATCGTGGACACTAGAAACAGAGACATCACACACGTATACAATACAACCAAGAGATGCCTTCGGGATTCGAACCCGGGACCTATCTCACTTTGATTTTATTATTAGATCTTATTTTTATTATAAGGTATTATTATTTCCTATTGTAATTGAAATGTAATTAACTCTAAGGGCTAACGCCTGCAATAAAAGTTTATTATAATTATTATTGGGAACAAAAGGGATACCACAATACACAATGTTACATAAATGATAAGAGTGTATGGTGTTGATACACTCAACACAAATAAATGCAAATCAAATTGTTTTTTTGCTGTAAAGTATGTGTACATATATCTTAATGCCAGTTGGTATGCTTAGGTATCAACATATTCGGCCTCTGGGAATTTGTGTGCAAATATTATCTAAACAATGTCCATTATAAATAAAAAATACTTTCCCTTGAAAAATTTATCTCAAAGTTTCTTGTGCGTTTCTTTATCTGAGAAGTATATACTTTTGCAACGTACACCAAGTTATTATTATACATAAAATTAAAACTTAATTATTAAATTATTCAACTAAATGGAATAGCCGTAAATATGTAATCTACTCTATATATAATTTGTCCATTAAATAATGAAATAATTTAGTTTTAAACATATAAAATGTAAGATATTATATGTTATCATGGATCATATTAAATCGTTGTGTCTGCCTCTTGCATTATATTAGTTTATGTGACTGATA
Source organism: Argyresthia goedartella (assembly GCA_949825045.1). Taxonomy (NCBI): domain Eukaryota; kingdom Metazoa; phylum Arthropoda; class Insecta; order Lepidoptera; family Argyresthiidae; genus Argyresthia; species Argyresthia goedartella. Next base: position 28,481,424 of record OX463824.1, read on the forward strand.
CATAATGGAGAGCTCGAGAATTTTAATGCCTAATTATATACAGTTATATACACTAGTTTATCTACACACATATCATAAGCTCTCTTTGATGTGTTCAGGAACCGCATGTTCGACCGGCATTGTGGCTTTGATCATTGCTCTGCCCTTGTTTAGCTTGTTCAGTTGTACCAACTTCACAGACAAACTAGAGGCGGCACACAGGAGGGCGTCGGCGTTCGAAATTTGAATGTCATAATTTGTCGATTATGGTCATAATGTATCAATATTCAGATAAGAAATGAGTTTCTACCAAGCAGTATTATGCTGGTTAGTAACATTATGCTGGTCGTAAAGTGCAGTTTTTTGACGCAGTAAAGAGGGTTTATGATACGAGTGTAGATAAAATATTTAACATATTTTTTTAAAGAGACCAGGGTTTTTTTCTTTCAAAAATGCACATTTCATAAATGTGAGGCAGGCATTATATTTTTACAATTTATATTGTAATATTTGTATAAGTTAAACACAACCTATTTTTAAAAGTGCACTACATGTAGATATCTTGGATACACTACATATAGATATCTGTAGCGAGATAGAATAGATAGCTAGATCTTCATTTATGTGAGAGCCGCGAGTATCTCTTATCACCGCGAGTGTATTTCTGTGCCTGTATATCGCTATTTAAAGGGCTAACCCTTTTCCCTTGTCCTAACATCCCTGTTCCTTTTCCACCTGCTACCTCATTTAATATGGACAAATAAAAAATCAGGATAACGATAAATAAATAAACAGCCAAGTGCGAGTCGGACTCGCGCAGGAAGGGTTCCGTACCATTATCTATAAAATCGGCAAAAAAATCACGTTTGTTGGATGCTTCCCTTAAATATTAATGTTATTTTACAGCGGACAGCGGAGTTATAGGGATCCCGATTTAGCCTTTGGGTACGGAACCCTTAAAACGGCCTCGTGCGTGTCAGACTTCACAAATTGAGGGTTCGTAACAAATGTAGAATATAAGCCTAATAATTAGGGAATTTTAGAGAAAAAAAAACAGATTTATCAATATAAAGGTATTTGTTAGTAAAATGTTCCTTATAATAAACATTGTCACCAAATAAGGTCAATATTATGTATAAGGGAAATTAAATATTCTTCGGTACAGAACAAACAATAAACACTTATTTACATTGGTTCTGGCCCCACACTAGGATGAAATGTGTCGTGGGAACCAGAAACAGCGACGTCACACACATATAAACATCCAAAACTGTTCTTTTTTCTTTATCCCCAGCCGGTGATTGAACCCGGGACCTCACGCATGGTAGGCAGAGCCACCACCGCAGCGCCACAAAGGTCGTCGTTTTGGCTTTTTCGCGAATTTTTGTAAAAAAAAAGCTGAATTTGGTGGCTTCTTATTCCTTTTTATCTTCTCAACGAGTTCTAAACAACGACAGCCCACTCGATGGGGTAGATCTTTTTTTTATTTTTGCGCCCTCCCTAGCTATGTGGGAGCCCCCCTTAAAAACATTTGAAAATATTTTTTGACCATTTGTATAGCTTTTTGTCAAAAATTTGAAGACTTTAGGTTTTACCGTTTGGGGGTAAATCACGCGAGTGACAGTGATAGTGCCGTTTGGATCCTTCTGGAGCGGTACCCTAAAATTTTATTACCTATTATAACTTACTAACAACATACAGAACAGACAGTTGTAGAACGATCTTTAAATTTTAAAAGCCCTTTAAATAAAATGTTGTCTTATTGATATAACATGGCTCTTGTTTCTGAGTATATAATGTTTATTATGAACTTCACACACCTTGCCGTTTCACTCCCGTCAGAATTTTCGAGGGCTTTAAAAAAGATCGCTTCTGTAACTCGGTGATAATGTATTAAATATGTTACTATATTTTTTTTAATGCTGCATTTAACTCCAGTTACTTTCTTGAGTACCTTATAATTGGTGTACTGTATATTAAGGTTACAGTGTCCCTGCCTACGAAGCCAAGTGTCCCGGATTCGACTCCCGGTGGGGGGACAAACATTTGTTTGACGAGAACGGATGTTGGTACCCTAGTCATGGTTGTTTATCTATCTAAGTATAATATTTATCTATATAAGCTTGTATATCGTTGTCTAGTATCCAAGATAAATGGGAATCCTAATTTGGGGCTAGATCGATGTGTGTCATTAATATCCAAGGTATTATTATACTGCCTACCAATTTTATGATACCAATACTTATAATGCCTTGGTTTGCTGGAAGAAATCTCTTTTTAGAGATAAGCTTGCCTATGTACATTTATTTTCTTTTACTGTAACTTTTTTAAATATTTGTTTGCAATAAATAATTATGAATTATGAATATTATTATTATTATTGTAGCATACAACACTAAATACTTTAAGGTTTATACTAAAGACTTCAATTCGAAATCATTCATCAATCCTCAAACATCTGAATATTAAATATTAGCAACAACAACTTTGTCTTTACTTCCTTCACCAGGATTCCAATGGTGTCTAAGTAAATACTCAATCAATTGGATCGCTTCCGGGCTAAGTTTGTGTACTTACCGTTTTAGATATGGCTGCCATCCACTCCCTTGGTTTGCAAGAAATAAACAGAAAGTCAGCAATTAGTTTATTAACGTCGGTTAAAACAGACAGACTCACAGACATACTGACAGGTTGTCATTGTGAACAACTTACACTACACTCACTATAAATCAGAAATAGGAAAGGTTTCAAGGTTCAAGGTTCAATTGTTTATTGAATATAAATAAATATTCAACGTCAATCTTATTCAACGTTAAAATTATACTTACTTATAACAACAAGTAAATTTTTTGTATAAAAAAATACTACACCGTTTCGGAAGGTGGGCTTCGGGGTTAAGAAGAAACGGCAATAAACTCCCCCATACCTTCTTTTTTTTAAAGTGATTTCACAACAGGTACTGGATTCGGTCTAAGGAAATTCGCCGGCGAGTGATAGACTTGATCCATCGCCCCTCGTCGAATTTCTGTGCGCTAAGATGGTATGGACCATGCAGTTTTGTCATCTAAGTATTCCTTAATACTACAATAGGACTTTCTTATCAGCTCATTTTTAACAAAGTTTTTGAACCTCTTTTCAGGAAGGATCAACGATTCTTGTGGTATTTTATTGTAGAAGCGAATACGTTAATTAGTGCCCCATGAATGATGTGCCTACTTTACTTAGTCTAAATAATGGTAGTGCTAACCTATTTCTATTTCTATTTCTAGTGTTAATTGTACATGTGAAACATCAACAAGTGGCAAGTTCTTTTCGCCCACTGCTGGGTAAAAGCCTGGGTAAAAGAAGTGGCAAAAAATGACGATTGCTAAGTATATGTCAATATCTACAGTACTAAATATATTTGATTTGATTTGATCTTCCGAGCAATGTTGGTAATACAGGAAACATACATTATATGTACATATATATTAATTTTATGTTTGCTTTCCTTTTCACGTATGTCGAATGGGCCACAAGCATATTCAAATATTAAAATACTTTTTTATTGCGGGCTCAAACTGTCACTAGGCAGTTTGGCGCGAAAACGGATAGAGCTATCGCGTGGATCTCCTTCTCGATTTTTCCTATAGAAAAAGAAAGGGAGAGTGGCGTATAGCTCTGTCCCTTACTGACAACAATTATGACGTCACTTGCTCTGGTGGTGTTTTATAACAAGGGTTGTTTGACGTTACTCTAAATTCGTACTTTTTGTTGAAAATCAATACTAAATATACATAAAAACATGCAAAGAGACTTTTGTGCAGTGCTTAAAATATTACTAAATGTGATTAATATGATAAAACGACCGAATAAAAAACTAATTGATCATAGAATGACGACGAACAGCGGAATTTCCTGAAATTAGCGAAAAATACTGAATTACGCGATAAAATTACTGGTTTGCGCTCTATGTTACTGTCTTAGGGTCAAAACACACTATTGCCGAATACGCGACCGAAGTTCGGCGTGATTACGCCTGCAATGATATGTCAATCACGTAAGGTTCAATTCAGGAACGAAAAATTCAGCCGCGGAACACATTGGCCTTACTTATAAAAAAGTAAATTCACAGTTTTGTCTTGCTTTGACATTTGACATTTAGTCGAGGTGTGAAAAGGACAAAACACTGCTAAAGTTAAACAGTGAATTTACTTTTTTAAAAGTAAGGCCGTTACTGTCTAGGTGAAGTGGTGGTGGTGGTGAAGGGTAGGTGAAGGATGAAGAGGTTGACCGAAGCGAAGCCCCCTTTATCCTTCGTGTTGAGTTGAACATGTCAGAACAACCAAATCCAACGCTTGTTTTGTATTTTATATTACTTGAATTAAGGTTTTCAAGTTGTTGTTTTTAGATGTCTAGTCGCGCAATTCAGTAATTTTGTCAAATGAAGCCAGCATTTCTAGTCGCGCTCATTTTTTGTCGCCATTCACTAATTCAGTCAGGCAAAAACAGTATTTTTCCAAGGAAAAACGGGACTTACAGTCATTCGTTTAAATACAACCCATAATATCGTCAAACTCAAACTCATTTTTTTATTGTAAGTAGGCAAAAATAATGTACATTAACAAGTCAGATACTTATACTATGGAGAATAAAAAATCTAAAATGATCAACTAAACTAAGGGTTTGAGTATGAAAAAGGAAATTTTCCTTTCAAGTGGCGATTCATGGCTGAATCTCGCCTCAACCGAAGCCTGGGCCAGTATAGCCTCTAGATATTATGTGATATAGATATACATAAATCAGAGTAGGTTCTTGATTACAAAGAGAAAACGTAAAGGGATTGAATCCGGGCAAAGTTCTGAAATCAAAATGTCCGGCGTCGCGCGTATACGACGATTAGCCCAGGCGCAACCTCACATATGTCCGGCGTCGCGCGTATACGACGATTAGCCCAGGCGCAACCTCACATATGTCCGGCGTCGCGCGTATACGACGATTAGCGCAGGCGCAACCTCACATATGTCCGGCGTCGCGCGTATACGACGATTAGCGCAGGCGCAACCTCACATATGTCCGGCGTCGCGCGTATACGACGATTAGCCCAGGCGCAACCTCACATATGTCCGGCGTCGCGCGTATACGACGATTAGCGCAGGCGCAACCTCACATATGTCCGGCGTCGCGCGTATACGACGATTAGCCCAGGCGCAGGCGCAACCTCACATATGTCCGGCGTCGCGCGTGTACGACGATTAGCCCAGGCGCAGGCGCAACCTCACATATGCCTATAACAACGGCTAGTATTTAATCGCACATCAAAAATACTGATTTTCACAGCAAAAAAGGATCAGCAAAAACACTTTTTATGTTTTAAATATTTAATGAGTACTTTAGTTTATGTTTTTAAGTATGTTTTGTTGTTCTTACACGTTTTCGCTTCGCTCACCCCCTTTACCCTTCACCCCTTTGCCCTTATATTTGCTGTGCAAATCAATATTTTTGATGTGAAGTTTAATATTTTCCATAAAATACTTGTTACTTACGGGAAAGCTTGCATATATGAGTGTGCTTTTTACTTTTCCACGCTCTGGACTGATTTTTCTGAATTATTGAACGTTTGAATAATTGCTATGTAGGTACGAGTAGCCTAGATGTAAGTACGAGTAGCCTAGATGTAGGTACGAGTAGCCTAGATGTAGGTACGAGTAGCCTAGATGTAAGTACGAGTAGCCTAGATGTAGGTACGAGTAGCCTAGATGTAAGTACGAGTAGCCTAGATGTAGGTACGAGTAGCCTAGATGTAGGTACGAGTAGCCTAGATGTAGGTACGAGTAGCCTAGATGTAAGTACGAGTAGCCTAGATGTAGGTACGAGTAGCCTAGATGTAGGTACGAGTAGCCTTGATGTAGGTACGAGTAGCCTAGATGTAAGTACGAGTAGCCTAGATGTAGGTACGAGTAGCCTAGATGTAAGTACGAGTAGCCTAGATGTAGGTACGAGTAGCCTAGATGTAGGTACGAGTAGCCTAGATGTAGGTACGAGTAGCCTAGATGTAGGTACGAGTAGCCTAGATGTAGGTACGAGTAGCCTAGATGTAGGTACGAGTAGCCTAGATGTAGGTACGAGTAGCCTAGATGTAAGCTTCGGTGGTGGTAACAAATACTCCAAATATTCTCTAAAGGCTATTTGTAGAGTTCCAGAAGTACACTTACTTTAGTTTATGTAACGAATTGTTGTAGACGGAAAAGTCGAAAGCAGGATGTTTGGAAACTGAACTTCGGAACTTTCTTTAGACTACATGGAGGTAAACTTACTAAAGGTTACCTTACCTTACCTTACCTTACCCCTCTGAGGTGACCCCCCCTTGATGGGCAATAAGATGGTACCGTTTTTCCGGGTTCCGTACCCGAAGGGTTCCAAACGGGACCCTATTACTAAGACTTCGCTGTCCGTCCGTCCGTCTGTCACCAGGCTGTATCTCAAGAACCTAGCTAGCTAGAGAGTTGAAATTTTCACAGATTATGTATTTATGTTGCCGCTATAACAACAAATACTAATAAATAGGATAAAAGAAATATTTAAGGGGGCTCCCATACAACAATTCTTTCAATACCACATACAAACTTATGGATGCACCTGGTTACGTACATGGGGTGTGAAAGTAACCGCACCAATAACTTTGTAAACAATATTTTGCTGTGTAAAATCCAAACTATTCACTCCACACCATCGCTTCCATTGAACGGTGGTACGGAACCCTTCGTGCGCGATTTAGACTCGCACTTGACCGGTTTTTATTTGTTTTTTTGCTTGCATCTCGAAATCGATGCGTCATGGGAAATTTTGTTTTATCACATAATGAAAGCGGATAAAATTTTCTACATCTTTGATCCCGTCCACTTTTACGTATTTCCATCGTTGTCTAGAATATGAGCTCCGTTTTTTTTTCCGTGTTTTTTACATCACTTTTTTGTTACACTCAGTCCATCTGAGGTAAAGGTACCCCGAGGGAAGTAATACAGTAAAATGGCTCTTCGAAAATATATGTACATGCTAATTTGTCCAACGACGACATAATAGGTAAAAGGTGTAAATAATTAAAGTTTTAGAGAATTTTATGAGCTTTCATTATATGGTACAAACTTATGACAATATAAGTTTCCTATGATGCATCGTTTGCGAGATGTATGCTAAAAACCAAATAAATGACGTAATTTGAAAAACTTATTTATGTACTCATTTGTTTAGTTGATCATATTTGATTTATTTTTTTCTATGAATATGAGACTTAAGTTAGTGTTTGACTTGTAAAAGTGTATTATTTTGATTTTGACATTCTTATCGCTATATTAACATCTCTGAATGTCTCCTCCCATGCTGCTGGCTGGTTCGGCTCATACCTGAGAGGTCGTCAGCAACGCATTAAATCTGAAGAGACCGAAACTCAGTGGTGTGATCTTTCCTCAGGAGTGCCTCAAGGTGTTATTCTCTCTCCTCTTCTTTTTCCAGTCTTTATAAACTCCATCTCCGACGTCCTCTCTTCTTCGTATCATCTGTACGGAGATGATCTACAAATTTATCGCCACTTTTCCCCCTGCGTTGTAGTTTCATCCGTGGAGGCTGGGCCTCATTATACGGGCTGTTAATAAACCCGACTAAATCACAATCCATGATTTTAGGAACCAGGCACACGCTTTCCTTGTTACCTTTTAGGAACCAGGCACACGCTTTCCTTGTTACCTTTTAGGAACCAGGCACACGCTTTCCTTGTTACCTTTTAGGAACCAGGCACACGCTTTCCTTGTTACTTTTAGGAACCAGGCACACGCTTTCCTTGTTACAAAAACCCATTGTTCCCGTATCATATAATGGCATCACAATGTGTACTCTACACAGATAGGGCAAAAAACCTTGGGGTGATTTTTGACAACCAGCTGTCTTGGCCTCCACATGTCGGCGAGGTCAGCAGACGGGACTTTGCGCCTTTTCACTCCCTCAGGCGTCTGCAGTACTTCTTGCCGCGGACCAAACAAACGCAGACCAAAATCACCCTTGCTCAGTCCCTTCTCCTGCCGCTAATCGACTACGCCGATGTCTGTTGGGCGAGCGCGAACGAAGATCTTCTGAACAAACTCGAACGACTTCAGAATCTCGTGATTCGGTTTATCTTCGGGCTGCGCAAATTCGACCATGTTTCTCAATTTCGCAAAGAGTTGCGTGGCTACCGATCCGTCGTCGCCGAGACTCTCATATTCTTTTACCATTATCTTTTCAATATATTGAAAAATCCGCGCTACCCCAGCTACCTTCGAGACCGCTTTGAATATCTCTATTCAGGAGATCGGCAACGGAAATCTCACATGGTTTAACTCTTAGCCACTCCAAGGCATACCACTTCCGCATATGAGCACTCCTTCAGGTTGCAGGCGGTCCGACTGTGGAACGCACTTCCTTGTACGATAAGAGAAAGTCCCACTCTTTTTGCTTTCAAAAACTGGGTAAAAGAGCACTTCCTCTCTCTTTTGTGATCTATATGTGGAGGTTTATGCATGTAGTAGTTTGGTATATAAGTATGTATTTTATTTACTCATATGTATTTTATTATTGTTTAGATATTGTGCACTGCCTACCCTTTCTTGATAAAATTTCCTGTCATGCTTTGGTTTGCTGGAAGAAATCTCTTTTTAGAGATTATCTCGCCTTTGAACATATGTTTTCTCTTAATGTATATTTTTAAATAACTGTGTTCAATAAAGAATTATGAATTACGAATGGATTATAATACTGTATACATATGCCTACTTGCAATACATGATTTGAGTTTTGAGTTGATTCGATCAAAAGAAATCTAGTGAGATTTATAAAAATTGGTTGAGCCGTTGAGTAGTCACGAGGTCACAGGAACAGACATTTTATACGTACATACAGGTGAAATCAAACATTACGCTCCTCTTAACCGTTTCTCTGCAGTCGGGTATAAATGGGACCATATTTGTCTGAGGGCTCACCTCAGAGGCGTAAGGTCTTCAGTATGTGTGCCTCCGAACTAGTCCAAATAAGGTTTTTCGGCTTTCGACCTTTCCATCCACACCCTCTTGTGAGCACTGATTTACTAAGCTCTTACTTGCGCGTGGGAAAATGTTGGATGCAGTTTACTTTAGATTAAACTAGGCCAGTATCGTCTGAATATCAGGTCTTCCCTCAGTAACCTCTGCAGTCAGAGGAGGTATTATTTTTAAATAAAAGGTCAGCCTCTATTTCTTGTTCTATTGTTCTATCGTGTCACGTTTCGGAACGTGCCGTTGAAACTGAACACATTTTCTTAGTTTCTAAACATTTCTACAATACAAACGTTTTGAAATAGAAGTAAAATGAATGGCCACGATTGTATCTATCCTTCTATCAGCATTGCAAAAACCTAATCTCACCCAAAATATTTCATCTTTATGTGGACCCATAGCTTAACTAATATAGTCTTAATGCTAATTGGCCAGAAAAAAACATAAGAAAGAAAATTACGTAGCGTGGATTTCTGTCTTTTAAATAACCTACAGTGTGAGTATTTATAAAGCGCACATATCGAATAGGGCTGAAGAATATAGAATTTTATATAAAAAAAAAAAATTATAAATACTTCCTTCCCATCCCTATTTATTTTTAAATACATTTTAATATATTTTATCGATATAATATGTACCAAAAATATAACTTCACAGGCAGTATCAAATAATCGCTAAAAAGTTTTGGCGACAAACTTAAATTACGCTTTCGTTAAAAATCAAAACCTATTTTTCAACATTTTTTAGTAACTGCAGTTTTTAAAAAAATTTGGCGCCCAAACAAAAATATTTTACCACGGAATCTTATTCCACATCACATTAGCTTTCAAATTATACCAAAAAAGTATCGCGAGATTTGTGTATGGTTTGCATTCGGGACATAGTAAACGAAACATAATAATAAAATGCCCACAAAAAGGGGGGGGGGGGGGATATACATAGTCAGGTCATAAGTTCTGTCACATGTGCAATATGAAATAATTTAGACATGTTTATTATTTATGTAAACATTTATATAGCAAAATCAACTTAATAAAACATAGATTCTTATGGTAATAAAGTTTATTCAAAATGACTCCCGCGATTTTGAATACAGGCCTTTATTCTGCGCGGCCAGTCGTCTATCGCAGCACGAACGAGGTCCATGTCAATATCGGCGGCTGCCTTAATCAAGGATGCCTTGAGTGACTCAAAATCAGGATGAGGCTTTGATCAGGCCTTTTCCTCCAAGTGTTGCCATATCTTGTAATCTAACGGACTCAAATCTGGACTGGAGGAGGGCCAGTCTTCGTGCCGGATGAAGTCGATTTCATGCACCGCCAGCCAGTCTTGTGTGCTTTTCGCTCTATGAGCTGGCGCAGAATCTTGTTGGAATACCCAGTGCCTGTTATTATACATGGTATGAGAAACAGGTTCCACAAGGTTCTTGAGGACTGTATTTTGATACACAACTGCATTCGTTTTTACGCCTTTCTCACAAAAATGTACCTCAGTTAAGCCCCAATAAGAGACTCCCAACCAAACCATGAGCGAGGATGGAAAATGACTTCGTTGGACACGCGGAATACGGTTGCTCGCTTCTTCACTGCTGTGTGCGTACACCTTATCATTTTGTTTGTTGTAGCTCTCTTCCACGGTGAAAATTTTTTCATCCGAAGAAAGAATTTCCCGATGCTTTTTTCCCGCGTACCGCTTCAACAAAGCGCGGCATCTCTTCAGTCTCAGGTCCATTAAACGAGCGTCCAAACGATGTCCTGTTTTTCTTCGATATGCCCTAAGCCCTAAGTCTTCATTTAACACCCTTTTCACCGTGGTCCTGCTTAACCCCATCTGAAGGGCCAACAGTTTCTGCTTACGTATGGGATTTCTTTGAATTCGCGCCTTCACAGCTTTTATCACTGCTGGAGTCCTAACAGAGCGAGGGCGACCACTTCTTGACCTGTCATCTACACTAGAGTCTTCATTGTATCGTTTTATGGTACGATAAACGAATCTTTTGGTTATATTAAAATTTTTCAATAAGTCGAAAATCTGAATTGACGCGTAACCGCAACGATGCTACGCAATAACTGCGACACGGTCTTCTTTAAGTGTCCACTCCATATTTAAAAAAGAGGAAAATTCTAAAAATTACACATTTTTATTTTCATGAAAAATTCGAAATTCGAATTCAATAAACTTTCTTGTGGCCAGCGTTCTAAATTCAAAAGTTTTTATTGTGTGACAGAACTTATGACCTGACTGTGTATATATGTATATATATTTTGTCGATAAAAGTACCTTATATCAGAATAAATCTTTTATTTCATTTATTTTATTTTATTTATTTTTATTTTATATTTTTAGGAGAGGTAACAGCTTTACTCACTAAATACAATACACTATATTAACTAAAGAGCTAATAATAACCTCCCACAATTATTTATTCTGAGATAAGAAGTTATCAGCTATCTTGAAGAGCCAAGAACCAAGAACCCCAGCACTACAAGACCTAAATCTAAAAGACGTAACTCCTGCAAGCCTGTGCCATGTGCCATGCATCTGAGTCAAACAGTAACTATAACTTAACCGTTAAATATAACTACCTATATATATATTTAATTAATTGACCAAATTTTGGCGAACCCACAATTATGAACCATTTTCCCCTAGAAACCTGTGGTCTCAATTTTTTTTCTGGTTCTCATATAGTAACTTGTATTTTATCAGCGGATCGAGTCAAAGTTCTGAGGATCAGTAAAAAAATTGTGGCGACTATATATTCCTATATAGACAATATAGTACCTATCATTATAAATTTCACATTCCTTAAAATATGGTCTAATTAAAAGTCAAATGTCTTAGAAGGTGAATTGATCGAGCATGATGTAAATATAATGAAAGTTATATGGGTTAACAAATTTATCATCGACAGCTTGGTTCCGCCCATTGCTGGGTATAACCTTCCTCCTTTTAGTACCAACTAACAGGTCCTGTGCCAATCGAATCCACAAAAAATATATATTTATATGGGTAAGGACATTATTCCTTTTTACCCGACTGTAGCGAAGCGGAAACGAGGAGAGTTATGTGTTTGACTTGCATGTGCATGTCTTGTCCTGTGTCTCCTCGGCTCATCCGATTTTGGTAAATGATGCATCATAAGTTCATGAGATTCATTTTAATGGCGCGAGTGTCGCTGGGCCAAAAAAAAACAGAATGCCGGAATTTATGCGAGTAATGTGCGGGTTAAATAACTTTTTCCAAGACCCACCAAGAAGGAGTACGGAAACACTTCCTAATCCTGCACAAGCTATGAATAATATACCTTTTCATTACTCATACTCTGAAAGGGAGTCATTGTTCATCCAGGCACCGTGCTGAAAGTGGTACATGCCTGCTCTAAAGCAGAAAAGTATTAAAAAAAATATGTATGAATCGTAGTTTATATTGAACAACGCAATGGTAGTAACCTATACAGCCACAAAACGGAAGTATTTTTTTTAATGTTATGCTCAAAGTAAAAGACATCAACGGGGGCACCGAAATTACTTTTTTTATGAGTAGAATTTTTAAACTTGAGTTTGTTGTTTGTTTTTTAATAAAATAATTTTGATTTCAAGTGACTTTGTTTTTATTAAAATAATTTTGATTTTAACTGGCTTGTGTTTACTTTCCTCGTATTCGTAATGAAAAGTAGAGTGTTTTACTCGGGTGATAGCACCCATTTCTGCCTCGAACTATTGGCGCTCTCACTTCGTTCGAGCGCCAAAACATCTCGTCAGGAATGGGTGACTTTCAGCCCTCGGTTAACAATCTACTATTTCACACCTTTCATTCGGAAAAGTAAGTTTTGCTCCACGATGAGAGGGAGCAAAATGCTACTTTTCTGTTCAAGCTCCTTTTTTAATTTATTCATTGGCATGCAGCGTTTACGCAATGTACCAATTGAACACAGATTAAAATAATCGAATGTAATTATGAAATTACATTACAATCGACTACGATGACGTAGTCGATTAAAAACGAACATGTTTCCAGTTTTAACTTTAACAACGTTATATGAAAATTTATGAATTTTTCGTGATATTAAAAAAAAGTCACAATAAATTATTTGTTTTACTGAAATCAAAACTATCGATGACTGTTATTATGATATAATGAATATTGATATCCGAAACCATTGTAATATTCGATTCGATTATTTTTACACATTAGTAAAAGTACACAGGAATATTTTATCTGTGGTGACCTTTCCCCAATCCTTCACAATCCACCATTATAAAAAAAAATGTTAACGTTGTTCGATTACTGTAAAAGTGGTGAAAGTATAATTCAAAGTATATTTTTTTTAGAGAATTTAATTTAAATTTTCCTCATAGTCGGTGTGAAAAGTTGTATGTGTCACTCAGGAGCAAAATTATTTTCGTCATGGGCGTTAACGCTTGAATCCTTCGTAACGCTCAGGATTCTAACTTAGAATCCCTCGCTACGCTCAGGATTCTATCGTAGAATCCTTTTCTTCACTCTGTGTTCAATGTACCGCCCTCGCCGTAAATACATCATTTTGCTCCCTTGTGACACAAATAACTATTGTTTAAGTTAAGCAATTACAGATTCTTGGTAATTTTGTATTAAAAAACAGGAAATAAATGATGTAATGAAAAAATTCCAAAAAACATGACTGCGTAACACTAAAAAGCATAAAATAAGCACACAGACAAGGTTATACTACATTACATATATCGAATTTCAATAATTAAGTTATGTCTTATCTACTTGTTTTCTGCTTTTTAGTGCACCGCAGCTGGTATTTAAGGTGAAACGAAAAAAAATGGGGTTTCGAATAAGTTTACTCTACTATTAAGTCATCTACAGATTAGATTTTTGGGTTAACGTTTATTGAGTATTTGATTAAGATTTTCACTGAGAAAAAACGCGACTGGATGAAATTTTCTTGATAGAATTTAATTACGAAAATACCTCTAAATTTTTTTATTTTTTACTGTAATTCTAAAATACTAACTAATTTCAACGCGGAATTACATTAAAAATATGGATATTATATATTCGTAAACTTTCCTTGAAATTTTTTCTGAGAAAATAGCGTATTTTTAAACAATTTTCATCCGGTTTGGCGCCACTTTATTTTAGTTTGAGTCAAGCGCATTGTTTGCGCTGTCTTTTCTTTCTTATGTGGAAGTAATTAACGCTGTCAGTTTCGTTTACATTAGAATTCCTTCTATACATATTTTCTCGTATCACCTTAAGTATTTTTAATACCGTCATTTATTAAAATAATGTGCCAATACATAACAATACATACAATGAACCCCCGGGGGGTACCGTCGTCAAGGGCTCGCGGGTCAGGGGGGAACATCGACATAATGCATTCGCGGCTTACCGGGGGATTCCTCCTTTTTTGGGGATTTTGGGAATAAAGAAACATTATGATGTAAACAGTAAATAATGTGCTTTTCAACCGACTTCAAAAAGGAGTCCACTCCAAAACAGAAATTTTGTTCACGACTTCTATGAAATATGACGTCATGTGACGTCATAGTCAAATACTGTCTTTTTAACACAAAATTGAGTTTATGAAATACAACTGCTGGAAATATACAATTTTGATATTGTCAAACGTTTTTGTTGAAATAAGTTCAGCTTGAGACACGTTTCTAGATTTATTGGACTACCTTGTCAAATACCGTATTCGTCTGTTTTTTTTTTGTATTCGTCAATTATGGACCGATTTTGATGATTCTTCCTTTGATTGGTAGTTCGTATTTCAGAGGTGGTTTCTTATAAATTTATCAAAATTAATTAAGTGTTTTTTGAAAAAATCAACAGATAAAAATATATATATACATCACATTATTGTACCGTGCAGCAAAAGTTTTGATGAGGACTTTTCATGTACATAGACTTCATTCGCATTGCGACTGTGGAAGTCGTTTTTTTTACGTTTTTAACTTGGTGAATTATTACAAAAAATATTTTTACGAGTTTTACAAAAATGCCAAAGGAATAGTTTATTATAGGGTTATGGGCGGCATCATATTGACCGACCTTATACTGACTGTAGATTTACTCCCTCAAGTCGGGCAATAGCTCAACCGAACCATCCTTTTCTCGAAGCCATTCAGTGCATTTTAGACCCTGTAACTTCGTTGTGGATGAAGCTAGAATCCTGAATGTTCTGTGACCAGGAGGGCACAATATGACTAGGTATATTCCCAAATAAAATTCAATTTGAACCAGTAGCCGCAGTTTTCCAAAATCTACAAAGCCATTGAATGTCTTAGATTGTTTTTCAAGCTGATACTTACATCAAATGAAAATTATAGTAGTTTATGTGACTAATACATAATGCCTATTTATGTATAGTTACATACATTAGTTTATCTACACAAACATCATAAGCTCTCTTTGATGTGTTCAGGAACAGCATTTTCGACCGGCATGGTGGCATTGATAATTGCTCTGCACTTGTTTAGCTTGTTCAGTAGTACCAACTTTACAGACAAACTAGAGGCGGCACGCAGGCGGGCGTCGGCTTTCAAAATTTGAATGTCATAATTTGTCGAAAATTGATACATTATGGTCATAATGTATCAATATTAAGATAAGAAATGAGTTTTTATCATGTAGTACTAGTAGTAGTAGTAGTATTATGCTGGTCATAACGTGCGATTTTTGGACGTTGTAAAGAGGGTTTATGATACGTGTGTAGATAGAAACTTTAATAAATCAGTAGGAGGCTCTTTTACCAAGAAAACAACTCATATAAAATTGTCCTAAAATGCCAAAATTATCTTGCATAGATCTATCGCACACCCTGTATGTATTCAAACACATTAAATGTTGTTAGTTATCTCTGTAGTGTTATCTTTGGGGACCTCTCTGGTGCAGCGGTTGTGGCTCTGCCTACCATGTGAGAGGTCCCGGATTCGATCCCCGGCTGGGGGTAAAGAAAAGAAGACCCCAGGTTTTGGATGTTTATAAGTGTGTGACTGCGCTGTTTCTGGTTCCCACGACACATGTTATCCTTGTGTGGGGCCAGAAGCAATGTATGTGCCTGTATGTAAAATGTTTATGTTTGTTTAGTTAAGTAACATGACTCACAGTTGATGACTAAGTTGCTGGCAATAAGCTCCCATAAGTAAGTAGGTAGGTACTGATTAAATTAACCTACTTGATTTTACATAAGATCTCACAACATTTCACGGTACTAGCGTAATCTGCCCTACGAGAATATAATTTGCATTTTTTTTTCATGCATCCGTGTTTTTGATGGGATTCATTTCTTTAATACATTAGAGCGAGCGAGTCTAATCTGGCTTATTCTTTATTCTGGCCCATTCTTACATCTGGCCTATTCTTTAATCTGGCCATTCTTTAATCTGGCCCATTCTTTAATCTGGCCCATTCTTTAATCTGGCCCATTCTTTAATCTGGCCCATTCTTTAATCTGGCCCATTCTTTAATCTGGCCCATTCTTTAATCTGGCCCATTCTTTAATCTGGCCCATTCTTTAATCAGGCCTATTCTTTAATCTGGCCTATTATTTGAGTCTAGTATCGCCGAATGCACAGACTGCTGCTCAAAGGGCGTGATTTTTATTTATTTATTTTATTAATTACATGATTTGTTTGTGCCATTACAGCAAATGCCAAATCGACACACACACAAACTAGTGGTTCTGTGAGAACAGTAGACCTCGCTAGTGGTTCTGTGAGAACAGTAGACCTCGCGAGCCCTTCCACATACATACATACTTAAACATATTGTCACGACTGACGGACAAAAGGCTTTATTATAATGCGATACAAGTTTATTTTGCGCAAAAATTGAACGAAGAAAGTCCAGTTTTAAATTGAATTTCAGGTGCTTGAATTTTCCAATTACTATGCAGACTTTTGAGCATTTTTTTTTTAGTTTTGGCGATAACTCGCATTTCCTTGGTCCTAGGAGCTCAAATCTGGTGTCTACGGGTTCGTCTCGTGAAGGCGGAGGGAACGGCGTAATCTGATTCGGTATAGTTTTTCCGAAATAAAATCAAAAACTGAAATCCGTTTGCTACATCAAACTCCCCCCTTAAAGTCTTCTTCAGGCAGGAATAAAGCCTTCTTCAGGCTTATTTTCATAAGATATTTATATCAACTTGTTTTCGGCACGCGCCACAGCGACTTGAACAGAGTCTCCTACATGCGTATTTCATTAGATATTACAACAACTAGTTTTCGATTGTGCACGCACCAGAGACTGAAATAGATTCTCCTCCGGGCGTATTTTAATGAGATATTACATCGACTTGTTTTGATCAATAAACCGCCCGCAAACGCGCGGGAAGGAGACAACTCAAGCGATAAACATAAGCAATAAATTGTCCCCTAATAAAGTGAGCCCACTTCATAAAACTCGCGATTCTTCAGCCCTTTTCAGGGTCATTTTTTTCCCTCTTCGTTTTTTGGAGGGAAATGTGATCCGCCATAACGGTCGGTCGCTCAAGTGACGAATGCCAACATTCTCTCACCATAACGGTCGGTCGCTCAAGTGACGAATGCCAACATTCTCTCACCATCCGCGACAAAATGACGAAACATCTACCTGTGTAACATGAAATAACATGATGCCCGTCTGTAACCCATTTTGTAGAGGAACAAGTTACCATTTCCCAAGTCCACATTGGCAATATTGATAAAAAACATTGGAAGGAGGAGACTTTGGAGGGAATAGTTCTCACGTTGCAGAAAACACGTGAGTTCCACCGCCCTAGTAGTATAAACAAGCAATAAAATAACACTGAAATATACAGGATCGTAATCGAAAGAGAACTTGTCTAAACAAAAGACTAAAAACATGTAAAACATTCCTAAAAGGCCCTAGCCTTACCACAAAAAAATGAACTACTGTTCAACACTTGTTTAAAAACAAGAACGAATGGGATTTGACGTTTGTTTTGAGGTTAAACGCTGTTTTTTTTTGTGGTAACACGGTTATTGGTAAAATTACTCGTAGTTATTAATTAACCCATTAATTAAGAATTGAATTGACAATTGGTGCTCGTCTTTGCCATTTGTAATATTGTAACGATTTAAGTAACATTAAGAAATGGATCACACCTCTACTATTTCTTATAAGCCAAAGGAAATATCCCGGCATTGGGTTTAAAGCTATGTGAGTCGCAAAATACGAATGGTTTTCCGACGCCACCCTCGGAAGAAAGTTGTGTGAGGTACGCGTCGTCTTTATTGAAGCGAATTTATGTTTTCTCCGAGATATTGCTGAGTAAGGGATAAATGAAGTCGCTACGAAGTAAAGGATAAATGAAGTCGCTACGAAGGTGTACTTTAATCAGACGCAGAATGAACTATCGGGGAATAAAGAAGTCTTTGAGAGAGAGTTATCTTTACGGCATATAACTTTGCGCGTACATAACATGGTGGACTTACCAGAACTCAAATATCTTCGATAACATTTTTAGCGACCTTTCAACAATAATTGGGAAAAAATCACATACCCCTGATATCAAATTAGAATTAAAATATATTGCTAGGCAAAACTGGACTATTTTTTTTATCCGGTAGCTTATTTAAAAGCAATTCCAACGATATAACTTTCTTAGAGATCTCCCATAGAAAAAATAGAGATATCGTCATTTTAATGAAACGGGACGTTAGCGCGCGGAGTTCGCGTGCGACCCCGTGACAGAAGTGGCTCCATTTTGCATTTTTGGGTTTGACAGTTCAGAGGTTAAGCACAGACATTTTAGCTAAAGTGTAGCCTATTTAGAGAGAGGAATTGGGAGACAAAGCTATTGGTTAACTAAATTCACGTTATTCTGGCGGCATTGTGAAAATCACAAAACTAGACTCAACGTATTCTGGCGAAATTGTGGAATTGTTAGAAAACAAATAAAATCCCGCAACTTTCTAGACTCGTGTGTAAACCGGGCTTCATGTAATTAAACCTGCAGGTAAGTCCCCGAGTCCCTCCACGTGGGTAGAGGTTGGTAAATGTTCGCAAACATTTCAATTTGGCTGTTACTATACGTTAATTGAATTTGCTTTCGCAACAAGCAACTGGTACTGGTATAAACCGGGTTTCGGGTTACCCGCTCGGATATCCAGGGACCGTTCAACAGAAAAACATTTAGATGCAGGCACATACGTTTGCACACAGCATACTAGACACTAGAACCTAGAACTATAAAATGACGTCACTAAATATATAGAAAATACTTTGGCCTATCTGAAAGCAGGCAAATAGTCCGCAGTCTCCCGCGTTCATTACAAACCGGCGGAAGCGCGCTTACGTCATCCATCTGTCGACTGTCATATGTCATATCACCCTCCAACAATAGAAATTGTTTATCCTCTACTTTACAGTACTTTACCACCTCTCACGCTACATTGAAATTAAATTAAAGCAATAGATATTCCAAGAATAATTCTCAATTCAATTAAAATTTCACAACATATACCACATGTCTAATTGACGTTTCCACACACACTGCACTACCTCTTTTTCGTGTGCGCTGTGCGCGCGCTATTATGACGTCACATGAGGTTACAACGGTAACGTTCGCTCTGGTGAATTGTATGCGCAATATGAACCGACGTATAGCGCGCTCACAACGCAAACAGTGCAAATAGCGTAAACCGCACCGCAAAGCAAATTAGCTACTTGTCAACATATAGATACTTGTATATGAACTGTCAAAACGTTTTTTTGTTCGGACACATTGTGGTGTGTCGTCATAACGCATGTTGTCAAATGTTGGTCTTATGTTTATCAAATATCACTGCTGAATATTTACAATTTTGATACGAGCCCTTTTGTTTACAAGGCTTCAACATCTGACATAGTTTTCATGTTCGTTACACTACTCAGTCTAGTATCCAACTATGAAATTTGGTGGCGATGAGGCCAGCCTCATCGCCACCAAAAATGCTCTAATATTTCATCTCGAGTAACTTGACATATTTTCGACTCTAGAAACATCTCAAAGATGGCAGACAGTCAGTCGAGGAGCATCTTCTGAAGTATTTTTAGCTCAAAGCATCGAGCAGCTTTGACTTCACACGGTTTCTGACGCAGGGACTCTGAATTACGTAATCTGCATTGCATTGCATACCTATCTGCTTAGGGTGAGGTCAAATTCAAAACCGGGTTTCCCAAATCTCCAGTTTATGCTCTGATTTCAGTAAACGCCACGCTTATTTCTATTCGTCGTCTTCTCTCCTTGCTGTTTCCTATCTCCTTCTGGCCTTGGCACATAAATCTATTAATATTCTATTACTGTACTCTCGCTGCCCAAAATGTCTCTCTTGATACTATAGTCGGGGGTCTTGGTGTTGATTCTACTATGTGTAAGTAAAACAGCGATAGGCAAGTGACAGAGCTCACTTGCCTATAGCTGTGCTGTCAGTGCCCAAATAAAAATTTCTATAATAGATTTCACAGAAAAGGGGGAAGCAGTATTTTACCAGAGCATTTATGGGGTGCATAGGGGAAAAGTTTTGGTTATATTTTACTTAGGTTGACAACACCATGATACAATGATAAAGTAGGCATGGATCGCTATACCAACTGTACAATGGTCTTTCAAATCCACACTTCGTCATAATCCAATTATATACGTTACTTGATAGGATGGACTGGTGCAGATACACGAAGCCAGTGGCGCTGGCGCCAGTCCAGCAGACAAGCCGGACGGCCCAATAGGCCGGCTGCCAGCACTTGGTAATCTGTTTATATGAGGCCAATAACAAGCCAGCGCTGGCTAGCTTAACCTCTTGAATACCACCGACGCCACTTTTCCGTTATAGGTTTTAAATTTTATTACCATGGCAAAATTGCGACCCGTCCCAACACCTTCAGTTTTTGAGAGTTAAGTTAGGACAGTGACGTGATGTAGTGAATAATCCTTTCCTATCGGCAAAACTCGGAACCACGATAACACCCGAATGGTGCCGATGTGTCTATGAATTACTGTATTATTAAATTACGTGTAGGTATCAAATAAATCGCATACTTTATTTATCAATATCAAATGTCAAATTGCCCGTTTGACGTATATTACACTGAGATGTTAAAACCACCACGATTCTATCATATAAAGAATTCGTTAGGTAAACAAAAATATAACTAGTTAATAAAAAAAAATATATATAAAATAAATAAATATTGAAAATAACTTCGCAGGCTTGCCGATCTAAACGTTTCCCTTTTCTTAGTGCTTTCGGCATGTCTGTTATAAATTGTTAATGTGGATCGAATAAAATCAATGTTTATTATTTACAAAAATGACAGACAAGAGTGAAATGTAAAGTCAAAAAAAAAATATAGGTGGCCTGCATTAATACACGAGTCCATGAAGTTTATCACAAAATCTAACATAAATATCAACAAAATATTTCTGTGGTATTAACTACTCTATATAGATACTTCCTCTTGCAATGCGACCGTTCCCTACGTTGTCTCGATGGGTACTGAGTGCGAGTGAAGTAGTAAGACAAAAACGAACATTTCCGAGAAAATACGAAAGGAAAGGATTATTCACTACATCTTGTAGTATGGATTTGACAGAACTAGACCTCTATACCTGTATAATTGTATCATGGACAACACCATTCACCTCATCTCGTGGTCGCTCTTGGCCAGCATCCACACGACCCGGCTCGGGTCCCGCCTGGAGCCCAGCGCCATGAGCTGCGACAGCCGCCCGCCGGGGGGCAGCGCCGGCCGCCGCGGCACCTGCCCCGTCCAGCTGGCGATGGCGAGCATCTCAGGGCACTCCTTCACCAGCTGCTTCTGGGTTGCAAGGCACTTGCCGGTCGCGTCCTGCGGGTTGGCCGGTAGTTAGCGTATATTTTCAAAGACAGGTTACTTAAGAGGACACCGGCGAAGCTTTCAACAGCTGTAAAAGTCTCTGGACCGGACCCAGTCGGTAGCCTGATGTCTGCTATAGAATATATAGAAGCCTGGATTTATGCAGAAAAAAGTGTACAGTATGCGGCCATTAAAATATTGTATCTATACACGTATCATAAACCCTCTTTACTGCGTCTAAAACCGCACGTTAAGACCAGCATAATGTAAAACTATTTTGTAAAATTTCATTTATTATCTGAAAATTTGTACATTATGACGATAATGTACAAACATTTGTCAAATTATGACATTAAAATTTAGAACACCGACGCCCGCCTGCGTGCCGCCCCTAGTTTGTCTGTGAAGTTGGTACTACTGAACAAGCTAAACAACTGCAAAGATCAATGCTACAATGCCGGTCGAACATGCGGTTCCTGAACACATCAAAGAGAGCTTATGATATGAGAGTGTAGATAAACTAGTGTATGTAACTGTACACAATTAGGCATTAAAACTCTCGAGTGATATTATTATGAAACTCGCCTTCGGCTCGTTTAATAAACCCACCTTCGAGTATTAATGCCCTCCATTATGTAGCAGTCTATACTACTATAAAAAGTTACCTGACGATATAAAACAATATGAAAAATGTGTAGTATTTAAGAGCAAATTGACAAACTTGTTAATGACATATTGTTTTTATAGTGTGCGTGATTTTTTAGACAGTGAAACTTGCTAAAATTTTAAATCATATGGCATATAGTATGTATATTAATCATATTTTTTCACCCACTGACATGTTATATTTAAGAATATTCCCTCCTGTATGGTATGTATAGTATAACTGATAATTTATAAATATTTGTACACCGTATTATGCGGTAAAATACACTGCACAAATTTTTAAAGTACTGAACATAACACCCATACTGTATACGTGTATTTAAGCAAATAAACGATTTGATTTGATTTGATACTTATGCTGTTTAAATCTGGTGCTGGATCCGCTCGCCACGAACCATTGGGACCACCCTCCCAAGGGAGGCGCGCCGCATTGGTTGTTAAACCATGGGCTAGGGTGACATCATCATCATTATGTATTTTTTTATTCACTTTTATTTCTAGTCTTGACCTCCCTCCGTACTCTGACATTATCTCCTCGTGAGTGAATGTTATTTTTTAACCTAGTAGATACCGCCCAAATAATATTTATCTAATAATTTTGATTGAATTGATCTTCTTATTTTTTTATCTTATTTATAAGACGTTTCGGATTTTCTTCTTTTTATATAGATTTGTATCTTTCACTCATCTCTCTTACCACGACTGTGACTTTTCTCACATCTTTCCATTCTCGATTATTTAATTTCTATTTTACAACACAGAGGCCTAGACTCTGATGGCCTTACTTATAAAAAAATCACTGTTAAACTTATACAGTGTTTTGTCCTTTTCATACGTCGAGTAAATGTCAAATGTCAAAGCAAGACAAAACACTGTATAAGTTATACTGTGAATAACTTCTTCTATTAGTAAGGCCGTGAAGCTCTGTGGGAAACTGTAATCGAAAAATCATAATTTGACAATCCCAAACTCAGCCTTTATCCAATATTAATATGGGACTTTATCATGCCTGAACTACTACCATATCGGCCCTAAAAGTAAATCTGCGACTACATACATACTATCTATTACGCGTTCCATTACACGCTCCAGAGGGGTTGAAGGCAAAGTCAATAACCACAGTAGGTAGGTTCTTCGTCGAATTCGCTCTAATTGGAAAACTTCGCCGCGATCCAGCACCAGCACAATGACGGCAATTGATTTAGAAAGACGACCGCTGTGTTAATAGGTCTTCCAATTTCATTGAGAAAAGATCGCCAACCTTAGGCCCTCCGCACACGGAACCAGTCAAATTAATTAATGTGTCATGAGACGGACTAAAATATACCAGTGCTAGATTAGTATCAGCGTTGATAACACTTCCGGAACATCCACACCACACAACACAACTACAGTAACTCATCCTGCTTAGTGGGCAACCTGCCCGAAACCCGAACCCAAGGCCTTGGTCGTAGGGCTAAGCAGGTACACAGTACACTCACTCACCCCACATAAATGTTGCCATATTCACACATTTTTGAAGCATTTTTGCAATTTTAATTTTTCTTTGTTTTACTTATTTACTTTACTACTATATACTACTTTACTTTATTACCCTAATTGAAAGTTTATAGATCGCACTGATTCGTAATTGGCATTTAATGTTTTTAATATTGATTGTATTATTTATTTAAATATGTTGTGAATTAGCAAATAAACAAATGAAATGAAATGAAAGGAGACTCAAGTTTGAAACGCGTACCATACGCGTGAGGTGATACGAATATAATATGTCACCGGAAGATAGTCAAAACCGTAACTAACGCGGTAGTTGATCAACTGATAGTAAACCAGACCGACAGAGATTAGAATTTACGTTTATTTTGTTCCTACATGTCAACCTAACACGAACATTATTCGGGGGCTTCGCTGCGCTCGCCCTCTCTAGTCTTCACCTAAGCTGCCGCAGTGTTTGCCCTGGTATTTCGTTTATAATTCAAGTTTAAACCAGTTTACGCAGTAAGCAGTACGCTACAGTATACTATCTGTCGATAGTTGACCAACTTACGAGAAAAAAACCGTTAGTTGATCAACTAACGGTTTTGACTATCTTACGGTGACATGTGTATAAAATGAATACGAATGTTAACGAAAGTGACAGCGTTAATTACTTCCACATAAGAAAGAAGAGAGAGCGCAAACAATGCGCTCGACTCAAACTAAAACAAACTCGAGTCGCTTTCGAGTAGTCGCGTGTGCGGAAGGCCTTAGATAATATCACAGATATATAAAGGGAAACAATTACATGGTCACAATATCTGTTCGCCTGTAAAAACTGGTAACAAATATGTCTGTAGTTGAGTTTCACAGAACAGAATACTAAATAAATGAAAATAAATAAAATATTCTTTGTTATCTTTATCTAAAGTCAGGTTTGTTAGGTCACAACTTTTTATTACAACCTGCAGCCGAAGCGAAACGGAGCGGAGCGAGGCGACCTCATGTAGTTTAGTATAGAATAGGGTGGAGCATTTTGGTGAACATTTAGTAAATTCAATAATACCGACAAGAAAAGACAACTTCGACTTATCACCCCACGAATTTAGAGATGCCCTGGCCATAAGATACCACCGCACACCAATCTCCATGCCTGCGACTTGCGACGGCTGCGGCAATGACAACTTCAACGTGGACCACGCCTTGTGCTGCAAAACAGGTGGCCTTATCACACGCAGACATAATGAAATAAGGGATCTTTTCTGTGAACTGTGCCAGCAAGCCTGGGGAAACGTCACGAAAGAGCCAGTCATCTCCGAAGGAGATACTGGGCTGCGCGGAGACTTGGCTTGTCGGGGGGTATGGCTTGCCCAGAGGGAGGCGTTATTTGATATCCGTGTCATAGACACCGACGCTCCCTCCCACGCATCACGTCCCGTAGCGGCTGTCCTTCGTTCAGCTGAAGAAGAAAAGAAAAGGAAGTACTGCACCCATGCGAGACGCGCCACACCACCTTCACCCCTTTAGTAACCTCTGTCGAAGGAGTTTTTGCTCCACAAACGATATCATTCACTAAACACCTCGCCGAAACGCTGGCGGACCTCTGGAACCGGACCCCTGCCACAATAATGGGCTGGCTACGAGCAAGAATTCAAACCGCCATCATCAGGGCTAGCAGCATGTGCATCCGCGGCACCCGCCATGGGTGGAGTCGCACAGGCCTATATGAGGATGGAGCGGCAGTCCCACACGTACTGTCTTGAACTAGAATGAAATATCTTATTTATATTCTCTGTACTTATTTTCATGAATCTTTTGCTTAATAAACGTTCTTGGTATCATTGTTACATTTAGTAAATTTGGGATGAAAATGTATTAAGTTGCATTTTTTTCTAAATTTGATAAACCGTTAAAATCCATTCTTCTTCTTCTAGTGCCTCTCCACTTCTAAAGGTTGGCAGTCAGCTCTGAGAATCCTCTCTTTCACACACATACAAACCACTCTATCACAAAACAACATGCACGTATAATGTGTCCGTGTTATAGTTACTAAATATTATGCTGTATCTTCGTCCGAGGGATTTCTTTAAATACCACATGTAGTATCGGGCCTAGTTGTCGCCGTTCCACACTAATTTGAGACTTTTTTTTTTTTTTTATAAACTACCTACTACCACCAACTACCCAGGCGTCGCTCCATTCGCGTTCTAGTGTTCGCCGTTTTCCGCACGCGCTCATCGAATAAAAATAAAAATACTTGATATTCGTAGTTTTGAAAGGATAAAATGCCGAAAAGGAAGAGTGAGCAAGAGGACTTCAAAAGTTTACGTAAGAGATTAAAGAAGTTGGAACGTCGACTTCGCCGTGACGAAAGAAATGATCGTAATAGGCGAGATAGTCGTCAGGAATATGATTCAGCTAAAACACCCACCTTGTTTGCGCAGTCGGACAATGAAGGTTAGTTAAATAGTTCCATTATAGGTATGATTCTTGTTTCACTGTTTGTCGATGCGCCTGCGCATAGAATGTAGGTCAAGGTCAAAAGTGCAGACGACTTGTTTTGCAATACCTATGACTATTGATTATCATGATTTGGCATTCATGGAGGGGTTTGCGTGTCTCCCTTTGGGGTTACACTACCCAAAAAATCTCCATTATGTTTCTTTGTTTGTACCTCAACTTGCGTACCCCTCTTTGGAGATGTACTGGTTGGTTATGTTTTGCGAAACAATTCTTAGGATTGTTTTTTAAACATAAAGGTACCTACCATCAAGGCCATTGCCTGGATTTTTTCCAGACGCCCATCCAAATGTTCCTGACATACACGTCGTGGAAGTACACGCAGAGCATTCTTCTCGGGCAGCTCTGGAGGAGCCGGCCCCAACTACATCCGAAACACACGCCACAGAAGAGTTGGTATTCGATGATGATATCCTCGAGATCCTTGGCGCTGATCCTACTGAAGATAACGTATATGGGAAGCCATTAAACAAGGATGTTGCCGTACGTCTGGAACATTGTGCAACTAACGGTTTATCGAAGGAGATACGAAAACAACTGACAGATAAGTACCTCATACCAGAAAATTGTAAACTGATTAAAGCGCCCGCTCTTAATCTGGAAATGAAGGCGGCCACTTCAGAACTGACATTGAAAAGGGACAAAGCTATAGAGGCAAAACAGAGGCTCCTTTCGACAGCTATGACTTGCCTGGGTGAGGCAACAACAATGGTGTTAACCTCACAAGAAAAAAATCATGACCTTCTGAGGCTACTTATGGATACTGGTCGCTTACTAGGGGACTGCATGTACAGTGACTCCACCACCAGAAGGACCTTCATTCTATCGGCACTGAAAAAAGAAATGAAGGATCAAATTCAATCTACCAAGGTTGACGAACTCTTGTTTGGTAAAGATCTGTCAGAGACGCTTAAAGCTGCCAAAACCGTGAATAAATCTGGTGCAGAACTAAAACCCCAGACCACACCCAGACCAACCGGGTCCGGACCCCGACCTTCAACATCAACTTCACAGGCAAAAAACTGGAGAGCTCCTGTCCCCCAGCAACAATACCGTCAACCATACCGACAACAGCATCCGGCAGGTCCACCGCGCTTCACGAGGCCAGCTGCGACGAGGAGTCGGCCGCCGCCATCATCGAGGACGTCGTCGCAGCATCAGCGGCCGCATCACAACCAGCGCCGCTAATACCGGTAAATTATGCTGGAAGCTTACCCCTATACTATGACCAATGGCTAAAAATAACTAATGATCCGGTTGTCCTGTCTTACATTCTGGGTTACAAGATACCTTTTGTTCAACCTGTTACGCAGCATAGCGTACCTCTTAATAATAATTTTTCTACTTTAGAAAAGAGTCAAATTGATGACGCAATCTCTGATTTATTATCTATAGGTGCAATTAGTAAGTGTGCTCCGTGCACAGGCCAATTTCTGTCGAGCATATTTCTCATTCCTAAATCTAACGGTAAAATGCGTTTCATCTTAAACTTAAAAAGTTTAAACAAGTTTGTAGAAACTCATCATTTTAAGTTGGAGGACTTAAGGACAGCTCTGAAATTAATTTCAAGAGATGTTTATTTGGCAAAAATAGATGTGAAAGATGCATATTTCTTCATAAGTATCCACCCAGAACACAGGAAATACTTACGCTTTCAATGGCAGGGTAACAGCAGCTCCAATTCTAAAATATTGTACCAGTTTAATGTTTTACCGTTTGGTCTTAGCACAGCACCGTATGTGTTTACCAAGGTAATGAAACCAGTAGCTAAGCTCTTGCGCACTGCAGGTTATCTCTCCACCCTGTATTTAGACGATTGGTTCCTGTTAGGAAATTCTTTCACTCAGTGCTTGGACAACATTGAAAAGACCAAATTATTACTGACAGCACTTGGATTTATAATCAACAAAGAGAAAAGCTGCCTTGTACCCAGTAAATCGTGCATTTTCTTAGGATATTGTATAGACTCAGAAAAACTTCAGGTAAGTTTACCACATGATAAAATCTGCCGGATTCAGAAAGAGATAGATAAGTTTCTTGGTCTACAGCGTTGCAAAATAAGAGAATTTGCACAATTTATTGGATTACTCATTTCAGCTTGTCCAGCTATTGAGTATGGCTGGATGTACACTAAATCGATAGAACGTCTAAAATTCCTTAGCTTAAAACCCAATCTTGACTATAACGCTTACATGAATATTCCCGATTGGATTAAACCTGATTTATACTGGTGGCAAAAGGCTGTAAAAACATCGGTTTGTAAAATTAAAACCGATACGTACTGCCTAGAGATTTTCTCAGATGCCTCAACTACGGGGTGGGGGGCGGCCTGTGGGGAGCAAAGAGCTAGCGGTCCGTGGTCAGAACAGGAGCGTACATATCATATCAACTACCTGGAACTACTGGCAGCCTTCCTAGGATTAAAAACATTCACAATGAATTTAACAAACTGCCAAGTGTTATTAAGAGTAGATAATACCACTGCGCTGTCTTATATTAACAGGATGGGGGGTATCCAATACCCGCATCTCACTGAAATAACAAAACAATTGTGGCAGTATTGCGAATCTAGACAATTATTTGTTTTCGCATCCTATATAAGCTCAAAAGATAATACACTTGCGGATACAGAATCTCGAAAATTACATCCTGACATTGAATGGCAACTGTCCGATGCAGGTTTCCAACAAGTTGTTACGAAACTGGGTACACCGGAAGTAGATTTATTCGCCAGTAGAACAAATAAAAAATGTGTACAGTATATTTCTTGGACTCGAGACCCAGACGCCATAGCGGTGAATGCCTTTACTGTCACGTGGTCTCGTTATTTCTTCTATGCTTTCCCACCCTTTTCAGTAATTTTGAAATCTCTGAGAAAGATTATTTCTGACCAGGCCACCGGTATCATGGTGGTTCCGATGTGGCCTACGCAGCCCTGGTTTCCACTTTTTAAAAAACTTCTAGTTACGAAATTAATAATTCTCAAGCCAGATAGAAATAACAGCTTTATCATTTCTCCCTCTTCCAGCAACCGTCAAGTTCACACGAAAATTACCCTGGCGGTCGGGGTCTTGTCAGGAAATCAATGTTGAGGAAAGGCATATCTCCAAATGTGGCGGATATAATGGTAGAATCGTTATCATTGAATTCTTTTAATCAATACGATGTTTATTTAAAAAGATGGTATGAATATTGTAAAATTCACAACATAAGTATATTCGATGCTACCATTACTTCTGTCGCCAATTTTTTGGCGAAGCAATTTGAAGAAGGAGCTCAGTACGGTACTCTTAATTCATGTAGATCTGCACTATCGCTTTTACTGGGGGATAACTTGGGACAAAACGAAACCTTAAAAAGGTTCTTTAAGGGCGTATTCCGCATGCGGCCTCCCATGCCACGATACAATGAGACATGGGATACTTCCATTGTCCTAAATTATCTCGCCACAGTGTACCCATATGAAGATATGTCCTTAGAAAAATTAACCAAGAAAATTATTACGTTGTTGGCCTTAGTAACGGCGCATAGGGTCCAGACCATGTCACAAATTACTTTAGACAACATATCTTTTGGAACCGAAAGAGTTACTATAAAGATTGTCGGATTAATAAAAACTTCTAGAAGTGATTCGTGTCAACCACTACTCACACTCCCTCATTTTCAAGAAAAGCCAGAGATATGTCCTGCCAAATGCTTAGAAGCCTACATTTCCAAGACAAAGACATTGCGAAAAGACATAAAAAATCTCTTTATTAGCCTTCGAAGACCCTATGTAGCTGTAACGTCTCAGACCTTAAGTCGGTGGATTAAGGACACATTGAGGAGCAGCGGAGTGGACGTGGAACAGTTCGGTGCGCACAGCGCGCGACACGCCGCCACCTCCGCTGCCCGTCGCACTGGTGTCTCCATTGATACATTAAGAGAACCGCAGGTTGGACTGGGAGCTCAAATACTTTTTCAAATTTTATAATAGGCCTCTTTGCGATTTCACAAACAATGATGAGTTTGCACAGGCAATAATCAATCAACGTTTATAAATCTAATTTACTTTATTGTTTCACTGATTCACCTGAATAATTTTTTACTTACTTATAACAAGTAGATAAATTAACTTATTGATGGGTTTGTAAGATAATGTTCTTTTTGATTTTGCTAAAGATACATTAATTAAATTTCAATTAATTGAAAACATTTTTCTTTTGTTATATTCTCTAAATATCTACATGTGGTATTTAAAGAAATCCCTCGGACGAAGATACAGCATAATTAGTGATTAAACGAACTTACCTGTACGTGAAGTTCTATCATAATTATGCGAAGTCTTCGTCCGAGGGATTAGCAACCCTCCCTCCCTTTCCGTTGGTAACCCCTTGAAATAAAAATGTTTTCAAAACCGGCATTAGCTCTGAACTAAATGAAGCGACGCCTGGGTAGTTGGTGGTAGTAGGTAGTTTATAAAAAAAAAAAAAAAAGTCTCAAATTAGTGTGGAACGGCGACAACTAGGCCCGATACTACATGTGGTATTTAAAGAAATCCCTCGGACGAAGACTTCGCATAATTATGATAGAACTTCACGTACAGGTAAGTTCGTTTAATCACTAATTATATACCTTAGCAGAAAATGCTAGAAAATAAATGATAGAATTTAAAGTATGAATGTAATTCCACTTTTTGCTTGGCAAACATACTGGTTTTGCCTGATTTAATTACTGAATAGCGACAAGCAATGAGCACGACTAGAATACTGGCTTCATCTGACAAAATTACAGAATTGCGCAACTAGAATTCTAAAAACAGAATCTTGAAAACCTTAATTCCTTCACCTTAAATGATTTTGTTGTTCTGACATGTTTAAACTAACACGAATGATAAAGGGGGCTTCGCTTCTCTCACCCCCTTTATCCTTCACCTACCCTGGCCCACCACAACAATCAGACAGTCTTTATTTAACCAATAATCAGTAATTTTGTCGCGCAAATCAGAAATTTTTCGCGCAATTCAGTATTTTTTTTGGCTCATTTCAGGAAATTCCGCTGTTCATGTTCATTCGCTCAATACTTTTTTTTTTCTTTTTTTTATTATTCCCCAAAAATAAATGATTCATCATTTGCAGTCTACTACGTCTTTTTTAAAATGAAGTATCAGCTTTGTCTATTTGAATACGCAGTAGTCCGCCAATATTAGGTCCTTACATATGAAATTGGCGTTTTGCATGGGAGGAACATAGTATTTTTTTTTTAATATAATATATTTATTTAATCAAAGTATGTACCATTACTATCTATACACTTTTGCCATCTCATAGGTAGTTCTTCGATCCCTTTACTAAAAAAAAACATTCGGACGGGAATCAATAAAATCTTTGAAGGCGGTTTGGACTGCCCCATCGGAGTTGAATTTTTTCCCTTTCAAGAAGTTATCCAAAGTTAAACCGTACCTACGCAACAAGCACGAAGAGCTGGTCCCATACCTACACCTAGCCTGTCCGAGAACATAACAGTCCTACGAGGTGTCACGTGTGAGGTCCCGGCCGGCGGCGTCGCTGTGCACGTCGTTGCAGGGCTGTCTGGCTCCTGGCACTGGCGCTGGTGTCTAGACAAGCTTGGCTCTATCAAGAGATTTCTTTCAGCGAACCCAAGATAAAAAGGATAATTGATAGCAGTGACAGGTAGCCCTTTGTGCAGAAATACAAGTAAATAATATTAATAAGTAGTTTTATTAAACTAGTAAATATACTATATAAAGAAGTACATAAATATCGTATATAAATAAACAAAACTCACTCTGTAGACCTCGCAAGTGACACTTTCTTTTAATAACACATATAAACTTATGAATGCATCTATTTACGTACATGGAGTAAGAAAGTAGCCGCACCAATACCTTTGTAATAGTAGATTGTTAACCGAGGGCTGAAAGGCACCCATTCCTGACGAGACGCCAATAGTTCGAGGCAGAAATGGGTGCTATCACCCGAGTAAAACACTCTACTTTTCATTACGAATACGAGGAAAGTAAACACAAGAAAGTTAAAATCAAAATTATTTTATTAAAAAACAAAGTCACTTGAAATCAAAATTATGTTATTAAAAAACAAAGTCACTTGAAATTAATATTAACGTTTGTACAGTTATTGAGCGTTAGAGAAATATTTATAAACATCAAAAAGAATTTAAATGTCAACAAAACTAATAAATAAAGAATTAATCGTTTTATGGCTGTATAGGTTACTACCATTGCGTTGTTCAATATAAACTACGATTCATATATATATTTTTTAATACTTTTCTGCTTTAGAGCAGGCATGTACCACTTTCAGCACGGTGCCTGGATGAACAGTGACCCCCTTTCAGAGTGAAAACTACATTTTACGCTCTTAAGCCCAACCCATTGACTTTTCAGTAAAGTTGTACTATAGCCTGTTACTCCCACGGTCCCTACAAATGCAACGAAACCTCATTTGTTAAAATCTGTCAAGCCGTTTGGACTGTAGCGGTTTTTATAAATTTTAAAATCCCCACATCACCGCCATTTTGAAAAGATCCTAAATAATGAATCGACAGACAACAATCAATTTAATTATCGAACCAGCTCACCAAAATACACGAGAATCAGTTGAGAAATGCGGCCTTTAGAGGATAACATCCGGGACACACATCCGGACATACGAAACCATTTTTGAGGTAAGTTGTTTATCTTAAGGGTGCGTTCGTAAACCGAGTGAAAATTCACTCGGAGAAAGAAAATGGAGATGACATGAAGAGAGATCGCGCGAAAATCGTGTTTCCGAACGAGATAAGTTGTCAAAGTCAAACTAACCCGATTGGTATAAACACGCCAAGCGATATTAACTTGTTGTTAGACCGCCATTAAAAGTAAAGAAGAAGAAGGAGAAACACGCCAAGCACATTTTGACATCTGTCAGGTCTTTTTTAACGACGCTGAACCAGGGAGAGAAATCGCATTTGTCAGTGCGAAAATTACTTTTCACACTTTTCATTCGGAGAAGTAAGTTTTGGTCCACGTCGAGAGGGAGTAAAATGCTACTTTTCTGTTTAAGCCACTTTTTAATTTATTCATTGGCATGTAGCATTTACGAAATGTGCTAATTGAACACAGATCTTAATAAAATAATCGATTGTAATTTCATCGTAAATGATTAAAAACGAACATATTTGAAGTTTTCAATTTTTCGTGATATTGAAAAAAAATGTTACAATAAATTATATGTTTTACTGAAATCAAAACTATCGATGACTGTTATTGTAATATAATTAATATTGATCGGTTATCCATTGTATCCAATGTAATATTCGATTCTATTGTTTCTACGCATTGGTAAAAGTACCACATGAATATTTTATCTGCGGTGACCTTTCCCTAATCCTTCACAATCCGCCATTTTCGTTTTTCGATTACTGTAAAAGTGGTGAAAGTATAATTCATAGTATAGTTATTTCATAATATTTAGAGCATTTTATTTCAATTTTCCACATAGCCGTTGTGAAAAGTTTATGTTCTCAGGAACAAAATTATTTTCGTCATGGGCGTTAACGCTTGAATCCTTCGCTTCACTCTGGATTCAAAGTACCGCCCTCGCCGTAAATACATCATTATGCTCCCTTGAGACACAAATAACTATAAACTGAGCCGTTCGAAAACGCAGTTCGGCAAGCTGTCGGGTAACAGTTCGTTTTCCCTCGGTTTCACTCGGGTTGTTTCCGAAAGCTCTGGAGTAATTTTTGCATCACTTGGAGTAATGTTCAACCGATCTCGAACGCAACCATATGTAGGTTGTACGGACGTTCTATCGGTGCGGTGACGGAAAACGTTAGGAAACCTCTATGTCTACATAGCTGTGGCGATGGGCTAGCCCCTGTCACGCAAAATGGAGTATTGAATAAATGGCTCAACTTGGGCACAACAGTGCCTATGCTAACCCATATGGGAAAAGGCGTGACGCTTAATGGGACTGAAGGATTATACATCCCACCAGATTTTTATTTCCAAGCCATAAGGTTGAACCTTATGGCTTGGAAATAAATGCGAAAACCAATGAGAAAATCTGCATCCTCAGGCCCAATTAAGGCTTAAGTTATTGATATTCTCCGGTTATTATGAAAAATAGCTAAGATGTGTGGTCAATGTGATAAATTAACCTCTTCACCGGTCATTATTCATAGTTACCACTGGCGATTGGTGGAAAAGTGATAAATAATTACTATATAGGTGACTTTTAATTACCCGTCATTATGAACAACTTTGCCTAAGAAACATGGTCATAAACGAAAAAAATATTTGGGTCGCCCGTATTAAGTTGTAATCAGCTGACCCGGTCAATCTAATGAGTGAGGATTTGTTTTTTTCATTTGCGACCATGTGGCTCTTGGGCAAAGTTATTCAAAATGGGGGGGGGGGGTACTATCATCCATCACCCCAAAATATATTTATTTATTTATTTATTTATTTATTTATTTATTTATTTATTTATTTATTTATTTATTCTAGGAGAACCAACAGCTAATACATCACATGAAGAAAATTTAAATAGAAATATGAAGCCAATTACAGGAACTCACAAATAGATATCGCACAAAAAATAGATCAGTGATACGCACATTCAAATAACGGCGCGCACACACAGCAGATGTAGGTATATAAAAACTACGAGCATATAATTTATCTTACAAAGCCGAAATAAACAAACAACCTAAATACCTAAAACATTACACTACAATAACACTACATAAACATGGTAAACATATGGTAAACAAATCGCTCAATCAAAAAATACACTACTTAAATTTCGCCTCACAGATGGAACTACACAATTAAATATATCAATCTCAAGCTCTTTCGTCGCATTGTTCAAGTTTCGACTAGCACGGTTAAGGAAACTATTTCGTCTGTAGTTGGATGATATTCGCCTTAAAGAGATAGGGGGGAAGTGCCTTTTGGACCGAGAAGGGATAACAAATGACAGTTCTTGGAGCAGTTCTGGACAGTCAATGCCGCCGGTTGTGATTTTTAGCAAGAAAGTAGCGTCGGCTATTTCTCGGCGCCTATATAATGGGATCAGATGATGCTTCTTGCAAATATTAAGGTAATTTGATGAATTATAAGGATATTTAGATTTATAACACAAGTATTTAATATTTTTTTTCTGAACACGTTCAATTCTATCTATATAAATATTGTAGCAAGGATTCCTAATTTGGGACGCATATTCAAGTGTGCTCCGAACCAAGGAGCAAAACAAAATTTTAAGTGTTTTGGCTTGAGTAAAATGAGCGGAACTCCGCATTATAAAACCTAATGTTGTCAGAGCACCGCGGACAATAGTATCTATGTGGGTGTCAAATAAAAGTTTGGAGTCGTGTTTTACCCCCAAGTCTCTCATACATTGGACTTTGTTCAGAGGTTGACCTTTAAGTTTGTAGGTAGTTGGAATTAAATTTCGTTTTCTAGAGAATGTCAGGAAAAAGCATTTCAACGGATTCAAATCTAATTTGTTATTCTGACAATACTCATCAAGTCGCTCGAGATCTGACTGTATTAAAAGTGAGTCACTGCTCGACTTTACCTTCATATAAACCTTCATATCGTCAGCAAAACAAAGTAGTTTAGAATGTATAAAACATTTACTAATATCGTTAATAAAAATATTGAAAAGCAATGGCCCAAGCAAAGAACCTTGGGGGACACCACTTGGAATAGACACCCATCCCGAGATATAGTTATTGACTACAACAGCCTGAGATCTATTATCAATGTAGGAAGAAAACCATCTGAGCAAATCACCACTGATTCCAATACCATGTAACTTAGTTAATAAGATGCCATGGTCAATTCGATCGAAGGCCTTACTATAATCAGAATAAATTATATCAACCTGAAAGCCAGCGTCCATCACTTCAGTGACATACTCATTCAGGAGAACGAGATTAGATACAGTGGATCGGCGCTGTACAAAACCGTGTTGGTTGGGACTAATAGAATTCTTTAAAGCGCAGTACACTTGATTGTACACAATTTTTTCCATGACTTTCGATAATATACATAATTTAGAAATTGGCCTATAATTTTTAATGTCTGTTTTTGGTCCTTTTTTATGTTCTGGCGTGATAAAAGAAGATTTCCATAAAGGCGGAACAATACACTCGGAGAATGATCTTCTAAGTAATAATGAAATGGGAATCGCCAAACTTTCAGCACAATTGATTAAAAAATGAGCAGGTAGATCATCCGGGCCAGCTGATTTAGAGGGATCAAGTTTAAGTAGAAGATTTTTAACTAGGACAGGGGTCACTTCAATGTGTGACAAAAATGCTGTAGAATTAACATCATCGCCAGTGACAGGATCTAGGGTTTTAGTGTTGGACGCTGAGAAGGATGATAGAAAATATTCTGAAAAAGCCTTACATATGTCCGTCCCAGTGTTAACCAAATTACCATTGTAACTTAGGCTGCTAGGTATGCCATGGGAGCCAGACCGCGATTTTATGAATGACCAAAAGTGCTTAGGATTTTTACATATGTTGTTTTCGACACTACTAATATACGAATCAAAACATTGTTGCTCCAGTCTTCGCACTCTATCACGTAGTACAGTGAAGGTAACTAAGTCTGATTTATTTTTATATTTATTATATTTTCTTAAGTATTTGAATTTTTCTTTAATAGCGCACTTCAACGGGCGTGAGTACCATAGAGGATACGTATCAACTGTTATCTTTTTACTAGGAATAAATTTAAGCCTCAATTTCTCGTAAGTCTCATAAAAGAAGTCAAAGGATTTAAGTAATGACCGCGCACAAAACTCTTCTTCCCAGTTGATGGAAAACAACTCACTATTAATAGACGTATAGTCACCCTTATTATAAAAGTATTTCATACGAGTGTCTGGCCGCAACGTGTCTGTAACTGTGTATTTGATGTCTATTACTAAAGCCTTATGGTACGGGTCTATTGGCACTAATGGGTTCAGGCATTCCCTTACAACTACTTCATCATTAGAAAAAACAAGATCCAACAACTTATCATAATTATTTAGGACATTATTGTACTGGTATAAACTATGCATAAGCATATCATCGACTAAACTACATTCATCATTACTTACGTAATTAGACGGAACTAACGTAGAACCCCGGGGCGTCCATAAAATGTTGCTCATGTTGAAGTCACCGATTAATAAAAACTTATTATTACAATTACTTAAAACTATATCCACCAAACGACTTAAAAAATTAGATAACTGCTGCGAGAAAGAATTACCTTGGGATTGCTTACACAAGTATAAAACACAAATATGGACCTTAACGGGATTCTTACTGTTGTCCTTGAGTGAGATAGTGAGCCATAGGTCCTCAGCCGAGGACCGGTAGGTCGGCTGCGGCGTCACCGCCAACTGCCTACGAGTGGCAATAAGCACGCCACCACCGCGGGTTTGTCCCGTTAAAGCGAGGTCACGGTCCCGCCGCCATGCAACGTACCGGTCATCAAATAACTCCGAGTCCAGTATTCCATCCACCAACCAAGTCTCGGTCAAAATAATTATGTCATAGGCCTCCTTAACTAGATTACGGTAAAGTGTTAACGTTTTCGAACGCAGACCTCTCACATTTTGGTAATAAATAGTAGGATAATTAATGCCCGCAAACGAGTTATCGACTGTAATAACTTATAAATAACATAGAATAGTTACTGAGTTGATTAAATAATGCACTAACCGGAAAATGTATAGAAATAAATAGGCATAAGCGAAATAATTTGAAGAACAAACGAACGCGTAAATACCATCCAAGGTAGAACGAAAAATCATTACAACACAGACATACAGATAACTTATTATAGAAAAAACATAAAACATGTACAAGGGCGAGCTTATCTCTAAAAAGAGATTTCTTCCAGCGAACCAAGATGGTAGGAAAGGTGATGGTTGGGCGGGGGAAGACCTGCGCGTACAATAAAACTCTATAAATACTACGAGTAATATACACAGTCAGGTCATAAGTTCTGTCACACAATAAAAACTTTTGAATTTAGAACGCTGGCCACAAAAAAGTTTATTGAATTCGAATTTCGAATTTTTCATGAAAATAAAAATGTGTACTTTTTAGAATTTTCCTCATTTTTAAATATGGAGTGGACACTTAAAGAAGACCTTGTCGCAGTTATTGCGTTGCATCGTTGCGGTTAAGCGCCAATTCAGATTTTCGACTTACTGAAAAATTTGAATATAACCAAAAGATTCGTTTATCGTACCATAAAACGATACAATGAAGACTCTAGTGTAGATGACAGGTCAAGAAGTGGTCGCCCTCGCTCTGTTAGGACTCCAGCAGTGATAAAAGCTGTGAAGGTGCGAATTCAAAGAAATCCCATACGTAAGCAGAAACTGTTGGCCCTTCAGATGGGGTTAAGCAGGACCACGGTGAAAAGGGTGTTAAATGAAGACTTAGGGCTTAGGGCATATCGAAGAAAAACAGGACATCGTTTGGACGCTCGTTTAATGGACCTGAGACTGAAGAGATGCCGCGCTTTGTTGAAGCGGTACGCGGGAAAAAAGCATCGGGAAATTCTTTTTTCGGATGAAAAAATTTTCACCGTGGAAGAGAGCTACAACAAACAAAATGATAAGGTGTACGCACACAGCAGTGAAGAAGCGAGCAACCGTATTCCGCGTGTCCAACGAGGTCATTTTCTATCCTCGCTCATGGTTTGGTTGGGAGTCTCTTACTGGGGCTTAACTGAGGTACATTTTTGTGAGAAAGGCGTAAAAACGAATGCAGATGTGTATCAAAATACAGTCCTCAAGAACCTTGTGGAACCTGTTTCTCATACCATATTTAATAACAGGCACTGGGTATTCCAACAAGATTCTGCGCTTGCTCATAGAGCGAAAAGCACACAAGACTGGCTGGCGGCGTGTGAAATCGACTTCATCCGGCACGAAGACTGGCCCTCCTCCAGTCCAGATCTGAGTCCGTTAGATTACAAGATATGGCAACACTTGGAGGAAAAGGCCTGCTCAAAGCCTCATCCTGATTTGGAGTCACTCAAGGCATCCTTGATTAAGGCAGCCGCCGATATTGACATGGACCTCGTTCGTGCTGCGATAGTCGACTGGCCGCGCAGAATAAAGGCCTGTATTCAAAATCGTGGGGTTCATTTTGAATAAACTTTATTACCATAAGAATCTATGTTTTATTAAGTTCATTTTGCTATATAAATGTTTACATAAATAATAAACATGTCTAAATTATTTCATATTGCACATGTGACAGAACTTATGACCTGACTATGTACATTATTAATATTATACATACTTCTTCTTATTATTTTTTTTTATTTTATTTATTTATTATTTTATAATACAGTGATATATATTCTTCGAAATTCTTCCAAAAATAGTAGTTAATGAGACTGATACATAATGGAGGGCATTATAACCCGAGAGTGGATAATATCACTCGAGAGTTTGAATGCCTAATTCATTATGAAGAGTTACATACACTAGTTTATCTACACACATATCATAAGCTCTCTTTGATGTGTTCAGGAACCGCATGTTCGACCGGCATGGTGGTGGTGACCGGCATGATATAATTGCTCTGCTCTTGTTTAGCTTGTTCAGTAGTACTATCTTCACAGACATACTAGGGGCGGCACGCAGGCGGGCGTCGGCGTTCGAAATTTTAATGCCATAATTTGTCGAAAATTGATACATTATGGTCATAATGTTTGATACATTATGACCATAATGTAATGTAATGTCGAAAATTGATACATTATGGTCATAATGTTTGATACATTATGACCATAATGTAATGTAATGTCGAAAATTGATACATTATGGTCATAATGTTTGATACATTATATGCCTTAGTTTGCTGGAAGAAATATCTAAGTGCACAATAGATACTATAAATAAAATGCCTAGGAATAAATTAAATACCTATAAAATACAGATAGGACATACAAAATAATTACCGATATATATACATAAACTTTACATATAATAATATAAGAACAATAACTTTTACGAAAGGGAGAGGTAGTGCTCTTTAATACGTTTCTTAAAAGATAAAAGAGTGGGACTGTCTCTTATAGTGCAAGGAAGTGCGTGAAGAATCTCCGCTTAGTTTTCGTAACCCCGGATCATTCACTTCGACCGTGGCGTATTTTGTTTTGAGAATAAAAACCAGCGTAATAACCGCAAAACAGAGATGATAACGTGTTTTGCCTCCATTGTCTCCTTCAAACATTTGTTGTATGATGAAGGGTCGCTTCCTTTCATCTTTCCCTAATCGCCCCTCAGTGAAGCAGGGGGCATGAATGAAGCACAATCAGGCCCGGTTAAGAGCTCTCGCTATTGGTGAAACCTCCCCCTCCTTCAGGTGGCGCTGCTGCGTCGGAGAATTTCCATTTTTAGGGCTCCGTACCCGAAGGGTGCCAAACGGGACCCTATTACTATGCCTCGGCCCGTCCGTCCGTCGTATCTCATGAACCGTGCTGGATGGGTGCCCGTTTCTATGTGGCCTTTGTTTCGGACGCTTCCGTGTTTCGGATGACACGTTAAGCTGCAGGTCCCGGCTACTATCGCTAGTTGGTGCTGGTGGCCGTGAAGCTGTGCCAGAGGCCCTATAAGTCCAGCTTGAGCACATCTGACAGTCGGTCTGATTGTCCACTAGGCCGACACCTCTCCATCAACTGGTAGACTATGGCTCAATCTTACTTGACGACCCGAATGGCCGAGTCGGCAGTAACCTTGCCTACGAAGCCAGGGGTCCCGGGTTCGAGTCCCGGTGGGGGCAAATATTTGTTTGATGAGAACGGATGTTTGTACCCTAGTCATG
This sequence comes from Argyresthia goedartella, assembly GCA_949825045.1. Classification (NCBI taxonomy): domain Eukaryota; kingdom Metazoa; phylum Arthropoda; class Insecta; order Lepidoptera; family Argyresthiidae; genus Argyresthia; species Argyresthia goedartella. Next base: position 28,522,787 of record OX463824.1, read on the forward strand.
GTTGTTTATCTATCTAAGTATAATATTAATCTATATAAGTATGTGTATCGTTGTCTAGTACCCAAGATTCAGGGAATCCTAGTTTGGGGCTAGATCAATGTTTGTATATAGTGTCCAAGGTATTATTATTATTATTAATAATTATTATAGATGAAATTTTCACTGATGATGCATTTCTGTTGCCGCTATAACAACAAATGCTAAATAACTGAATAAATAAATATTTAAGGGGGCTCCCGTACAACAATTATTTCAATACCACATACAAACTTATGAATGCACCTGGCTACGAACATGGAGTGTGAAAGTAGCCGCACCAATAACTTTGTTAACAACATTTTGCTATGCAAAATCCAAACTATTCACTCCCTACCATTGTACGGTGGTACGGAACCCTTCGTGCGCGATTTAGACTCGCACTTGATCGTTTATTTTTCTCCCCTGTCCCATGTGACGCCAAATTGAGTATTGAATAACTTTCTTATTTTGGGACATGAGATACAAAGCCGTTGTCAAGGATTGTTAAATTTGCAGTGAATGTGTACAAAAACGTTTTATTTATTTACAGAGTCGTTCAAATGACAGATTATAAAAAAAACATAACATAAATATTCACAACCAGGCACCCTGTCTCGTGAGAACCAGAAACAGCGACGTCACACACATATAAATATCCAAAACCTGGGGTATTTTTTCCTTTACCCCAGCCGGGGATCGAACCCGGGACCTCAACCGCTGCGCTACAGAGGTCGCCATTACAAAAATTAGCCACGTGCGAGTTTCCGTAACATCAGAGAATAAAAGCAAAAAAAGACGTCTTCTTTAAGCGGACACCCTTTAATTTTGAAAATGCGTATAGTTCATTATTTCTTGCTGTGGCGGCAACAGAAACACAAATTCTGTGAACATTTCAACTTTCTACCCATTACGGCCCATGAGATACAGCCTGCTGACGGACAGACGGACAGACGGACAGGCAGACGGACGGACAGCGGAGGCTTAGTACTAGGAATTTCTCTTTCCAACATTGGATAGTCGGGCTACCTCTGCCATTTTCATATATTTTTTAGTTAGATATCTTATGATTTTAGTAAACATATTCCCACTATACCCATTCTGCTACTCACTACTCACGTGGCATAATATACTTATATACCTATTTATTTAATCTTCATGTATATTTTGTACTATCCTACTCATGAAAGTATTGAAACATATTTATGTGCAATGTATTTATTTATTTCCACATCTTTAAACACTTGTAAGGATATATCTATTTCTGACACTTTTTTATTATTATTATTTTCATGCACATTCACCTTCGGATGTAACTGCTGAGTCTCTGCGTCTCCTAGGTGAGGGCTGAAAACCAGTGCTGCTCTTAACGAGCAATAAACACTGAGCTTTGACCTTTTCGCGTCAATGCAGCGCGCCTACATACCGACCTATATTCTTCTTTTTTTTTATTGTTTTAGTAATAATCTTATGAGTTTTTTTTTATAACTTTGCTTTCATTTGAGTTATTTTATAGTTGCACCTCCGTATCACTTTTAATTTGTATGTGTGCTGCTTTGATGCAATAAACGTTTATCTATCTATCTATCTATCTATCTATCTAATAGGGTCCCGTTTAGCACCTTTCGGGTACGGAACCCTAGAAAACAAAGTGACCTAACCTAAGTATTTACAGGATTGAATATCTAGTTGACAGGTGCGCGACTTTATCTTTATCAATGCGTATGAGAAAAGGCGTGACGCTTCGTTGGTTTGTGTTCTTTTAATTTACAGGGAGTTATGATAATACCTTCCAGAGTTTGAGATGACGACTTAAGATTTGAGGAGGTATAGTGGTAGACTTAAAAGCGCTTAGGAACTTTTAATCCTGCAATCCAAATTGGCCGATACAATTAATAATCCAATATTTTAAGTAGGCACCTCGACGAACTGAAGCTCGACCTATGTGATGCAGCGGTTGTGGCTCTACCTATCATGCGGGAGGTCCCGGGTTCGATCCCAGCTGGGGGTAAAAAAAACCCCCAGGTCTTGTATGTTTATATGTGTGTGACGTCACTGTTTCCGGTTCCCACGACAAAGGGTATCCTAGTGTAGGGACAGAAGCAATGTATGTGGCTGTATGTAAATGTTTATGAAGCAGTAAACTAAAGTTGGATATATACATGAAAATTTTGAAAAATCGCTGGTTGGTTTGCAAGGTTTCGAACAATCACTTGATTTTTAGGGTTCCGTACCCGAAGGGTTCCAAACGGGACCCTATTACTAAGACTTCGCTGTCCGTCCGTCCGTCCGTCTGTCACCAGGCTGTATCTCAAGAACCTAGCTAGCTAGAGAGTTGAAATTTTCACAGATTATGTATTTCTGTTGCCGCTATAACAACAAATACTAAAAAACAGGATAAAATAAATATTTAAGGGGGCTCCCATACAACAATACCACATACAAACTTATGGATGCACCTGGTTACGTACATGGAGTGTGAAAGTAACCGCACCAATAACTTTGTAAACAATATTTTGCTGTGTAAAATCCAAACTATTCACTCCACACCATCGCTTCCATTGAACGGTGGTACGGAACCCTTCGTGCGCGATTTAGACTCGCACTTGACCAGTTTTTTTAGGTTAATTTTTAAAATTATTTTTCTCTTAACTACTGTATAACCTAAAAATAATAGTAGTTTATGTGACTGCTACATAATGGAGGGCATTAATACTCGAGAGTGGGTTTATTAAACGAGCCGAAGGCAAGTTTCATAATAATATCACACAAGAGTTTTAATGCCTAATTATGTACAGTTACATACACTAGTTTATCTACACACACATTATAAGTTCTCTTTGATGTGTTCAGGAACCGCATGTTTGACCGGCATTGTGGCCCTGCAGTTATTTAGCTTGTTCTGTAGTACCAACTTCACAGACAAACTAGGGGCGGCACGCAGGCGGGCGTCGGCGTTCGAAACTTGAATGTCATAATATGTAGAAAATTTACACATTATGGTTATAATGTGTAATTTTTCAGATAAGAAATGAGTTTTTACCAAGTAGTTTAACATTATGCTGATCGTAACGTGGGGTTTTTGTACGCAGTAAAGAGGGTTTATGATACGTGTGTAGATAAACCAACATTATGTCTACCTACTCATTACTTACGTCCTAGAAAACGTTTCGCAAACCAGCCACGCAGTTCAACTTACCAAGACATTCTTGTTCATGAAATTCCGTAGCGTAAAAATAGCGACAGTGCCAAAAGGCAATTTCTGTAAGAGCAAAACCTTTTGGAAAGGCCTATTGTACTATCGAACCATCTGAATCATGACCCACCATAAGCTTATTTTGCTAAACCCCTTAAATGCAAGCAGGTCGAAATTCGCTTGAAGGTTTATTTCCTTGGTAACGAACTTGTTATCATTTGATTAGACACTGACATTTACATAGATCTTACAAGTTTGAAAGTTTCAAACGAATTATCAGGCAAGTGGGTCATGATTCAGTTGGTTCGATTGTACGTGCTTCTTATTGAGTCTCCATAGAAGCTGTATAGAGGCGCTATACATGGTGCAAGTAATAAAGAGTTGTAGCCAACTTTTACGGAGTTTAATAGACATAATTCTGTATACCTTTTACTATGGAACAGATTTGATCAAAGCAACTATATTTTTCACTTCTCCATACCACAGATACTACTTATAATAGATAATTTGACGACCTCTGTGGCGCAGCGGTTGTGGCTCTGCCTACCATGCGAGAGGTCCCGGGTTCGATCCCCGGCTGGGGGTAAAAGAAAGAAAAACAACCCCCAGGTCTTGGATGTTTATATGTGTGTGACGTCGCTGTTTCTGTTTCCCACGACACAGGGTATCCTAGTGCGGGGCCAGAAGCAATGTATGTGCCTGTATGTAAATAAAAAAAAAAGTATATATGTATGTAATTATTAACGCTCGGCCGAAAACGTACGGAGATGTTAAAAACATAAAGTTGTTTTTTGCTTTGCGCGGAAAATGTCAAATCGCAAACATTTCGCGAATGTTAATTTAGCAATTGCAACTTGACTAGGGGTCAGATCCTATCGGTTTCATAGTAAAAGCTGTTGGAAATGGCTGTTCTCAAAATCCTTTTAATATTCGGGCAAATGTCTGTTTGTTGAGAACGGATGTTTGTATCCTAGTCATGGTTGTTTATCTATCTAAGTATAATATATCTATACTGTATGTGTATCGTTGTCTAGTATCCAAGATACAGGGAATCCTAGTTTGGGGCTAGATCAATGCGTGTAAATAGTGTCCAAGGTATTATTATTATATGACTACGCCTTTCTGCTTCACCCTAGAGGCTTTATAGAGGTCGAATAAGAGCTGTATATAGTCGAATGAGTGACAAAAGTGACTCAACGAGCCCCAGGCTGCAGGTGCTCCGTTACTCCACTCTAGACATTATTGTGCCGCTACGTAAGAGATGTGTTATTGTGAATTACTAAGGTATTTTCCTTGTCCACTTCAATTAATTCTGCATTATTCGTTTATTTTTAATAATACAAAAATGTAATATTTGCCTTACCTGAATAACACAATTGAGGAATACATCTGGAAATAAATTAAATTGTAAGGTAGAACTCGACCCAATGATCTGTATTAGCGTATCTTTATGCTTGTTTGTCACATCTTGCATCCTACAACCCGAATGGCCGAGTCGGCAGTGACCCTGCCTACGAAGCCAAGGGTCCCGGGTTCGAGTCCTGGTGGGGGCAAATATATGTATGATGAGAACGGATGCTTGTACCCTAGTCATGGTTGTTAATCTATCTAAGTATAATATTTATTGATATAAGTATGTGTATCGTTGTCTAGTATCCAAGATACAGGGAATCCTAGTTTGGGGCTAGATCAATGTGTGTAAATAGTGTCCAAGGTATTATTATTATTATGCTTGGTATATATAGATATAGGTGTATAAGGGATGCAGAGATTGATTGTCTCAAAAGCAATAATATAGGTACGCTGCGAGTAACAAGTTTTATACGCTTACTACCAGAACCAATCTATTTCACAAGGCTGTCATTTGCCGCTCCTTAACTTTTCATGAGTTTTAGTTTTCACCATTTCCTCAGAACCCTTTACATTCTTAAATAAATAAATAAATATAAATGTAGCCCATTAATTTCCCTACCGAGGGGCACATGCCTTTTTCCGGATACGAGATAAAGCCATACTCCACCACGCTGGCTCAGTGCGGGTTGATGAAGGGTTTAACGACCACTACCACGTAGCGATAGCAGCCGGGACCTACAGCTTAACGTTCCATCCGAAACACTGAACGTCCGATTCTGTACTTGAGAAAAAACAATTATGTCATTGGTACATGGTCAGGTGTCGAACCTGCAGCTCCTGTGTGAGAAGCAAGCGTGAAACCCATTAGACCACGGTGTTCACCGATTCTTTCTTTCTTCCCGATTTTTTATACTATGAGTTAAAGAACCTAAATTCGATAAGTACAAATTCTGTAGATATCAAATTATGTGATATGAACACATTTACAATACAAATTAACATGAAATGATGGAAGATTATCAGGCAATAAATCTGTGGAACGCGCTTCAGGGACAATCCATCTGTATTTATCTTCAAAAAGGAGCATGATAATGCTCCTTTGGACGATTTTTGAAGGAAAGATATTTCTCTTTCGTAAACTTAGGGATTTAATATATAAGTATTGTTAATTATTTGGGTACCTTTGGGTCGGGCATGTCCTGGGGCGGTTTATTTGTTTAATAGTGTATCCAGTTTTTGTGTGTGTGTAGTTTTAAATTATTTGACTTGTTTATTTATAATACGTACTTTTATATAAGTAAGGTATTTATATTTATGTTCTTCTATAACTAGTATATTTAGTAGTTTAGTAAAAACACTTATTTATATTATTTACTTGTACTTCTGCGCAAGGGTCTACCTGTCACTGTTATGTAATTTATCCTTATCATCTTGGGTTTGCTGGAAGAAATCTCATGTTAGAGATAAGCTTGCCTTTGTAAATATCTGTTCTATAAGTTTGTAATGTGAATTTTCATGTGAAGATTATTGTAACATTAAGAAAATTTTAAACTAAATTGCCTTCCTAAAAGCGCAATCACTCAACAGTGAATGAAAGCATTCCTGTCTCGACTCGACTGGAGTAAATTTATTATCCTGCCTTTCTGCCGATTGTTCTTCTGATAGACGTGTTTTCCTTCGCAGGACCCCAGGAAGATATAATTCCTCAATAAGAAAAGGCAATGAAAACCGTAATAAAAACTGATCCAATTGTCTTTCAAACTTGCCGTCGAGACACAGAAATATAAGGGTAGCGGGTCGATAAATAAGGCAAAATCTTTACTGTAATACCATTTCTGATTCCGCTCAAAGCGTCGATTTACTGAAAAACAAGTGCTTTGCCAACAAAATGGTGTACTGGAGGAAGAATCTAGCACGGAATAAACAGTCCCGGGCATCCGCCGCGCCGGCTCGCAGCTATTGCAACGGAGAATCGTAGCCGCGGGGCCGGGTGTTTCGGGCAGGGGTTATTATGAGCTACGAGCTCAGAATAACTTAAGGGTAGCTTTTGTAAGAACATTTGGAAATTACATTTCTGACATTTGCGCGACAAGTGAAGCTGTGATTGTTTGTTATTCATAACAAAACAGCGAGTTTTATTCCAAGATTTTCCGTGAAATTATTGCAAAAGAGGGAGACCTGCTTCTTTTAAAATATTTTGCAACATTAGGGTTCACTAAAGTATTTAAATATAATATATATTTGATGCAAATATTAACTGTATATGAATGAAAAAAATTACCAAGGAAAAATATTATTTTCAGAAAATAAAAGCTGGTTATTTATAATTTGATCACTTAAGTATTATCTTGAATTCATTCCCCATACCTACAAAAATAAAATAATATATTTAAAAAAAAAAACTTTTGGTAACATGGTCCTGCTTATAAAAAAAACTGCCCAGGTACACCAACAATAACCATTAATTTGTGAAACATTAGCATAACTGTAAATTTCATCTGATATATGCTAGAGTCTGTTTAGATAACGAGTGATATGTTGTATATTTAGATTTATTGCAATTTATCATACTCAAATCCGGGCAAAGGGCCCATGCCCCCAGGTGGATACATTAATGGGCTACATTTATTATTATTATGCTTATTACAATATCAAAAAACAACATGTAAATCTCTATTAAATGCTCTATTCTTCCCAAAATAGCTCAGTTTATGAAAATAACTACATCTGTTGTAATCAAAACAAGCAACTAGCAGACAATAAACAATATGGGATCAAGTAGTCCTGTCTTATTACTTGTTTCACTGCCTGCTGCTGAAATGTAACAAAGGCCAAGTACAACTGATAGAAGTGGAGGGTTCAGTAGAAATAGTTTTAGGGTGTCAAGCTAAAAAAACGGAAACTCGTGATCGCGCTTTTACAGCCCTACCACCCGAGACCTACCCACCGACCCTTCATTTCTCTGCAACCTCTACCTTCCTGCACCACTTCACCTCATGATGGGCACTCCTCCACCTGCCTACCAAAGACCTGCTGTACCTTGCCGACATCTGTTGACCAGGGGAGTGATTGTGTTGTGAATAAGTGCTATCGTAAAGCCATGCCAATTAGTTTCGTAAACCCACAACCCGACTATCCTATTCTATTTTAATAAATCTATATAATATGTACCTATATATTCTCATTTCTTTCTATGTTTCTATAGCAAAACCCAAATATTACACTGTGACACAAAACATAGCGTCACGCTGTTTCCCACACGGGATCGCAGAGGTGCAACTGTGCCTACCTATTCAGAAATAAGAGCCATGTTCTATTCAAAAACACAAAAACGGGATTGTCCTTTATTGGCGATAGCTGTAATGTTCACCTAAGAAATAATCAAAAACTAGTTGCGCCCCGGTTTAGATTCGCGAAAGTTAATAATTCTTTCAACGTTCCGTGCATTCTCTGTTAACCTAACTCAGCACAGAACTAGGTGTTAATATTTTTGTGATTTGGTTTCACTTTGGCTAATTAGCCAGTTATTCAATACTCCCATTTTGCATTACAGGCGGCTACCCCATCGCCGCAGCTCTGGAGTAATGAAGATTTCATCACAAGTTTTTCATCACCGTTATAAAGTCCGTATAATGTATCTTATTGGTACATGGCCAGCACCGGGATCCGAACCTGTACTTCCTGATTGATAAGCAAGCGTGGAACCAAATCACAAAAATATTTACACCGGGTTCTGTGCTGAGTTAGGTTAACAGAGAATGCACGGAACCTTGAAAGAATTGCTAACTTTCGCGAGTCTAAACCGGGGCGCAACCAGTTTGTGATTATTTCTTAGGTTAACATTACAGCTATCGCCAATTTTGGAAAGTAATAAGTATTTCTTAGGTTAACATTTTTTTATTTATTAATACAGATTAATGCACAACATTACAGACTATGTCCAATTTGTTGTACAGATACAAATATACAAATAACAAATACATAGTCAGGTCATAAGTTCTGTCACATGTGCAACATGAAATAATTTAGACATGTTGATTATTTATGTAAACATTTATATAGCAAAATGAACTTAATAAAACATAGATTCTTATGGTAATAAAGTTTATTCAAAATGACCCCCGCGATTTTGAATACAGGCCTTTATTCTGCGCGGCCAGTCGTCTATCGCAGTACGAACGAGGTCCATGTCAATATCGGCGGCTGCCTTAATCAAGGATGCCTTGAGTGACTCCAAATCAGGATGAGGCTTTGAGCAGGCCTTTTCCTCCAAGTGTTGCCATATCTTGTAATCTAACGGACTCAAATCTGGACTGGAGGAGGGCCTGTCTTTGTGCCGGATGAAGTCGATTTCACGCGCCGCCAGCCAGTCTTGTGTGCTTTTCGCTCTATGAGCTGGTGCAGAATCTTGTTGGAATACCCAGTGCCTGTTATTAAACATGGTATGAGAAACAGGTTCCACAAGGTGAGGACTGTATTTTGATACACAACTGCATTAGTTTTTACGCCTTTCTCACAAAAATGTACCTCAGTTACGCCCCAATAAGAGACTCCCAACCAAACCATGAGCGAGGATGGAAAATGACCTCGTTGGACACGCGGAATACGGTTGCTCGCTTCTTCACTGCTGTGTGCATACACCTTATCATTTTGTTTGTTGTAGCTCTCTTCCACGGTGAAATTTTTTTCATCCGAAAAAAGAATTTCCCGATGCTTTTTTCCCGCGTACCGCTGCAACAAAGCGCGGCATCTCTTCAGTCTCAGGTCCATTAAACGAGCGTCCAAACGATGTCCTGTTTTTCTTCGATATGCCCTAAGCCCTAAGTCTTCATTTAACACCCTTTTCACCGTGGTCCTGCTTAACTCCATCTGAAGGGCCAACAGTTTCTGCTTACGTATGGGATTTCTTTGAATTCGCGCCTTCACAGCTTTTATCACTGCTGGAGTCCTAACAGAGCGAGGGCGACCACTTCTTGACCTGTCATCTACACTAGAGTCTTCATTGTATCGTTTTATGGTACGATAAACGAATCTTTTGTTTATATTCAAATTTTTCAGTAAGTCGAAAATCTGAATTGGCGCGTAACCGCAACGCAATAACTGCGACACGGTCTTCTTTAAGTGTCCACTCCATATTTAAAAATGAGGAAAATTATAAAAAGTACACATTTTTATTTTCATGAAAAATTCGAAATTCGAATTCAATAAACTTTTTTGTGGCCAGCGTTCTAAATTCAAAAGTTTTTATTGTGTGACAGAACTTATGACCTGACTGTGTATACCTTTCCATTTAAACCAGATTGAAACATAACAAATTATAGTATCGTACATGTCAGTTCAATAAATGTCAACAATAATAATAATTCAATAATAAAAATGTCAATACAGTCATACAGCCACCGTGCGGTGCGCGCCGCCCGCCAATAGCCGCCGGTGCCTGCGCGCGCGAGCTATTTGTCGGGCACGAATAGCGCGCACACCGTACTATAACATTACAGCTATCGCCAATAAAGGGCAGTCCCGTTTTTGTGTTTTTGATAGAACATGACTCTTTATTGCTGAATATGTAACGTTCATGACAATTCACACGCCTTGACGTCTCGCGCTTTACCATTCTGCGGAGGTTTTAACAGCGTTTTGTTCTTCGTACGAAAGCCAAAGGCATCTCAATATGCTCGCGTCTTCGATACCAGGAACCGGAAAGTATGTTGCACACTCCCAACAAACGGGGAAATTGGATGTCTCTCGAAGTCCCAAAGTGCACTTGAATTTGTGGCAAGTGTTTACCGTGAACTACCGTCAGTTCACGTATTTTGGGACATCAGAAAGACTCCTAGAACGACGGCGAAATCACATCACGTAATTCGTGGATGTCCCCTTTCCAAGTGCATGTCACGTGGTCTGTGCCTCGTGGCCCGAAGAAGCGAACCCGATACAACCATCTGCGATACAACTATGTAACAGTTACAACTAGGTAGCAATAGTTTGTCAAAACATATGTGCCCTCAAACAGGATACTAAATTTTCCGCGGCGTTATTATTTGTAATTTATTGCTACTTCTAAGGTTATGTTTGAGTTTTTTCTTAGTAATAGTAGTCTATGTGACTGCTAATTAATGGAGGGCATTAATACTCGATAGTGGGTTTATGAAACGAGCCGAAGGCGAGAGGCGAGTTTCATAATAATATCACTCGAGAGTTTTAATGCCTAATTATGTACAGTTACATACACTAGTTTACCTACACACATATCATCATAAGCTCTCTTTGATGTGTTCAGGAACCGCATGTTTGACCGGCATTATGGCTCTGCAGTTGTTTAGCTTGTTCTGTAGTACCAACTTCCAATTTAAATTTTTATTTTATTAAATTATATTTATGTATGCTATTTATAATAAAATTGTTAGCTGATATCTAAAAGATGTTTAATTACACAAGTATACACGGTTTTGGAGCTGAGCAACTAAAAGCTCGCACTCGAAAACTAGAACCAATTTCGACACACGGATTGAAGATTTGAGCTCAGGCCATCAAATAACATAAGAAATCGTTCTCATCTGCTCAGGTCCAAAAGTTGATCCGAATTTGTAAACTTGTGTTATTCTAAACACGTCGAATCAGGTTTGTTATCTCTGACTGGTAGCGTCACTCACCCCACCCCGTACCACGAACACAGTACTACGCGGAAACGATACAGAAGTGCATGGAGGGCGATACGTATCGTTTTCTTTCGACGCTAACTTAATACTTTATATCATTGTCCGTTTTTTCGCCTGCCCTAGAAACAGAGTATAGTCAGGACTTGTAAAATTGTTGCTATTTGAAATAGATCACAGCACATGACCGCAACGCTATTATGAGAGATCACATTAACATCAATTATTGCTCGTCAAGCAGAAAACAGGATGGCACGGCTTTGCCTGACTCGACTTGGCGGGGATACTGGCGATTTGTGACCTCGGTGGCTTTGTGGTCCAAAGCTTTGTGAGCGAGATGTTCCGGGTTCGAATCCCGCTCCAGCAAGAAAGAAAACCCCCAGGCCCTGGATGTTCATATGTAAGTGACGTGCTGTTTCTGGTTTCCACGACACAGGGAATCCTAGTGTGGGGCCAGAACAGATGTATGTGCCGGTGCCTAAATGTTTTGATGTAAAGTTTGCGCCACCACTCTTGTCCTGCGACGGAAAGTGGAACTAAATAAATGTCTGTGTGCTAAATTTTATTCAAATCCGTTCAGGCGTTTTGCGTGATTGAGTAAGAAACATCGAAGCTTCGTAACTTTCACAGTTATAGCACCTATTAGTGGAATTGGGTTGAGAAATGTTATTCAGAATTCATTCATTCTATTTAACAGAAACATCAAACGGGTGCAAGGCAAATTGGTAAGAGAGTCACCAAACCATTATATTATGTAAATAGAGTATATCTTCAAGATAGTCAAAACCGTTATCGATAAACTAACGCGGTAGTTGATCAACTATCGACAGATAGTAAACCTGACCGACAGGGTTTAGAATTAACGTTTCTTTTGTTCTTACATGTCAACCTAACACGAAGACTACTCGGGGGCTTCGCTGCGCTCGCCTCCTCTAGTCTTCACCTAAGCTGCCGCAGTGTTTGCCCTGGTATTTCGTTTACAATTCAAGTTTAAACCAGTTTAACATTTAACAGTTTTAACCGTTAGTTGATGAACTAAAGCGTCATATAGTAAGCAGTACGCTACAGTTTACTATCTGTCGATAGTTGACCAACTTACGAGTAAAAAATCGTTAGTTTATCAACTAACGGTTTTTACTTTCTTAGGGTGACATATACATATTCGGAATCAGCGTTTTTTTTCTGCCTCGTTCAAGCCGGGTTTCAAGTTAAGTCTTAAAAATTACGCTTTTTTTCAGTCGTCAAATTACTCTAATTTCGTTATATTTATAACGAATCGACTTACTTCTGTTTTATTACCTACGAAGGACGGAACGGAACGGAACAGGAATATGGATTTGGGGTTAAAGGTTGCGTGTGTGTATATCAGTTGCCATTTCCCTGAAAAATTACTGGACAGATCGGCCTGAAGCACATTACCTAAACTCAAAACTCAAATCATTTATTGCAAAAATAATGCAATTTTGCAGACTCATATACATACACGGAGAAAAATAAAATAATAAACAAATATGATCAACTAAACTAATGGGTAACTGATTATGGTTTGAGTTTCCCTTTCAAGTGGTGATTCATGGCTGAATCTCGCAGAAAATGGAAACTCCATTCGCTCTATCAATAAATACGCCCGCCAGAGATGATAGCACCAAGAAACTAAGCGGTATAATATATAAATAATCTAATCTAATGACTATATTAAAACATCTGAAGATGTCTACCCTGAATGAATTTCAAGAAATTTAGATATAACCGTCCCCAGTCCCGGCGTCATCTTCATTTTCTTCTTTCCTTCAGCCTGTTAGGGAACGTTTACCTTCTTGAGAACCTGTAGGCCTCCTCACCTACCCAATGCTATTTAACAGCACAGCAAAGATGGTCCCTAATTAATTATTAATATTTATTGGTATAGCTAATGTGCTAGGCCAGGAAAGTTAAGTTGGCACCCGCGAGGAATGCGTTTCTCCTCTCTCTCTCACTCTCTCTCGCCCTCGGCCCGTCTGTAGGACAATGAAGGACGCTATGACGTCATCAGAGAGAGGTACAATACGATTAAAATCAGTTAACGATTCGGCCAACCTCGGAAATTGCCGTGAATCCCTCATCTCTCACGCGATAGAGAGAGATCGGATTTAGGCGATGATATCCGAGAAAAGCCGAATCTTTAACTGATTGTAATCGTATTGTACCAGGTTAACATTAGCGTATAGACATCCTGTTAACAGACACCCACCTTGAACCACGCCACAGTTGAGTCATCGTACAGTTAGCGTATAGACATCCTGTTAACAGACACCCACCTTGAACCACGCCACAGTTGAGTCATCGTACAGTTAGCGTATAGACATCCTGTTAACAGACACCCACCTTGAACCACGCCACAGTTGAGTCATCGTACAGTTAGCGTATAGACATCCTGTGAACTGACACCCACCTTGAACCACGCCACAGTTGAGTCATCGTACAGTTAGCGTATAGACATCCTGTTAACAGACACCCACCTTGAACCACGCCACAGTTGAGTCATCGTACAGTTAGCGTATAGACATCCTGTTAACAGACACCCACCTTGAACCACGCCACAGTTGAGTCATCGTACAGTTAGCGTATAGACATCCTGTTAACAGACACCCACCTTGAACCACGCCACAGTTGAGTCATCGTACAGTTAGCGTATAGACATCCTGTTAACAGACACCCACCTTGAACCACGCCACAGTTGAGTCATCGTACAGTTAGCGTATAGACATCCTGTTAACAGACACCCACCTTGAACCACGCCACAGTTGAGTCATCGTACAGTTAGCGTATAGACATCCTGTTAACAGACACCCACCTTGAACCACGCCACAGTTGAGTCATCGTACAGTTAGCGTATAGACATCCTGTTAACAGACACCCACCTTGAACCACGCCACAGTTGAGTCATCGTACAGAACAGACACCCACCTTGAACCACGCCACAGTTGAGTCATCGTACAGAACCACCCACTCTTCCGACCACGTGTTCCATAAATAGTTACCTGCAGAAAAAATTACAAATAAATGTCTGGCTAGTCACATAAAAAGTTATTTAAGATCTTCTTAGACAATAAATAAATAATAATAATAAATAAATTTGGGGTTCGCAGGGTAGAGCCTTTGTCAGGGACATTGGGCGCCGCTTGAGGGACCGAGGGTTTGACAACCGCTCTGGGGCTTTTCTGGTCCAGAGAATCTCACTCGCTGTGCAGCGCGGGAACGCTGCCAGTGTAATGGGCACCTTTGGGTCGGTAGATTCTTGTGGCGGTTTGTTTGTGTAATTGATTATGTCAGTTGTTTTTTCATAAAAATAAACACACACAATTTGGTTTACTTATCCTGGCAGTCGTTTTGAATTTATTGGTAGTAAAATAGGTGCGTTTTTGGTGATTGTTTAAACAGAAGCTATACCTATGTAAATATCTACAGCAATAAAGACATTTGAATAAATCAATAAATATTAGGGGACAATCTTACACAAATCGAACTGGGCCCATAGTAAGCTCAACAAGGCCTTTGAGTAATAAATGTAATAATGTATAAATACTAGAGTAGGCGCGCAAACTGAATTTATTGCAGCTATAAGTAAAGTTTTCTTTTTTTTTCCATTTTTACGGCTCTGGATTCTTGTCCTTTAGCCGGCTATAAGTAAAGTGAATTCACTCAACACCAATCAGTCTGTGCGTATACAAGGTACTCTGTGGTCTGTGCCAAGCGCTTGCCGAGCTGTGACGCTTTTGATTTCGAGAGTAAGAAACTATAAATAATGCCGTCATGTGCTCTGCGGTACTGTAAAAACTACATAGTAAAGACACAAAAAAACCCAGGAAGAACTTTTCATACATAAGTACCCTGTATTATCAGTAAAATAGGCATATTCATTAATATTTTGTGAATTACAAAAATCAACAAAGCGACAGCCATGTTTTCTCATTGAAAATCAAAGAGTAACAAGATTTTTATATGCAGATGTGACATTTCCGAATACCAACGTGTTATGCACGTCATATATTTTGTAAATTTTTATTGCACATGAAAATTCACATTACAAACTTATGGAAAAGACATTTACAGAGGCAAGCTTATCTCTAACAAGAGATTTCTTCCAGAAAGTCCAAGATGATAAGGATTCATAGCAGTGACAAGTAGACCTTTGCGCAGAAATACCGCTCATGTTTTACTACCGCAATGAATTAATGATAATTATCATCTGACGAAAATTTAAAGATCTGCCAATTTATTTATTTAACTGACTGTAACATCATATCCCGTCCAATGAAAGAAAAAAATACTTCCCATTAAAATATTTAATTTAATTTATTCCCAAATACACATAACAGATCGCCTGCGCTTAAAAGTATGCAATCAGTATAGGCAGGATTCACTCGATGGGTATACTTTTGGGCAAACGCGACTGTTCGTCTTCATACAGAATTTCGGCATGTCGCATCTGCGCGCAAATACTTTTATCTACGACAACCATAGACAAATGATGACAGCTGACACGCCCGCTCTCGCCCCGCGCGTACCCCTCTCGTCAAGAGGCCGGGCACATATGTTGTTCGAGCTAGCGTCTCTAGTATTTATACATTATTACTCAAAGAACAAGGCTTGTGTTATGGGTATTAGACGACGATATATTATTTAATGGAGTTAAATAGTTATGTAAATACATAGAAAACATCCAAAACTAAGATATTAATAAGATACTAATATTCATGCTCATCACACAAATATTTTCCTTACCGGGATTCGAACCGGTAAAGACATTGCAAAGGCAACGCAACCACAAAAGGTAAATATTATATCTTCTACAATATGTTTTAGCAACTCTCAATAACTTACGTTTGTAACGGAGCATGTAGCCTCCCTTGATCTGTGTGCCGCCATGTTCTGAAACAAAAACCATCATGTAATCTAACCAGACATGGAGAATACAGCCTAACTAAGAGTCTGTTTATCTATCCAGCCTCATGCAGCTGCTGACTAAAGACATCATTTCCATGACATCCCTGTTGCCCAGTTTTCAAAATGTCTTCCGACCTATGGTGCGGGTGGTCTGCCTCCTGGTCTACGCGCGTCCCTTCGGACTTGGACCCTTGGACTCCATTCGGCAACACCTTGGCCGTTTTATTACTACAAGCACGTAAACCGATATAAAATGCTTGGCTAACGAAGAGCCCAGTAAGTAGTGATGCAAACATTCATAAAATGTATTTGTTCCATCCAGCCGGGCGGCTGTTTACATGCACGCAGGGGCGGGCGGCTAACAAACGTTATTTCAGCGGCAAACAGGAAGCTTCGCGACAAAGGGGTGAGTACGGAATAAATAATGTGTCAGATACAAAAACACTGCTGTCTGAGACGCAGCGGGGAATTTACATCCGTTAATGTATTTGTAATTTCGGTGGCTCGCCAGGCAACGATTGGCTTTGGAAAACGAATGGAAATAAAGCTGTGGCAAAATATGTAATTCCTTCCGAGACAGACTGTGTATGTATATTTGAAATTGCCATTTGAGCAATTTAAAAAGCATGTTAAAGCGACTTTGTCGAAAAAGGGATATTACAATGTCCAAGATTACTTAAATGACAGGACTGTATGGGGTTATCCTTGCTGTTAATAATTTTGTAATTATTTATTCCTGCTTATTAATCATAACAATTACATTTTTCATATTTGTATTAGTTAAGTACAACCTATTTTTAAAAGAGATCTAAAAATCAATCTGTGGGAGTTTCTACGCCCTTCTTCTCCCACAGTGGTCCAATGTAGAGAAGGGGCAAAAAATATGACGTTTGCTAAGTATATGTAAATATCTACAGTAATAAAGCACTTTGACTTTGACTTTGACTTTATGTTTGTAACTCACATACACAGCTCACTACCGCATGTGTCCTCAAGCTGATGGTAGAAAATTCCATGACTTAGTGTTCCTGCACAAGCTAGTTAACGATGAATTTGACTGCCCAGACCTCTTAAGTAAGCTATCATTTAATGTCCCTAAAAGGTTACCAAGATACAACTATTTTATTTTTAATTTACCCCTTGTTAAGGCTATCTTAGGTACCAACGCTCCTTTAACGAGCTCTTGCCGCTAGTACAATGGTATTTCCAAATACGCCAAAAAAGATATTGATATTTTCTCCGGGCTCAACACCTTCAAGTCTTCTGTCAGTAAATAGTTTGCCAAAGGAACTACACGCACATGTAAGCACAAGTCGTTGGTGCACCGTACCTATCCCCTCTTACACATATTTAAATAACTTATAATTTTTCGGTAATAAATTGTTAAATAGTTTTATACTTTAACACTTTATATGTAGATTCTAATTAAATTTTAATAGAATAAGATTTTAAATTTAATATATGTCTCAACTGGTGCAAGATGTGGATTAAGGAAACAAACAGCTATGTAACTTTTAAGAATATTATTGTATTCCTTGTTGGTGTTCCTTAAATAAATAAATAAAGACTCCTTCTATACTAGTTGTTCGATTCAAAATCGATACTCGATCTATGGTTTCGGAACGGCCATTTTTAATTTGACGGAGCTGCCAACCTGGCAGTTTTTGACAACTGACAGACGAAAAGCCCACGCAATGTGACGCGTATTGATTTGGGCATTGAAATTAAATCGTAAGCCATCTGGAATTGTATTCGGGCTCCCCTCAGGATTGTCTATATAGCTGAGTGTATTGTGGTTCCTCGAACCAGATAAAGTTCGCATTTACGTAACATAACCTGTGTTGGAACACTGTGTTCGTCGAAGCTGGCCTGCCAGCCATACCTGGTTGGCTGAAGAACCTGTCTACCAAGAAGAGCCTAGGGTGCACCCAGGCCTTGCAGAGAGACAGGAGTTTGACGGGAACGAAGCACAGACCAGGTCAGATAGAATCTATTTACTTTAGCTCGGTGAATCGCCGACGTTCATGCTTCTTGGCATCCGATCGCTACGCTACCTCGTAGCTATGGGCCCCTGCGAGGTCATTGGGTGCCGAGAGGCCTGAACATTTTGGTAGCAGAGCGTGGTTTCCTGAGATTTGCAGCCGTCAAGGGCTCCAGGAACCCACGATTTGGGACTATCAATCTGTAGGTATAGGCGGTTATTAGCTAACTTGGTTTTGTTCCTGTATCCACATAGATTGGTAGTATTGTAAGCTATAAGTCTATTGCTGGTAGTAGACAGACAGATATAACAGTTTTCCCTAAATGACCAGTTGTACTGAGATGTGACTCAGAATAGTAATTACATTACAGGTACATTGTAGGTGAATTGAAATTTGCATTGAAGTACCAGTTACCAGTTAGTCAATCTATTAGTGGTCTAGTAATGCTAATGAATGTTTGGTTAACATAGGTAGTTACATCTATTGATAGCAGGCTATGACATTGTTTTCAGTTTATAGCAATTTATAACTTGAACTAATATTGACTATCTGTGTGTGTTATATGATATAGGGAAACTGAATTGTACTTACAGCATTTATATAGATATAAAACTCAGTTCCCATTGTTTAAGGAAATCAACATTGTTTAAGTTATAGTTTGGGCAATTACTGCAAATTGTGAGTAGGTATCGTTCCGATCATGTCGTTGTCTGAAATACAGAAGGGTGTTTCTAAGGAACTCAGATGGTTTTCCTCCGCACACGGTCTGATAGACCGTTTAGATAGGCATGATGTGGTATTGGAGCGGTCTATGGACGTTAAGGAACGTAACAACAGGGTGCTCGAATTGTCCGCGCAGGCGGAATCAGTTGATGGTTGCGCACCTGACAGGCTGTCACGGTTGCTAGGGGATGTCGACCAATGTATGGAGATGGCAGCTGCTATCACGCAGAAGGCTGCGGACATACGTAGGCAGCGCGAGTCCAGCCATGGTGGTGACATTGAAGCACCTCTGCCGCATCAGGGATCGGGGACCAGGTTACCCGTTATAACTATGCCTACCTTTGACGGAGTGTCCGGTGAATGGATGAGCTTCATCAATCTGTTCGACAGTTTGGTGCACATGCGATCGGACATTACCAAGTCTGTCAAAATGGCTCAGCTGGTGGCAGCATTGAGGGGTGAGCCTAGGGAGCTGGTCGCTCATTTGACAGTTACGGAGGGTAACTATGAAACGGCCAGGCAATTGTTGGTCAGACGTTACCACAACAAACGGAGGTTGGCCGATGCCCAACTGAACCGTTTGTTTAGCATCCCGGTTGTGAACAAGGTCGGGGCCATACAGACGGAGGTTTTGAACCCGTTGTTGTCCGTCACCAAGGCCCTAGAGAATCTTGGACTTCCGGTTGGTGAATGGTCGTACCTACTGCTGTACATTGTACTTTCCCGCCTACCCGCTGACGTGCAGACTCGTTTCGAACAGTCTCACGGGAGGTCGGCCGAGGACCTGCCCGCCTTCTCCGACTTGGTCGGATTCTTGGAAGAGGAGGCTCGACGGGCAGAGAATTTGGGGTTGACGGTCACCCATCCTTCGGAGCCACAGAGAGCTGCCGGGAGCGCTGTGAGTAGGGGCACTCCGACGAGGAAGGACCGCACCAACCGGCAGTCGTATGGGACTGTGAGTGCATTGACCCCACATAGTGAGACCTGCCCATGTTGTAGGCAGATTGGCCATGCTGTGGCCAATTGCAATAAGTTCGGGGAACTTAGGGTTGAGGGACGGCGCCGGATGGCCAAGCAGCGGAGCTGGTGTTTCCTGTGCCTCGGGCCACACATGGCTAGGGACTGCACGCGCACAAAATTGTGCGGATATTGTGGTGGGGCCCACAACAATCTGTTGTGCATGAACCGGTCCGGCCAACAGCCACCACAGGGCCGTACCCAGGGTGACACGGCATGGGGCCCTGAGAATTCGTTTGCGACTCGGAGCGCAACTCAGGAGCCAACGTCCCCACGTCCACAGGGCCGTACTCAGGGTGATACGGAATGGGGCCCTGAGAATTCGTTTGCGACTTGGAGCGCAACTCAGGGGCCAGCGTCCCCACGTGCACAGGGTAGTACTAGGGTGCGGGGCCGCACTCAGGGTCATCACATGGGGGGCCCTGAGTTTTCGGTTGCGACTCAGCATCCGACTCAGCGGCACATTGGGTGTGTTGAGCAGGCCGTAACGGGCGGGTGGCATGGGACAACTTCGAGCTATGCGGGTGCGGTTCGGACGCCGCCTCAGTTGTCGCCCCGCTCGTCGCCTCGTCCTCGTCGGTCGCATGTGATGTCCCCCCCGCTCATGGAGCGGCCACGGTTGAATTCACGCCCACAACCCTTCGGGGGGCGTCGTAGGGTGGCAATGGAACCGGCGCGTGGGCCATTTGTACAATGGGACCCTCTGGCGTATAGTTGCCTACCTGATCGGTTACAGGCACAGTGGGGCCCCGGGGGTCCTCGCTAGGAATTTGCGGCTCAACAATTTGTTGCCCCCCAACCGGAGACGGTGGTGTTACCGATCGCCTCTGTGCTTGTTTGGGATTTGGCGGGCAACCCAACATACGTTCGCGCCCTATTAGATTCTGGAGCTCAGGGCTGCATTGTATCGAACGATTTAGCGAAATGGTTGGGCCTCAATATAATTAATGTATCGCTGCCGAGGAAATTGGTCCCTGCTGGGGATTACAGGGCAACCCTTCACGGGTTTTGTGATGCCTCTGAACGAGGGTTTGCGGCAGCGGTTTATTTGCGAACCGTCACCTCCACCGGGGAGGTCGACGTGCGTTTGGTTTTGGCAAAAAGCAAGGTAGCGCCTATTCGGACAAGGATGACGATTCCAAAACTGGAACTGTCCGGGGCTGCTCTTTTGACCAAACCTTTGAATCACACTCTAACAGTGTTGCGTGGGTCAGTGGTTTTGGAGGATACGGTGTACGCGTGGACGGACAGCCAGATTGTTTTGTGCTGGCTGAAGGCTTCGGTCCATAACTTGGAGGTTTTTGTTGCGAACCGTGTCTCCCAGATTGTGTCGTCTGAGGTCCCACTGACCTGGAGACATGTACCATGAGAATTGAACCCGTCTGATTGTGCATCCAGGGGATGTCGGGCTCCTGAACTCGTTAGACACCATTTGTGGTGGGGACCACCCTGGCTTGCCAAGAGAGAATCGGACTGGCCCCACAGATCCACCAAGGCGGTACATCTCGAGCTCGTGGCTGATCTCTCGACAGAGGCTTTCATTGCTTGTTTGGATAGGTTTGTTTCTCGAAGGGGACTTCCAACTTTGATCCGCTCTGATAACGGCACTAACTACATCGGTGCGGAACGATGCTTACGAGAGATAGTCAACTTTTTGAATGTAAATAAAGTGGATATTGGAACGGCCCTCTCCCGTCGGGGTATACAGTGGACCTTCAGCCCACCGATTTGCCCCCACTGGGGTGGGATTTTTGAGGCCGTAGTTAAGTCAGCTAAGAGCGTAGTAGGTCAGACCGCGCTGACTTTTGAGGAGCTCGCGACATTGTTTTGTAAGAACGAGGCCGTTCTCAATTCGCGACCGTTGTGTCCGCTCAGCTCGGATCCAAATGACCTGGAGGCTCTGACCCCAGGCCATTTCTTGATAGGACAGCCACTTAACGCGTTGCCCGAGCACCCCTTCGAGGGAGTGAAATTGTATCGGTTGTCAAGGTATCAGATGTTGCAGCAGTTTACTCAGAATTTCTGGAAGCGTTGGTCGCTCGAGTATCTGCATATCTTACAACAGCGCCTTAAGTGGACTGACAAAACCAGCCCCCCTAGTGTTGGTGACCTCGTTCTGGTTAAGGATGCTAACCTACCGCCACTACGTTGGCGCAGGGGGCGCATTGTTAACTTGTTCCCTGGCAAGGACGGGACCCCCCGGTCTGCAGAGGTTCTAGTAGGAGGCTCGGTTCTAAAACGAGCGGTAGCAACGTTGTCTCGGCTGCCCGTAGATTAAGGGACAGGTGGGTGCCTGTCCGGGCGGGTGATTGTTCGATTCAAAATCGATACTCGATCTATGGTTTCGGAACGGCCATTTTTAATTTGACGGAGCTGCCAACCTGGCAGTTTTTGACAACTGACAGACGAAAAGCCCCCGCAATGTGACGCGTATTGATTTGGGCATTGAAATTAAATCGTAAGCCATCTGGAATTGTATTCGGGCTCCCCTCAGGATTGTCTATATAGCTGAGTGTATTGTGGTTCCTCGAACCAGATAAAGTTCGCATTTACGTAACATAACCTGTGTTGGAACACTGTGTTCGTCGAAGCTGGCCTGCCAGCCATACCTGGTTGGCTGAAGAACCTGTCTACCAAGAAGAGCCTAGGGTGCACCCAGGCCTTGCAGAGAGACAGGAGTTTGACGGGAACGAAGCACAGACCAGGTCAGATAGAATCTATTTACTTTAGCTCGGTGAATCGCCGACGTTCATGCTTCTTGGCATCCGATCGCTACGCTACCTCGTAGCTATGGGCCCCTGCGAGGTCATTGGGTGCCGAGAGGCCTGAACACTAGTATTTTGTCTCCTGGGCTCACCTTTAGCGGATGACCTACTCGCTGGGGCGTCCAAATTTTTTTAGCATCATGTTGGGGTCATTTGATCATCTTCCTGAAAGTTTCAGGGTGCGGAATTCAACAGTTTTTAAGATATGATTTTTTGAAAATCTGAAAATACTTTGTAAAATGATGTAACGCAACGCAAATAATATATTTAAATCTTGTCTGTGGTCAAAATACATTACCTACATTTCGTTGTACGCATATTTGAAAAGATGAGAATTCTCTAAAAAAAGGATGAAATGTGTTTTTTTTTTATAATACCTATTTTAATAAAAATGTTCATTTAACTTGCAATTAATGTTTGTTTATTTATTTTACGTCAATCAAAGTTAATTTAGTATTTCTTTCGTAAAATATCACTTTTGATAATAAAAAAGTTGTAATTTTTGTTTAAAACGGAACGCATTTTGTTGGGGCGTTTTGCCGCGTTTTTGGTTGGGCGGCAAAGTAGTAGTCCCTTTTCTAGTAGTTTCGCGAATGTTCTATTTGCTTGTTCTCTCGATATTTACAAGCAAAAACAACTGGCTAGAGTAGGTTATTGTGGCTACTTTTCAATCGGGTTATAGGTTATGTTAGAACGTTGAAGAAGCTAAACCGGAGCGGAGCGCAGCGTATGCAAACAAAAACGATTGGCTAGAGTAGGTTATTGTGGCTACTTTTCAATCGGGTTATAGGTTATGTTAGAACGTTGAAGAAGCTAAACCGGAGCGGAGCGTCATCTACCCCCCTCCCC
The DNA here is from genome assembly GCA_949825045.1 of Argyresthia goedartella. Classification (NCBI taxonomy): domain Eukaryota; kingdom Metazoa; phylum Arthropoda; class Insecta; order Lepidoptera; family Argyresthiidae; genus Argyresthia; species Argyresthia goedartella. The sequence continues at coordinate 28,546,269 of OX463824.1, forward strand.
CATCCCCCCCTCCCCCCCTCAGAGTCAACAAAAGTAGGTCATCCGCTAAAGTCCTTCCGAATTCTGACATTTCAGATATCATAAGGTTCTTTATGAGGACAATTATTATTTTATTCATTTTAATTAGTGTTAAGTGCAGGTGTAAAGTGTGGCTGTGAAGTGTAAAATGCTAGCAACGTCTGAACAGCCAGTGTTAAGTGTGATTGATTACTAATCAGTAATCAGCGAAGTGAGGCAAATAGAAGTATATTCTATTTTTTTGCGAGTAGTCAAGTCCCCGGCGCCCCATCCTCCCCTTCTACTCGCAGCGTGCCTTCACTCGCTGTTTAGTTAACAGCGTCGGGACAGCAAATTTCACTGTTTCACGCTCAGTAACCAGTTTCTACTAAACATCAGAGATGCTTCACACAATAGGACGCAAAACTGCCAATTTCTCACGAAGAAGTCTGTGGGAAAGTGCCTTGTGTATTAAAAAACTTCAAAGGCAAGTAATGCATCGCGACTGATTCGCGGCTGTGCGCATTGTATTTCAATGAAAGGGATTACTTAGGGATAAGTAATTAAAAAGGCGGTAAATAGATTTACGATCAGATACTGTTTATCATAATTTGATGAGATTTGATTATGTTATGAAGTGGTGTATCAGCGTTGATATCTCGTTATGTATCTGAGGGCACTATACATCAGGATGGTCTTCTGGAATGTCTTAATACCCTCCAAAATGTTTGTTTTGGTCGTACGCCTCCAATCTTGAACAGAAACCACATTGTTGTAAATGAATTTCATCAATTTGAGGAAAATACGAAACATTACCTCGAATTCTTAAAATGTTTCTATCAGATGAGCTTTTTTCCAGCTACTGATGCATTTCTCCTTCGAAGCTCAGTTTGAAGTTCCCGCACAGTCATCACATCAGCGAATACATTTTGTGGTTTTATATCGCAATTATAAGCACAAAATCGAAACCCGATACTTGATACAAATGTAAACAAGGTACTACCGTTGACGTGAGAGTAGTATTTGTACTGTGGCTATCGACGTTTAGCTGTCAGTGTTGCGCTCCATTGGACACTACTTTACACTTATTACTTCACAGCCCCACAGCGAATAATTTATAAGTGTGCACTCAAAAGACCTGCTTTGTCAGATGGATGCAGAATAACTTAACATTTGGAACGTGATTCTACGCTACGAAGTATATGGCGAACAAATTATATTGGTAGATTTCAGCAAAGATATACCAATGCGCTCATGTGTTCTCGGTGTTTGCTGCTATTTGTTGTTATTATCTTGTTAAATTAGTTGAGTTTCTGTTATTCTGTTAAGTTTTTCTTGTTGACTTTTCGTGTTGTGATTGTTCGTTGATTTTTATAAACGTTATGGAGCCACAGCCTGGCCCTTCCCGGGAAGCAGCCCCATCTGACAGAGCACAAGAGACAGACTTTCTGTCTCCCACAACGAAGCGCCCTAGTAGTGTATCAATCAAATCGTCATCCTCGACAATGTGATTGATACAGTCGCTGACACTTTAATAATTCATGTCAGCGATGATGATGATGATGATGATGATGATGATGATGATGATGATGATGATGATGATGATGATGATGATGATGATGATGATGATGATGATGACGATGAAGATGATGAAGAAAGTGATATTAGTGTTAATGATGATTAGAGATTTTAATAAAAATATGTTTTCTTTACTTGTAGTTTTTACTGTTTGTGATGAAAAGGGACGTAATTATCACTCGCCGTAAATCCCCTTTTAATTACGAGCGCCGCACTTAATTAAATGGATACATTCACTAACAAATAAAATGTATAGACTCAGATGTTCAGACTCGTATAGAAATTGAAAAATGTGCCCGGCCAAAAAGGTTTGTAATATCTGACATGTCAAAAAAAATATAGCTGTCAGAATTCTACGGAATACAACATCAGAGTTTAGAGTACTGAAGATTCTGTTATCGGATTTTGTGCGGGCAACATCGTAAAAAAAAAACTTGATTATTATGTCAGTTTTTTTTCCCTTTTGCGGCCAGTAGTGTTTTGGATTTCTCTGTACGTCATGATGGGAAAGGTAGAAGGAAAACGGAACGTTGGGCAATGTGTCCTATGCTCCTCTCTCTAACATTTAGAAATAAGACAGGTATAGCTGTCGTCGAAAACCATTCAACTGGCGAAAAACCAAGAGGGATATAGGAACTTACTACCAACCTCCAGTATTGGAAAGGCACTCTTCAAAGAAGAAGTAAATTTGTCTGTCAATATTACAGCCATTTTGATATGCTTTCATCTAATACTCGCGGCTTCAAATCAGATGCCTTAATTTTAAGACGCAGGTCACGAATCCCAACATAAGAAGCGTAAGCATAATTCGACTGCGCCGTAAAGTTGAAACATCCAGAATTTCTATTTTTGAATCACTCGCCTCCGAAGCGAGCGTTTTCCAAGCGACACGATTGGTTGAGCTTAGTTACGTCGGATATGAACCAATCGTTGCGCTTGGCGAGCGCTCGCCACGGCGCGAGTGATTCAAAAATAGAGCTCCAGAGCGTTGAACATTCGAGGGACCTTCCTTACTTGTAGCTCGAATCACATCAAGCCGCTATTGTCACTGTTTATCAAAACAGGGCGCTCGTGCCATATAGACTAGAATTAGTAACGCCTCGTAATCGAGAGATGGCGCTGGGAGCAGACCTTCTTATTACGTTATTGTCCTCATAACGTTATGCATCATATCGCTATGGAAGGCGTCTTATAACGTTATAATTCCATAACTTTATATAGCTTTAACGTTATTATCTCCGTTTTATAGCGCTATATTCAGTAGCGCTATGCACAAAATAACGTTATCATAACCTTATAGGGCATCTCTTTCACGCCCACACTCCTTCGTTATACGCATTGCGCGCGTGAGTAGTGCAGACATAGCGTACGGCAACAGCGCAATAACTTTATTCATAACTTTACTTTGATTTCGTTATGTTTCTCCTGCAGTTTTGTATTCATAACGTTATAATAGCGCTACAATAACGAAACAAATTGATTATAACGTTACATAACTCAATATAGCGTTATATTTTATAACGTTATGAATGTCTGGCTGGGAGTAACGATAGTAATTTAAACGCCATGGCTTCAGACTTCCGGTCCATTACCGCGAAGACGCGCGAGGCATCGCGAACTTGAACCTTAGGCTATGGTAGCTAATAAAATTCACAATCTTTACGGGAAATGGCATTTCTAGAAATGTCCTGGTAAATGAGTTCCTAGATGGCGCTAGGCTAAGCTATCTTAGAATGTACAATAAAAATGTTACCTAATTGCAAAAATAATGTTGGTTTTCAAATCTTTTCAATTTCTTCTCCAGAATAAGTGTCAAACAAAAATCGGTTATTGTTCTTTTGAAATTTCTTTGAATAATAATGACCACGTCAACAAGTGGGTTTAAATGTTGGGTTTATTTTCTTACGCTACGCTCGGGTTGTAAGTTTCAAGCTAACCTATCAACCCTATAATTCAATTGAAAAGGCACAATAACCTACTCTAGCCGAATTTAGATTTTCATTACCTGTTGTGTCATTCCAAGATGTCGCGGAAAAGGTTCCATTTCTTGTTCATTCAAAGGTTCAATTTCTTGTTCGAAATTGTATGTATATATGTCGCAGTAAGATTGTCAAAACCATTACCTAGTTAATAATCTAAAATTTTTTACTCCATTTTTCCGTGACAAGGGCCTTGCCCATCGCCGCAGTCCTTATTTAATTATAATGTTCGTATGATAATAAAATACTTATTCATTGGTACATGGTCAGCACCGGGATGCGAACCTGCACCTCCTACGTGAGAAGCTAGCATGAAACCCACTAGACCACGGATCTAAAATTGAATACTTTTATATAAATAGCGTTCCGATACACGTAACTTAAACACCAACATAAAAACTTACACCCGAACTCAGCGTGTTAGCTCCCTCCGACTTTTCAAATAAGAAATTCACTAATTAAATACCACTTAAGTATAGCTCTGTCACTGCTGATGTCCCAAAACAACGAACAGAACGATACTTAAGTATGTATTAACTGAATTTCTCAATTCAGAAACCGGCGCTCGAGAGATACATAGTCTATGCCTAGGGAGTTTCATAATTTCATAATTCATAATTCTTTTTTGACCACAGTTATTTAAAAAGATACATTAAGGCGATGATGGAATAAAAATGCGCTGTCGAGTGGAAGTGAGATGCAATAATTACTCGCGAATAAGAAAAAGCGGGATGCCAATAATGCACTCGCGACTAATCTGAAACAACGTAAGCGCCAAAACGTAAAAAAAAACATAAAAAATAAACTATTTCAGGGAATTAACTTTCAAATTGAAAATCGTTAGAAATAACAATTGTTCATACATTGCAATTATCACACAGTCATATTCACGTACTACTGCGGTGTAATAGGATAAAACCATAAAAAAAGGGTTGACTTTGTATTTATTTTCTATCGAGAAAATTTTATCCAAACATGTTTTCCAATTAAGAATCTCTAGATTATATAGTCAAATTACATATACCAGAAATTAATTACGATTTGCCCAGTATTTCCTGAAAAACACATGAAAACAGCACCCCATATTTATTTAATCTTAAGAGAAAACATATGTACAAAGGCGAGTTTCCTTTTAATACAGAAAAAATGCCTATAACCATATTGATTTCGTCAATAGGTGGGAACGAAATCGATACGCTCTCGGGACATACCTAAATGAGTATCCATGACCGTATTGATTTGGTCACGACGAGGGGACGAATTCACTGCGGATGCGTACATACGTTGCCCGTAGGCATAGCCACAGATAAGATAATAGTTACGCATAGCCATCTCTGGCTCAAGCAGGAATAATTACCAGAGTGATAAAGTGTTCCAGTTCAGATAAAATGAGCCTTATGTAATTGAACATAAGAGTCACTGGCAGTTCAATTCGCATACTATTTCGACGCGTATTTATTCCTGCACAGATGAAATATAGGTACTCTGTCATATTGACGTTGACATGTGTCGAGCGAGAAAGACTCAGATGAACATAAGTCTTTGTTAAATATGTCACCTGAACATAGGCAACACAGGTAAGTTGATAAACTAACGCTGTAGTTAATCAAGTCAACCAGACCGACAGGGTGTAGAATTTACGTTGCTTTGTTCTTACAAGTCAACCTAACATAAAGACTATTCGGGGGCTTTGCTGCGCTCGCCCCCTCTAGTCGTCACCTAAACTACCGCAGTGTATGCCCTGGTATTTCGTCTGCAATTCAAGTTTAAGCCAGTTTACTATTTAACGGTTTTAACGGTTAGTTGATCAACTAACGCGTCATATAGTAAGCAGTACGCTACAGTTTACTATCTGTCGATGGTTGACCAACTAACGAGAAAAAACCGTTAGTTTATCAACTAACGGTTTTGACTATCTTACGGTGACATAAGGTGACATTTAATGAGCTGACCATATTTTAACTAACTAACGGTTTTGACTATCTTACGGTGACATAAGGTGACATTTAATGAGCTGACCATATTTTAACTAACTAACGGTTTTGACTATCTTACGGTGACATAAGGTGACATTTAATGAGCTGACCATATTTTAACTAACTAACGGTTTTGACTATCTTACGGTGACATAAGGTGACATTTAATGAGCTGACCATATTTTAACTAACTAACGGTTTTGACTATCTTACGGTGACATAAGGTGACATTTAATGAGCTGACCATATTTTAAGGAATGATAGTGCCCTTCATTATGAACAACTTTCCCCAAGCAACATATGGTCGCCAACGAAATACAGTTTCGGGTCCCCCATAGTAACTTGTAATCAGCTGATATCGGCTCAATGTACTGGGGACGAATTTTTTTTTCCCTTTGCGACCATATGTTTCTTGGAGAAAGTTGATCATAATGATAGTTACTATCATTCCTCAAAATATGGTCAGCTAATAAATGTCACCTTGTATGTAGTCTATTTTAGAATATTTTTTATTTATTTAAGAGTCCGTCCTCTAACCACCCTGTGAGAATAAAGAGCATCTAACATCTTTGGCATTCCTAACTCTACTTAATGTAGTTTTTATTTACGTAGTTTCCACCTCAGATGTCTACGCAAGATCATGAACATCAGATGGTCCGATCGCGCGCGGAACACCGAAGTGCTGCGACGTGCCGATGTGGGTGGCATGGAGGCCTACCTCATGCGGCGACAGCTTCGGTGGTGAGGACACGTGTCAAGGGTGGCAGAGCAGAGGGTCGCGAAGCACTTCTTCTACTCAGAACTTGAGGAGGGCAAACGCAAGCGTGGCGGACAACTCCTCAGGTACAAAGATGTGCTGAAGCGGTACATGAAGAGGTGCGGCATAGAGGCATCCCAGTGGGAGAAGCAAGCTGCCCTCAGACCCGAGTGGAGGGCTTTGGTTTAAACCAAAGTCCGTGACTTTGATATCCACCGGCGCGCCGAGCTCGACACCAAGCGCGATGAGTTAAAAGCCCGACCACCTGCGCTAACTCAGTATAATTAAATTAATGGTGATGTGCTCACATGCCCGCAATGCGCGAGGATCTTCACAAGGAAGGTTGGCTACGATTTCAAAGCTCGTGAAGCGGTCGCCTTGACCGAAGTCGGTCGGACCACTTATTAGTTTTTAAAATACAATCGTCAATTATCTAAAGAGCACCGTTTATATTTTTAAAGAGGCTTAAAAACCAAAACTTAATCAAGAACAACTTAAATGACCACTAAAATATATTAAATGATGACCAAAAGTTGCAGAAAATATCAGGGCAAAATACTGCGTTAGCTTAGATGAAGGTTAAAGGGGGTGAACGAAGCGAAGCCCCCTTTATCCTTCGTGTTAGGTTGAACATGTAAGAACAACAAAAAATACTTAAAACATAAACTTAAGTACACGAATCATAAAAAGAAGTTTGGTGATATCCAAACACAATTTGGTGATCATTTACCAATTCTGGTAGTCATTTGGAATTTATTGGTAGTAAAATAGGTGCGTTTTTGGTAATAATTTAAACACAAGCCAAACTTAATTGGTACGTAGGAAGAACATTCTCGTAATTCATCACAATTTTCCTACACCGAAACTCAAAATCGTATAAGGAAAAATAACTGTTATTAAATAACGCATAATATAAAGACCATTTTTTCGAAAGAAGAAGAAATGCTCTTTACCATTTTTCTTCTTTCGCAATTGGTTACGAACTTGCGGTTACGTACACGGCGAGGAGCGACATTCCTGTTATTGTTTCGTGAATTCGTATGTAAAATATCGGTTTTGTTCACGAGGTTTATCAGGATTCAGAGCTTGACTTGTTATTCAGCTTCCTGATAAACCTTGAAAATAGTATTATTTAGTAGGTATCATTTATTTGGCACATGGAATATTCAAATTGTACTGAAATTGAGCGCACAAAACATTTGTATTCAAATTAGTTAATTATTTCCTTGCTAGTATTTTATAATCTTTAAGTTAGTTTTTTATAATCTTTAAGCCGTTTTCTTTTTACTTTTTTTCTTTCTCTTTCTCTTCTATACGTACCTTACTCACTACAATCCTGTTTTGGTGGTTAGATTGTCCGTGGCATCACCGACCGGCTCTGACGGAAGACCAGCGTTGGTTGCAAACCAGCCAGCATTATGCTGAGTCAGGGTCCGTTTTGCGACACAAAATCTTCTTATAGAAATTTAGTGTTAGAAATTTTGTATTACATATTAGTGTAAGTGCCTGTCTCGCAAATAAATCATTATTCTATTCAAAATATATCAATATCGATATTTTCATATTTTTTTATATATTTGAAAAAATCAGTATTGATATATTTCCAAGTTTTTCCGCCAGCTTGGCTTTTAAAATGGATGTCGTTAGTATTCAGCACCCACTTTTTTTTAAACCCCATATAAATTTGAACACACTTATACAACTATGAGTTACTTTCCGAAAAATATCGTCAAACAGGTATTCACATAAATCCTTCATAACTCAGTTCGGATTGAGTTTCGAGGTATTATGTCACATAACGTATTCAAGGATTGATGTTTCATATTTTGTTTGATGGTCGCCGTAAAAGAATGGCATCCACCCATACAATTTTTTATAGTAGTTTATGTGACTGCTATATAATGGAGGGCATTAATACTCGAGAGTGGGTTTATGAAACGAACCGAAGGCGAGTTTCATAATAATATCACTCGAGAGTTTTAATGCCTAATTATGTACAGTTACTAGTTTATCTACACACATATCATAAGCTCTCTTTGATGTGTTCAGGAACCGCATGTTTGACCGGCATTGTGGCTCTGCAGTTGTTTAGCTTGTTCTGTAGCACCAACTTCATGCAGGCGGGCGTCGGCGTTCGAAATTTGAAAGTCAGTACCAACTTCACAGACAAACTGGGCGGCACGCAGTCGGGCGTCGGCGTTCGAAATTTGATTGTCATAATATGTAGAAAAACTACACATTATGGTCATAATGTGTAATTTTTCAGATAAGAAATGAGTTTTTACCAAGTAGTTTAACATTATGCTGATCGTAACGTGCGGTTTTTGTACGTAGTAAAGAGGCTTTATGATACGTGTGTAGATAAAATTCTTTAAATTCTCGATAGTTGCTCGACTCCGGAGAACATTCCCTTATACACTCAATCAGGGAATATTCTCTATACGAAAACATTCCTTTTCCCGATTGCTAGTTTACATAGACTGAATATTTTAAATCGTAACTATCGGGAAACGTTATTTTAAGTGATCTCAGATCAGGGAGAAAAAATATAAAATTGCATTAGAAAATGAATTGCCATATCATACAATGTAAATTTTTGAATTATATTTAAACAGATGACGATATGCAGTGTGTCCAGTTTTTGCTTGGCAAAATACCGATTTTGCCAAGCGAATGACAAAATTACTGAATTTCACGACTAGAAAATTTATATTTAATAACGAAAATATATTGTTTGCTGTTAATAAATTCACAAATAGTAACAGAAAATGCCTGAGCATCACTGTGGAGACAGTAGAACGGTGGATTGTTTTTTTAAATTTTTACAGAATGAAAATACCTAAAGTACTACCCAACCCAAGTCCTAAAAGCCTCGTGATAAGGGTTCTTGAACGTAGAGACTTGTCACTTGCGACAGAATTCTGCAAGTGGTAAAATAAATTGATTTCCGAGAAATATTTTCCTAACACATATGTTAGATGGTTTCTCATTACCTACTTATTCTTCGTTCCTTAGTTCACAGGCGAATATGGACCGAAGTTAATTATGTAAATGGTACGATAATCCTAATGAGTTTTCTTGGAAACCCGGTCAGACTTTGACACAACAATTTAACATTTATATATCTCACCGTAAGATTGTCAAAACCGTTAGCTGATAAACTAACGTTTTTTTTCTCGTTAGTTGGTCAACTATCGACAGATATTAAACTGTAGCGTACTGCTTACTATATGACGCGTTAGTTGATAAACTAACGGTTAAAACTGTCAAATATTAAACTGGTTTAAACTTGAATTGCAAACAAACTACCAGGGCATACACTGTTAGAGCGAAGCCCCGGAATAGTCTTCGTGTTAGGTTGACGTAAGAACAAAAGAAACGTAAATTCTAAACCCTGTCAGTCTGGTTTACTATCTGTCGATAGTTGATCAACTAACGCGTTAGTTTATCAGTTAACGGTTTTGACTATCTTACGGTGACATATACACACATTGTTTCTGTCCCCACACTAGGCTCTATGGCCCTGGAAACGTAACACATTGAAACATAAACGTTTATACAGACACATTGTTTCTTGCCCCACACTAGGATACCCTGTGTGGGAACATGAAACAGCGATATCACACACAAATAAACCTCCAAAACCCGGGTTTCTTATCCCCAGCCGGGTATCGAACCCGGGACCTCTTGCACGGCAGGCAGACCCACAACAGCAGCGCCACAGAGCTCGAGAGGCCACTTTGAATGATTAATTTCGCATCCGGCTGCTACCTGTAACCGATATACAACCGGTATACCTCGCGCCACGAATTAAGAGCGCTGGGCGACGTTGGCGGGAATTACTGCGCATATGTACAGGTATTGAAAAGTGACTACTTCGCATTCAAGGCTCCGCTCATAACTCGTGGCGCGAGGCAGTCTGGTCAGGCAGGACCAAATTCTTTGGGCAACAAATATAATGATCACCAAAATATTTTTTTCCTACCCAAAATGGATAAATGAACACCAAAAGTTGCAAAAAATATCAGGGCAAAATACTGCGGTAGCTTAGGTGTTTATTCGTGTTAGGTTGAACATGTAATAACAACAAAAAATACTTAAAACATAAAGTGTTGATGTGTTGCTCCTTAGCACTACCCGGGAGGACGAGAAGGGCTGTGGGTTGCAAGTACCTCCTGGGACGTGAGCAACTGCCTCCCAATAGTCCCAATATAACAGCTAACTTGATCGATGTCAATTTTCGCCTGTTAGTGAGGGAATATTGCTCATAAAAATCGTTTAATCAAAAGAATCGATACACCCTTTAAACAATTGTGAATCAGAAAGTTGGCAAACATTTTATTCTTGATTCTTTAGTTACCTACCGCGTGTGTGTTATTGCGTGTTTTAGTTTACCAGTTAAATTGACGAACTATAAACACTTGCTGTTCCGATGTGCGACGGTACTTTCCTAGATACGAATGGTTTTCATTTCGTGTGGATTTTGATATAGTATCTGTGATTTTGAAATATTTCCTGACAACTTCTGTGGATTTGCAGTCTTACGTCTATTAAAGTGTATACGGGTTAGCATCGCGATAGTAGTCATTGACCCGGCTGCTACTGTGAACTGAATCATACATGGTAACCATGGTAACGTTTGGCGACCGCTACCATGATAAGCTAAACAACAGTAATTGCGAAATACTAACGTAATACGTAAGATAGTGGTAGACACAGGAGTCAAATTTCCGCTAGTCAGTTAAATGCACAAACTATAAAAAACCGGTCAAGTGCGAATCTAACTCGCGCACGAAGGGTTCCGTACCACCGTACAATGGTAGGGATGGTGTGGAGTGAATAGTTTGGATTTTACATAGCAAAATGTTGTTTACAAAGTTATTGGTGTGGCGTCTTATACACTCCATGCACGTAACCAGCTGCATTCATAAGTTTGAATGTGATATTGAAAGAATTGTTGTATGGGAGGCCCCTTATTTTTTTTGTATTTGTTGTTATGGCGGCAACAGAAATATATCATCAGTAAAAATTTCATCTGTCTAACTATCACGGTTCATGAGATACAGCCTGGTGACAGACGGACGGACGGACGGACAGCGGAGGCTTAGTAATAGGGTCCCGTTTGGCACCCTTCGGTGCGTAACCCTAAAAATATAGGTTCAGTTGTGTGACGAATGAATACTTTCCGTTGTGCCATGATTTGATATTGACTCCTTGTCTAAAAGTTAAAAAAATATTCACTCAATTCCGTTTGTTACTGTAACCTATGCATTAAGTTCGTGCTATCATTATTTCACTAAAAGGCTGAAGCGATTCCAACGAAAGTTTTTACTGCTGGTTTCTATTACATATAAAACGATTCCAAAGAGGTCCATATTGGCAGGTGCCAACGTCGCCGCCTGGGCCAGCCAGGCAGGACTGCAATATTACTTTTATGCTAATGTCTGTTGACTACCAGCTGCCAACCTTATTTAAACGGTATATTGGAAGCTGTATGAAGAGGTTCACGTATTTGAAAAAGGTTTGAAGTGTTTTAGGACGCAATAAGCAATAAACTTTTTTTATATGGGGTCATTGTGCTAGTCGGCGGCTGATTAGTGGAGTACCCAACTTTACGCCAGGAAATTGAGGAGACTATTCGTCGTAGGGGATCACTAATATTTGCAGTAGATTATATGGACTAGTAGTTATATAAAATAGAAGATGATTAAATATCAGTACATTTAATTTAAAAAAATCAAATATATTGAGAAATGCTAGTTTGCGGCCACTTTTGTCAGTTTGCGACCAGCTTTCAGCCAGATAGCGGCCGCCAGATATATTTTATAATAAACTCGGTTTTTAACACTTTTCTGATAAACAGTAAACTTTATCAAATAACCAGTCAAATGAAAGTTAATGTCATCATGATATTCTCAACAAAAATGTTGTTATAAATTTTCCCTGGGGATTCATTCATTTGATATCGCGGTTCTAAAAAACAAATAAGTTATATATGCAACTTATTGCCCGCGCCACCAGCGAGGCGCATTAAAAGGGTTTCATACCCAAAGGGTACCTAAAAGGGACCCTAGTACTAAGTATCCACATTGAGATGACCGGTTTAGCCTAGCGGGTAGTGACGCTGCCTCTGAAGCTAGGTCCTGGGTTCAAATCCCGTTAAGGGCAAATATTTGTGTGATGAGCCTGAATATTTGTTTCTTAGTCTTGAATGTTTTCTATGTATTTACATAAGTATTTATCTCTATTAAATATAATTATCATCATCTAGTACTCATAACACAAGCCTATTTGAGCTAAGTATGGGCCTAGTTCGATTTGTGTAAACTTTTCGTTTTTCGACGACCTCTGTGGCGCAGTGGTTGTGGCTTTGCCTACCATGCGAGAAGTCCCGGGTTCGATCCCCGGCTGGGGGTAAAGAAAAAAAAAAGACAATCCCCAGGTCTTGGATGCTTATATGTGTGTGACGGCGCTGTTTCTGGTTACCACGACACAGGGTATTCTAGTGTGGGGCCAGAATCAATGTTTGTGCCTGTATGTAAATGTTTATGTTTATGTTCGTCTAATATTTATTATTATTATTATTAGTGCGTCCGTCCATCCATCCATCCGTCCATCCGTCCGGCCGTCCGTCCATACGTCCGTCTGCCTTTCAGTGGGCTATAAATATCTCATGAACTGTACAGGTACAGTTACGCAAAGGGAAACTGATGATACAAACTACACACACCTTTAATATGGTGTACCTACTTGGAACCTAAAGAACGTTTCATACCCGAAGCGTACCTAAAATGGGTACGTAATAAGAAAGAACCCGATGTCTATGCGTCCGTCTATCCATTCATATACGGACTTACACATGAATATCAAAAAAAAAATTCATAGAGTACATATTTCTATCACAAAAACTAAAGAAACACTCGTTTTAAAAAAACTGTTCTCTATGCAAGAGACTAATTGTTTCGTTTTTTCTTGTGTGATGACACAGAGCTATTTCCGTGCGAATCCAATTCGAATTTGATAGGTTTTTATGTCAAACGTCGTGTCCCCGGTAGGTGGATTCTCAATTCAAGTTCTATTGTTATTATGTTTCATTCAGTCAAAATCAAGTCGGACTACACACACAAGTGGTTACATGCCAACATACAACTAAACATGAAACAATGAAGTATCTTATATGGAAACACCCTCTAAATGTTATAAAAGTGGACTTTTTTGTTATAACGGCAATAGTAGTTTATGTGACTGCTACATAATGGAGGGCATTAACACTCGAGAGTGGGTTTATGAAACGAGCCGAAGACGAGTTTCATAATAATATCACTCGAGAGTTTTAATGACTAATTATGTACAGTTACATACACTAGTTTATCTACACACATATCATAAGCACTCTTTGATGTGTTCAGGAACTGCATGTTTGACCGGCATTGTGGCATTGATCTTATCTCAGCAGTTGTTTAGCTTGTTCTGTAGGACCAACTTCACAGACAAACTAGGGGCGGCACGCAGGTGGGCGTCGGCGTTCGAAATTTGAATGTCATAGTAGAAAAATTACACATTATGGTCATAATGTACAAATTTTGAGATAAGAAATGAGTTTTTACCAAATAGTTTTACATTATGCTGGTCTTAACGTGCGGTTTTTAGACGCAGTAAAGAGGGTCTATGATACGTGTGTAGATAAAATAATTAAATACTTTAGAGAAATTTCTATTCTGTAGTTACAGTTCATAACATATACATAGCCCACTCAATGTCGTCTGATTTGATAAGCAAGTAAAATTACTGGAAACCGGGAAGCGTAACGCCAGACTTTATACCACAATAGACACGGGTTTCTCTGTGATCGTATGTAGTTTGCTTTAATGAATGAAGAGCAGAGTACATACCAGCTCAGAAAATGTCAGCGTTGAAATACATTTTGCTTTAGAATATTGGAGCAAAATACATACGAGTAAAGACAGCCACAATCAAAATGAAAAGGTTCCACAAAAAAACCTGAAATATTTATGTGTACTTAAGTTTATGTTTAAATATGTTTTGTTGTTTTTATATGTTCAAAGCATCGCAACGTTTCCCCTGATGAACACTGCGGTATCTTAGGAGAATTGTAAAGGGGGTGAGCGAAGTGAAGCCTATTACTAAGCCTCCGCTGTCCGTCTGTCTGTCCATCCGTTCGTAAAGTGTAAAAACATATTAATTTCATCTATCTATAAGACATCGTTGTGTCAGTGGTTTTTATTTATTTTTTCTTGCAAACTATGTGAGTTAGAGTAGTTCTGATTACATATTCTTGGAGCTCAAAATCATGCCCAAATACGCTGCGAGTTTCACCTCTACTCGGACTTTGCACTGCTGGTGTTTAATTCCGTTTTTTTCGAAATAGCTTGAGCTCAAATTTTGAAACTTCGTATTCTGGGAGCTTAACCTAAGCTTGCAATGCCCTGAATTTCAGCCTCGTTTTCTATAACTTTCAATGTATTAATATTTAAAAATACAGGTTCACGGGTACCTTCAAGCAAGTACCCTCTAGTTGAAAATGTCGCGAGTTGACAAAGCAGAGTGTTGAAATTTGCAGCACATATATAAAAAGCTTAGAGATACCGGAATACGAAGTTTCAGATTTCTAGCTGTAGTGGTTTCGATAAAAAGTGTAAAAACATATCAATATCATCTATCTAGATGATATTGTGATCTAAATGGTTTTTATTTTTTTTTCTCGCAAACTACGTAAGTCAGAGAAGTTCTGATGCATATTCTGGGAGCTCAAAATCAGGTCCAAATACGCTGCGAGTTTCATTGAGTTTTTTTCGAAAACCGCTTGAGCCTAAATTCTGAAACTTCGAAAAAAAATAATTCAAAAAGAGTTTATTTCCATAAGAAACACATAGGTAACATTTGGAGGATGTCAAATCTTAAACTAACACATGTATAAGGTACAGGGAAATATAGAACTCAATTTGAATTCCGTCACCTCAATGTTTTAGATGCTGGAGGCAAAGAGGCGACTAGAAACCTCCAGCTTTATACGTTATTTTTACAGAATTGGAGCAAACACCTTCCCAAGCTTTCTTGTCTTCTACATAATCTGATATTTTGTAGTAACCTTTTTTACATAAGTGATTTTTAACAACATTTTTAAATTTATTTACAGACAATTCTTGTAACTCAGTCGGCATTTTGTTGTAAAAGCGAATACATTGCCTTTTAAAAGATACATTAACCTTAAAATATTTAAGGGGCTCCCATACAACTTCTTTCAATACCACATACAAACTTATGAATGCACCTGGTTACGTGCATGGAGTGGGTACTTACACACATGGCTACTTAGCCACACCAATAACTTTGTAAACAACATTTTGCTATGTAAAATCCAAACTATTCACCCCACACCATCCCTACCATTGTACGGTGGTACGGAACCGTATGTGCGCGAGTTCGACTTATTTCTAGCTTATTTTTAATGTACTGAATACTTTTTAGTCGGCCACCATATCCAATATGAATTTCAGTTATAATTTCAATAATCAAAACTTTTTCCAAAATGTCATATTTTGATATCCAGAAGTTGGCTTTCTGGTCACCCTACCTTATTTTATTTGTTAAATAACCCAAAAATAAAAGTACTCTAATATGATACTGTCATTCGTTTAATATGAGTTATCTTGGTCAACAAAAAAATGAATCCCTTAAAATAGGATAATTTTAAAAAGAAACTAATAAATAATACTTTTTGCTATTTTTCGATTGGCCACTGAAATCGTGGGTGAAATAAATAATGTTTAGAGAATGCAGAAAAAGTCACTTAAAAACGTCTTTTAACTATTTTTATTAAAAGTTTTTTAATGATGTTTATTTGTATTAACAACAATTTTTTATATATTTGTTTATAGTTAATGGATACGTGTAAAGTAGGTACAGATACCCATCGGTCTAATTTCAGAGAATGCTTAAACCAATTTCAATCTACAAAAGTATGTAACTAATTTCGGTCTTTCATAATAACCAAAACAACCCGTACTCCGTCCTCGACTTTACACCGATGTGGCTCATCCATTGCGCGCTGCCAACCATTGCTTGTCTTTCTCCATTAAAAGAGAACAGCAAGGGTCAAGCTATTAGCATTTAATAGTAGTTTTTTGGTAGAAGTCACAGTCGAATATCGATCGCAGTTCGTTTTATGAATGGCTGGGTCCCCCCCCTCTTCTGTCTCCTCGCGCCTCTCCTCCCTTCCCCCTTGTGACACCCCGGTCTAAAAGCCAGCTGTAGAGTAACGTAGGTCTATGTAAAATGTTTGGTAGCTGCTAAGGTATCAGGAGTTCAGGGTTCATGAGACAATTGTGTCGTGTCTGTGTGTATGTTACGGTAAATTTCAAATGTTGTAATATTAATAATCACCTCATGATTTGGTAAATATGATAAATATGGTGCCAGAGGCACATTGTGTCCAAGTTACCCAGATATAGTATCCACCTAGTCCATTTATGCGTGAAAGGGTCAAGTTACCCAAATACAACCTAGTCCATTAATGCATGAAACGGTTCTACCCAATCACTTTTGCGCAAAGTAAGGTGACATTTTTTTATAATAAACGGTGAAAGTGAATAATTAGTTAATTGATTTCCTTACATTCAATTTTGGTAATTGTTAAAAATAACTGGTAATTTAATTTCAACAATGATTTTGCCGTAACTTACACTGCATATTTCATTCATAACTACATAACCTAGATACAATTTTACGGACTTGAGTTGCAGTTCCATGCACCTTTTACTTGTACTACTTTAGTAGTACATACAAGAAGTATGGAAATTTATTAAAAAACGGTAAATTTCCGATAGCGAATTAGGTGAGGGCTTTGAGAAATCCTGGAATGAACTTCTATCTACGTCACTTAGTCCTGAATCAATGGGCAATTTCACGGATCTGGCTTATTACAGAGCTGAGCTCGATTGATTCAATCTCAGATTAACTCTTTGCTTACTTACTCTGTGGCTACAATATAAGTACTGAAGCTACCTTCGCTTTGGTGGGTTGATTTATTATGCAGTCAGCCCAGATTGGTTTAATCATAACGTGTTATTGATTGAATCAACTCTATTGCGTCTCGCTAAGGGACCCAAGCAAGTGCCAAATTCCTCGTTGACAAGTGAAGCAGACGTTATAGCGCCCTCAAGGTTAGTCAATTTATTACATTGTGTCACCTGTTAATCTTAATATCCCAATGTTAGAGTCGATTTTCGCGTAGCCATCAAGCATTCGGCTGAGACTGAGACAGTATCTAAATTCATCCATTAGATTCTAAAAGTGTTGGGTTCATTGGTTACTCGTACGCAAGAAAACACTATTCTCTAGCTAGAGTTATAGTTTTTGAAACTATACGTAACGTATATTAATAAAATAATTTGCACACCACCAGATAATAATGTAAACCTTACGTAAAGCAAGTCATTATATCCCTCGGCTTTAAGCGTAATGTTGTACTTCATTATAACTCGCTGGTTAATTATGTGATTTTCACTTCTCATAGTTCTCATTGATATGTTCTAGACTACTCACCGCTACCAGCCGCCGTCGATTCTAGGTATTAGCACAGTTTAATAAAGGTATTAGAGCGTTACTCACACAACAACCCGCGCGCTCAAGCACACATAAAAGTTGCAAAGTGGTGGAATACCCGCACCAATCCAGAACATGCTATTCAGACTAGGAGGCCATAGCTAGAATGAAACAAAGTCCAACTTTGATGGATTTCAAACGTCGGCGATTCACCGAGCTAAAACTTACAAACTAACACAATACGTTACTGGCGACCTTGCTGATGATGCTTCACCGACAGCTTCCCTCGAGCTGCTCAGCTGTTCCGACTGCGCACCCAGATATGGATCTCGTTGAAGATGCCGTACTCCAACAGCCTTCTTTGGGGAAGGAACATGCAAGGTCCCGCAATACCCTTTTCTTAAATGCTAACATGAGGTGGACGTTCTCCGGTAGAACATAATTCTCAGGGTAAGGTACGAACAGGTAGTGTAGACCTAGAGTATCTGATTGACCAATGCGGCGGCCCCCCGTGGGGCCTCGAACACATGCGACGATTCGCAACCTGGCCAAAATATCACGACGAATACACTCGCGACTTCGCGGAGTCCCCCGGACGCAATAATTTTTAGCAACATAAAAAGTCTTGAAATCATACCCATCTCGTAGTGTCATTTTATTTTCATTTTCCCGATTTATCAATATGAAAAAACATGGTACAATGATAAGTCGGTGACCCCTAAAGCCTGTGTCGGTCGTGGGAATCTAATTAAGTGATTTACACAAAGATTGGTACGTCACTATCCAATCAACTGTTATTTAGGAACTACTTCCCATAGATAAAAGTGATGGGCTAGCCCCCCATCACGCATAACAGACCTCTGATACAGTTATCTTTGAAAAAATATGTACCATATTAAATTTAAGTACCTATTTATATTTATGTTTATGTTATCTATTTTTAAGTATTTATGTACATTGGTGAGTAGTTTGTTATTTTAATTTGTACTTATTTGATGTTGTCTACCTGTTTAATTATGTCCTTTCCATCCTAGGTTTGCTGGAAGAAATCTCGTGTATAGATATACCATCACCACCCTGGTAAGAATGTAACTGGTATATCCTATATCCATTTCATACGTAGGTGGTGGACTAGTGTGCAGCATTGCTTTATGTCCGTATATATTGTCTACTATGTGTAGTGTACATTTAAAATATATTTAAACTAAATTCATTTAAACAAAAAACATTTAAAGAGAGTAAGTATATAAATTGCATTTTTTTTGTTTCTCTTTGTCAAATAGCTAACTATATGTGGTCGCTTGTTATTGGCTTTTAGTTTAAGACATTGTGTATTATATTAAGTTGTGTAGCCGTAAGCTTCCCTCAATATAACAAAATAAAAATAAATAAATAAAATAAAAATATTGTTCACAAGCTTTTTTTGTTGGCGCAAACCGACGAGCTGACGGTTTATGCCGCGGAAGAATATTCATAAAAAAAACTATGTATCTCTTACCTAACGGTACTTTGTACAACTGTCTACCGGTTGTTTTTTTTGGTTAAAAATACATGCAGAGTAGACGGGAAAGGTGTGAAATACACCAGATGCTGTTTTTCGGGAAAGTTTAGTTTTAGTACAATTTCAGCAATTATTTTCTAAGTGATAGTTAATGGTCTATGGTCTCTGCCTTATCTCTTCCGGGAAATAGGCGTGAGCATATGTATGTATGTATGATAGTTAATTTCAAAATATATTTAAAAGCACTATCTTATAAACTTATAATGCAACTCTTCGCAATTCCGTGATATTTTTTATTACAGATAACAAAATCATCTCTTAGACAAAGTAAGAAACTTGTGGTAACAAAACATCCTCTGGCCTCTGCCCCAGTCCCATTTCGTGGAATACGTTGCACGCACAGCCCTGCCCCCCGGGGACTTATTTTAAAATCGAGCTGGCCACGGCAAGCTGAATGTCAAAAGCCGCGAGTGTTGCGGTTGACGTTGGAAGACGCTTCAACATACGTAGTAAAAGATACAATCATATTCCAGCCCTGAAAGCCTTGCTTTTTATCCAATCCTTGCTTTTTTGTCTCGGGTTTTTGTCTTGGGCGCGCTTGATCCCCTCACTGCACACAGGACTCCGGCTTAATACCCTCGCTTTGCTCAGGAATTAACCCATAACACACTTCGCTCGGGAGTTAAATCTGGAGTCCTTCGATACCTTTAGGATTCTATGTCGCGCCCGTGTCAAAAACATTGCTTTATCCCCTCTGTGTACTCTATCGATTGACACCAGAGAACAACAGAGTCTGGCGTTCGAAGTAGTAGGTCTAATAGTAGATTATGTGACTGCTACATAATGGAGGGCAATAATACTCGAGAGTGGGTTTTTGAAACGAGCCGAAGGCTTAAATACCTAATTATGTACAGTTACATACACTAGTTTATCTACGCACACATATCATAAGCTCTCTTTGATGTGTTCAGAAACCGCATGTTCGACCGGCATTGTGCCATTTATCATTGCTCTGCAATTGTTTAGCTTGTTCTGTAGTACCAACTTCACAGACAAACTGGGGCGACACGCAGGCGGGCGTGGGCGTTCGAAATTTGAATGTCATAATTTGACAAATTTTGGTACATTATGGTCATAATGATCAATATTCAGATAAAAAATGAGTTTTTCCCAAGAACTTTATCATTATGCTGGTCGTAACGCGTGGTTTTGGATGCAGTAAAGAGGCTTTATGATACGTGTGTAGATAAAAGAATTAAAGGTTAATGCGATAAAACGTAACCCTTTCGAAGTAACACTTCTTTACGCACGCTTGACTTGGGGAGTAAGCTGGCGAATGCGTGACGAGAGCGTTACGAAAAGTGTGATCGGGCGAGGCGAACGAGAGGTGCGCGCGCACAATTTCTTTCTCTCTTCCTCTCATAGCCAGACACAGTGCAGGAGATGTATTTTTGAAGCATTAGAGCTAAAAAAGTTTTACTTCAGTTGTGTGGTCTAAAGCACACACTTTTTTCGTATGTAATGAGATCGGGCGATTTGGGGTGATGTGGCGGATTGGTCACTTTGCGTTGATTAGCTTCTGAAAGCCTTTATATGGAGATGTTATCAGATATAAAATATCCTGCGGAGATTTCGTGTGATTTGCCCGCCCTAAATCTATCATGAGATTTTTCGAAGTTTTAATTTGTAAATAAAACTCAATTTGTTAATGAACGCCCCCTGAGGACCCTTAGTTTGTTTTCAAGAGTCGTTAATCGGTCCCTGGAAAAATGGAATCATTCAAATCTTCATTATATTACTTTTTTACTATTTTTAATGATACTCAAGTGATGTGTGTAATCATTTGCGAGGCATTGTTTAATTATTACCTAAGCTAGAGGAGCGATGTTAAGAGGATATTGACTTTACTGCTTAAAGTAATGTCTATGCTTTACTGTCAAAAGACGACGACGACCTCCGTGACGCAGCGGTTGTGGCTCTGCCTACCATGCGAGAGGTCCCGGGTTCGAACCCCGGCTGGAGGTGAAGAAAAAAAGTCTCCAGGTCATATGTGCAACGTCCCTGTTTCTGGTTTCCACGACACAGGGTATCCTAGTGTGGGGCCAGAAGCAATGTATGTGCATGTATGTAAATGTTTGTAAAAAATGTTTGCCAAAAGAGCCTAATGCGTCTGTATTGTAAAAGTTTTATTTCACAACTGCAGATGAGGCGAGATTAATATTGTATTTAAAATGTTAGCGGCTTGCAATCAATCCATGTTTGATAGACTATAGTGTTGGAGGTATAATTTCAATAGAAATATAATGGGGTCGATTGGTACATCACTAGTATATGAAACAATATAATTTACACACATACACACACACACACACAACGTCATGCCTTTGCCCGTATGGGGTGGCGGAGGCACAGCTGTGCCCGCGTTTTCCATAATCCATTTTGCTGAACATATAATACTGATATAACTCTAATTAGGGCAAAATCTACGTGGCACCAATGTACAACTGAATTATAATAGCATTATATTAGCGTTAATAAAGGCAACAGCTACTTCAAGTGCTGAACATTGCCTGAATAACAAGGCACGTGGTACTCATTATAGCTAATATGCAGCAATTCTCATACTCATCCGCAAAATTGGAATAAGTGTGGTAAACATAAATGCTTTATCGAAGCTAAAAGTAAATTATCAGTGAAATTGTGGTGTGCAGAAATGCATTTCCAATTTTTACTCCGTAAAAGAGTATTGAAGTGCAATAAGTAATATTGTGCGTGTAAATGAAGATGTTTTGGTTGCCATTTTGTGGATAAATAATAAAGTTAATGTTAAGTAGAACTTTGAGTTATTTCGATTATGTGTTAAATTGTATCGGAAATGTAACTTTATTGTGAAATACCATACATATTTAGGGCAAAATTTTCTCGCGCTCTCATAATATTCACAAATACGTGAAAAAAGTTCAAAATCAAATAGGTCATTTGAAAGTTTTTTTTTAAATATTACTTTTACATGTAAGCTCTGTTAACATATTCATTTATTTTTGATATAGTTCAGTTCAAGCCGATATTTTCTAATATAATCTAAATTGATAAAGGCTAAATGTTTACAATAATATGCGTTACGTACTTAAAAATGGCGGATAAACGAGTGATCAGTGTTAACTTAAATTTAATGCTAAATGCTTTATAAATGTCCACGTATGGCTTATAATGGTAAATTACAACTCAACCAGCTGTCTTAATGCCGACTTATATTCCATTATTCAACCCAGGTCTGACCGGCACGATGTACAATTTTATAGCAGTGCGCTGCTGTATAACTGCATAAAAGGTCACACTTGGTACAATATTGAACTACATTAATGCTGATATACGAGTATACCTACTCTATCAGTGAGTAACGATGTAAAAGTCCACGTTTAACCAGCATAGAGCATTATATCTTTGTTAATATACTTCACATCGTATCTGTATGTGTTGTAAATGTACACCTGAGAGCCATTATTCAGAAAACTGCTCTATTTGGGTCCACAAAATGCATTTTTGCAGCTGATAGGGTACAGCGCTACTAAACGCTGAATAACAGTGAATCTGTGGCGTCTGTGTAGCGCTTAATAGAATCGCAGTACCGAATATTGTATTATATTGAGTCTCGATATTTCCTATGCAGCTATGCAGTCCGAGTGAGTGAACACTAATGAGTCGTTAAAAGTGCTTAAACAACCGATGTGGACCTTGTGTGGAATTATACAATGCAGCTTTGTGCTACTTGGGGTATCTTTAGTACATTTCGGATGTCCCATGTTTCGGATGACACTTTAAGCTGTAGATCCCGGCTACTAACGGTATACTTGGTAGTAGTAGTCGTAAAACCCCTCCGTCAACCCGCACTGAGCCAGCGTGGTGGAGTATGGCTTAATCTTACTCGTATCCGGGTAAAGGACCGTGCCCCTCGGTGCGTACATTAATGGTCTATATTTATTTATGGCTTATGTTTAAATGATCACCAAAAAATTCGAAAATTTAATACCAATAAACTCAAAACGACCGCCAGAATTATATTTGTCAAATTCGTAGGTAGCACTCCCATGGTCTGCGGGCGACGGGGGACGAAAGATTCGGGGGCTGATGGGAGTGCTATGTATGAATTTGACAAGCTATAGTAAACTACCGCCAAATTGTGTTTGGATGAATGATCACCAAACATCTTTTTATGCGTTCTTTACTTTATGTTTTAAGTATTTTGTATTGTTCTTACATGTTCAGGAGAACGAAGGAGAACGGGGGCTTCGCTTCGCTCACCCTCTTTACCCTTCACCTAAGCTACCGCAGTATTTTGCCCTGATATTTTATGCCACTTTTGGTGATCATTTTCCCATTTTGGGTAGGAAAAAAAATATTTTGATTGTCATTACATTTTTTGCCTTTATTTATTATTATTAAAAATTATGAGAAGTAAAAATCTCGTTATTAACCAGCCGGTCATAATGACTTGCGTTGAACGATTAAGGCCCCGACACCACAAAACAAACACAGAGTCCACACGGACTATTCGGACCGCGGTGTAGCGTCCGGTGTGGACCCGGCTATATACAAAGGACTGTCTCTCATGAAGTCTCATGGAATCCAGACACGCAAGGAGACTAACAATAATAAACAAATTATAATCATAGTAATGCACTAGTGACCGCCAGAAAGTACCTAGACTACCTAGACTATCTAGACTACCTAGACTGCCTAGACTATCTAGACTACCTAGACTGCCTAGACTACCTAGACTATCTTGACTACCTAGACTATCTAGACTACCTAGACTGCCTAGACTACCTAGACTATCTTGACTACCTAGACTATCTAGACTACCTAGACTGCCTAGACTACCTAGACTATCTTGACTACCTAGACTATCTAGACTACCTAGACTGCCTAGACTACCTAGACTATCTTGACTACCTAGACTATCTAGACTACCTAGACTGCCTAGACTACCTAGACTATCTTGACTACCTAGACTATCTAGACTACCTAGACTATCTTGACTACCTAGACTATCTAGACTACGTAGACTACGTAGACTATCTAGACTACCTAGACTATCTAGACTACGTAGACTACCTAGACTACGTAGACTACCTAAACTACCTAGACTACCTAGACTACCTAGACTACGTAGACAACCTAGACTACCTAGACTACCTAGACTACCTAAACTACCTAGACTACCTAGACTACCTAGACTACCTAGACTAACTAGACTAACTAGACTACCTAGACTAACTAGACTAACTAGACTACCTAGACTAACTAGACTACCTAGAATACCTAGACTACCTATACTACCTAGACTAAATAGATTTCGTAGACTACCCAGATTACCTAGACTACCTAGACTAGCTAGAATACGTAGACTACCTAGACTACCAAGACTACCTAGACTAACTAGACTACCCGGACTACCTACCTAGACTACCTAGACTACCCGGAGTACCTACCTAGATACCTAGATTACCTAAATTACCTAGACTACCTAGACTACCTAGACTACCTATACTACCTAGACTACCTAGACTACCTACCTAGACTACCTAGACTACCCGGACTACCTACCTAAACTACCTAGATTACCTAGACTACCTCGAATACCCGGACTACCTACCTAGACTACCCGGACTACCTACCTAAACTACCTAGATTACCTAGACTACCTAGACTACCCGGACTACCTACCTAGACTACCTAGACTACCTAGATTACCTAGATTACCTAGACTACCTAGACTACCTACCTAGACTACCTAGACTACCTAGACTACCTAGACTACCTAGATTACCTAGACTACCCGGACTATCTACCTAGACTACCTAGATTACCTAGACTACCTAGACTACCCGGACTACCTACCTAGACTACCTAGACTATCCGGACTACCTACCTAGACTACCTAGACTACCCGGACTACCTACCTAGACTACCTAGACTATCCGGACTACCTACCTAGACTGCCTAGACTACCCGGACTACCTACCTAGACTATCCGGACTACCTACCTAGACTACCAAGGTTACCTAGCCTACTACTTGCTCGGCTCTGAGTGTTGTTTGACTTTTTGTGAAGTGTCTTTTCTCATGTCTCATAATTCGCACCCCACAGGAGGTGGTAGACCTGCCTCAGTGAAAATGTGATAACAAATATCGTCGGTGAAAAGAATTTTTACATTTTCAGTGCCAGATCATTTCTTAACCTCTAAAAAACCGAGGGTAGTTGGGACGGGTCACGATTTTGATTCTTATGCCATGGTTATAAAATTTTAAACCTATAACGGAAACGTGGCATTAGCTAACCGGTGGTATTCAAGAGGATAAATAGCTCTATTGCAGGATTTTTTAAAATTTCTATTCTATTATGAATAGTTACTAAAGACGACACAAGTGCTATTTTGTTAATGTCTAATATAAAATACGAGAAATGTATGATTTTCACCTTTGATCAGCTGCCGTATTTTTTTTTACTAGATACCGTATGAGAAAATAACTTTAAAAATTTGCTTAGTTGTGCTGATTCAGGAATGGAGCAACACTTGTGTCATAGTTCGCATAAATAAAAAGATATAAGATATCGTAAGATAGCAATGAATGCCACCTTTACTCATAAAACAGGGGCTCCGCTTAGTAGGAATGATGAAAGAAAAACTCTGCATTACTCATTTCCTACTGAGTATATAAGATATGTGAATGTAAAAGAGATCGGTAGATTATTTAAATTAACTATACTCTATTTTCCGATACAAGTAAATGGGAAAGAAATGCGATTGCATCTCATTGGTGGAGCCACGACTGTAAGACCGTGTTCAAAGTGCGAGAACTTTTTAACATACTAGTCGACTATTACTTAAAGATGGCTGAGTGACCGTAAAATGAAGGAAGGAAGGAATTCTTTGGAAGGAAGACGCATACGAGCCTTTTCCTCAACTGAAATATTACGTTATGGGACATTGCCTTCCAGTAATGATACCCTTAAAGCTGCTGCATTATCAATGGGTGTTCATTGGATGTTAATTTCTAGATTTTTGAAGCACAAAAAAAAATACATTTTAAAATGAAGAAACGTGAGAAAATAGTGAATAAATTTGACGATTTTACAAAAAGTGCACTAACATGAATAATTCTCGTTTTCTTTTCCCGAAATTAGATACCCACTCCTCTCAGTTCGCACAATTCAAGACTAAAATTCATACGAAAACTACGTAAAATTATTGTGTTTACTTAATTGTCTGCCTATAAGTAGCGTGAGCATATGTATATATATATACATATATGTCACCGGAAAATAATACGATCCGCAAGTTTATAATTTCCTAGGAAATTTATAAACTTCCTTCTAGATTATATTAGGCTAGGTTAGGTTAGGTAAGGTTATGTTAGGTTAGGTTAGGTTAGGTTAGTATATTTATAAACTTGCGGAAAAAAAAATAGGAAATTTATAAACTTGCGGATCGTATTATTTTCCGGTGACATATACATACATATATATAGATAATTAAGTATATATATAGGAGCCCCCTTAAATATTTATTTTATTCTGTTTTTTAGTATTTGTTAGCGGCAAAAGAAATACATCATCTGTGAACATTTCAACTGCCCAATTTTAGGCAGTGACCTTGCCTACGAAGTCAAGGGTCCCGGGTTCGAGTCCCGGTGGGGGCAAATATTGGTTTGATGGGAACGGAAGTTTGTAGGTACCCTAGTCATGGTGGTTTATCTATCTAAGTATAATATTTATCTATACAAGTATGTGTATCGTTGTCTAGTACCCAAGATACTTGGCATAATTGGCATTGATATAATTGGCATTGTAAGAGTTCTCAATTAATGTATTTTTATTTCTTGTATACTGTGAAGCATCAAATAAACAAATGAAACGAAAACAAAGACTTCTTTCGCCTTGCCTCTGTTTGTTAAATTAAACAAAATAAAAAAAAACAATGATCAGTGATTTAACTTCAGTGGGCGAAGTGTGAGTTTCAGTAAAATTGATTTTACTATCGCGTTGTCATAAAAAGCCAGTTTTGTATAGAAAAGTCACGTGGCTAACGAGCTTGGTACTCTCTGTTCACGTGACCTTTCTATACAAAAGTGGCGTTTTCTTATCTTTTGACATATACCGAATTTCAAACTTCAATATACGTGTTCGAAAATGCTTATTTACGAACCGAGCAGTGTAAGTGTAAGTAGTAAGTGTAAGAGAAGTGTAAGTGTGTTCGCCTTTGCGAACTCGTAGGAAATCTACTATTTCAAAATAGATTCTTACTTTTTAACGGCAATTTGAATATAATGCAAGAAAAACTACTACCGCTTCGGAAAGTGTTACAAGAAACTCGTACACTGCAAGATGGCCGGCCTTTCTTTTCTATATGTTTTATTTCTTTTTCAACAAAAGGTCTTGTGTTACAAACGTGTGCGTAGTTCTTGTGCTGCGCTGGAAAATCAGATTCGTTTCAAATCCAAATTACAGTAGCTTCAATAACAGCTCATGTGAAATAATCAAATATAACGTGATTGCATTGTGTTTAATAATAATACTATTAATGTAGCCCATTAATGAGACCGAGGGGCGCGGGCCTCCACCCGGATGCGAGTAATAATAATAATACCTTGGACACTATTAACACACATTGATCTAGCCCCAAACTAGGAATCACTGTATCTTGGGTACTAGACAACGATAGATATACTTATATAGATAAATATTATACTTAGATAGATAAACAACCATGACTAGGGTACAAACATCCGTTCTCATCAAACAAATATTTGACCCCAACGGGACTCGAACCCGGGACCCCTGGCTTCATAGGCAAGGTTACTGCCGACTCGGCCATTCGGGTCGTCAAGTAAGATTGAGCCATAGTCTACCAGTTGATGGAGAGGTGTCGGCCTAGTGGACAATCAGACCGACTGTCAGATGTGCTCAAGCTGGACTTTTAGGGCCTCTGGCACAGCTTTACGGCCACCAGCACCAACTAGCGATAGTAGCCGGGACCTGCAGCTTAACGTGTCATCCGAAACACGGAAGCGTCCGAAACAAAGGCCACATAGAAACGGGCACCCATCCAGCACCCGTCTCAGCCAGATGTTGCTACCCCCACGATCGTTTCCGATGTGCTAATACCGCTAAGCCACGGACGCTTCTGTTTGGTCATCGTTAATAGTATGAAGTTGGCTTTCAAAACATCATTTTGAATAATATTGGTATTGATTTCACAGATACAGTTTTTTTTTTGTAATTGGTGATGATGATAAGGACTCACCGTGTTCATCTTTGTATCGTCGACATAAAGAGAACATCCTGTGCTTTGGCCTTGAGGAATCTGTGGAAAAAAAACCAAAGCTGTCATCAATTACATCAATATACCTATTAACGGTGTAAGTGTGAGGTATAGAATTTCGGCATGTACCTGACACGGGTACATTGACGACAGTCGAATGCACTCGTATGGAGGTGACAAACAGTTTGTTATTATTATTATCAAACCTTGATTGCACTCAATATTTTGAACTGAATAACAGGTGTAAATGTTAAAAACGAATCGGGGGGAGAGTTCAGGATAGGTTTCAGAAAAGAAAAAAAAACATACAAAAAAATTATGACGTCATAACTCCCCCCCCCCCCCCCCCAAAGTAAAATCTCTCGCTCTCAACAAAAAAAACTTTTAATTCAAGGAACACGTGTGCCGAGTTGTGTGAGGATCGCTTGGAAACTGTGGCCCCTAGACCGGAACTGACAGACACACAGGCGAAAGCAAAATCGGCCCCCTATCTTGTCGAAATAGAGCCCTTCGCTCGCTTCGCTCGCTCGGTCAATAAATGTGTTATTAAATCATGGTACGCAACCCTTTCTGTTCGACTCGCACTTGGTTAATTACACGACTCCACGCGGGTACAGCCGCGGGCAACGGCTAGTATTCGAAGAAAAATTGTCAATAATGATACGACCGACATTCAAATATTATTGAAGCCTTGTTTTATTAGATCCAACATTGGTAGAGTTTCAGCTCCGAGGGGGAATGATTCAAAGAATTCTTTATAACGACGAGGATAAGTGTCGGGTTCACGATTTGTTGACTACATCGCTACTACTCTGTACGAAAAGTCGCTGCAGAAGTCAACAATGCAGGTATATTTTCCATATTTCTTTGTTTCTTTCTTTCTATTAGGAATTATGCGGGGTTCCCTTACCTTTCCTTGCCGAAAATGGAATCAAAGAAAGCATACGGTTGATTCCACTCCAATATTCAGGTTCAAAGTAACATTTTACCTTCTGTGGTCACGAATCTATACAAATACAGAGGTCGTTAAAAAGGATAAAAGTACTTATCTGGGTACTTTGTATGATTTATGTACATATTGAGAACATTTTCTTTATGGTTGTGTTACAGCTGATGTTTTGGTCTTGTGCTGAGGTTTTGTTAAGACTGCAATGTTTTACGTTAGTGAAAATGAACAAGGGTATTTTTATTTTTTCTAATAAATCACGGCGTTATTTTGGGCCGAGTCAATCTCGCAAAGTGACTAGACGTATGAATCCAATTGTGAACAGCTTAATCATATCACTAGTAGGTGATTTCCACCATAACACGCGTCCTGTGAGCACGGGTTTAGACTACGTGCCACTCATTTGTGGAATGCACTCCCCTGCACCATCAGGGACAGTCCAACTCTGAATATATTTAAAAATCGCGTGAAGAAGCATTACTTCTCTCTTTATATTTATCGTAAGTATGCATGTAAGTATTTATTAGTATATATGTCACCGGAAAATAATGCGATCCGCAAGTTTATAAATTTCCTAGGAAATTTATAAACTTCCTTCTAGATTATATTAGGCTAGGTTAGGTTAGGTTAGGTTATGTTAGGTTAGGTTAGGTTAGGTTAGTATATTTATAAACTTGCGGAAAAAATATTAGGAAATTTATAAACTTGCGGATCGTATTATTTTCCGGTGACATATATATATAAATATATAAAGTAATATATTTTGTATTTTTATGTATGCAAGGTGACATTTAATCAAAATGGTTTATTTTAATATTTATTTTAAAGCCAGAAGTAGAAGAAAGGAACTGTATTTTGGAATCCGTAACAATAAAAAATTTAGGTAACTCCTTATCAAATCAAACACCCCTTGAGTTATTTTAGCTAACAGCAGCTGTTCGATAATATTGAAAACAAATTGACCACAAATAATAGTTGGTGTTAATGGGACCTTTTATCTACTGTTTAAACAAAGTTCTAACTTTGATTGATGATCTAATTTAATTAGCTGGTCATATTTTGGGGAATGATAGAACCGATCATTATATACAACTTTCCCAAAGAAATATATGGTATCAAATGAACAATATTTTTCGTCCCTCAGTACATTGACCCGATCAGCTGATTACAAGTTACTATGGGAGACCCACATTTTTTTTCGTTTACTACCATATGTTTCTTTGGGAAAGTTGATCATAATAATGGGTACTACCATTCCCCAAATTATGGTCATTTAATTAAATGTCATCTTGTATAAGCACGCGTTTATTTCGTTATGATCAATCCCCTTCTCAGCAATCAACCTTTCCCATCTTAACCTGGTTTGCTGGAAGAGGTATCTTATTAGAGGTAAGTTCGTCTTTGTACAACACTTCATGTAACTCCTTTGCAGCGTATGGTCCCGAACCTATCATCCCTCTTCCCTTCAAGATGGTACTCACATTTCTGAGAGAGTCGACCAGGAATGATCATGCCACTCTTTGGACAAACCATGAGGAGTGCAGACAGGCTAAGCTGGCCTTGCCGTCCCCTAGCGCTAGGCTGGCTAAGACCTTGCTTCGACTGAGTAGGCCGCGCATGCGACTGGTGACTGCAGCACTTACTGGCCATGGTTTCTTTAATAAACATCTATATGTCCTAGGTGTTACCGACAGCCCCCTTTGCAGAGCCTGCTTGGAGGCAGAAGAAACGGCTGCTCACGTCCTCATGGAGTGCGCAGGAGTAGCGGACTACAGGGCTAAACACCTCGGTCAATCGAGGGACCTTCCAGGGATAGCCGGTAACGTAAAGGGCCTGCTGGCGTTCCTGGAGGAGTTGGGTTGGCTCGAATGATATCGCATTCCCACCCACACGCAAATAGGCGCTTTCGTCGTCGAGTTGCGGAAACCAGCCCGTCTTACAATTGACAATTGACATTGTAACTCCTTTTTAGGGTTAATCTGTCTGTCCGTCTGTCAACAGGCTGTATCTCATGAACCGTGATAGTTAGACAGTTGAAAATTTCACAGATGATGTATTTCTGTTGCCGCTATAGCAACAAATACTAAAAAAAAAGAGTGTGCTTTAGACCACACAACTAAAGTACAACTTCTTTAGATCTAATGCTTCAAAAATACATCTCCTGCACTGTGTCTGGCTATGAGAGGAAGAGAGAAAGAAAATGAGCGCGCGCACCTCTCGTTCGCCTCGCCCGATCACACTTTTCGTAACGCTCTCGTCACGCATTCGCCAGACTCCCCAAGTCAAGCGTGCGTATAGAAGTTTTACTTCAAAAATATTTAAATAAATATTTAAGGGGGCTTGCAAACAGAAAACGTGTTTTTTTGCCGTTTTTATCGATAATAGTGCGGAACCCTTCGTGCGCGAGTCCGACTCGCACTTGGCCGTTTTTTTTATATGATATGTGCGCAATAAAGAAAGTATTAATTATGATATTGGGAACAAAAATATGCACGTAACTTTGAGATACATAACTCTACTGAACACTTGCGCAGCAAATATTAGAATTTTACAATACTGAGTAAGTAAACCTTGAAACTAAATTAGTCATTATAACATTGATGGAAGGGAAAATTATCTTGAGAAAGCCTCAATAATCTCCACAGCCGCGGCAATGGGCTTGCGCCCTATCACGCAAAACGGATTATCGAATAACTGGCTAAAAGTGGGCACAATTGTGCCTCTGCCACGCCGTATCGGAAAAGGCGTGACGCCATGTTATTTCGGACTAGAGACAATGTATCAAGCGACCAACCCAAGGCCGTCTCGTAGTTCACACACGGTGCAACATTTCGAGGGCGCGCGTGACTTCAAACAAGAGACCTTCCCTTCGGTTGATTTATTTGTGAACTCGAGCAGCCAGCCGGACATGCTCCCGATTCCGCTAGCCAAATGGCGTCTCAATGACAGTGACGCGACAACGGCGGACCACTTAGATATTCATTAGTTTTAAAAATGTCATCTACAGTCAGTAGCTCGATTCTGTAGCTCTGAGTGTAGCTCTGAGAGTGATTGCAATTTTGAAATGGCTAGTATTTAATCGCACATCAAAAATACTGATTTGCACAGCAAGAAAGGATCAGCAAAAACACTTTTTCTGTTTTAAATATTTTATGTGTACTCAAGTTTATGTTTTAAGTATTTTTTGTTGTTCTTACATGTTCAAACGAACACGAAGGATAAAGGGGGCTTCGCTTCAATCACCCTCTTTATACCCTTCACCTATGCTACCGCAGCATTTTACCCTGATATTTGCTGTGCAAATCAGTATTTTTGATGTGCAGTTTAATATTTCCCTTTTTAAATGTCGTCAAACTCTTGATTTAGTTAATTCGACTAATTAGATCCAATAAATATTAATATATGAATTAAAACACTCCCGTCACACAATAACTGAAACTGCAAGTCTATAATTTGGCTCACTTGTTGCCTTGTTAGGCTGATAACTTTCGAACTGCTGAACCGATTTTAATAAAACTTGGCTAAGAACCATCGCAGGGAATTACACTATAATTCGCAGTAAATTGCATCAAAATACGTCCATCCGTTTGACTACTAGGGTGCCACATAAAAATACACAGAGGGACACACACATACACACAGACGGACGCTTAAAACTTATAACATCCATTTGTCGTCAGGGGTTAAAAGCAGTCACGTGACAATCACAATCTCCTGTCAAATATTTGTGCTCTGAAGTCGGCTTGCATTCTTCAAAATGTCAAGTTGGAAGCGATCCGGATAAATGTCAGAGATTCAGAATCGAGATACCGCTTCCATTTGACGAATAGCTGCAATTTATTTTAGAAATCACCCCAAGTTCCATCTTTGATTGTCTTATCTGTAAAAGATTCCCGAAATATCATTGAACACCTGAAGAAGAAGAAGACCGCCACGGTCATGGCACCGCAATCAAGAAGATATATTCAATAAAGATATTTTATCAAAAATAATATTTTGGGACCTAGAAACATGTGGCGTTATGCACGTTTTTTAGGGTTCCGTAGAGAAACAAGGAACCCTTATAGTTTCGTCAAGTCTTTCCGTCCGTCCGTCCGTGTGTCACTGCACCTTTATGCAGAAACTATTAGGACTACACAGTTGAAACTTGGTATGAAGATGTATTCTGTGAACCGCTTTACGATTTTTATACAAAAATTTAAAAATTAAAATAATTATATTGCAAAATATTTTGTTCATCAAACCTATATATATCCTTTGAGGTCCCTGAAACAATTTTTCCTCAAAGCCAACCGTTAAAGAGACAGACCCTTCCAAAGTGGTAAAAAGGTGTCCCCCCCTCTTAAAGTAAGAAAGTGAAAAAACTACAAAAAATATATGCTGTATATCTCAATATACACTTTTAACGATAATTGGTTTGAACAAAATAAAATAGCAGTTTTTAAGATATAAAACATTTATTAAAAACCGCAAAGATAACTTTGTCATTCATACAACGACTATGAAAAACAAAGTTGCAACACAAACACCCAGTCACATAATTACTTGCTGCAAAGGAACCCTTCATGGGCGAGTCCGACTCCCACTTGGCCACTTTTCTTTTATTTAGTATTGATTTTCAACAAAAGTTACTTCATATTTTAAAGTAACATTTTTAAAACACCCATCCGCGTCTAGTGACAGCAAAACATGTATGGGATAGAACTATGCGTCGGTTACAAGAAGTGTTTTGCAGTCACAAGATGCTGTAGGCCCGTTTTTGCGCCAAACTGTCAACCGTCAGAACCCGGGCTTTTTGGCATCAAATTTCACCATTTTAATTTTATAATATGCGCGTAGTCTATTCGACATGATATGCGTGAGAATGCAAGCAAAAATAAAATCAATTCAAGTTTCCCATTGAGTCCCCACTTTCTTAGCAGAGGCCAGCCGACCAGTTAACTGATCTGCTAATTTATGGAGTACATATTTCAAGAGTTCCGCAAAGGATAAGGTGTCAGTAGGGTGCTAGCGAAATGTGTGTACACTCAGCATCAGATATATGTGAACACGCAACATCCTCAAGTAGATCCGCGATAGACGTTCGTGTGCATCATCTGGCTTTGTAGGTTTATGAAAACCTAATGTACGTCCACAAAAATATTGATAAATTTCCTAAGAATAGCGA
Source organism: Argyresthia goedartella (assembly GCA_949825045.1). Lineage (NCBI taxonomy): Eukaryota > Metazoa > Arthropoda > Insecta > Lepidoptera > Argyresthiidae > Argyresthia > Argyresthia goedartella. Next base: position 28,581,060 of record OX463824.1, read on the forward strand.
CAGGCACAATTTCAACACTAGAAATAGTTCTAGGCTTCATAAGGTTAATGTATCTTTTAAAGGGCAATGTATTCGTTTTTACAACAAAATCCCAACTGAGTTACAAGAATTGTCTGTAAATAAATTTAAAAATTTTGTTAAAAATCACTTATGAAAAAAGGCTTACTACAAAGACAAGTAAGCTTGGGAAGGTGTTTGCTCCAATTCTGTAAAAAATAACGTACAAAGCTGGAGGTTTCTAGTCGCCTCTTTGCCTCCAGCATCTAAAACATTGAGGTGAAGGAATTCAAATTGAGTACGATATTTCCCTATATCTTATACATGTGTTAGTTTAATTTGACATTCTCCAAATGTAACCTATGTGTTTCTTATGGAAATAAACTCTTTTTGAATTTTGAATTTTGGTGTCAGCAGGTTGTTAGCGAAATATGTGTACACTCAGCATCAGATATATGTGAGCACGCAACATCCCCAAGTAGATCCACCACCATACAACCAGAAAAATCTACATAGCCAAAGTGTCGAAATTATGATAATATCCTCTAGGTCAACCATAGTCAACATGGATGAAACATCATTTTAAGATGTTGTTGAGGTCAAGACTGTGCTTGCCAAGTGAGAGGTCTCGGGTTCGAATCCTGGCAGGGGAGAATGAAAAAAGGGGGACTGCGTGGGAAGCAAATGTGAAACAGTTACTTACAAAGCTTGGAAAAAAAATCATTTTTCGAGCTAGGTTTTCTAGTAAACGGCTTGAACAAATTATTGACCTTTGGTTCTTATTAGACGCAAATTTTTATGCTCTCTAATTTGTTACGAAGTAACTTTTTGCTAGGATGCACCATAGAGAATTTGTGAGCGAGAAACCAAAAAAAGTCCCCCAATATTTCGAGATTTTGTAGCTGCCAAAAGTTGTCGTGAGATATATCGTGTTACCATCTTTGATATTAACTTATGCGCACCCATATCTTCAAGACAACAAAAAGAATTTTTCACGCCCTTTTGTTACATAATTACTCTACCATTTTACAGCAAATTTGTATTTTTTGCGCTCATGTATGAAATATCAATCGTTAGCCATTGACAGTAGCGACGCAATCCCCAGCATTGCTGGTCTCTTGAAGTTGTGAAAAAATCAAACATTTAGGTGAAGGCGATCAAAAAATACCGCCGTTTATGTCACAATTTTGCTGAATAGGGTACTTCCCGCTGACCTAGAATCACTAAAATGTGCAAAAACCAAGCACAAATAAAGGGTAAAATATGTAAACTGTTTTGTAACTGGTGTTGTATGTACTTTCACGGAAAAACAAATATTTTGGTGAAAGTACATACACCTACCTATAGACCCTATCGTAAACGTATCTAAGAGCTTCAGTGGTCTAGTGTCACCCTCACCTGTCACACAGGAGATGCAGGTTCGAATCCCTTTGCTGACCACGTAGCGTAGTATTTATAGAGTTAGATATATTGACTACTCCATCGTTATACATATTTGAGGTCGCAAAATATGTTAGACAGCACAAGATGCGTTCCCTGATATTGCTTCAAGTGAGTACACGTACAGCGCGAGAAGGAGGAGACGCGCAAGACGTTATCTCATAAGGCCCAAAATATCGAAGAAAGAACGATTTGGAACTTATCATTCCAAATCGTTGTACAAATATCATGTTAACCATTATTTTTTTTCAACAAATAATATAAAATATATTAAATTACATTATACAAATACAATTTCAGTCAATTTTAATTTAGTTCAATAAGGTTATGTACTGACATATTTTTAATTTATTACACAATTAAACTAATTTATCATCATATCAACAACAGACACACAAGAAAAATAAAATAATAGAAGACAACACTATCATGCATTCTTCTCGCAGAACCTTCCACATTCTCGCACAATATCCCTCCATTTGTCACCAAACAGATCATTCAGCGGTGCTGCAGCCAACAGTGCGCCCGGACCAGCGGACTGCCGGCGCGCCACGGTGCGGTGCGTGCCGCCCGCTACCAGCTGGCGCTGACGCGCGCATATGTAGCTGTCAGGCACATATAGCGCACATGCCGCACTGACTGATAGCATCTGAAGAACAAGTTTATTATAAAGCATGACAGCCCCTACAAATGAATATTTATGAATGGCTTAACTTCTCGTCAGTGTGATTGGCGGATTCCGCCAATTTCACACAATCACATTCCTTGTGCCAGACATCGTTTGGTAAAGACAGGGAATAAGGTTCACTTAATGGGATCTAAAGTATATATTAGGTCCTTACATATGAAATTGGCGTTTTGCATGGGAGGAGTATAGTCGTTTTTTTTTTAAATATAATATATTTATTTTATCAAAGTATGTACCATTGCTATCTTTACATTTTTGCCATCTCATAGGTAGTTCTTCGATCCCTTTACTAAAAAAAAACATTCGGACGGGAATCAATAAAATCTTTGAAGGCGGTTTGGACTGCCCCATCGGAGTTGATTTTTTTCCCTTTCAAGAAGTTATCCAAATTTCGAAATAAATGGTAATCTGTTGGAGCAAGGTCCGGAGAGTACGGCGGATGTCTTAGACATTCCAATTGAAGCTCCTCTAATATGGTAGCCGTCTATTGTGCAGTGTGTGGTCTAGCGTTATCATGAAGCATTAGTGGCCTAGAGCGATTGACCAGCCTCGGTTGTTTAGCAGCTAGCTTTTCCATCATAATTTGCAGTTGCTGACAATAGACATCTGCCGTTATCGTCTGGCCAGATTTAAGAAAGCTGTAGTGAACGACACCAGCACTAGTCCACCAAACGCTCACAAGTAACTTTTTTGGAGTCAATTTTCGCTTGGGGCATGGTTTGGCTGGTTCGGCAGGGTTCAGCCATTGCGATGAGTGCTTCCGATCATCGTACAGGATCCACTTTTCATCACAGGTAATGATTCGATTTAAAACTTTCATTATTGTGCCGGGTGAGTAATGCAACGCAGCAGTCAACGCGCGTTTGTTGACTTGCTTCACTCAGTTCGTGAGGTACCCACCTTTCAAGCTTTTTCACCTTCCCAATTTGCTTCAAGTGGATTAAAACAGTTTTATCACTAACACCGCAGCCTGCAGCAAACTCGGACGTGGTTTGCGATGGATCCGCTTCCACAATAGCCTTCAATTCTTCATTATCAAATTTGGTCTCCGGCCGTCGACGGGGCTTGTTTTGCAGGTCGATATTTCCAGAACGAAAACGTTGGAACCAAAAACGCACTGTGTTTTCTATTGCGGCACCGTCGCCATACACATCATTAATCGTTTCTGCAGCACTGGTGCCACGGTAGAACTCATACTCGTAAATAACGCGATATTTCAAGTTTTCCATTTTGTAAGCTGAGTGACGCAAGAAAAAAAAAATTGAGGAAAACACAAATGAATTATAATTTTAGAAGCACAAATACATGAGTAAATAGCTCTATAAATTTGAATTTGGAATTCCTAACCATAGAGGAGATATTTGAGATCAAAGTGGCCAGTACGGCGAAACGCCAATTTCATATGTAAGGACCTCATAATAAGTTACCTCAAGACATCAAAGACATGATTCCATATTAACCTTTCACCCACAAATTAAAGAGCTTTCTTATTAAGAAAGCTTATTACTCGGTGAATGAATTCCTTACTGAAGCAAATGCGACATAATGATAACCCTATTATTTTTAGTTGACATTTAATACAATTGTAAATGACATTTAATAATTAATGAAATTGTAAATTCATTATACTTACCTTCTTCGATACCTCTGTAGTTATATAATTTGGCAACGCAATTATTGGTATTATTTATTATTAAGCCATTGCCTATAGTGATTATTTTAACTACCCAATTGACGTATAAATGAATATTATTACCAATAAATGATTATGATTATTATGAAAAAAAAAATATGCCTATGCCACCTCTTGTGGGAAAAGGGGTCGTGCGATCTATGTAATTGTGCCATTACCTAACTGTTATATTCATTTTTATAAAAAATAAAATATAAAAGTTAATACGTACTTCATTTATACTCGTTTTTAGGCTTCTCATAGTTTATGACCAGGGGGCCAATTCTCATCCCTTTAGCAAAATTGTCGCAAGCGTCGTTAAGTCGCGTAACAAAATTGTAAGACAAATAGTCTAATGCACGACAAAAACTGTATTCTGGCTCACATGCGACATTGAATTCTAATGAAATTTCAAGTCTAATGAAATTGTAGAATAGAATGATCTGTGAATCTACGATCCGTTCATATCGATTATAAAATTAACAACATTATTTCAAAATCCTAAATAAACATTCATAATTGAATGTGCATACGTTGAAATGATGTTTATTTGTTATTATTTGATTAATTGTAACCAGCTTATTGGCTAATTTATAATAGGTTGAATGATATTAAAAATCTAATTTCGTACAACGTTAACAACGGAACGTTAGCATTTTTCAACAAAAATAATGAAATTGACAAGTAGGTATCAATTTTGAGTAGTTCAAGTAGGTTGTGTTTTATAGAAAGTAACTCGACTTGGGTGAAATAGTAACAACAGAGGACTGATCACCCGCCTGTGGTTCACGGGCGTTCCACCTCATCATCATCATCATCATCATCATCATGGAGGTCCCTCATATTGCTTATGGGAGGCCTAGAAATGCATTCTTCGAAATTCTTCCCCTAAGGGGCGAAAATGGGGAGTGAAGTTTACAGGTAAAATCAAAAACCACTCGCCTAATTAAACATTCATAGATATTCATTTGTAGAGGCTGCCATGCTTTACAATAAAATTATTATTAAGATGCCATCATCATTGAAACCACAAGATATTTACAAAAAACCGAATTTGATACTTTTTACCTTGAATAACATATCAACTCGCCAGTGGGCCGCCATTTTGAAAAACTCTCCTGTCTGTGTGGCGAATTCCGCCATACTCCACTGATCTGACTTTTGGGGGTCCTGATATGACGACGAGCATGAAATGATTCATTCATTAGCTAGCTTGTTACTTAGCTTTTTGTAAAAAGAAAAGAAAATAGGTATTATAATGACGTTACAACGTCAAATTGTACCTATAAACTTTAAGCGGAATCCGCCAGGCTCACTGTGGGGCAAACATTGAAATTGGCGGAATCCGCCAATCACACTGACGAGAAGTTAAGCCATTCATAAATATTCATTTGTAGGGGCTGTCATGCTTTATAATAAACTTGTTCTTCAGATGCTATCAGTCAGTGCGGCATGTGCGCTATATGTGCCTGACAGCTACATATGCGCGCGTCAGCGCCAGCTGGTAGCGGGCGGCACGCACCGCACCGTGGCGCGCCGGCAGTCTCCGCTGGTCCGGACGCGGGACAGCCTCAACGCACTGTTGGCTGCAGCACCGCTGAATGATCTGTTTGGTGACAAATGGAGGGATATTGTGCGAGAATGTGGAAGGTTCTGCGAGAAGAATGCATGATAGTGTTGTCTTCTATTATTTTTATTTTTCTTGTGTGTCTGTTGTTGATATGATGATAAATTAACTAATTTATTAACACAATTAAACTTAATTGTGTAATAAATTAAAAATATGTCAGTAAATAACCTTATTGAACTAAATTAAAATTGACTGAAATTGTATTTTTATAATGTAATTTAATATATTTTATATTATTTGTTGAAAAAAATAATGGTTAACATGATATTTGTACAACGATTTGGAATGATAAGTTCCAAATCGTTCTTTCTTCGATATTTTGGGCCTTATGAGATTACGTTTTGCATATACCAAAAATATACTTTAATAGAAAAAAAGTCACACATAATGGAGTATTATTTAATTAACTGGCTTAAAGAGGGCACTATAGATATTAGGTTTTTTTTTAATTTCGTTTCGATGTTAAAACTTCAAAAACTTTATTGCTACAAAGTGTAAAATAGGTGGTGTAATCTTAAGATAGAACAGGAACTTATTTACCATTTTCGAGTATTGCAATATACTTAGATAAAATTATAGCTCAGTAGTATATAATATGTAGACTATTAAGTTCACATTAACAATATTCATTGTAGACTAGGTAAACAACACCTATATAGCAGGGTTTACAACATTTACACAATGAAAATAAACTATATCATATTAAATAACCAGGTATTTCGTTGGTGAATTTTTTATTAGGTATCTGAAAGAAATTCGTCTATCGAGTAATAGGATTTTGTTAGTAAATATGATATGAGTTGCTTAGAGCACAGTGATTCAGAACTTAATTAGTTTTTGGTTGTTTTTTATAAATCTTTATTGCCATGTAATAAGGTCTGCAGTTTAGCAATTTTATTTGGGATGGAAGCAAATATAGTTTTCCTCTATTTCTTGTATTCCTGTCATGGATATCTTTTAATGAATAAAGATAGACGGTAAAGTACAGTAAATCTGTTATTTTTTTTAAATGTGATCTTCATGGTTGTCTGCTATCTATATGTGCAAGGATTCAGACACATCGTTTCCCCATAACATTACACCATTGCGCAGCCACGAGTATGCAAACGCGTTGTATGCTGATAGAGCTGTTTCTGTATATGTGCTCTGTTCTAGTTCTCCAAAAGTATAGATGAATTGTCATAGTACATCGCAATAACATAGACAATAATATAAATATCGTTGTAGCAACAAATTAACATTTAAAATGACATCAAAAGTACGGAGTTACTTTTAGCGGTTTAACGTGTATTTTGGTCTGACAATCGACGTGATGTTGAACTGGAAGCCACATATTGAAATCATTTGCGTTCGACTCCGGGCATAGTTGGCCAAGATGTTTGTGCTCAAAAGAAAAACACCATATTATGTGTTATTATTATATAAAGTGCTGGCAAATGTATTGTATCATTTGGCCTGGGTAGCTATAGGAAAACTTCTTAGGTCCATCATACGCACAAAAATATGCAATGAGGTCAAGGCAGAGAGAGATACACCTTATAACACTGTACATGATGCTAACGGCACACGAAATAGTCAATCAGGAACTATTACTCGAGCAATATTTCCGAGCTGAAATAACAGCGCATCACCACTTGCCATAGGCAGTGTTACAAATAAAAAACTTGTTACTATTAAGTGTATGAACTTCGACGGGGATAGAACTTCAAAGTAAATAATACCCAAACGTACAAAAACCTACCCACTGAAATCAAAGAAAGAAAGAAAGTTACAACAAAAAATATCAAAACATTTTTTCAATCACATTTTATAAGTAGAATCAAGTAAACAAGTAAATAAGTTAAGGCAAAGCCTCTTAGTCTAAGTAATATTAACTCTACCTAGTTTGTGTACAATTTCAAAAGTTTGCGGTATGATCGAAACATTAACTAATGATATGTCATTCTAATGAGCAACTAACTGCAAGTATTTAAGTAATTGTTTTATCATCATTAATAACAAAGTTATCGCCCCAACAGTTACTAAATCCGCAAATGAACTGCAACTATGGAGCAAACTGTAAATATGATGACAAAATTAATTCAACTTGGGATATAATTAAAAGTGAGACTGGAAAGGACAGTATTAAAAACAATGAATATGAATTAAAAATTCATGACATTACTTTCAAAAATGATATTGATGTAGCTAAAGCGTTTGTTTTTTTTTTACTGACATCCCAATCTCTACTACAAAGTCTTTAGACTCTTCCAAAGTAGTCGCTGAATATTTGCTAAAAGACTATGTACCTAGATGTGAAAATTAATTCTCGTTTAATCATGTAGATGATAAAGATATTATTAAAGCATTAAAATCAATAAATGTTAAGAAAGCTACAGACCTCTGGGATATTTCCGTTCATATTTAATGCATCTATTGAATCTGGCGTGTTTCCTGATTTAATTAAACACACTAAAATAGTACCTTTGTTTAAATGGGGTAGTACATCTGATCCTTCTAACTTCAGACCGATATCGGTATTGCCTACATTTAGTAAAGTTTTTGAAAAAGTAATTTTAAATCAACTTCTTACATATTTCAACACCAACAACACGCTCCACTGTAAACAATTTGGTTTTACACAAGGCAAATCAACTACTGATGCCGGTACTGAGTTAATATCACATATATATGATACCTGGGAGGAGTCGCATGATGCTCTAGGAGTATTTTGCGATTTGTCTAAGGCTTTTGATTGCGTTGAAAATGTGACATTGATCGGGAAATTACATCACTATGGAACTAGGGATAACTCTTTAGATCTTCTCTCTTCTTATCTAAATGACAGGATACAGAGAGTTGACATTAATGGAAAACAATCTCCAGGGTGTGTTGTTACTATGGGTGTACCGCAGAGTTCCATACTCGGGCCATTCTTGTTTTTGGTTTATATTAATGACCTGCCACATCTTGTCAGAGATAATCATGAGATTGTACTGTTTGCAGATGACACTTCACTTTTGTTTAAAATGAAACGACGCAGTTTGAACTTTGACGATGTGAATAATGCAATCTCAAAGGTAGTCAATTGGTTTAGTGCCAATAATCTTTTATTGAACAATAACAAAACTAAATGTATTCGGTTTATACTCCCCAATGTTGAACAAGTTTCGGCTAATGTTAATGTTAAAGGTGAAAATTTAGAAAATGTAGATAGCACGGTATTCCTAGGATTTACCTTAGATAATAAGCTTCAGTGGGGCCCACACATAGATGAGCTATCGAAAACACTCAGTTCCGCAGTTTATGCTGTCAAAAAAATCCGTCTTTTTACGGACGTGGAAACAGCTAGACTAGTTTACTTCAGCTACTTCCATAGCATTATGTCTTACGGCATACTGCTGTGGGGGAACGCTGCAGACATTAACATAATATTTGTGCTGTAAAAGAGGGCTGTTCGTGCAATCTACAATGTGGGTCCCAGAGAGTCACTGCGTTGTAAATTTAAGGAAATTAACATTATGACAGTGCCGTGTCAGTATATTTATAAAAACCTAATGTACGTCCACAAAATATTCATAAATTTCCTAAAAATAGCGACAGGCATAATATCAACACTAGAATTAGGAATAAACTAGCTATACCTACTACTAGGCTCCATAAGGTTAATGTATCTTTTAAAGGGCAATGTATTCGCCTTTACAACAAAATACCAACTGTATTACAAGAATTGTCTGTAAATAAATTTAAAAATGTTGTTAAAAATCACTTATGTAAAAAAGCTTACTACAAAATATCAGATTATGTAGAAGACAAGAAAGCTTGGGAAGGTGTTTGCTCCAATTCTGTAAAAAAATAACGTATAAAGCTGGAGGTTTCTAGTCGCCTCTTTGCCTCTAAAACACATTGAGTTGACGGAATTCAAATTGAGTTCTATATTTCCCTATACCTTATACATGTGTTAGTTTAAGATTTGACATTCTCCAAATGTTACCCATGTGTTTCTTAAGGAAATAAACTCTTTTTGAATTTTGAATTTCGGAGCAAATTGAATACCGAGCCGTCATCGAGTTCCTCACCAAACAAGGAAAAAGTGCGAATATCATCATGGAAGACATGCAAGCCGTTTACGGGGACATAGCATAGTACTTCTTATACCACGATTTACAATTGGAATGTACTTTTCAAACATGGCAGGGAGTCACTTGAATATGACCCCCGCTCCGGACGCCCTGTAGGGGCCATCTGAAAGACAACAGTGATTCGACGCGCCAAAGCACATTTTGGAGCTCTATGGCCATGAACCGACTAGAGTTTTGGATCGAGTTGTTACTGGGGATGAAACTTGGTTTCCTAATTATTAACCTTAGACAAAACAGGAGTGCATGCATTGGCATAAAAAGGGTACAGCACCACGTAAGAAATTTAAGATGTCAGAATCGGTCGGAAAAATGATAGCTACTGTTTTCTGGGAAACTGAAGGAATCTTGTTGATCAACTACAAAGAAAAAGGTGTCAACATAACAGGAAAATACTACTCTTCCCTATTGCAACAGCCAAAAGAGGCTATCAAAGAAAAAAGGCGAGGTCTGCGCCTTTTGCATGACAACGCGCCCGTTTACAAGTGCAGTACTGTGATGGCTGCCTTAACCAAGTGTGGGTTCAATACTCTCATTCATCCACCCTACAGTCCACATCTGGCCCCCAAAGATTATTATTTGTTTCCAAAAATTAATAAAGACCTTAGGGGAAGAAAATTTGCCGAAGATGAAGAGGTCAAGGAAGCTATTTCAAGCTATTTTGAAAGCAAGGAGAAGGTTTTTTTTATGGTGGTATAGAAAAGCTAATTTTGCATTCTAAAAAATGTATTGATCTTAAGGGTAATAAATAATAAATAGAATTGATAACTTATTTGCAACATGCTTATTCCGCGGGGCATTGAAAGGAAAGTTGCCATGGAGGCCGTACTCACTTTTTTAACTTATTCTTTTATTTAATTGTTATTTGATTTATTCAAGTTCAAGTAAATATTAGTTATCATCATAAATAAAGTAATCGCATTATACAATTAACTAACTAGTGACCGCAGCTTCGCCCACGTCCAGTCAAGTCGTAGAAAAAAAATACATAGGTACAAAGTCGATCCAATGACGTTGTAAAATACACAAGTGGTTTGTCCCTTAACGCCATCTTATATTCAGTAAATGTATAGCAGCGGCGTTTCTTACATAATTTTGATATACAATTACGAGGGGAGGTCCAAGTGACACACGGCGACTCCAGTCAGATATGCATATTTTAAACTCAGCATTACAAAGTATTACACGTAAATATGAGTCAGCACAATACGAAATTAAGGAACATGTGTCGGCTATGAATAGTTTGTTGGAGACGTGTAAGTATAATTATGACACTTTCATATCTTTGACCGACAATCACATCTGTGATTGTAAACAAGCTCCAGCGGACTGTTCCGTGCCGACCGTGTGTCCCGCCGAGCAGCCGGCCGAACAGCTGATACTGACCCAGGCGCCGCCGTCAGTCGACTTGAGTACTAATAGTGTTATCAATAACGCCTCCTTCTCTCGGACAAAGGATAGGTATATAATGTACAGCGATGAACTTGGAAAAAATATGGGTTTACAACTTAGTCAGCGCGTGGGCCAGGCAATATTAAATAACTGAATGCCTGGCGCCACATATTCACAAATATTAAACAAAGTGTTGTCATCGCAGTTTTTAGAACCAACCACCCTAATTATTTTAATTGGTAGAAGGGAAAATGTATCTAAAAAACTAATTACTAAATACTTTTCCAAATTAAATTCTTTACAAAATGTAGATAGAATAATCTTGTTTGCGTTTCCCTTCAGCCAATCTTTGTCACAACATGAAAATCATATAAGACATGATTATAATACATTTATACACACATTGACATGTCGTCATACTGAAAAATTTCATTTCATAGACACCAATATTTGTATTGGAAAATATTTTTATTTGACTAAGGATAGGTATTACCTATCTAGGTTTTATACAAAACAGATAGCACAGTCACTATCTTATTTTATTTTGAACTCAGACAAGTTTTTGACTAATGAAACGCCTGCTTCTATTGAGCAGTGTAATAATAATGACATGTACTCCTTGGAATCTGTTCCAAGCTCTTTAAATTAACCCATAGGACAACAGAGAGTAACTCTGGCAGTAATATTAATATTTGTATAAATATACCTTCATCTTGCCCATTAAATCAAGTTACTAGTAATGAAAAATGTAAAAGTAAGAATATTTTAAACGTGGTTCATCAAAATATACAGGGCATGTTAAGAAAAGAACTGGAAATTGAGTTATTCATGAACTGTAATAATATTGATATTTTATGTATAACAGAGCACTTTTTAAAGAGTTATCAGTTCATGTTCAACTTTAATAACCACCACGTTGCTAGTTCGTTCAACAGAAAAACAGCTGATCGCGGTGGCTCCTTAATACTTGTAAATAATAGTTTTAAATATAAGGAACGAGTTGACATAGTGAGCCTGTCTGTTGAGCGTACCATGGAAATAGCCTGTATTGAACTTGAACAACTTATTGTAATGAGCGTATACAGACCACCAGATTCATCCTTTGATTTATTTGAAAAGAAAATGGATAAAGTGTTGATTAAAATCAGCGATAAAAACAAATTTTTTATAATTTGTGGTGATTTTAATGTTAATCTGTTAGAGGATAATAATATTTGTACTAGATTAAAATCTTTATTTTTATGTCACAACATGAACTATCTGTTTTTGGAGCCTACTAGAATTACTGCAACATCTGCTACCTGCATTGACAATATATTTACTAACATTACGCCCATTTTCAAATCGGTCATCAATAAATTAACCTCTGATCACTCTGGTCAGATAGGTATATTCAATATTAAAATAAAAAAGGACCAAAAAGAGGATATTACATGTGTGCCCGTTAGTGACACTCGGCTTGAACACTACAGGAATAATATTTTAGATAAACTATGGGAAATACCATACAGTGACGATCCAAATTTGTTGTACAACTCAGTATTTAACCTTGTCAAAAATGAATATGATACGGTATTTAAATCAAAAACTATAAAAGTTAATAACAAAGCTTTGTTTAGTGATTGGGCGACAGTTGGAATTCATAGGAGCAGACGAAGATTATATGAACTCTATGAAGAGAAATCATATAACAAAAATACGGCCTTTCTAGATTATGTTCGTAGTTATTCAAAAATGTTTAAACGCGTTTGTGCCGTAGCTAAATCTAATTTCATTAAAAACAAAATTGAATCTAGTAGCAATGTAATGAAAACGACTTGGCAAATTATAAACAGAGAGACTGGAAAGGCCAAAGCTACACATAATAACTTCAAGCTTAAGATAGATAATCAATTGCTAAGTACAGACCTAGAAGTAGCAAAAGCTTTCGAAAATTTCTTTACGGACATTCCAGTTTCAACAACCAAGTCTTTAAATTCATCTCCCGCTGCTGCTGAATCTATACTTAAACAAAACTTTGAGTAATGTAAAACAGATTTTAAATTTAGGCACGTAAATAATGAAGACATTGTAAAAGCGTTTAAATCCCTGGAAATGAAAAAGACAGCTGACACCCATGGTCTATCAGTAAAAATTATTAGTTCCATTGTAGATTGTATTGCACCTCACCTTTGTTTAAATATACAAATATTTAATCAATGTATAGATAGTGGTGTGTTTCCTGACTTGATGAAACTAAGTAAAGTTATACCTTTATTCAAAGCTGGTAGTACATCAGACCCCACCAATTTTAGACCCATATCGATACTACCAACGCTTAGCAAAATATTTGAAAAACTCATACTTAATCAATTGCAAAGTCATTTTTATCTCAATAATTTAATTCATATTGCTCAGTTTGGTTTCACAAAGGGTCGTTCAACAGCCGATGCTGGTGTTGAACTAATCGACAATATTTTTGATGCCTGGGAAGACGCAATGGATGCAATAGGTGTCTTCTGCGATCTATCCAAGGCTTTTGATTGCGTCCATCATGACACTCTTGTCAGGAAGTTACGCCATTATGGTGTAAAAGATCAGGCACTTGGCCTTCTGGAGTCATATCTAACAGATAGGGTTCAGATGGTCGATGTTAATGGGAAAAGATCACCTGGGTCTTCAATAAGTATGGGCGTACCGCAAGGTTCAATTCTTGGTCCTTTCTTGTTTTTAGTATATATTAATGATTTACCTTACCTTGTTAAAGCAAAACATGGGTTAGTATTGTTTGCCGATGATACTTCTTTGATATTTAAAGTTAAAAGACAGCAATCAAATTATGACGAGGTAAACAATGCTATCTCTAGTATAGTGAACTGGTTTACTGTTAACAATTTATTACTTAATGAAAAGAAAACTAAATGTATTAAATTCGTGTTACCCAATGTGAACCCGGTAACTACAGACATATTTATAAAAGGACAGAGATTGGACCTTGTGCAGTCGACTGTCTTTTTGGGCATTACTTTAGACGCCAAACTACAATGGGATCCTCATATAAATAAATTGTCGAACAGACAAAAAAATTAGAGCTCTTACCGACGTAGACACCGCTAGACTAGTCTACTTTAGTTACTTTCATAGTCTAATGACCTATGGTATTTTATTGTGGGGTCACGCTGCGAATGCTAATAGTATATTTATTCTGCAGAAACGGGCTGTTCGTGCAATTTATAGATTAGGGCCTAGAGTGTCACTGAGGGAAAAGTTTAAAGAAATCAATATTCTGACATTTGTGTCTCAATATATCTATGACAATCTTGTGTATGTAAAAAGAAATATAACTAATTTTCAGAAGTACAGTGATATACATAATTTTAATACTAGAAATAAAGACAAGTTGGTTGCTTATGTAAGCCGACTACATAAAATTAGTAATTCTTTTAAAGGCAATTGTATACGCTATTACAATAAGGTCCCTACTGATATTAAAAACTTACCTTTAGACAAGTTTAAAATAATAATAAAACAGAAATTGTATAAAAAAGGTTACTACAGGATATCTGATTATTAGAGGACAGATGTCCATGGGAATAGATTGTTTGAGTAACAGGCTGTTTCGATATATAATTAGCATTCATTTTGTAATTTGACAATATTTTATTTAAAAAAGGAAACGCAAAAGATGCGACGACTGTGGAGTTTCTTCGGTGAGCTCTTCTCCACAGATTCCGCCATTGGGTTAGTGAACTCACCCAAAAAAATGTAATGACGGATCTAAGTGATGTAACAACATCCTATGGAAATAAATGATTTTTGATTTTGATTTTGATTTTGCCCACTCTTGATTGTTTCATCCAAAAAATGTTGGCATGCCAATTTTTTCAACTTTACTAGGATCTTGTAACTTTATGCCTATATGCCTACGATGCCAACTTTTTCAACTTTAAAAGGTTCTTGTAACTTTATGCCTATATGCCTACGATGCCAACTTTTTCAACTTTACTAGGATCTTGTAACTTTATGCCAATATGCCTACGATGCCAACTTTTTCAACTTTACTAGGATCTTGTAACTTTATGCCTATATGCCTACGATGCCAACTTTTTCAACTTTACTAGGATCTTGTAACTTTATGTCTATATGCCTACGATGCCAACTTTTTCAACTTTACTAGGATCTTGTAACTGTATGCCTATATGCCTACGATGCTTACTTTTTCAACTTTTTATTTTAGCTGTTTATGTTGTTATCAATCTGTGGGAGTTTCTACACCCTTCTTCTCTCACAGAGTCCAATGTAGAGAAATAGCAAAAAATTAGGATTACTAAGTATATGTAAATATCTACTGTAATAAAGACATTTGTAATTGTTATTTTTTTATGTCGCCAACTTTCATGCCTACTATTTGTACAGTCAATTTCAATAAGTATTCTACCAATCGTGTCGCTTGGCGAGCGCTCGCTTCTGAGGCGAGTGATTCAAAAATACAGCTCCAGGGCATCCTAAAATTTAGAGAATTGATGAACAAAACATCGAGATTCCGAGTACTTTACAAGAGTTTCTATCACCTGAGGTATTTTATTGTGCTTCGTCTCTGTATATTCAACCTCTTTGGTCAAATGCCACTAACAGTACGAATATCTATGCCGATAATAAACACATGTCGGTCGTGGCATCTGACGTCATGCTTTACTTGATACGTGATGCGAGAAAGCGTTGAATATCTCGCGCTTATTTTGCATTTTTTACTTTGAACATGATGCAATTAAATGGGGATAAGTAATAAAAGTATGGCTTAGATAAAATGTCAGGGCGATAAAGATTCAGAAATAAAAAAGATAATAAATGTAGTCCATTAATGTCCCCACCGAGGGACACGGGCTTTTACCCGGATACGAGTAAGATTGAGCCATACTCCACCACGCTGGCTCACTGCGGGTTGATGGAGGGGTGCCGGGCTTGTGACCAGCAACATTTAACACAGCTTTACGACTACTACCACCGAGTTGCATGGACCATCAACTTAACGTGTCATCCGAAACACGAAGTGCCCGAAACAAATGCCACATACGGGCACCCATCCAGTGCCCGTCTCGGCCAGATGTTGCTACCCGCACGATCGTTTGCGATGTGCAAATACCGCTAGGACACGGAGGGAAAAAACAGCCAAATATAAACCACACACGTATACCCTATTGTGCCTCTGCTTTCCCTTCCCATACCATAGTCAACCTATAGACATCCTGATTGATATCTATAGTTTGACTATAGTATGCTATAGAATTATTCTTTCCGTGGCATGGCTTGAAGAGTGATATTTGTATTTTGTATTTTAATTTACAAAATAATACTTACTTACCCAAAGAAATATCCTATAGTCTTCGGCGGGCTGAAGACGCGTTCAAACCCATGTTCAGTCTCTTACAAATCGTAACCGCACCTAAATACCTCTTTGTGTAAACACAAATGTCACTGGCCACTTCACTGGTTAGAAAAAAAACTTTGTCACATGTGCAAAAAGGTTTATTTAGAAAGGTGGAAAAGTAAAAGTTGCCGCCTCTTCGGAGGTTTTTTGGCGACTGGCGGGTCGGCAAGTCATGTTGTAGGTTCGGTAGAGATCGGGACTGGTCGGGCTACTTCGGTTCGGGAGCCCGGTTCGTTTCAGCATTTTCAGGCGGTTTCAGTGCGGTAGCTGACGGCAAATGTATGCTTTCTAGCGGCGAAGACTAGACAGTAATGCAAAGTTTATACAATTCAAAGTTCTTATAAATTATAAAACTCTTATATCATTGAAGGGCGCTGGCTCGAATCATCAACTAATTACCAATAGTCAGGCAAAGGGAGAAAGAGAGGATTTACCTGTTCCAATTACTGTAACCCTCCTAACAACTCTTGGTTTACCATTACCTATTATGCTATCTAACAATAACAATAATACCTTGAACAATATTCACACACATTGATCTAGCCCCAAACTACGATTCCCTGTATCTTGGGTACTAGACAACGATACACATATTTATATAGATAATTATTATACTTATATACATAAACAACCATGACTAGGGTACAAACATCCGTTCTCAACAAACAAATATTTGCCCCCACCGGGACTCGAACCCGGGAACCTGGCTTCGTAGGCAGGGTCACTGCCGACTCAGCCATTCGGGTCGTCGCTCGTTTCGTTTCGGTCGTCGGTCGCTGCATTTAAGTCCTTTCCAGCAGTCTAAGAGCTGACTTAGGGTAGGTCTCTCCCAGCAAGCTTTTGTCTACTAAGTTATACTTAAAATATATAAAAAATAAAATAACAACCAATATGTCGCAGCTTAGCCGTGAACATTACATTTATTGCCCCTGGGCCCACACGAGGATACCCTGGGTCATGGGAACATAACAACACAGCGTCACGCCTTTTCCTATACGAGAGGCACAGTGTAGCTAGCCCATCGCCACAGCTGTGAAGATTTCTTCACAACGCTTTCCATCACCGTTAGGGCCAAACGAACCAAATATTATAGAGGCCAAGGTGCTGAAGCGCCCTTAGTCACCTCTAGTCACAAAATATTTATAAAATATCGGAAAAATATATATACAGATATATTCCGATATTCCAAAACATATATTCGGGGCAGAGAGGAATCCACTAACTAAGACATCATTAAAATCGGTCCAGCCGTCCTTGAGCTGTAAGTGGTATAACAAGATGGCGGTGTAGATGCTACAATTATTATGGAACTGCATTACTCGCGGAGAGACACGAAAAACTTTTGGCGCCCGAGCGTCTCCACTCGAGCAATGTGTTTAGAGTTTAGGAGCAGGTTCATTATGTAAATGGAGCCAACTTTGTTGGAAACACTTTTTCAGGTAGGTTTTCTTGGATGGACCTTATACTGAAAAACTTTTATTGTGAGTAAATTTTTCACTTTTTCGTAAGTTTTGGCAGCTATCAAAGTGAAATAGAGTAACCTAGGATACCATCTACGTTGCTACGCGCTACGACTCTCCCGTCCCGCTACGCCAATGATAACGCGTTACGTGTTTTCGAGTGGCCGCGTAGCACGAAGGAGGTTGGGTTCTGCTACGCGCTTAGCAGAATGGTCATTGTAGGGTTCCGTACCTTAATAGGAAAAAATAATCCCTTATAGGATAACATCGTAGTCCGTCTGTCCATCCGTCGGTCCGTCTGTCAAAAACCTTTTTATCAGGAGCGCCTTACTCGAGTGTGTGTTCCATTAAACTTTAAAAAAAAATTTTTTGTGACGGAACTCCAAATTTCCGGTACGGAATTATTTGTGCGGAGCCCTAAGCACGCGGATCCAACTCGCACTTAGCCGGAATCAACCCACAATAATTTGTATTTTGCTAAAACTACCGCTGAAATACATTGGCTACTTCTAAATTAATTATCAAAAAAGTAACTAACTGAAATATTAACTAAGTGACTGTTCACAGGCTGTATATGTCAGTATATTAGAGCCCCGATTACTAATTGGTTTATAATTGTCCTTAAACCTTTTGTTAGAACCGCATTTAACATTAAATACTCAAGCTGTATTACTCTACTAACGACGATCCGAGTATGTACTTCCCTTAAAATAATTCATGTTTACAATTTCTATAAGCCAATATATATTGTACATGCATGTATGCATATTTTATGCAAGCAAAACAACGTGCCTACAATACCCCGCCATATTTATCCATGGCACAGATTATTCTACACCCTCGTCCTTGCCTGCCGTCATCCGCAGATGGCAACACGACAGAAATATTGGAGCGAACATAACATTGTGTGTTCGGAAAAACTAATGAAGTTTTCTGCTTTCATACGCACAGCATTGTTGTATTTCTTTTAGATTTATAGCCCATATTTCTAAGGGGCGCTTGTTCTATCCCCAGATAACAGTCAGATAACTTTATTGGACTTTTCACACGTACAAAGTCTGTCAGATAAACTTTATTGGTGGATGGGAAAAGCGGCCGTGCAGCGAAAACAAACGGCTAAAAACCTTCACAAACCTTCCTCTCTCTATAAGTAGGTAGATCCTGAAAATTATGTCAACCCTAAGACCCCTGTTAAACTAGTGGTTCTGTGAGAACAATAGGCCTGGCTTCAATTTCAAAAATTGAAATCCGTCCCATTTTTTGATATTTTAATCGCAACATCTTGTGTAGAATAAAGTCCTCAGTGTGCCTCTTAAATTTGATTGAATCCGTCGATTAATAACGCTGCAGGAAACTCCCCCCCTTCCCCCCCCCCCCCCCCATCAAAAATTGCTATCGACAAAAATGTTTAATTAAAACAAGGAATTTGTGTGCCGATTTTCGTCAAAATCGGTGGGATTATGCGACCTGCAGGCGAGAACAGAAACAGCCGTGGGAAAAAAACCGTGAGAACCGACGAATTACATACGTAGAGCTTGGGCGAGATCCAGGCATTGGAGCAGCAGCACTGCAAACCATAATTCATGGACAACTGTCCCTCCACAAGCGTTGTTCGAGATGGGTGCCGCATCAACTCAACGATTTGCAGAAAGTACGCCGCGTGGAGAAATATATTAGAGGTTGACGAGAAAGAAACTGTGTATGATATACTGACAGGTGAAGAAATGTGGTTGCATAACTGCTATCCTGAAACAAAGCGGCAGCCAACGGTATAGTGCTTTGAAGATGAACCGACTCCAACATAATGTCGCCGAGCACAATTTTGCAAGCAAATTCTGTAAGACAGGGCCATATTGCGACTGTGGTGCTAGAGGATCAAAGAACTGTCAACTCAGAATGGTTTGTGAAATTTTGTGCTTTACTAGCGTTGTCACCTTGGTGTGACAAGCAGCCAAAGTCAGGAACCCAGCACCGTTCCGGCACTCGACTATTTTAGTTCGAAACATTTCACTATACTCCCTTACCCGCCATATTCTCCTGACCTGGCACCCTGTGATTTTTACCTGTTTCCGAAAATTAAAGAAAAATTAAAAGGAAATCGGTTTGAAACCAAAAAAGATGCCTTGGATGCCTATAATTATTAAATTTCTGAGGCACCCAAAGAAGGTCATTGATATTTTCCAAGTGTTTTAGCCGGATGAAAAATGGTGAATACCTTGAAAAAGTAGATAGCAATAACAAAGAATAAACTTTGTAGATTTTGAATATTTAATTTCTTTTGGCAATTATAATTTTACTTGAATAAGAGCTACGTCGCAACTGAGCCGCCCCTTATTGAAAATGGTACGAAGATAAGTTTGTTTGAAAAATAAACTATATGGTCATACATTTCCGGTAGGTAGAAGCCCAGTGGCGTTAATGTTTAGCCAGTAACACAATTCACTAGTTTGCGTGACATCGCCGGGAAAGAAGACACTCCCATTTCCACGATAGACGGTCAGTCCGTCACCACTCCATTACACTTGCAACTATTCCACTCGTTAATAAGCCAACCATTTTCAAGCCAAGAAGCAATTTGCCATTCCACCGGGGATCGCAAATCAGGTTAGGACTCCATCATCTCCAGTTATTAGACCCTCTGGGCGGGTCTGCATAACTGGGGCGGCAACCGGGTGACCCAGACGTGACCCGGTCGTATTGTGACCCGGTTTACATTGCACCCGGGTGCATGGGAGGCTGATTGATCCTGGGTTAGCCTATTTGTCTGAGGGCTCGAATGTAGGTCGGCTTGGGGTAGGTTTAAATTGGGGGTATTTGTTGCGTAAACGTAGGTACTGTGATTTTAGGTAGGACAAAGGACGTAAGCATTGACTTATTGGTAACAACAGATCTTATATTCAGTAAAAAATATATGTATGTTTTAGTATATAATCTGCATAGCAACAACGAATTATGGTACTTATTATTTTACCCGCGGGAATTAAATATATATGTTATTATAAAAAGTACTTGTTAGCAATTTCTACTCTCATTTCCTCCAATTTTCCTTCAATTTTAGTCAAGTTCAGATCTGTACCGCTAACACCCTCATGATCAGATTCAGTAATATTCCACTGCTATAATTATAGGCTTATAGTTATTTATTCCCTTGGCAATATGACCTGATAACTTTGCTCAATGACAATGAGCTTTTAAATTACTTTTGGAGATACCCAAGGCAATAAGAGATGTAGAGAATCGGAATAAAATAACGCATATCCATAACGAATATTCAACATTTCCCATCAGACATCACACTCTTGTCTTTGTTAGAAACCGTGCTATCCGTCATCATCTCAGTCCCGTCCAGCGAATGTTTTTCGAACATTTTCAAATTAAATTCCTTCAATCCTTTCTCAAAATCTTCACAGTCATCCTGGTCAGAACTGAACGTGAAATGCTCAGGCATTTTAGGGGCGCTGCACAGTCTTTTTATAACAAATTTAATCGTACGCCTCATGTTGAGCAATTCTCTTCTAAATTGATTAGCCAGTGCAGTTTTTGATTCAAGGAGTGTAGATAGTCTTGCGTTTTCCAATCGTAAAGCTAGAATTTCCGCTTGGCTCGCAGACGCAGATTCCCTTTTTATCGATGCGTCTAATTGTGTTTTCATCTGTAAGAGGAGCGAGGTAAGGCCTTCCTTGGTTTCGTCAAGTCTCGCCTGACTTCTACTAACTTCGTTGTGCAATTCTTCATTAGCCTCTTCCAGTTTTGGTAACTGCGCAAATTTCCTCGGGGAGATCTTTTTGAGGGGCTTAGATGCTTTCGATACCTGTTTAACAGTGATTTCAACAGCAGTTGTGTTGCTTCGGAATACTTCGAAGGATTTTTCGTCGTCTATTTGTAGCTCTTTGTTACCTTGTGATTTTCTTGTTGTGACGAATTTGGACAAGTTCTGTGTGGTACTGGACCCCGCCTCAATGCCGCCTTTAGAAGTACGCAGAGACATTTATTTAGATCGATTGTTCGCCTAATCGAATACTTGCATTTTGAATAAAAACAAACAAAAATGAACAAGGGAAATGTGTATAGTTTTCAGTGTTTGTTGTTTTGTATGACTGTTTATTTTTTAAAACCATAGAAACATTTCCCTTTCGTTTTCACGTTTTTTTCATGGGCATAAAACCTTTTTGTATTTCTGACGGGCTTTGTCACCGAGCGCGTGCAGAAAAATATACAATCAGCACGGGAACTTTCAACTAATGCTTGTGCATATTTATTTAGGTACAATACCAATTGTACCTAAATAAACAGTTTGTTTCAGTGGGTACCTAAAATATTATAGAATCTGAGGTAGTATCAATCAACTTGTCTCTTATAAATGAGTTCATGGGCACTGATATCAGTATCCGGCTGTAACAAAGTTGTTTACGCTCAAGTGGTCAAGTAACTAAGGATGATCGATTCCTAGTCCCATCCACGGTCGAACTCTTATACTAAATTACTAACTCAATCAATCAATATAGGTTAGTTACCGATAGCGAAAAAGCCCAAGGAAACTTCAGAAGTACGATAAACGTGTAAGTTGTTTTGCTCCCGCGTGTATATGTAGGTTGAGTGTTGTTGACCATCCCTTGACCGAGTTGAAATAATTAGATCATAGGTAGATATTGCGTTTACTAGGTATAGCACATTTACTTTACATATATCGTAGTTCTACCAGGCCGAGAGGGTCTGAATTCCAATTGAAGCGGCTGTTTCCCATGCACAGCCTGTATGGTATGGTATCAAGATTACTTAAATGACAGGACTGTATGGGGTTAATCTGGCTTAACACAGACCTTGCTGTTAATAATTTTGTAAATATTTATTCCTGCTTATTAATCATAACAATTAAATTTTTCAAATTTGTGTTAGTTAAGCACAACCTATTTTTAAAAGAGATCTAAAAATCAATCTGTGGGAGTTTCTACGCCCTTCTTCTCCCACAGTGGTCCAATGTAGAGAAGAAGCAAAAAATGACGTTTGCTAAGTATATGTAAATATCTACACTAATAAAGTACTTTGACTTTGACTTTGACTTTGACTTTGGTAACTAATAACTCAACTAATAACTTTGGTACCTATGTTAACTAATATGTTAATATGACACATACTGATTAAACTAACACCGGTCTATGCGGTCGTTCCCACAATTTAATGTTCTTGGTATAAAGTTTCGAAGGTCTACGAGTACATGTCCACATTTCGAGAGCTAAGTTTAATTGTAGAAGACTCGGTCCGAGAAACAACTGGTAGGCTATTGGCATAAACAACTTTTGTAACAGGCGATTCTCTCTCGGAAGAATTCAGACAAAAAAAACTGGAATGGTTATATCTAGCTGATAACCTATTATCATATATAGATATATATGTCGTAACCATATCGTAGTATTGACCATATCATGAAATGGCCAACCATGGTTGAATTAGAACTTTCATTGAACAAAGTAATCTTTTAGGGAAAACACTGCAGTAGCTTCCGAGAGTAAATACCCCCGAATAGTCTTCGTGTTAGTTCGACATATCACAAAAACATAGGTAAGTAGTTATTACTGAATAAAACTTATTTTAAAACGACATGTCGGCCAGATCATGAAATGGTTGGCCATTTCACTAAACGATAATAATAATAATAATACCTTGGACACCATTTACACACATTAATCTAGCCCCAAACTAGGATTCCCTGTAACTTGGGTACTAGACAACGATTATAGTATATAACATACTTATATAGATAAATATTATGCTTAGATAGATAAACAACCATGACTAGGGTACAAACATCTGTTATCATCAAACAAATATTTGCCCCCACCGGGATTCGAACCCGGGACCCTTGGCTTCGTAGGCAGGGTCACTGCCGACTCGGCCATTCGGTCGTCAATTCTATGATATGGCTGCGACATATACATAGGCCGTAACCATTGGGTCAGTAAAGGGTTCAAAGTCAGAGGTTAGTACTGCGTGATGTGGGTCGGTCGTCTCCTGCGGATCATCGAACCCGGGATCTCTCGCCTCACAGGCTTCAGCCTCGACCGCTACGCCATCGCCACAGAGATCGTCTACAGACCATGGTTCCTAAAGGGTGTAGAGTCGTTTTGACGACCCGAATGGCCGAGTCGGCACTGACCCTGCCTGTGAAGCCAAGGGTCCCGGGTTCGAGTCCCGGTGGGGGCAAATATTTGTTTGATGAGAACGGATGTTTGTACCCTAGTCATGGTTGTTTATCTATCTTAGAATAAGAGAGAATAAGAATAAGATCATATTTATCTATCTTAGCATAATATTTATGTATATAAGTATGTGTATCGTTGTCTAGTACCCAAGATACAGGGAATCCTAGTTTGGGGCTAGATCAATTATGTGTGTGAATAGTGTCCAGGTATTATTATTATTATTATTTTTAAGGGGATTTCCCCTAACAACCTTGACGATGTCCCTATATCATTCTGATCTGAACATCTTTCGTTAAGAAACCGATTTGATCAGGGCAACTTTACTTTTAATTTATCGACGCTGATCGGTCGGCCTCTAGGCCCAAAATGCACGGAGATGTTTAAAACAAAGTTGCTCTGATCGAATCGACTTCGTAATTAATGTTGTTCAGAATGTTATACCAAATAATAACAACCACTTAAAATATAATTAGCTACACTTTTCTGTTACACCCTACCTACCTATGCAGACGCAGGTCTAGTTAATAGAGAGATACGCCGATCTGTCTCGAAAAATAAGTAGTAAAAGCAAGAAGGCGAGACCTGAGAATTGCGATTGTTTGCGAGAACACCTACAGTGTCCCTACTCCTGTAGATATGCACGGACAAAGTCGCTGCCCGGGACGTGGTGAATGTTATGTTATGTAATCTCCCCCCGCCCGGCCGCGACTTCTGAATAGCCCATGGGGTGCAACCATAGATATCTCAACATAGGAGATAGGGCGTTCAGCCTATTTTGTATGCAAACCAATTGTCGCAAGCTGAATTCACGCACACAACGAATCATTAAATAAACACAACGAACACGCACACATAATAACCACTTACACATTTATCCCTACTCTCGTATTGGTAAACACAGGCAAAGCAGTTACGTGGCTGTATACGTGCGCATGAGGCGCACATTGTTTCATAAAGCACGCACACAGCACACACAGCGTCATGGATATTAAATTTATTTCCTGTCTCTCTCGCTAGTAGGTAACGCTCATGAGTATGAGAGAGACGGAATCTGGATGCGACTCAATAGCATTACTTCCTCGGAATATTTCGTTAATCGTGTTGTTTTATAGAAGAAATATTGTATTTTCAGTATTTACCTGTGAAATGTTATACCCTTGTTATGAAAATTTGTCGAATTACTGCGATTTTCACATAGGACAACTGCACAGGCCGGCATTATAGAAAATAAAGCTAAGTGTTGTCAGTTTTTTAAGGGGATCGGCGCGTGCACTCGGGAATTCTCGCTCAGAGCAAATGAATGCACTGTATGCACACTGGGCATACAACGATCAGTCGTTACGCGGCGGCTTGCCCTCTCTCTAATATTCAATGCTCTGTGGGTACAACGCTGGGCCGCGAATTCGAATTTCGAACCGCTCGAAAAGCCAGTGCGCTACAGCGCAACGCTGCGTTGTACCACACGGGGGTTTTCAGCGCTCACATTGATACGCCTATTACCCATGCCCTAGGAGTGAAAGAGAAAGCGGCTTAGCACACCGCGGCACGTGGCGTTACCGGTATCACTCACACAAACGCATTTTCAGGACTCGCCTTATGGGTGGCGAAGCTGTTAAAAACAATCGCCTTTCCTCAAACATGCGATACTTGCGATTAGCCAGCGCGTTTTAAACAAAACCGGGAGTCTACAAACCACACGTTCGCCCTGACATTTGGTACAATAGGTTATGCAATAGTGCTGGCGTAAAGGCTCACTACTAAAGCTGTTGTGCGAGTACGGTCTGCAATGGCCGCATCGCTGCTCGCGGGATGCCAGCGCGATCGTGAGCCGCGAGCGGCTTCTGACGTTGGGGACACAAATTATTGGGACGATGTGTCCGGATTGACACTCTTTAATTTCAACACATTTTAGTGACTATTTGGACACCATCATTATATTGATGCTGTTTTGTACAGTCAGATAAAAAAGCCATGGCTCACAGTAAAATCAAACATTTGGAACACAAATTATTGGGACGCTGTGTCCTGATTGACATTTTTTTATTTCAATACATTTTTGTGACGATTTGGACACCATCATTATATTGATGCTGTTTTTTACAATCAGATAAAAAAGCCATGGCTCACAGTAAAATCAAATATAGATTACTGTAATATACAAAGGGATATTTTTAGTCCGTATATCACACGAGCTGATGACCGCTCAATATGTGGGGACCCGGATATAACAGGGAGGTCTGACTCCAGGGCATGGGTAATTCCATTTTTTCCCTTCCAACAAAAAAAAGCTCTCAGTCTGTGGCGGACGGCTGCGACAGCTCGACGCATTGGAGTGAAAAGGGTTACGTAAATATTCCTTCATGTGTCTTGAGGTACTGCACATACTTCATAGGAAAATTAAATAAAAGTAAAGGAGTGACTTTCCACATGTAGACTTTCTGCATTTTGCAAAATCACGCTTATTTGAATTACTTTTGTATCAATTTTAACTCATATCGACGCACCATGTGGACGCCACATTTTGATAAAATCATGATATAAGAGGTCTACGCAAAAGTGACAACTGTCCGAAATGCATTTTTGGAAGCAAAGAGTAATATTCATCTGAGATTTTCGGGATTCGTAACAACTAAGTGTCACTAGCACGAAGCCGTGTTACCACTATTCTCTGAATAATTTTGAAAACTTCATACAAGCTTAAAATCTGTAGGTCCCATTGACCGAGGTCAGATTCCACCAAAATCTGATCACAACATTACTATCGGTGGTTAGAGCCACTAGCACGAAGGTGGGCTACCAGTTACCAAGATTCTCTGATGGTCAATTGTATCACAGTCAGACATATAGGTCAAACACATTACCCTTCTCTTTTTTGCTTCGCTGTAGTCGGGCACAAATAGCTCCTGCCGTTCCGACCATAGTGACTTTAAGGTACGTACAATATAAAAGCAGTGTCACTTCTGTGGTGTGCAATCTCGTCGCGCCCCCTGCTCCTCCGGTTCATCAAGTTGCGAAACGTTTTTTGTTTGAGAAAGCGTCTCTATTCGCTAGTAATAGTAACGCAATGGTGTAATATAGAGCGATGGACACTCTTATTTATATCATAATTTTATGACACCATCCAAATAGCTAGCAGGTCTTCTACTTTAAGTTATTTTTAATAAATAATTAAATAAATATTAGAGGACAATCATACACAAATCGAACTAGGCCCATACTAAGCTCAAAAAGGCTTGTGTTGTGGATACTAGATGACGATATATTTAATAGAGATAAATACATAAGTAAAACATAGAAAACATTCAAGACTAGGAAAAAAATATTTAAGATCATCACACAAATATTTGCCCTTACCGGGATTCGAACCCAGAACCGTCAGCTTCGTAGGCAGAATCACAAATTGTTGGATTGATCTTGGCAACTTAATTTTTTTATCTCCTGTACAAAACCATTATTTTTCATGGTGTCCGAATCGTTACATAAAAATTGTTAAAATGTGTCAATTCGGACACAGTGTCCCGGTAATTTGTATCCCAAATGTCAGCAAGCTGTGCGAGCAGGGCATTTTGTCTAAAACGCGGTAGTTTATCGCAAGTATCGCATGTTTGAGGAAAGAAGATTGTATTTAACAGCATCGCCACCCATAAGGCGAGACCTGAAAATGCGTTTGTGTGCGTGATACCGGTAACGCCGCGTGCTGGGCGGCGTCTGGTGAAAAGCCCGTGAGGCACACCGCGGCCAAACGTTATAGAAAATACCCATAACTTAGGTAGTACATAGTTGTAGGTGGCAACTGAATAGGACGTAGCGTGGATTTTGGTATTTCGGACCGTTAAACCTTGATGATGAATTTAAGTTATGAATGACGGATGTTATTTATTTACGATGTTGATTTTTGTACTAAATATACATTTTCAATGACGAACTTAATTTCTTAAGATGTTGGATGACGGTTGTAAATTTTTTAAGATTTTGATTTTTGTACTAAATATACCTTTTAAATGACGGATTTTAGTTTTTTTTAAACATGTAATAGTATTTGACTTAGAGTGGTACACGTTCACAGAGCAATTTATATTTTTGGTAGCTCCCTTTTTCTACAAATTATTATTATTATTTTCTTTTATTTTCTTTATTTGGGACATCAACAGCACAATACACATAAATTCATACAAAAAACAAAATACAGTAAATAAGGCCAATTACAGATATCCACAGAAGTACAGTAAACTTATATGTAAATAGGACTTAAGCTCAATGGAACAGTATAACAAAGACACAGATAAGGTAATAGTATTACATGGATTACAAGAAAATTATTGGGAGAAAGAGGAGGAAGTTATAGACAGAATTACAAATATATTCTACGAAGTGCTAAATGTGAACCTGGCGGGATATATAGAGGAAATAACACATATAGGGAAAAAAGGCTACAACAGACCAATAAAAATAGAGCTTATAAGTAAAAGAATGAGAAAGTACATAATGGAAAACTCTACATATTTCAGAGAAACCGGATTAAAAGTTACTGAATACCTAACTAGAACAGCCTTACATGAAAGAAGGGAATTAAAACAAGCACTAAATACAGCAAGGAAAAATGGCCACCATGCAGTCATACAAAATAATAAGCTGATTTTGAATGGGAAAGAATTAACAAACGAAGAAATTAATAAACAAAACCTGCGAAAATCACGAGAAGATTTCGAGAGTTCAAATATAGAGCAACTAACCTCACCTTCACACCCAAAACAACGTACGCCAAATACTAGCAACGCATCAAGAAATGATTTTTTTCGAAACAAACCTCAAACTACTCTACCAGAACATGCAAAGTGTATATAACAAGATCCACCTCCTCGAAGCACTGATAGAAGAACAACCTAACATCAACGTCATATGCATAACTGAGACTTGGATGAATAAAGAAAAATTGAAGCTACTAAATATTAACAACTACACACCTGGTTCGTCCTTTTGTCGAGAACAGCACGAAGGCGGTGGTGTATGCATATTGGTGAAATCTACGCTAAATTACATCGAAAGAACTGACATTAAATCACAATCGTTAGAATATATTTTTGAAACATGCGCGATCGAAATACCCGAAATTAACTTATTAATTATAAATTTGTATAGGCCAGATAGTAACAGAGAGGTGGAAGTTTTCTATACATGCCTAGAAAAACTCCTAAAACTATTAGCATTAAAAGACAACAATAAGAAAGTAATTTTTGGAGGCGATTTTAATGTGAATTTCCTTACAAATAACAAAGCAAAAGAACACTATCTAACCTAATGTTAACTTACAACTTCCACCAAAAAGTTAAAGGAGCCACGAGAGTGACAGCCAGTAGCTCTACATGCCTTGATCTTTTGTTTACTAACTTCAAAATAGATACTCA
This sequence comes from Argyresthia goedartella, assembly GCA_949825045.1. Classification (NCBI taxonomy): domain Eukaryota; kingdom Metazoa; phylum Arthropoda; class Insecta; order Lepidoptera; family Argyresthiidae; genus Argyresthia; species Argyresthia goedartella. Next base: position 28,610,469 of record OX463824.1, read on the forward strand.
AGTAGTAATAGACGAACTTGGCTTCTCAGACCATAGAGGAATATTGTTTTCCACACCTCTCACTACATACCAACCTAAACAGCTCACAATGTTAAAACGAAGATACACTGAAACTAACATAAATAAATTCAAAGACGAACTATTTACAATAAATTGGGACCACAAATTTAAACTAAATAAAAATATAAATGAGAACTATAACATTTTCAAAGAAATTGTAAAAAATGCCCTAAATAAGTGTATTCCATTAAAACCAATAAAATTAAATTTAATTCTAAGAAAACACATATAACGTCAGGAATAAAAATATCATGCAGAAATAAAAGATTGCTAAAAATGCTAATATCACAGAGTAGAAATGAAATCTTACAAAACAACTACAAGAAGTACTGTACAACATTAAAAAAAGCCGTTCATAAATCTAAAAAACTAAACAATATAAGTAAATTCAACAATTCAGAAAATAAATCTCGTTCAATGTGGCAAATAATCCACGAAGAAACAAATAAAAAAACACAAAAAATTAAAAATAACGTAAAACTCAAAATAAACAATACAATAATACATGACCCCAAATTGGTGGCGAATTCATTTAACATTTTTTTTGCATCAATAGGAAACTCAGACGAAAATCCTGGTCTCCGTAACAATTCAAGCCAAGACAACATAATTGAAAACACCTTTTATCTACATCCAACAGATGAAAAGGAAATATTAAATGTAATAAAAAACTTAAAGAATAAAAAATCTTGTGGCATAGATGAAATCCCTCCTTTTTTGTTAAAACGATGCGCAAATGAATTAACAACCCCGTATACTAAACTTGTAAATAAATCCTTCTCTGAAGGTATATTTCCGACAGACCTAAAAATATCACTAATAAAACCTACCCATAAAAAGGGAGATGTTACTGACCCAAACAACTATCGACCAATTTCACTATTACCAACATCAACAAAGATATTTGAAACAGTAATGGTTAAACGTATTTATTCCTTTTATGAAAAATTTAACATCTTTGATAAAAGCCAAAATGGATTTAGAAAAAATCATTCCACAACCCTAGCGATATATAAATATTTGCAAAAAATTCTTGAAGCTCTAAATAACAAAAAATATGCCGTGGGCCTACTACTCGATATGAGTAAAGCGTATGATAGAGTCTGCCATAAAACACTATTATCTAAACTGTATAAAACTGGAATTAGAGGAGCCGCGCATAAGTGGTTTAAATCATATCTTGAAAATCGTGTTCAATTTGTAGAAATAGAAAATACTAACCTCGAGACTTGTCAAATCCAACACGTTAGATCCGACAAAATCCTTGCCAAAGGCTCTATCCCGCAAGGTAGCGTTTTAGGATGTATATTATTCCTGATATATATAAACGACCTTCCAAGTATAATAGACGACCACTGTATACTATTCGCTGATGACATCTCGGTTATAATACCTTGCTCAAACACAAATGAACTACAAACTAAATTAGATACACTACTAAATACAATTGTAAATTGGCTAGAATGTCATAATTTGCAACTAAACCTAAATAAAACCAAGTTAATCCAGTCTAAACCATACCAGAAAACTGCACTAAAAATAACATACAATTACAAAGATAAAAAATTAGAAACTGTAACCTCTGCTACGCTGCTAGGAATAGACCTTGACACACATATAAATTGGAAACCGTATATGCAAAAATTAACAAATAAGCTGTCGTCCTTTATATATGCCCTCCGACATTTGAAGCGTGTAACAGACTTTAAAACTGCCTTAACTGCATATTATGCATACGCCCATTCAAGACTATCTTATGGTATAGTTTTGTGGGGAAATTGTACCGATGTAAATGACATTTTCATTTTGCAGAAGAAATGTTTAAGAATACTGGTAAATATTGACCAAACGATGTCTTGTAAACCATTTTTTGAGAAACATGTAATATTAACCCTTACATCTATCTACATTTTTGAAGCCTGCAAATTTGTCAGAAAACATCCCAACCTGTACTCCCCAATACATACTATAAAACGAAATGACCGAAACCTACATACATTAAAAGTACCATTCTCTAAACTAAAATTAATATCCTCAGGGCCGCATTCCATGGTAATAAAAATATACAACCACATACCAAATAGTATAAAAAATATAGATAAAGCTACGCTATTTAACAAACATTTAAAAAATTTCCTAATACACAAAAGCTACTACAATATAAAAGAATTTTTTGACGATAAGATGACATAATGACAAATCGACAAGACAATAATAATAATATTTAGGAGCATGCCGTAATATAATTTAACATTGATTTAGTTTGATTTAATTTAATTTAAATATAAGGGACTTGTTATAAACTGTTATAGATAAATGTAGATGTTACTTTTTAATTTTAAATTCTATTGTCGTTGGAATATAAATATTTATTAAAGTTCAAGTTAACATGAACATTTTAAATGTAATAGAAATAAGTAATTAATTATGTAATATTAAGTAAAACCTGTATCTCTCAAAATTGCAACGCCTCTACGAGGCGTCACATGTATACCTGTATCCTGCCTGTACCACCTTTTTTAATGTAATGTGACAGCAATAAATGATTTGAATTTGAATTTGAATTAGGAGCTGACGACGCTATGATTAAAATTAGTTATTAAGTAATTAAACAAATTGCGTGTTTTTATTCTGTAAGTATGTGTGTGTGCATGTGTTTAAGGTAAGGGAGGGCGTGTGTGTATGCGTGAGGGTGAGTGCGTGTGTAGGTGTATGTAGGGGGTGTGTATGTGTGTGTGCGTGAAGGTGTGTTTGTGCTTGAAAGGCAAATTTAGGTGGGGAGAAGTAGTAAAGGAAATTATATGCTTAATTATTAAGTACCTTCATTATGCGACTTTTGAATGTATTTTTAGTGCAGTCAAAAGGGTCAACACAACTAAATCGTTTATTATAAATTCATAATGCGGATAATAGGGGAGTTCTGGGCGTAGTTGGCATTTACACGAGGTGTGTAAAATAGAAGGTTTGCTGAATAGCGTGTGCGTGTGGTAGTAGCGCGGTAGCCAACTAGCTCAAAAAGATTAGGACTATCGATACGGCCGCTCAGTATATCATGCAGGTCAGACATATCAAGAGCCATTCAACGATCCTCAAGATTCATTATATGGTGATGAATGCACGAAGAATAGTAGTCTCGTCCTCTGCGTTTGGTGCGATAATCTAAAAATACTTTTGAATGCGCTCTATCCGTTCCTTGTGCTTAATATACTGAGGACACCAAACAACGCTGGCGTAATCCAAGATACTGCGCACGTAGGCAAAGTAAAGTACTTTAAAACATGTAATTTCACTGAACGCAGCACATGTTCGATAGATAAATCCCAAGTTTCTGAAAGCGCGAATAGAGATGTCGTCTATGTGTTGCTCAAATGTTAGTTTTGCGTCAAGAGTGACGCCCAAGTCACGAACAGTATTCACGCATGTGATAGCCTGATCCTTAAAAGTATACGCATGAACAATTGGTTTCGGACTACGAGTAAAGGAGATCTGAAGGCACTTGGAAATATTGACTTTAATTCGATTTTTTACATAGTACTCAGAAAGCCGGCTTAAATCTTCCTGCATTCCAATACAATCATTCCCATTATGTATTCCAGTAAAGATATTTTTATCGTCCGCGTACATTATGAATTGACTGCTATGGAATGCTGTGTATATGTCGTATAGGTATGCGTTGTAGAATAGAGGACCCAAATGTGATCCCTGAGGTACCCTAGAGGGAACGTTGATATAGTCAGATCTGAAGCCTCCCAGTACTACCGCTTGGCATCTGTTGGTTACATAGGGTGTCACCCACCTATAAATGTCTCCACGCAGACCCAATCTGTAGAGCTTACGAAGTAGTATGACGTGGTCCACACGATCGAACGCCTTTTCAAAATCCGTGTAAACCACGTCAATTAGACTTTGAAGCATTTTTATCTGACCATACAAAACAGCATCAACATTATGATGGTCTCCGAATCGTCACTAAAAAGTATTGAAATAAAAAAAGGGTTAATCCGGACACAGTGTCCCAATAATTTGTGTCCCAAACGTCAGAACACGTCAAATTATGACATTCAAATTTCGAACGCCGACGCCCACCTGCGTGCCGCCCCTTATTTGTTTGTGAAGTTGGTACTACCGAACAAGCGAAACAACTGCAAAGCAATGATCAATGCCACAATGCCGGTCGAACATGCGGTTCCTGAACACATCAAAGAGAGCTTATGATATGTGTGTAGATAAACAAGTAGTAACTGTACTTAATTAGGCATAAGAACTCTCGATTGATATTATTATTAAACGAGCCGAAGGCGCACTGACTTCCTAAGAGAACTTTTTAAAGAAATTTACATACTAACTGCACCAAGTCAATTTATTTACGAAAGTACGCAAGAACCTTTCAACATTTTTCAATATTAGCGATAGCTGCAATGTTATCCTAAGAAATTATCATCGACAATGCATTATCTACTAACTAAATAATAAATAAATAAAACTAAATAAACTATTAAGCATCCAGACCAACTTCACATCACAGATGCCTGTAAACAGGATTGGACATGCAACCCACCTCCGAACCTGGATTTGCTACCCTGCCAACTTTGACCCAACGAAGCAGCTTATGGGATTGAAGATTGGACATGCAACCCACCTCCGAACCTGGATTTGCTACCCTGCCAACTTTGACCCAACGAAGCAGCTTATGGGATTGAAGATTGGACATGCAACCCACCTCCGAACCTGGATTTGCTACCCTGCCAACTTTGACCCAACGAAGCAGCTTATGGGATTGAAGATTGGACATGCAACCCACCTCCGAACATGGATTTGCTACCCTGCCAACTTTGACCCAACGAAGCAGCTTATGGGATTGAAGATTGGACATGCAACCCACCTCCGAACCTGGATTTGCTACCCTGCCAACTTTGACCCAACGAAGCAGCTTATGGGATTGAAGATTGGACATGCAACCCACCTCCGAACCTGGATTTGCTACCCTGCCAACTTTGACCCAACGAAGTAGCTTATGGGATTGAATATTGGACATGAAACCCACCTCCGAACCTGGATTTGCTACCTTGCCAACTTTGACCCAACGAAGCAGCTTATGGGATTGAAGATTGGACATGCAACCCACCTCCGAACCTGGATTTGCTACCCTGCCAACTTTGACCCAACGAAGTAGCTTATGGGATTGAAGATTGGACATGCAACCCACCTCCGAACCTGGATTTGCTACCCTGCCAACTTTGACCCAACGAAGCAGCTTATGGGATTGAAGATTGGACATGCAACCCACCTCCGAACCTGGATTTGCTACCCTGCCAACTTTGACCCAACGACGCAGCTTATGGGATTGAAGATTGGACATGCAACCCACCTCCGAACCTGGATTTGCTACCCTGCCAACTTTGACCCAACGAAGTAGCTTATGGGATTGAAGATTGGACATACAACCCACCTCCGAACCTGAATTTGCTACCCTGCCAACTTTGACCCAACGAAGCAGCACAAGGGATTGAAGCTTGAAACAAACCAAATGTTAAGGGGGATTAATTTGCCAATTGTCTGTATGGTTGGTTACATTTACGTTGATGTGTCCGAGGTCGATGGTCCAAGAGGAATACTTTACAGTTGGTCACTTGTGATTGCTTACAGCACTCGGATTTCTCTTGATTTATTCAGGCACTACGCAGCACGACCATTTTATTTTCGCAAGACACTCCTACTACACATCAGTCGCCGCTCGGGGCTCACGATCGCGCTGGCATCCCGCCAGCAGCACTGTACTCGCACAACAGCTTCTGTAGTGAGCCTTTCGTTAGAAATGGTTCTGAAGTACGTCAGCACTATTGCATAAGATATTGTACCAAATCGTGTCTTCTTTATTTCCAGTGTTAGGGGACGATACGGGAGAGCCAATATCAAGGGTCTTCTCTTATCGTATAGGTGTCTTTATTAAGGGGGTAAGTCTTCTACAGGTTCGTTCAAATCAAGTATTAATTCATCGTTTTTATTGCTCAAAGTCCATTCATCTAAGTCTATATTTTTGAGGAGTTTAGGAGACGCGATTTTCAGATTAAATTGGTGACTTAAAATTAAAACTACAATATTAATTACCAATAAAAAAAACTTGATTTGGAGAAGGACTTCTTATTAAAACGGTTTTTGCCGATACAAGTCTTGCCCGTGTATAATTGTGTATTGTTATGGGGTATATAGTATACCGGTGCCGATCACTGATATCTCACGTAGTTCAGAAACCACACTCAAGAAACACTTTGTTTTCCCGAGATTATGCTTACGTTGTGAATCATCATAATGGATGCGAATATATTTTAAAGCGAGTGCAGGTGCAAGGTGACCAAAATGCTTACTAAGGAAATGTAAGATTTTGGCATAGTAACTGTCGAAAAATCATTTCTTCTGCAGCCAGCGATGAAATGGGTGTCGATCGATAGAGTACCATTTTACAAATAAGTGTAATTATAAATTTCTAAAACTTTTCGAGATATCTGAAATCAACGGGCGACAAAAAAAACTTTTTTGCACTTTGAACTCAGATTTCTCGAAAAGTATAACGTTTTAGAAATTTATATTTACACACATGTGTTTCAATCATTTACTCTATTTTACTCTAACGGACATTGGTTTCATCTCTGGCCGCAGATATCAAGATTTTCTAATAAACGGTATGCCAGTCTCAATAAAAAAATGTTAGAACCCTTTTACATTTACGATAATAACATACCTAAAGCCGGCGGTAAAGAATGAACATGTCACTTTTGTAGAGCTCATTCAGTATCGTCTTTTCGGGAAAGCATGGCAATAGCCCCCATAATGCTCATGACAGAGTTAGCGATACTTGCTCATTACGTGCAACTTTCGAAGTTAGTATCGTTTAGCTTATCATGGTTGCGGACGCCGATCGTTACCATCTTATATTCGGTTCGCAGGCAGCAGCAGCCGTCGGGCTTGTTATCTAAAATCCTGCGATCAGCAACTATTGCGCAGTCATCGCACAGTCGATCGCAATGTGTCAAACCAAATTCGTATTAGCTAAAGCGATTGCTCGCTAACCATTTTCTTTCTGCTAATTGCAACACCAATGCAATTTTTACTTTCGTGATTGCTCGCTACGCTAGAGGCAGCACCGTTGACCGTTTGCTACACTCCGCTATTGCTACTAAAAGTAGATATAAACAGATGTCAGTCCACTGGCACCCATATGAATATTGGTGTCCCCCGGGTTCTATTTAGGTCCGTTCCTTTTCTTAGTATACGTGAATGACCTGCCGTATATGGTGGAAAAATGACTCGGATTGTACTATTTGCTGATGACACATCTATTATTTTCAAGGTGAAAAGGCAAGAAGAAATTCTAGACTACGCAAATAGTACACTCTCTCATGTGTTAAGTTGGTTCAATGTGAACAACCTGTTATTAAACTCAAAGAAGACTAAATGTATCAAATTTTGTTTGCCTAATGTACGACAGGTTGAAACGAGCGTAAGAATAGGATCTGAAAGATTGGACCTCGTTGAGGATAGTCTTTCTTCGAATCACTATAGATTCGAAACTTCAATAGGGTCCTCACATAACGTATTTATTTTTTTATCTTACATATGTTGAAACTGCCAGATTGGTTTGTTAGTTATTTTCAAAGTATTATATGTTATGGAATACTGCTCTGGGGGAGAGCAGCAGATATATATATATACACGATATTTATTTTACAAAAAAGGGCGATCAGGGCGATATATCAATTAGATGCTGGGGAATGATTAAGAGAAAAATTCAAAATATAGATACGAGAATATCACGCATGTAAGAAAAAACGTAGCTTTATTTAAAACTGTAGGTGATAGCTATACAACTAACACTATGAATAGAAATAGGTTAGCACTACCATTATTAAGACTAAGTAAAGTTGGCTCATCATTCATGGGGCACTGAATTCGCTTCTACAATAAAATACCACTAATTAATCCAAATTATTGATCCTTCCTGAAAAGAGGATCAAAAACTAAGTATGTTAAAAATGAGCTGATAAGAAGGTCCTATTATAGTATTAAGGAATACTTGGATGACAAAACTGCATGGTCCATACCATCTCAGCGCACAGAAATTCGACGAGGGGCGATGGATCAAGTCTATCACTCGCCGGCGAATTTCCTTACACCGAAAGCAATACCTGTTGTGAAGTCACTTTTAAAAAAAGAAGGTATGGGGGAGTTTCTTGCCGTTTCTTGTTAACCCCGAGGCCCACCTTCCGAAACGGTGTAGTCTTTTTTCTACATAAAAAATGACTTGCAGTTAATCTAGACTTTGTTATTTATTTATTGTGGTAATAATCATAAGTTTATTTATCAATTAGGTATATAAATGTGATCTTTAAAACTAAAACTAAACTATAACTGCACTAAACTAAATTAAAAATTTCCCTGAGTTCACTGCCGGGCGGGAGGGTGCCCAAGACGCTGGCACTGTTACCTCGCTGTATCGCAATACTGATGCGTTGAGCGAGGTAGGCGCCAGCTCTGCGGTCCCCTGACGCTTCGACGAGCCTCTTAGAGATGTCTTTGAGGACTCTTCGAGCGTCAGGGCCCCACGGCCCAAGGGTCTCAAAGCCGAACGGAATAAACAAATAGTCGTCGCCGAGAGCGGCGTATTTGCGGGTTTTGAGACACTCTGCTGCTGCCGCCGCAGCGCCGGCTGTGGCTGAGGTTGCCGAAAGGTGACACGGTGCCAGCGTATCTACGCAGGTCGCGTCCCATACTAGCGACCTCCCGCTCTGCCAGGGAATGAGCGTCATTCCGTCTGGCCTCTTGCCATCGTCGCGTGCCAGTCCATTGGGTTCAAGTATTGCTGGCACGCCACAGCTGGCAAGGGCCCGACGGATGACGTCATTAAGATTGGCATGACGGGACCACCGACCGGCGCTGCGTTGGCAGGAGAGGCCGTGGTGACCTAGTTGGTCCACCCTAGCACCGCAGCGGCACCGATGGATTTCGTTTGTCTTTACGCCGAGTCGCAGGCAAACGGCGAGGGTAAGGGTGGTACGGTCAAGCAGGGTGCCAATGTGCGTTGATGGGATTGCGCGCAGCCAGTGTCCTGACTCCTTCTCCCTGGTAGCTAGGAGACGAGCGCGCACTGCTGGACCACTAGCCGTTTTTACCAGATCTTCGCGGGTTTTAATGCATAGCGGCTCGTCCCATAGCCGTTGAGAGTTCAAATTTGTTGGAAAATTTTGCCTCGGACAGGCTTGCGTCCAGGCATTCCTGGCCTCGACCAGACACGTGACCTCCACATCACCGAGTGATGGGTTTATAATTTTACCATAGAGATCACGTGAGCTATGGGTTGAAGACAGGAAGGCCGGGAGCGCCACATCTGAGATTTTCCGGATCCCCAAGCCACCGTGTCTGATTGGAAGGGCGGATTGGGTCCAGCTTCGTTCATCGAGATTAATGTTTAAAATTTTGCTTAATGTACTTTTGGTGATATCGTCTAAAAGGTTGAGAATGGGAGGGTATTTCCAAAGAGGAGAGCATCGAAGGAGGTAGGTAAATTTGGGTACAAAAAGGCAAAACCGTATGATAGACAGGGCCATGTGGGGATTTAGGTCAGTCAGTTTGATGGAATTTTGATTGAATTTAGAGATTTGTTCATCCACGAAGCTGGGGATCCCGTCCTCTAGAACGGGGGCCCCTAGGAGGCGAAGTGAGTCTTTGTCTAGAATTTTAATGTTAGGGGCAGCTGAGTTGAATTTAAAGATGATCTCAGTCTTTTCCGAGAGGGTAATATTATCGGATATGAACAATTCGCATTTCGAGAAATTGAATTCTAGGCCTATTTTTTTTAATTCTGATGTTAGGTGTTCTAAATCTTGTAATACGTCTTCGACTTTGCCTCCTATGGTCCCGTCGTCTAGGTACCAAATGTTGAATTTGGAATTTAGGCTGGTAATGATCGGATGGATAGCCAAACTGAATATTGCCGGTCCGAGTGGGTCGCCCTGCTGACAGCCGACGGCAGAATTTATAAGATGGTCCCTGAAGACTAATTTAGAATGTTTACTGTAACATTGCCACATGTAATTGTAGATAGATGGTGTATGCTCTTTAATTTGGGATAGCAGGGCGCCTCTGTCTACCGAATTGAAGGCGTTTTTCACGTCTACCTTCAGCAGCACGTCACCTCCTCCGTTAGCTAGGAAGGTGCGAGTCGCGTGCACAGCGGCCTCGCAGCCTCCCCTGCTACCGAAACCCAGCTGTACCGGTTGTAAGGTAGTGCAAAGATCTGGTAGGATATACCTACAGCAGATCTTTGACACTATGCGGCGGATGGTATTGCCTACAGCGATGGGTCTGATACCCCCGTCCTTCTTTATGAGGGCACACAGATTAGCTCCGTAGAGCACGTCTGTTATGCCTTCGTGTACCTTTCCAGACAACATGAGGCTCGCCAGTTCAGCGATATCCGCCAGGAGAGTCTGCCCGACGTCCCCGACGGCTCCACAGATCAGGTCTTTGTAGTGTTGCGGGGTCATGCCGTCGAGGCCGCCTGCGGAACCACTTCTGAAGGACATCACCGCAGATGCGATGTCCTCGGCTGTAGCCTGGGGGGTACGTTCAGAAGGGTTGGGGGGATCAGGGAGGTGCAGTGTTGGTGAAGGTGCTGGGTGCTTTGACTCCAGCGCGTGCAGAGTGTCCGGGGAGTCAGGGGCGACAGCATCGCTCGAGAAAAGAAGTTGAGCAGCTCCCTTTAAATCCCCGTCACTTATTTTATTCTCTATTGTTTTCGTCATGTTAAATTTGGATCGAGATCTATTGTTGAGAATTTGGCCCGAAAAGGTTGGTGATTGGTTCTTGCAGTTGTTTTTAATTGATTGTGTAAGGGATCTGCTCTTGCTTCCATCCTTATCTACGTGCAAAGTCCGGTATGCGAAAGTAAGCAGCTGTTCCCAACTGGGGCCATCATTGTTTAAGATGACCTGTCGTATGGAAAGGGACAGAGAGGTCGCCACGCATGTCCTGGCACCACGAGGGATTCTTTTAATTACTGGGCACATTTGTTTAAGGCGTCCTAAGGTTTCCCAGAATGCGCCCGTTGACGGCTGTGTTCTGCTGCTATCATTGGGCGCAACCTGAGCGCCTTGGTTGCCCTGTGGTGCGAGGTAATGTTTTTTATGTGTTTTGGAATTGTGTATCTTTAGACCTCTCTGTCCTTTGAACAGCCGCTGCTGTGTGCATTCCGGACACTGCACGAGATCTGAAAGTGATGTGTCGAAGGTCTGGCTGCAGACGGCACCTGCTGACGGCCCGGTTGACTGCGACATCGGCGTAGCACGAGCGAATAAGAAAGCTACAAATATAATTTGGTACTACTGAAGAATAGAAAAAATATGTATATCTAAATAAACAAACAAAAACTGTTCATCACGTCGCACTATATCTTCTTCGTGCTGTGAGAAGCCGCCGACGCCGCCTGCCTCGGCAGGTTCCGTGTGGCGGCGGCGTTCTAAATAGATGTAGGCTGGATCAGTGCCCCATTTCAGGGATCAATGATCCAAGAGCGGGCTAGAATTTGATCGAGGTAAAGTGGATTGAGCTGTCACTTTCTTGAACTGTTAACTGCAATCTGCGGGCTGTGGAATCTCTCCTGCAGGTGGAAATCACCTTCAAGCACTTCTTTTACATTGAAATTTATTTATTATTTATTTATATTCAATTAAAAAAAATCTGAATCTGAATCTTGAAATTTACTTTTTACACCAGAAATTGCGTCATTTTTGTCGATTGCTTTCTGTTTGCAAAAAACGTAATAACCCCGCGGGTTAATGACCGCTTACGCCATATTCGCAATGCTAACCCGAAGATACACTTATGCCTTTACCACATACTAACCTATATATGGGTTTCCTAGGTTTTGAACTTTATTACCAAGCAATAAGGTTGAAAATCGCGACCCATTTAGGTAAGGGTTAAGTCGTATGACGCTTTGAACTTTCCATTCCAGTGCCTGATGTGCAATGATGTGCCTGTACCTACAATTAAACTACATTAGGTACTAAATATCTTGGATCATAAGCGAATTTTTAGCGATAGGCGCCATAGCGGTTCAAATTGTTTGGAGACTTAGGGTAGGTACTTACCTACTTTACAAACTCGACATGATATAACAAAATATATTTATTCAGATCAATACATGAGCTATTGCCATAGTGATGTAGAAACCTTACCTTTCCTTATAACAAAAAATTATATGCTTACTTATAATTAAGTATTTTAAACACAAAGAAAAACAAGTGGTACAATTTAAGTTACAATCCCTGTTAGCCCCCCGAGTTTTAGATTTAATAGACTTATAAATATATTTTACAACGACTAGCAAAAGAGTCAATAAAATTGATGAAATAAATAAAATGAGAAAAAAACGCCAAATGTTTTATACAATTTACTGAGTAACATATACAGATAAAACGAAAATCAATGTGATTATTTTTTATACTTATCCGGCACTCCGATTCATATAATGGACATCGTATTAGTTACTACCATAGCAAAATAATAATAAAATTAACAATAATAATTTCAGGAAAGATATTATTTATTATGGCTTGTCGTTGTATTTTATTATGAAAACTACAACTAGGTACTAACAGTATGTATATCAGACAGTAAAGAATGCACATTTTATAAATGATAACGTCACACAGGTAATGAATGAAAACACAACGCTTTATAAATCTGGGACTAGCCCGAAGTGCATACTTTACCGCCCTCTACTGCAATTCACTTAACTAAAAAATCCTTAATCCTATGATTACAATCACACATATTTTTGGAGAGCAAATATCAAACTATAAAATAATCCCTTTTGGTACTTAGATTTAACCATATACATATACAGATGCATCTGTCATTTTACATAAGTACAAAATTTGTGATTTTTTTGTTAAATAGGAATTATCGGGATTCTTGAAAAAGGCACTAAGGCACTTACGGTGACATTTGATTAGATGGCCATTTTTTGGGTAATGATAGATAATTATGAACAACTTTCCCCAAGAAAGTTATGGCCGCAAACGAAAAAAAGAATGGGTCTCCCATATTATCTTGTAATTAAAAAAAATGTGACATATGTTTCTATGGGAAATTGTTCATAACGATGGGTGCTACCATTCCCCAAAATATAGTCAGCTAATTAAATGTCACCCTGTATAACCTAGGTAGGTACCTACACGTCATAACTCCTATACTAAGCCACTCTGTTACCAAATCTTCTGAAAATAAACTGAACTGTGACGCTTGTTACTAACTAGATTTTGATTTACTGTCTGTGTAACAAAATTGATATGTTGAATCACTGCCTGTGTAACAAAATTGATATTTTGAGGCACTTTATGTGTAATAAAGTAGATATTTCGAGTCACTTCCTGTGTATTAAAATAATATTTGGAGTCTCTCTCTGTGTAATAAGTTAGATATTTTGAGTCACTTCCTGTGTAATAAAATAGATATTTTGAGTCACAATCTGTGTAATCAAAATCCACGTCAAACACGGCGCAACCAGTTTAGGTCGTGTTCTCATTATGGCGGAAAGTCAACGCCGACTGTTTAAACATATAAATTTCACACATCGCTAGTTTGCGGCGTCTCAAATTTATATGGAAACATGTCTGTCGGCGCCGACTGTTCGCGGAAATGAGAACAATTCCTGCTATTTTCAGAAGATTCGTGTGCAGAGGGGCTTATAGCAAATCAGCGTTTGCGTTTCTCTCTTGTAAACACGTGTCAATCGTTTTATATCTGTCACCGTAAGATTGTCAAAACCATTAGATGATAAATTATTTTTTTCTCATTAGTTGGTAAACTATGGACAGATAGTAAAATGTGGCGTACTGCGCGTATATGACGCGTTAGTTGATAAACTAACGGTTAAAACCGTTAAATAGTAAACTAGTTTAAACTTGAATTGCAAACGAAATACCAGGGCAAACACTGCGGTAGCTTAGGTGGCGCAGCGAAGCCCCCGTGTTAGGTTGTATGTAAGGACAAAAGAAACGTAAATTCTAAACCCTGTCGGTCTGGTTTACTATCTGTCGATAGTTGATCAACTGACGCGTTAGTTTATCAACTAACGGTTTTGTCTATCTTACGGTGGGATATCCAAACTTAAGTTAAATTTCAAAGTTGAAATGAGGGGAAGGCGTTGCTAACTTCGACAATATTCATCTTTCAGACATAAGTGCCACCACTACGAAGTCGAGTTGACTATTTTCTGAATAATTTAAGACAACTCTATATAAAGATTGAGTATAGATTCGTCTTCGAAATGAGGGTCTAATCTCGTCTCAGTGGAAGTATCATGCGTTGGTGTACACTTACACGCGCCACGTGTAATCCTTCGACGGCGGGGACTCCCCGGCTACAATAGCGCTACTCGCCATCTGGTTCACCCCGCAAGTGCCATCGCCGCGGTACACTCGATAGTATCCCCGTTCACCCCACGACGGACCCCAGGAGTTCTTGACGATCCAGTACGGCATCTTCTTGTGGAATAGTGGGTAGTCTGTGGAGAAGTGTGTGGGTAAACAAACAATTCTATACATCATCTCTTGCACTCCTCCTCATCATCCCATTTATTACGGTCTTATGCCAACCTCATCCGTTGGTGACCAGCAATCTTGGAAATGCCATCCGACCATCGCCTTGGCCACCATTCTGTATATTCCTTTTATTTATTTATTAGTACAGTAATGCACAAAATTACAGACTATGTCAAATTTGTTGTACACATACAAATATACAAATGACAGATTCCCCCCCAGATAAACCAGAGAAACATACCAAATTATAGTATCCTACTTGTCAGTTCAAGAAATATCAATAATAATAATAATAATTCAATAATAAAAATGTCAATGCAGTCATTTGGAATCTAAAATAATCAGTTCATTATACTTTAATTACATAACACAACCCTGTCACACATTCTCCTCGCAGAACCTTCCACATTCTCGCACAATATGCCTCCATGCATCACCAAACAGATCAGTCAGTGGTGCTGCAGCCAACAGAGCGTTGAGACTGTCCCGCGCCCTCGCCAGCGGAGACTGCTGGCGCGCCACCGTGCGGTGCGTGCCGCCCGCTAATAGCCGCTGATGCATTTGCGGGCGGAGTTATTTGTCGGGCACGAATAGCGCGCATACCGTAATGACAAGCGCGACACAGTCACTGTCGCCTCGCAACAATCGACACACAGTCAGAAGCTGCTCGGTGTTCCGTCTGACCTCTAGTGAGTTGTATCCGAGCATACCCAATACATAAGCGGATGGATAAAGGTAATGCAGCACATGCACTTTCTTTGCCTCTGGCCGTGGCACGACACAAACATTTATCAGATACCTTCACATATTAGGTACCTATTCAATACTAGAAGACAAATCTCCAATTACATCCTTATCCATAAAACTTATCAAACCTATGTTAGCTAAAATGTGCTTTGTGCTTTTCTCACAAACACAAATTTCAAAGTGACAGACAAAGACAAACGAATTATAACGGCATTATAGTTAAAATAGGTTTATTAGACGTTTATGAATAAAGGCGGTATGTAAATACGTACCTACTTTACTTTTGTTTTCATGGTGGAATAACTTTTTCATCAACGAATGTTGTCCACAGACGCATACCTCACGAATTATTCTGTGGCCTTGCAACATTTTTGAACCCACTTTTGGAAGACCTCGAGTCCGCCATTTTAACGGCTTTTCGTTAACCTCAGCTTCATAGACGCTTCAAAATACGCCGTGCAGCATATGCAGTCCAGCGTACTGGGCCCGTAGGCAAGATCCTAAACGAAAATATCACTCGCTCGAAATGCTAATTAAATGCTTGCGATTTGACATTTCTTGGCGAAAAGTCACGTAATCATGTGATATATTATTGGACTGCACAATAGACAAGCTGCATGGCGTATTTTGAAGCGTCTATGAAGCCACGCCGCCGTGGACAGAAGGCCTAACACTCGCATCTAACAATCTCGGAGGATCATCGGCGTGTACCTTTGATCCCGTACCCCACAATGAGCACTCCATGGTCCAGGTTCTTGGGGCTGCAGAGCATCCGCCACGGATGCGAGACGCCGCCCACGTAGAACTGCATAGCGTTCGCATTTATGCCTGAAAACAAGAAACATTGGGTCAAGTGCTTTCCCATTCGCGGTTGCAGGGACAGGAGGCACATTTGGCCAGGTATTTCATACTGCATTTTGCATAACGTGGGCTGTAGCCGCAGGTAGGGAGATATGAAGGTTTAATCACGATGTTTCCCATCACAGTTAGAGCATCTGCATAATACATTTAAGATAAATTACTCATCTTATTTAAACATAACATTTGAACTGTTTTATTCAGGCACATACATTGGCCAGAAACAGCAGCACATTTTTAGGTGCTTATCTATGAAATCAGCGTTTTGTTTGGAGAAATTGAAGAAAACTAAATTTTCAGTACAAACATTTTTGCATTTTTTTAGGAATGTCAGATCCTAATTTTGTAAAAATTTGTGTGCAGACCCCGTCGGTGCTGGTGCCACGATATAGTGCAGGTGGCAGGTCACCCTTGGAGACGGCAAGCCCAAAGTAGAACAAAATGGCAGAGTATGGAGGAGGCCTTTGCCCAAATAGTATTAAATAAAATTAATAATATGTTAATAAATTAATTAATATGATGAAATGGCATGAAATATGAATTATTTGGCATTAAATGTTTTTTTATTTTTATTTTATTTTATTGTGTGTATGAAATGAGACAACATTTAGCTAACAGCAAATTCGATTTAATTTTTGGTATAAAAAAAAACGAATTTTATCTTGAAAATGGATGACATTTATTTTGAAGATTAGTCATCAAACTGATAATTAAAAAAATAAATAATATGTAGATGTAAAATTTTGAAATTACCTTTTAAACAATTAATACAATGGAAATAAATATTGAATTGCATGAATTATGAACTCCCGAATCTCTAGGAAAATTTCGCCAATTTCATAGCTAAGCACCCAATATAAACATCCAACAAATGGGGGTATTTTTTTCTTCGTCCCCAGCCAGGATTCGAACCCATCTCATGCGCGACAGACCATCGTGTCAACACTAGACCTCGACTTACAAATAAGAAGAAAATCAATCTATCTCACCTATATCCAACCTTGCTGGAAGAAATCTCTTGTTAGAGTTAATCCTGTTTTTGCACATCATCGACCTAAAATTGGTTCTGTGCGTGTCTGTCATGTGAAGTACAATAATAAAAAAACAAGTGCGAGTTGAACTCGTGCACCGAAGGTTCCGTACAAATTTACGGTTTTCAGATTTATTCCATAATTTGTGCTATAAGACCTAGTCTCGTGCCAAATTTCATGATTCAACGGGATGTATATCCTTAAGGCTTTTGAATTACTTTCGAGTATTAAAGATATCAAAACTTTATCTGGAATCTCCTTTTTTAATAAACTTAATAAATATCTATTAGAAATGTGTCCATATGACTTATACGAATATTATAATTATAATTAATTAATAATGAGATAACGTAATACAATTCCACAAAATGACATTAATTAGGATATTAAAATTCAAATGATCGTGTGTAGTTTTTATTCTTTTATGACTTTGTGACTGTGTAAATTGTATTATAATTGCCTTGTTAGTATTTAAATCCTTGTATAATACGTTTGTTCGATTCCAAATCGATATTCGATCGATGGTTTCTGAACGGCCATTTTGAATTTGACGTTAGCTGCCAACCTGGCAGTTTGACAACTGACAGACGAAAGCCCTCGCAATGTAAACGCGTTTTGGTTAGGGTATTGAAATTAAATCGCAGGCCATCTGGAATGTATTCGGGTTTCCCTCAGGATTGTCAATATAGCTGAGTGTGTTGTGGTTCCCCGAACCAGATAAAGTTCGCATTTTCGTGGCCGATTGGTTTATACCACGTAACATAACCTGTGTTGGAACACTGTGCTCATTGAAGCTGGCCCGCCAGTCATACCTGGTTGGCTGAAGAACCTGTCTACCAAGAAGAGCCTAGGGTGCACCCGGGCCTTGCAGAGAGACAGGAGGTTGACGGGACCGAAGCACAGACCAGGTTAGATCGACCCCAATTACTTCAGCTCGGTGAATCGCCGACGTTCACACTTCTTGGCAACTGATCGTTACGCTACCTCGTAGCTGATGGGCCCCTACGAGGTCATTAGGTGCCGAGAAGCCTGAACATTTTGGTAGCTAGAGCGTGGCTTCCTGAGATTTGCAGCCGTCAAGGGCTCCAGGAAGGCACGATTTGGGA
This sequence comes from Argyresthia goedartella, assembly GCA_949825045.1. Classification (NCBI taxonomy): domain Eukaryota; kingdom Metazoa; phylum Arthropoda; class Insecta; order Lepidoptera; family Argyresthiidae; genus Argyresthia; species Argyresthia goedartella. The sequence continues at coordinate 28,628,874 of OX463824.1, forward strand.
CTATCAATCTGTAGGTATAGGCGGTTATTAGGTAACTTTGTTGTGTTCCTATATCCACATAGATTGGTAGAATTGTAAGCTATAGGTCTATTGCTGGTAGTAGATAGACAGATATTGAATCGAAAATTGCATTGAAGTACCAGTTAGTCAATCTATTAGTGGTCTAGTAATGCTATTGAATGAATGTTTTGGTTAACATAGGTAGTTACATCTATTGATAGCAGGCTATTACATTGTTTTCAGTTTATAGCAATTTATAACTTGAACTAATATTGACTATCTGTGTGTGTTATAATGATAAAGGGAAACTAAATTGTATTTACAGAATTTATATAGATATAAAACTCGGTTCCTATTGTTTAAGGAAAACAACATTGTTTAAGTTGTGGTTTAGGGTTCCCTCGGTTGGGTTGTAGACTGGAGGGTCCAATAAAATTGAGTTACTGCAAATTGTGAGTAAGTATCGTTCCGATCATGTCGTTATCTGAAATCCAGAAGGGTGTTTCTAAGGAACTCAGATGGTTTTCCTCCGCACACGGTCTGATAGACCGTTTAGATAGGCATGATGTGGTATTGGAGCGGTCTATGGACGTTAAGGAACGTTACAATAGGGTGCTCGAATTGTCCGCGCAGGCGGAATCAGTTGATGGTTGCGCACCTGACAGGCTGTCTCGGTTGATAGGGGATGTCGACCAATGTATGGAGATGGCAGCTGCTATCACGCAGAAGGCTGCGGACATACGTAGACAGCGCGAGTCCAGCCATGGTGGTGACATTGAAGCACCTCTGCCGCTTCAGGGTTCGGGGTCCAGGTTACCTGCCATAACTATGCCTACTTTTGACGGCGTGTCCGGTGAATGGATGAGCTTCATCAATCTGTTCGACAGTTTGGTGCACATGCGGTCGGACATTACCAAGTCTGTCAAGATGGCTCAGCTGGTGGCAGCATTGAGGGGTGAGCCTAGGGAGCTGGTCGCTCATTTGACAGTTACGGAGGGTAACTATGAAACGGCCAGACAATTGTTGGTCAGACGTTACCATAACAAACGGAGGTTGGCCGATGCCCAACTGAACCGTTTGTTTAGTATCCCGGTTGTGAACAAGGTCGGGGCCATACAGACGGAGGTTTTGAACCCATTGTTGTCCGTCACCAAGGCTCTAGAGAATCTTGGACTTCCGGTTGGTGAATGGTCGTACCTACTGTTGTACATTGTACTTTCTCGCCTACCCGCTGACGTGCAGACTCGTTTCGAACAGTCTCACGGGAGGTCGGCCGAGGACCTGCCCGCCTTCTCCGACTTGGTCGGATTCTTGGAAGAGGAGGCTCGACGGGCAGAGAATTTGGGGTTGACGGTCACCCATCCTTCGGAGCCACAGAGAGCTGCCGGGAGCGCTGTGAGTAGGGGCCCTCCGACGAGGAAGGACCGCACCAACCGGCAGTCGTATGGGACTGTGAGTGAATTGACCCCACATAGTGAGACCTGCCCATGTTGTAGGCAGATTGGCCATGCTGTGGCCAATTGCAATAAGTTCGGGGAACTTAGGGTTGAGGGACGGCGCCGGATGGCCAAGCAGCGGAGCTGGTGTTTCCTGTGCCTCGGGCCACACATGGCTAGGGACTGCACGCGCACAAAAATGTGCGGATATTGTGGTGGGGCCCACAACAATCTGTTGTGCATGAACCGGTCCGGCCAACAGCCACCACAGGGCCGTATCCAGGGTGACACGGCATGGGGCCCTGAGAACTCGTTTGCGACTCGGAGCGCAACTCAGGGGCCAACGTCCCCACGTCCACAGGGCCGTACCCAGGGTGACACGGCATGGGGCCCTGAGAATTCGTTTGCGACTCGGAGCGCAACTCAGGGGCCAACGTCCCCACGTGCACAGGGCAGTACCAGGGTGCAGGGCCGCACTCAGGACCATTACATGGGGGGCCCTGAGTTTTCGGTTGCGACTCAGCATCCGACCCAGCGGGACATTGGGTGTGTTGAGCAGGCCGTAACGGGCGGGTGGCATGGGACACCTTCGAGCTATGCGGGTGCGGTTCGGACGCCGCCTCAGTTGTCACCCCGCTCGTCGCCTCGTCCTCGTCGGTCACATGTGATGTCCCCCCCGCTCATGGAGCGGCCACGGTTGAATTCACGCCCACCCCCCTTTACGGGGAATCGTAGGTTGGGAATGGAACCGGCGCGTGGGCCATTTGTACAATGGGACCCTCTGGCGTATAGCTGCATACCTGATCGGTTACAGGCACAGTGGGGCCCCGGGGGTCCTCGCTAGGAATTTGCGGCCCAACCATTGGTTGCCCCCCAACCGGTGACGGTGGTGTTACCGATCGCCTCTGTGCTTGTTTGGGATTTGGCGGGCAACCCAACATACGTTCGCGCCCTATTAGATTCTGGAGCTCAGGGCTGCATTGTATCGAATGATTTAGCAAAATGGTTGGGCCTCAAGGTAAATAGGTATAATAAATCAATACGGGGCGTGGGGAATGTTACGGTTACGAATGTAGTTGGTCAATCGGTGATCACGTTCTCTCCACGTTATGACATTTTGACAAAAACATCCGTGCAAGCTTTAGTAATGACGCATGTCATGGGCAGACACCTCTTGGTGAAGTTGAATCCGGCCGTTCGATTCCTGACATCAGGACTCAAGTTGGCGGATCCCGATTTTGACACTCCAGCCCCGGTCGACCTGCTACTGGGAGCAGACGTTCTGGGTAGGTTTCTGTTGTCGGATCGGCGAGTTCTTCAGCCGGACGGGTTGATTGCTGTGGATACTAAGTTTGGTCACGTGATCATGGGTCCGGCATTGCCAATGGTTAGGCCTGCCGAGTCAGATGGCATACTTATTGGCTCAGCGTTGTCAGACGTTATCCAACGTTTCTGGGAGATAGAGGAACCTCCCACCGTTCGTCGAGTCGACGCAGACGAAGAAGAGTGCGAGTTGTTTTACCAGAATAGTACTGGTCGCCTTCGTTCTGGTCGTTTTGTAACTCGACTGCCTTTCAGGGCCGATCGACCGCCACTAGGAGAATCTAGGAAGATGGCTGAGACGAGATTGATGTCGATGGAGCGTAGGATGTCAAGGGACGCCGTATTTAAACAAAAATATGTTGATTTCATGAGGGAGTATGAGTCGTTAGGACACATGTCGGTATCGGGTGACTGGAGATCTGAGGATCATTGTTTCCTTCCACACCATGCCGTCCTACGAACCCCTACCAGCAAGATTCGAGTTGTTTTTGATGGGTCAGCACCTACCTCGAACGGGATGTCCCTGAATCAGTGTCTACATTCGGGACCCAAGTTGAGTCGTGATATTTCGGATATTCTCACGAGCTTTCGGAGGCACCAGATTGTATTTGTCGCAGACATTCGGATGATGTTTAGGCAAACGGTAATTCATCCGGCTGACAGAAGGTATCAGTTGATACTTTGGCGTGAGTCCACGGCCGAGCCAGTCAAGGTCTATGAGTTAAACACGAACACGTATGGGTTACGGTCTAGCCCGTATTTGGCGATGCGTACCCTGCGGGAGTTGGCGTCGCGTGACCGTGTGAGCTATCCTAGAGCCGCCGCTATCCTGGAGCAAGATTTGTACGTCGATGACGTCTGCACAGGGGCAGCCAGTGTAGAGGAAGCTCTGGACCGACGTGACGAGCTCATTCAATTGCTGGAACGAGGCGGCTATGAACTACGTAAGTGGATGTCCAACTCCCCTGAGTTGATGGCTGGTCTCCCAGATGAGTTTCAACAAGACCCGCACGTTTTTGAGAATCCTGACAACCCTAACATGTTGTCAGTACTTGGAATTCAGTACCGGCCCGTCCATGATGAGCTTACCTATCGGGTGGTTTTAGAAACACCGAAGGCCTGGACGAAGCGGTCAGTACTGTCAACGATTGCGAGAACGTTCGACCCGAATGGATGGATTTCTCCAGTCACCTTTGCTCTCAAATGTTTTATGCAAAGGCTATGGGCGGCTCAGTTGACCTGGGACACCCACCTCTCAGGTGATTTGTTGACTGATTGGACGCGAATGTTCACCTCGCTATCGGACATAAATAATGTATCGCTGCCGAGGAAATTGGTCCCTGCTGGGGATTACAGGGCAACCCTTCACGGGTTTTGTGATGCCTCTGAACGAGGGTTTGCGGCAGCGGTTTATTTGCGAACCGTCACCTCCACCGGGGAGGTCGACGTGCGTTTGGTTTTGGCAAAAAGCAAGGTAGCGCCTATTCGGACAAGGATGACGATTCCAAAACTGGAACTGTCCGGGGCTGCTCTTTTGACCAAACTTTTGAATCACACTCTAACAGTGTTGCGTGGGTCAGTGGTTTTGGAGGATACGGTGTACGCTTGGACGGACAGCCAGATTGTTTTGTGCTGGCTGAAGGCTTCGGTCCATAACTTAGAGGTTTTTGTTGCGAACCGTGTCTCCCAGATTGTGTCGTCTGAGGTCCCACTGACCTGGAGACATGTACCAGGAGAATTGAACCCGTCTGATTGTGCATCCAGGGGATGTCAGGCTCCTGAACTCGTTAGACACCATTTGTGGTGGGGACCACCCTGGCTTGCCAAGAGAGAATCGGACTGGCCCCACAGCCATGTAGTAGTATCTTCGGATCATGGCCCCAGAGCGGCCGTGCATGTTACCCAGAAGGCTGAGGACCCTGACGCCGGGTTTCTGCTGGACCGGTATAGCTCACTTGACAAGTTGATAAACGTGTCCACTTGGATTAGGAGATTCGCTCTAAATTGTCGTACCCCTCGCGATCAGCGAACGTTGAACCCTATTCTGACTCCGGCAGAGCGAAACGAGTCGCTATTGAATTTGGTCCGGTTGGTACAGTCCTCGAAGTTTGGGGCAGAATTGGAGATTATACGAAGTGGACGTTCGAAATTGAAGGGAGCCGTCGCGCGTCTCAACCCCTTTGTTGATTCGACCGGGTTACTTCGGGTAGGAGGAAGATTGCGCAATGCGAATCTGTCGTATTCGGCTCGTCACCCACTTCCGCTCCCCAAGGGGGGACAGTTAGTTGAATTGCTGGTGACTGATCGTCATATTAAAAACGCGCATGCCGGCTGTAACGCGTTGTTGGCCACGCTCCAGCGGGAGTTTTGGATCTTATCTGCCCGCCGTGTCATACGGAACATCGTGTTTCGGTGCATGCCTTGTTATCGACTTAAGGCTGCCACGATGCAACCTCTCATGGGGGACTTGCCCCCTGATCGTGTGAATGAGGTCAGACCGTTTTCAGGTGTTGGTACGGATTTTGCAGGACCGTTTATGGTGAAGAGTTCACGATTGCGTACCGCTAAGCAATACAAGGCGTACCTATGTGTGTTTGTTTGTTTATCCACCAAGGCGGTACATCTCGAGCTCGTTGCTGATCTCTCGACAGAGGCTTTCATTGCTTGTTTGGATAGGTTTGTTTCTCGAAGGGGACTTCCAACTTTGATCCGCTCTGATAACGGCACTAACTACATCGGTGCGGAACGATACTTACGAGAGATAGTCAATTTTTTGAATGTAAATAAAGTGGATATTGGAACGGCCCTCTCCCGTCGGGGTATACAGTGGACCTTCAGCCCACCGATTTGCCCCCACTGGGGTGGGATTTTTGAGGCCGTAGTTAAGTCAGCTAAGACGCACTTGGGGCGTATAGTAGGTCAGACCGCGCTGACTTTTGAGGAGCTCGCGACATTGTTTTGTAAGATCGAGGCCGTTCTCAATTCGCGACCGTTGTGTCCGCTCAGCTCGGATCCAAATGACCTGGAGGCTCTGACCCCAGGCCATTTCTTGATAGGACAGCCACTTAACGCGTTGCCCGAGCACCCCTTCGAGGGAGTGAAATTGTATCGGTTGTCAAGGTATCAGATGTTGCAGCAGTTTACTCAGAATTTCTGGAAGCGTTGGTCGCTCGAGTATCTGCATATCTTACAACAGCGCCTTAAGTGGACTGACAAAACTAGCCCCCCTAGTGTTGGTGACCTCGTACTGGTTAAGGATGCTAACCTACCGCCACTACGTTGGCGCAGAGGGCGCATTGTTAACTTGTTCCCTGGCAAGGACGGGACCCCCCGGTCTGCAGAGATTCTAGTAGGAGGCTCGGTTCTAAAACGAGCGGTAGCAACGTTGTCTCGGCTGCCCGTAGATTAGGGGACAGGTGGGTGCCTGTCCGGGCGGGTGATTGTTCGATTCCAAATCGATATTCGATCGATGGTTTCTGAACGGCCATTTTGAATTTGACGTTAGCTGCCAACCTGGCAGTTTGACAACTGACAGACGAAAGCCCTCGCAATGTAAACGCGTTTTGGTTAGGGTATTGAAATTAAATCGCAGGCCATCTGGAATGTATTCGGGTTTCCCTCAGGATTGTCAATATAGCTGAGTGTATTGTGGTTCCCCGAACCAGATAAAGTTCGCATTTTCGTGGCCGATTGGTTTTTACTACGTAACATAACCTGTGTTGGAACACTGTGCTCATTGAAGCTGGCCCGCCAGTCATACCTGGTTGGCTGAAGAACCTGTCTACCAAGAAGAGCCTAGGGTGCACCCGGGCCTTGCAGAGAGACAGGAGGTTGACGGGACCGAAGCACAGACCAGGTTAGATCGACCCCAATTACTTCAGCTCGGTGAATCGCCGACGTTCACACTTCTTGGCAACTGATCGTTACGCTACCTCGTAGCTGATGGGCCCCTACGAGGTCATTAGGTGCTGAGAAGCCTGAACAACGTTGCTACACTCTTATGAGTAAAATAACACTGACTCATTATTGTTTTTATCTTAAGATCTTTATAAACGTGTAATTTATGGCAATAAAGAACTGAACTGAACTGAACATACCAATAGAAATAGGCCCATGGCTGACCAGCCACTTGGCCATATCTGTCTCGTTGGTCGTGATGTTGACCGCCCCACTCAGCTGCACCCTGGCTATTGTCCGGTTGAACGCGCACTTGTCATTCTCCCCTTCGTAAGGGTAGTCCCTCTCTAGCTCCAGGCCGCCCATCTGCTCTATGGCCCTGGAAACGTAAGCAACACTCATTAAAACTTAACAATTGGCTTATGTTTAAACGATCACCCAAAAACGCACCTTTTTTACTGCAAATAAATTCGAAACGACAACCAGAATTAGTAAACGATCACTTAATTGTGTTTGGATAAATGATCACCAAACTTTTTTTATGTTTTGGGTATTTAAGTTTATGTTTTAAGTATTTTTTGTTGTTCTTACATGTTCAACCTAACACGAAGGATAGGGGCTTCGCGTAAGCCGACCTAAGCTACCGCAGTATTTTGCCTTGATATTTTCTGGTTGGTAAAGGTTTTGAACCTAACCTCAGATGAATGAAACTCTTTGCTCCAACTACGCCAGCGCAACCAATCGGGAGCAAATGCGGGCACATGTGCCATTGACGTTTGACCAATCAGAAGCTTTATTGTGCTTCTGACGTCAACCACAACACCAGTCATATTGAAAAACCAACCACTTACAGCACGGTTATATTCCACGAGCTGTCTTTACTTGCAATATGATTCGTCGGTTTGGAATTTGGATGGCATTGCGGCTGACATCAGAAATACATAAGAGGGCTACTGAACAAGATTATTTGATACGGGCACGGACGATTAAGACTAGAGGACTGGCAACGTCATACAAAAAACGTACCCTGCTAGAAAGCTAAAATCCTGTATTATTTCTAGATGTCGCTGTACCATGCAATAGATGCTGGGTGCTTAGGCTGACGGCGTAGTATAATCCTTCGTAATATCGACGAAAAATCAGAGATGGCGTAAGCGTAAGCCTTGTTTTTTCTTAGGAAATGAACGCAAACAACGCCATCTTTCCTTAATTAAGCGCGCCACCACTATACTACCATTACTTGAAAGAACTTTTGAAATAGTAGCTCTATCTAGCAACACACATTTAAACACAGTTGTTTGAGATCCGCTAGAGGGTGTAACGTTGTAAGTTACCGTTGTCTTCACTCTATCATTAACTGGTCTTATTTTGAATTTAAGTAGTAATTCTCTTAATAAAACTGCCAAATGAGGCTGGTAATCACAGTATTAATTTTCACGCGCTGTACTAGCAGCATTCCACTGTTGACAGCTCGCTCGCTCTGCTGTGATTGGCCCGTTTTAAACTGACCAGCCGTGACCGCAACTTGACTTTGCGGCGCCGGCGTCATTCCGAAAACTCACTCGGCACTGTGCGCACGTCCGTCCTGCTGGCGCTCTGTAACGGTCCCTTTTTACCGTACGCCGACGAGCGACTCTAAGCAGTGGTTGCTTGCGTTTAATCATAACGTACTGCTAGTAGTTACGTTTTAGTTTTGTCTGTGCTTCATATTAACCCCGATTGAGGTGAGTGGTGAAAGATACTGTTTTAAAATCATCTTACCGTTAGGTACTTTCGGGCTTACTCATTTGTGTCCAGAATCATCTCATTTCATTTATTGCTTGTTGCGTTTTATTCCTTTTAGACTCGCTAATTATTATTTCGCGATATTCACATCGCATTGTAACGCAAATTGCTACCCGCTTTTAGACACGCGTTAGTGTGTCTTGGCTTCTTATAGAATGTCTGGAAAATATGTTCAGCTTACTAAATTATACTAGCTACCTTTTTGTGTGGAAATTGTTGATTGTTACCGGCAGATTTCATATTTGGGCATTTCATAAAATGTCCTCATTGTCTATAAAAAGAATGGACAACCTCGCTTTTGCCTCGACAGCCGTAAACTGAATTCGGTCACAAAAAAGGACGCATATAACCTACCCTATATAACTGAAATATTAGACAACCTACGCGATGCAAAATTCTTATCTAGCGTAGATTTGTCGAAAGCGTTCTGGCAAATTCCAATAGCTCCAGAAGATCAAGACAAAACTGCATTCTATGTTCCAGGCAGAGGAACTCTCCGTTTTAAGACCACTGCTTTCGGTCTCACCAATGCCCCTGCCACTCAACAAAGGCTTGTCGATCTTCTGTTCGGGAATTTTGATCTAAAGGCGTTCGCATATTTAGATGATATTATTATCATCAGCAGCAGCTTTGAGGAACACGTGTCCTTACTACTAGGCGTGCTGCATAAATTAAAACAAGCGAACTTATCCATCAACCTTGAAAAATGCAAGTTCTTCAGAAATGAGTTGAAGTACTTGGGTTATGTTGTGGATGCGCATGGCCTTCGCACTGATCCTGAAAAAGTCGAGGCTATCCTTAATTTCCCAACACCCACAAAAAAAAAAGATCTTAAACGCTTCCTTGGAACAGCCACGTGGTACCGCCGTTTCGTCCCCAACTTTAGCACTATTGCCGGACCACTCAACCAGCTGACTTCAAGTAAGAAGAACGCACCCAAGTTTCAGTGGACAACTGAAGCTGATGATGCTTTTAATAAGCTAAAAGAGTGTCTTGTATCAGCCCCGGTTCTCTCTTGTCCCAATTACGATTTACCGTTCGAAGTACACACTGATGCGAGCAATTTTGGGATTGGTGCCATGCTCACACAAACGATTGATGGTAAAGAACATCCGATTGCATACATGAGTAGGGCGTTGTCGGGATCTGAGAAGAACTACAGTATAACCGAGAGGGAGACGCTAGCAGTTTTAACCGCTCTAGAACACTGGCGGTGTTACTTGGAAAACGGAAAAACCTTTACCGTTTACACCGACCACTCCGCGCTCAAATGGTTCTTGTCACTGGACAACCCTACCGGAAGACTAGCACGCTGGTGTGTGAGGTTGTCTGCCTTTAATTTCGAACTTAAACATCGTCGTGGGGTCGATAATGTCATTCCAGATGCACTATCTCGTGCTTTCCCATGTGCTTCTATCAGTACGGTCAACTCTAATTTGACTACTACTGACACATGGTACAAAAACATTTATAACGGTTGTTTAGAAAAGCCGAACCTCTTTCCTAACTACTTGATCGAAGGTGGTGCTCTCTATCGCCACTCCAAAAATAAGTGCGAAATGATTTCGGAGTTTTCCTGGAAGGAAGTGGTGCCGAAAGAATTGCGTGACAGCGTCATAGAGGAGAATCATGCTGACCCTACTGCTGCTCACTTGGGTATTTTCAAGACCTATCGACGCTTACTTCTTCGATACTACTGGCCGGGCATGCACCAAGACGTCGTACGTTTTGTTGGTTCTTGTTCAAAATGTCTCACTTACAAACCACAAAACCATCCGACGCTGGGTACGATGGGTCGACCTAAACAATGCTCACGGCCGTTTCAAATGATATCCATTGATTTCATAGGTCCACTTCCGGTCAGTCGAAAGCAGAATAGTTATATTTTGGTCGTAACATGTTGCTTCTCAAAATATTGCCTTATTTTTCCCATGCGACGCGCTACTTCGGAAGCTGTCGTCAAGGCTCTGGAGGACTCTGTGTTTCTGGTCCACGGAATCCCACAGACAATATTCCTTGACAATGGTACCCAGTTTATTAGCTCGGTAACAAATACCCTCTTTAAGAAATACAAGATACCTAACGTATTCTTCTCTCCGAGATATACTCCGCAAGTAAACACTGTCGAGCGCTATAACAAAACAATAGTTACATGTATTTCCACCTACGTGGACAATGACCACAGAACCTGGGACACTAATATTCCCAAAATACAGTATGCCATTAACAACTCCGTCAATGAAGCAACTGGCTACACTCCATCGTTCCTCGTGTACGGACGAGAAACGGTTAATTGTGGTTCTCATTATACAGATAACGATCTGGGTGAGGAACTACTATTTCTGCCACGCGACATTTACGCTGAAAATCTGGGTCACCTGTCAAAATATTTTGATAAGGTACAGGCATCTCTTTGGCACGCACATAAAAAAAATACGGCGCACTATAATCTTAGGCGGAAAGAGGCAGAATTCAGCGTAGGCGACATTGTCCTAAAACGTGCTTATGTCTTGAGTGATAAAGACAAGTACTTTAGTAAAAAGTTAGCGCCCAAATATACCAAATGTCGCGTCTCCGCTAAGAAATCACCCTTGGTATACATTTTAGAGGATATGACGGGAAAGGACTTAGGCACCTGGCATGTTAAGGATCTAAAACTAGTTAAGAATATTTAGAATTAGGTTTTGGATTTTCATTACGTATGAAAACCCTTTACTGGGCGAGGGGGTATTGTAACGTTGTAAGTTACCGTTGTCTTCACTCTATCATTAACTGGTCTTATTTTGAATTTAAGTAGTAATTCTCTTAATAAAACTGCCAAATGAGGCTGGTAATCACAGTATTAATTTTCACGCGCTGTACTAGCAGCATTCCACTGTTGACAGCTCGCTCGCTCTGCTGTGATTGGCCCGTTTTAAACTGACCAGCCGTGACCGCAACTTGACTTTGCGGCGCCGGCGTCATTCCGAAAACTCACTCGGCACTGTGCGCACGTCCGTCCTGCTGGCGCTCTGTAACGGTCCCTTTTTACCGTACGCCGACGAGCGACTCTAAGCAGTGGTTGCTTGCGTTTAATCATAACGTACTGCTAGTAGTTACGTTTTAGTTTTGTCTGTGCTTCATATTAACCCCGATTGAGGTGAGTGGTGAAAGATACTGTTTTAAAATCATCTTACCGTTAGGTACTTTCGGGCTTACTCATTTGTGTCCAGAATCATCTCATTTCATTTATTGCTTGTTGCGTTTTATTCCTTTTAGACTCGCTAATTATTATTTCGCGATATTCACATCGCATTGTAACGCAAATTGCTACCCGCTTTTAGACACGCGTTAGTGTGTCTTGGCTTCTTATAGAATGTCTGGAAAATATGTTCAGCTTACTAAATTATACTAGCTACCTTTTTGTGTGGAAATTGTTGATTGTTACCGGCAGATTTCATATTTGGGCATTTCATAAAATGTCCGGATTGTTTGCATAATGTCCCAAGTGAGGTCTGCCGATAAACAAATAAATATCCTTTTTTCATATATAGAAATAATTAATGTTACCGGCAGATTGCACATTTGGACATTTTGTAGAATGTCCGATTATTTGTAAAATGTCCCAAGTGGGGTCTGCCGATAACAAATATGAATGCTTGCTTGTTTTTATTCCTAGCACTGTATTTTCCTTTGTATATGTAACTCCGTTCTGATTGTTACCACCACGACAACACTATTCTTTTCTTGGCGGGTGGAGCATTCGGACGGAGTGCAGTAACAGATGTTAAAGGAGGAACGGTTTCGAATTCCAGTTCGGGGTTCCTGGCACCTCTTCGGGATCACCGCTTTTCCTGACTACCCTACGGTTTCCCGGTTCCTGACACCGCTTCGGGCTAACCTGCTTCCCTGCTCCGGCTGCATTCGGACCGTTACTTCTCCGACGTCAGCGGCACTCCGACTACGGCAAAACCCGCAGGGAAGATTCGTTGCTGCGTAACCAGGGTCAGACTACATTGGAGAACCCACGTTAAATAAAATTTCTTGTTGGCTACCTATTTGGAATCTTTTTATTCCTCTCCAAGTAGGGACGTCACAAGGGCGCTCTACGATAAACACAGCTTTTCGTGGTGCTCCGTGTTAAACTTTATTTAAAAATGCAGTTTTTAGTAATTGACATTAAATACATTTAATTTGTGCAGTATAAGTGACAACAACCCTATATAAGTGTTATCTCAACCAGAAACTGAATAATGTGGATAAAATCGACGAAACAAATAACCAGTGCATAAAATACAAAAACACCAATAATTAGAAAAGACCCAGTGAAATAAATCTTAATAACACAAAGTTAAGTGATAAAAACAATACTGTATGTGAAAATAATCAGTGATAATAAGATAAACAAGCAAAAATATGACATTGGAAACCGTTTGATATCCAAAAACGGAGGACGCCTCAAGTACACCAATCAGTGCAATCCATCACATTTGCGCGCGAAACGACAATAGATGTCGTCCATGTAGCGCGAGATAAACGGACGGCACCAATATCAAAATTTCGCAGGATCTCACAACTGTCCCAGTGGCGTGAGCCGAAGAACGGCGACTCATAAGTTGGAGGTCCTCGGTTCAAATCCGAAAACTTACAAAAATATTTTTTCTTACTACGAGTAGTACCAACTACGAGTAACTATCTCGGTAGCGTGAGTTGGGAGCCGGCGTTTCACAAGTTAAAGGTTCCTGGTTCAAAACCGAAGAACAACCACAAAAATGGAAAATAATGATCTACAGTTTTAACTTGCAACATACCATATTGCCACCTGTGGGTGAGTAGCGGAACCGCTGACGGAGAGTAGCAATAAAGAATCTATAACTACTATCTAGTTCTACGAGTATAACATAGAGGGCACGGTAACGAAGTTCAATAAAACTTAAATAGATGGCAGCACAGTACATAGTTAATTAATCTGTGCAACAATAGATGTCACTACATGTACATGGAATAACGAATACATACATAATAGATATTATCTAAAATAAAACAAAATAATTTAGAGTTAAAAATGAACTGCTCGGTGTGTAATAAGAGAACAAACACATGTGAGCGAATCTCTTGCTGCTGCTGTAAGAAAAGCTTTCACCCTATATGTCTTGGTATCCAGACAGAAGAGTACATAAGGACTGCTCATAATTATGACAGATCGTGGAAATGTCCTGATTGTAAAACTAAATTGGGACTCAACTCAGGAAACAAAGGATTACAGGGTACGTCCCTCCCACTATCTATTACAACCTTATGTGAGACACCAAATACATCTAGAAATGTTACTCTGCGACGGCGCCCTATATATAGGGCGAACATTCCAGTACATAATAGTTTTTCGTCTCTATCTTCTGATGAAGAGAAAAGTGATGACGAACTCTACGGTGATACACTAAACCCGGAACAGGACATTAATAGAAGCTGTCCAGATATCGGCTCCAATCCACACGAAAAAATTCACGAAATGGAGAGTACTATATTGGATCTACAAGCAAATCTAGCAGGAGCAAACCTGGAAATTGAGAGACTACTGTCTGAAACCTACGAGCTTCGTAAAAATGTAGAGGAAAAAGATAAAATAATAGTCAGCCTGAAATCATTGTGCACGTCACCGACACAAACTCTACCATCTTCTTGCAAGAAAAGGCAACTGCCAAAATCTTTATTCAGTACAAATAAAAAAGTGGATTTGAGAAAGAACAACAAAAAAATCACACACTGCGATAAAACATGTCAAACTAATTACCAAGTAGAAACTCCAATATCCATAGCCAGCGAGAAAGAATACATAGAGAAAGAAATACTTTTACATTATAACGAAGAGATGGATTTCGAACATTTATACACAAAAATGTATTGCAATATATACATTTCAGAAAGCAAAAGCGAATTAAGCAGCTCTTATTCGACTAAGTTATGTATAATCACGTGTATAATGTTATGTATAATCACGTGTCATCTTACCTGTGCAGTTGCTGCACAGGTAAGATGACACGTGACATTGCGGAAGAGTTTTTGGAACCAGAAAGCATCATTCACTATAAAATTAATGGTGGAGGACTGAAAGAGTTGTTGGGAAGTATCGAGGTTAAACTGAAAGGATACACGAAAAATGATCACTGTATCATATTTATAGGTGATAGAGACTTTAAGAGTGCCTGTGAATATACTGAACTAATTACATTTATAAGACAAAAATTGGTGTTGGTGCAACACACTAATATTATTTTATGTACACCTACATACAGATATTCATACGATGCAAATATATTCAATGCTCGAGTGGAATTATTTAATAATCGGTTGTATCTGGATAATTTAAAATGTAACTATGCAAATCTGGTGGATTCTAATAGGCTCTTAATGTGTACATTTCGGATGTTCCACGAAAATGGATATATTAATAGGAATGGCATAAAGATTGTTTTTGAGGACATATCTGGGATTGTAAAACGAATTGGAAGTGCGGACAAACAGTTAAATGAAAACAATTCTTTTCAATGGCGTCGCAGGAACCAACGGAAGATCTGACGATCGCCACTGTTGAATGTTCGTATGATGTTGAGACATTAAATAAGCCACATCTTCCAAATATTTTCGACCAAAATTTGTGTGGTATTAATACTAAAAAAGATCTACAAAATCTGAATTTAAAACATACAATAACCCTATTTCATCAAAATATAGCAAGTGTATTATCAAAACGTGATATTCTCGAAGCTGCATTAGCCGAACTTGGTACAGATATTGGAGAAATAAGCATAATCTGTCTATCCGAGACATTTCTTAGGCGCGGTACAGAAGCAAATTTAAGGTTGGTAAACTACACATTGGCTGCATCCTACTGTAGGCAACATCAACGTAGAGGTGGTACATGTATTCTATTGAAAAACGGAATAGAGTATAAAGCTACGTTAAACTTAAAACCCCAGGACTACAGTTTTGAA